>JAVGWX010000007.1:64105514-64741514 GCA_036924085.1 Ariolimax columbianus | reverse complement strand
ATCAACTGGGTTAAAATGATTGAGCCCTAAAGTTAGTAAAGTAACGTAAGTATTTTTTTTTACAACTGTTTTATTAATATCAAGTTACGGTAGCCAGTTACATTAACATTGTAAGCTTTAATTACTAATTAGCGGCAACAGTATTACTATTATTATTAATTATACACGATTGAATGTTATCAAATTGAAATATTAATACTTGAAATATCATGTACTTTACTTAGTTTAGTACTTGGAATTGTACAATACATGACCCATGTTGACAAAATCTTGATAACGACACATGAACCAAGAGTTAGATTTAAAACTTAAAAAAAATATCTTTAAATCCAGTCAGCTGATGTGTGGGATCGGATATGTTAACTAGTTTAGTAGTTATAAAAAGTTATACAATAAATCTGAGTTCATGTTTCTGGTTTTCAACATTATTATACAATACATTAACAATATGGACATTAACAATAACACTAATATTATAACAGCAAGAAGGCTAAATATATTGCGATATCGGAACTCAACTGAAATTCAATATTGACGTTGATAATATTAACAATATTTTATATTTATTAAACTTAATAAGTGAACCTCACACATGGGACATTGCATGATTATGATTAACTGCACTTTAGTCTTTAGACTGCAGATTCATACTCATGCTCTGGCACATCCCGTGAAAGACATACACTATATTAATTATACTATGAAGATTAGCACATCAAAGACAATACATAAACTATGAAGATTAGCAGAACACCAGGTCCACTAAATATACATGTAGTAAACACCATTAAACTTAAACAGATACAAGAGTTCAAATATCTGGGAAGTATTTTTTACTGAAGATGATAGAGACATTGGAATTATATGTCATAAGGCATGATAAGGACCTTATGATACGGTCTCTTCTGTGACTCGTCAATAATAACCACTATTTTAACACCTGAAAATCAGCTTGACAATGAAGCAACATCTGATGAACAATGTCAAACGTGGTCCTTACCCAAGACACAGGAGAGGAAAGTTACAAAATGTAAAATGGATTGTTTAAGAAAAGTAATTGGTGTCAACAGGAGAGATAAATTGAGAAATGATGATAATATAAATATAAGAACTAGATATACCCCTTGTTCTGAATACATTTAAAGACAGGGAAAATAATGATTTGGTCATCTCATGAGAATGTCACCTGATCAACTATCACTGAATGCGTGTAACACAAAACTTAGGGGTTATAATAGATCATACAGGTAAAGTGTGCTTTCAGATGTGAGATTGGTGACGTCTTTGTTCGCAGTAGGTTTGATAGCTTGATGTTCAATCTGGCGCGGCTCATAACTAAGTCAAAAACAACGGATCTCATCAGAGAGCTATTGTTTGCTGATGATGCAGCCCTGGTGGCGCATGATGAGGACACTCTACAATCATTAGTCAATTGCCTGTCTTATGCCTGCAACATATTTTTACTCACTGTAAATGTGATTAAAAAAACGGTTGTCCTAAAACAAGTTGGAACCGCACTAGTAAAAACAATTACGCTAAATGAAGATCTGCTTGATGAAGTTCAAGTGTTAAAATATTTGGGCTCCACAGTAACAACAACACTATCACTCGATGAAGAGATCAATATACGCATAGGGCAAGCAGCAACAACTTTCGGTAGGCTGAAAGAAAGGGCATGGAACAGAAAGCTGACGCTAAATACATAGATCATGATATATCAAGCATGCATGCTTGGTACACTGTTATACGGAGCGGAAACATGGACAACACATTCAAGACACGAGAAGAGGTTAAACAGTTTTCACATGAGATGTCTTCGCAGGATAATGAACATAAAGTTACAGGACAAGGTTACCAACTCGGAAATACTGAAACGCGCCAAGATACTTTCTCTCTTCTCGACTCTGAGCAACAAGAGACTGAAATAGTTGGGTCACATGAAACGAATGTCAAAAAACCCGTATTCTGAAGCAGCTACTTCTGGGTGAACTCATATCAGGTACCAGATCAGAAGGAAGGCCTAAATTAAGGATACAAGGACATTTGAAAAAGATCCATGAATGATTTTGCAATCAATACAAATATCTGGGAGAAGATTGCAGAGGATAGAGCTACATGGAGAGCGACCTTGAAAATGGGCATCGAGGCATCAGAGCTAGTTCTGATGACAAAGATGGCAGACCAACGATACAAAAGAAATGAGCCTACACCACACCAATCAAACTTTTTCTGTGTACACTGCTGTCGTCCCTGTCAATCGAGAATTCTCAAAATCAGTCAAGAAAGTCGATGTCGCTCAAGGACAGATGCAACCATTGTCATCTCTACAACAGACCAGCTCACTAACCATCTGTCAAGATGCACAAGGTCATAATAATAAAAACAGGTAAAGTGAGTGAGCAAGTTTAGGTAGCAGTGAAAAAATCAAATGCAATGGTATGATAAAAAGAAATAATAAACATAGGAGCAAGTGAGTGATTGTCAAACTGTATAAAGCATTAGTCAGACCTAGATTGGAGTGCTGTGTACAGGTGTGGAGTGCTTATCGTAGAGGAGATATAAATATGCTATCTGTAAAGGATACAAAGAAGAGCGACAAAACTGATAGTGCAATTCCAGAATTACAGTTATGAGGAAAGACTATGAAAAACCGACCTACTGTCTATAAAAGAGAAGAATTCGAGGTGACAATACAGGTTTATAAGATAATCGAAGAAATGGATAAATTAGACTATAACAAGTTTTTCAAAATACAACCACCTACAAGAAAAAGAGGACATAGCTAAAAATTAACCAAAGAATAATCCAGATTAGATATTAGGAATTATTTTGTTAGTCAGAGAGTGGTGAATGCTTGAAATGCATTGCAACAGGAAGTAGTGGAGGCAAGGACAATTAATGTATTTAAGAATAGATTGGATGCGCATAGCTTTTAGAGCAAGGAAGTATAAATGAAAATGGTTGTATACAGACTCTACAGTGTCTTCTAAACTAGTATAAAGACGTTAAGTTATATCAAGATTTTATGTAGGGTCTACTAATGTTTTTCAAAATTTGTTTCACCATTGGAGTTAGACTAACCTTACCACTTTCATCAACATTAGAACCATTTTCTTCTTAAGATAATGCCCTGAAAATAAGGCAGGGGCAAAGTTCTTTCCACCTGATCAGTGACTGAATATTTGTTGTCGTTTTATTTCTATATCTGGATTATTGTTGTTTACAGGATGAGGCAGCCTTACACATGCACAAACCAACGTAACCGTCTTTTATGTCATACGTGGCAGGTTACATTGCTGCTATTTTTTTGCTTTTCTTTGGGACCCCATAACACAACTTAATTTGGGGGTGGGGGGATAATGTATGTTATTTAATTATAAAGGATAATATGCAATTGAACTTGCAATTTCTAGTTTACTGAAACTAATCCTGCAGACCAAATTGAGGAACAAAATGTCTTAGATTGACAGAACAATCACAGTTTGCAAGCATCTACCTAAGCTTGACTGCTTTTGTATGTTAATTATTGGTGAGAATTTTTTATATCTTAACGATTTATTTGAAATATGTTTGGGTTGGCTTGGCTTGGCTTTGTTCGTTCTCAATCTTCTGCTACCAAACCCTAAAAGGGCTTAAGTAGCAGAATCTAGTCCAGAGAACGGAATGCGTTGTGTCGTAATTTACAGCTTGACTGTGATATTTGCACCTTTCGGTCCAACACCACCGGCTTCAGCAAGCATTTTTTGAGTACCGGGTTAGCATTCCCTCTTCGATCCCTTCTCCTTAGCCAGTCTGCCCTGCTGCAGCCTGTTATCCAGGATCCTGAAATAAGTTTTATTAATTACATCTGCATATTTTATGTTGTGTCACAACTCCTAATGTCAATCTATTTCTGTCAACATAATTGCATCATTTGAGCAGATAAAAAACTTAAAAAGAAATAAAAAAATATTGTTGCAAGCATTATACACATCAGTTTTCTGTAGTTTTCAGTTACATCTTTTGTGTTTCTAAGTGAGATGTTTTCAGAAATTAGAAATGTTTTTGATTTAACTCATTCCAGAATATTTTTGACCTCAGGATGAACATTTTTCCTAAGGTAAAACTCAAGCACAGTATCATTAGTTGTGACATATTTATCTTCAGTAAAATATTTATGAAATTCCACTCACTATATAAACGAAACTGCTGAGAATTAAATACAGAATACAATGGAATGTAGACATGTGGGGATGAACATTTGTGGGAGAGGGATTATAGTTATAAATGGTTTTGTTGTTACAAAAATGTATTTAAAAAAATAATCAGTGAATCATTTAGGTTTATCTCAATAAAGGATAGATATCTATTAAAAGTAATCCAAATGTAAATAATTTCCAAAAGTTTCACTTAATTATGTAATGTAGTTGTCAAATAAATCCAGGCAGCAGGCCACGGTACTGTGTACAATACCTGAAAGAATGAAAGAAGATGATAAGAAACACAAGTTCTGTATAACACTCAGGATTAAATATCAAGCAATGGAGCAGCTAGATGAAGGGACCAGCATTGAGGATAAATAGGAACAAGTACAAAGTACATGGAAAACTACTCGAGGAAGTGCAAGGATTGAAGAAATGGCAGCATAAAGAGTGGATAACAGCAGAAACAATCACTAAGATCGAGTAGAGGCGAAATAAGAAAATAGCTTTATTAGATAGTAAAACGAGAGCCGCAAAAAGCACAGCACAGAAAGAGTATGTAGAGAGCAACAAGGAAGTTAAAAAGAGCATCAAGGCGGACAAAAGACGTTACATTGATGGTCTGGCTGAGAAAGCTGCAGGAAAGGGAACTATGAAAGGTCTATATGAGGCTACAAAGAAACTATTGGGAAATTATCAAATTGCATAAGAAGGGAGATTTACAGGAATTAAAAAGCTATAGAGGAATAATGTTATTATCAGTGCAGGGAAAGGTGTTAAATAGAGTAATACTAGAAAGGTTTAAAAAGGCAGGGATAATAAGATAAGGGATGAGCAGGCGGGCTTCAGACAGAATATATCATGCATTGACCAGATAGCCACATTGCGGATAATTGTGGAGCAATCATTGGAATGGGATTCGAGCTTGTACATCAATTTAGTTGATTATGAAAAGGCTTTCGACAGTTTAAACGAAGATACACTCTGCAAACTACTGAGGCACTATGAAATTCCTCAAAAGCTCACGAACATAATTAGACAGACGTATGAAATTATGCAATGTAGAGTTATACACGAAGGACAACTCACAGAGCCATTCAAAATTAAATCAGAGGTACGACAGGGCTGTCTACTGTTACCTTTCCTGTTCATTCTGGCAGTGAACTGGATTGTGAAAGTAACAACAACGGAGAGATATGGAATTCAGTAGAACTTGGATAAACAGCTGGAGGACTTGAATTTTGCAGATGATAGAGCCTTCTATCCCACAGAAAAATGCAAAAGAAACTGGATAGACTGGATTATATCTCTAAACAAGTGGGTTTGAAAATCCATGAGGAAAATCCACAATAATTTGGGTCAATGCAGCAAACACAGAACCAATCAGACTGAGTGGAACACCACTGGAAGAGGTAGAGGTATTTACATACCTAGGAAGTATCATCATCAAGGAAGGAATGACAGACGAGGATATAAAAACAAGGATACAAAATAGCAAGAGTTGCATTCGGCATGTTGAAACCCATATGGAACTCCAAGAAAATAAGAAGGAAGACAAAAATAAGGATTTTCAATTCAAATGTATAGCCAGTCCTGCTGTATGGAAAGAGCGGAAACGTGGAGGATGACCAAAGGCAATGATAGGAGACTGCAGGGTTTTGTCAATAGATGCATGAGAAAGATTCTTAGTATGCAAGGGTTTGACAAAGTTACAAACGATGGACTGAGAGAGAGAGAGAGAGAGAGAGAGATAGAGAGAGAGAGAGAGAGAGAGAGTAAATTGAAACAGGAAATCTTAGGAACAAAGTGGACATGGATTGGGTCATACATTAAGAAAGCCATAGGCCAGTATCACCAGGCAATCAATGTCATGGGACCCCCAGTGAAAGAGGGGCACAATCAGACCAAGGAATAATACGTGGAGACGAGATCTGGAAGCGGAAGTAAAGAAAACAGGAACAAGCTGGAAAGAAGTAGAAAAGATTGTACAGGACAGAGCTGTTTCGCGAGGGTTGGTTGATGGCCTATGTACCTCTGGGTGATAGAAGGTTTGGCGAGGGTTGGTTGATGGCCTATGTACCCCTGGGTGATAGAAGGTTTGGTGAGGGTTGGTTGATGGCCTATGTACCTCTGGGTGAAAGAAGGTTTGGCGAGGGTTGGTTGATGGCCTATGTACCCCTGGGTGATAGAAGGTTTGGCGAGGGTTGGTTGATGGCCTATGTACCTCTGGGTGATAGAAGGTTTGGCGAGGGTTGGTTGATGGCCTATGTACCCCTGGATGAGAAGGCTTGGCGAGGGTTGGTTGATGGCCTATGTACCCCTGGGTGATAGAAGACGAAAGAGAGAGTTGTTACAATATCCAAATTGTACTTAACCCGTTTTAAAATAAATTACACATAAATGTTATTCAAGTATTCAAAGAATCCACAAAGTCCATTGGAACTTTTATTTAAATGAAAAGTAATATCGTATATATTTCCACGATGAAACACATACATGAATTTAAGAAATCTTGAAATTGAAAAAGATGTGTATTTGTTCACACAGTAGCCAAAACCGATATGTCGGCTCGTTGGTTTTCTGTAAAAAAAATCACTGAGCCTGTGCATCAGCTGTACGCAGTGAATGATTTAAATAAAGCTTAGATAAATAAACTGTCTACTGAAGACATTACTGAAATAAAGAATAGATTAGTGTCACCACCAGACTCCGTCTTGTCAGAACACATAATTTTGAGTTAGAATTCTGGTTGAAAAATCCCAGACATTTTTAATATTTAGAAAACTGAACACGATTATATGCTCCAATCTAAGGACTGACTTCATATTCGTTTTGAAGATCCTTTGCTTGGTACTCATTTTGATAATTTTAGTGATCATAGTTTTTTAACTTGACTAAAGCCACTCTTGTCTTTTCAATCTTGTTCGTTACATCCTCATCTTCACTGCATGTCGTTTGTATGATGCTCCCTAGGTATGTCAAGCTCTCTACTTCATCAGATGGTATTTCTCTCAGTTTGATAAGAGCTGTGTTGTTTGCCCCGCTTAGTTTTATAATTTTGGTATTACCTGCGTAAATATTTCGACTTACCTCCTGGGAGTTTATGTCTTGTATGTCTGTGTTTCTCTGCGTTTGGGGTTGGCTGTGAGATTTTTGTTCTTCTTCTTGTGATCGCATCATATATGTTTACACTATCAGGCGAGTATCTCGAACCACGACCGTTGACTGTAGTTGCTCTTTAGCTCCGTACAGCTTTGATTGCAGTGTCGAATCATTTGGCCAGTGTATCCTCCTTAACTGACCATACAGAGGAGGGTCCTGCAAAACATGCTCGGCAGTTTGTTCGTCTGTCCCACATGCACACAGCGACGAAGCAGACAGACGAAGCCTGTGCATGCGTTTATTCAGTCTATTGTGTCCAGTCCTGAGGTGAAGAATGACAGTCTGTCCCTGCCGGTCAAGGGTGTGGTAGTCATCGTTGAGTTGGTTCTGTTCTCTTCTGACAGCCTGGTCAACTCTCTTTTTCTCAAAGTATGCGATTTGGCTGCCTTCTTGTTCACATTCTCATCTTCTCCTTGAAAGTCCATCTGCCCTCTCATTTCCAGGCACGCCACAGTGGGATGGCAGTCACTGGAGTATAGTTCGCTTTCCAGCAGCTAGCCTACCCAGTTCCCTTCTCAGAAGCGAGAGTTTACCACCCTTAATAACTTGCAGCACAGATAATGCGTCTGTGAAGATGACTAGTTGATGGCAATCAGAATTGATGTTCTGGATCATGTTGGCAGCCTGAGAGCTTGCACCTCAGCTGTATAGTTGGAGCAGAATTTACCAGTGGGAACACTCCTTGTCTCACAATAGTCCTCATGATATGTTATAAAGATACCAGCGCCTCCATTCTTGCCAGCATTTGTTGCTGATCAATCTGTGTAGGCATGTATCCACGATTGTTTAGGATAGTTGCGATAAGAGGGTTATATCATCTGCAAAATCCACGATTTTAAGCAAATAAGGTCCACATTATCCCATTTCTTTGTAGTTTCATGCCATCACACTGTCCTGGTTTTGTTGAATTTATAGTGACTAGAGTGGGTTTGTAGACGTAAGGCACATGCAATGCTCTCTTTCATTCTCTGTTCAAATCTTGGGATCTTGGTATTTTTCTGAAGACTTTGGCTTTATGTCTGATGATCTGTTCGTGTCCGACAGCCATATATGTGTCTATCTATCTATCTATCAATCTATCTATCTATCTATCTATCTATCTATCTATCTATCTATCTATCTATCTATCTATCTATCTATCTATCTATCTATCTATCTATCTGTCTGTCTGTCTGTCTGTCTGTCTGTCTGTCTGTCTGTCTGTCTGTCTGTCTGTCTGTCTGTCTGTCTGTCTGTCTGTCTGTCTGTCTGTCTGTCTGTCTGTCTGTCTGTCTGTCTGTCTGTCTGTCTGTCTGTCTGTCTGTCTGTCTGTCTGTCTGTCTGTTTCTCTGTCTGTCTGTCTGTCTAAACACGCATGTATGCAGGCAACACACAGTTGTGAGACAAAGAAGTCCATGGCCTTGAAATATTATTTTGTTTTTATTACGCATCCGAATAGGACCCGATTATTATGAAATTTGATACCAATGGGAATGTAGAGAAAATGTTTGCCTACACTATTCCTATTTCAGTTTTTACTAAAAAATTTCCACCGCCAAATGCAACACATACGCAAAGTCAGGGTGCCACACTTTTTTTTTCACAGGCGCGTAAATTGTACGCTCTTCCAGCTCATCCAATGCATCTCATCTTTAGCCACTCTCTTCACCAATATTCATAGGATTACACAGAACTAGCTCAGAGCTACGCAGGATGTCTGGCTCAACAGCAAAGCAGATTAAATCCAGCCACATGCAGATACAGATGACTCGAAGTGGTTTTATGATGCCATTAAAGCCGTCTGCCGCTCTGTCATATCACTCATCTCCTGTCCTTGTTGTTGTTGCGGATCCAGCAACATTCGGGCTCTCGCCTTTCAGCCTAATACCATGTAATGGTTTCTGCACGTGTGTATCAGTTGTTGTCTGGTGCTATACAAAGTGTTCTATTTATCTGATCTCGGAGGAGGAAGCATTTTTCTTACATTGTTGCGCACTGAGCACTCAATGAGATGCACTGCTGGCTGAGAAAATCTGTATTCTGGAGCGCTGGACAGATCACTTTAGTTCAATCATAACTTGTCTGTCCACCATCAGTGAACTAGCCATAACACGCGTGCCACAAGTTGCTACCAACGACACGCTCAGTATCTCGTCCAGTACAGATAAGACAGAAAGCATGTGGGTCAGATGCTGTTCCTGCTGAGGATTACAAAACAGGAGACACAATGATGCTATACAAGCTAGCATACTTCTATTGCTCGATTTGGGATGCAGGTCATATTGCACAGGAGCTGAAAAATACCACCAATGTCTACATGTACAAACACAAGGGCTAACACCAATCTTGTTCTTCTTCTTCTTTGCGTTCAGGATCTTTTGGTCATGCTATATCTGCAGGCCAGTCGCCATGATGAAATCTGTAGTCTTCACCAGGTCGGACCGGCTGCCCCACAGCTTGTGTCTCAGCTCCGCACCCTCTGGCCAGGTCTGGCATCTCATTTACCTATAGATTGGGCATTCTTGTAGAATATGCTCAGAGTTCTAGTATCTTGTTCCACATCTTTAGTCAGTATAGATGTTCTAGTAGTCTGCAGTGTCCAGTTCTCAGGCGAAATAAGGTAGTTTGTTGATTTCTTTTGAGATAGTGAATTGGGTCTGGTGTACTGCTTATGTTTCTGTCTTCTCTCCATTTGTGTACATACTGAATTCTGACGATGTTCTTAATTTCTCTGTATGGCATTCGATGATTAAATTGTGCTTTTTTGATGCCATCTTTTGCCAGAGCATCAGCTCTCTCGTTTCCCGACCAATCTTGTGATAACCACAGGGTAATCTCCCCTTCAGTTGATAGCTAGACAAATTCTGCAACCACTTAACAACCTATCTCAAGCAGAAGCTATTCCCAGATGGTGAATATGGGTTCGAAGTTCATCAAATACAAGAGAAATGCCAGGGACATCATCATGACTTGTACACGACTATTGTTGACTTGACCAAGGCATTTGACACTGTCAACAGGGAACGGTCTCTGAAAAGTCGTAGCGAAATTCGATTGCCCCGGAAAATTCATTACAGTTGTCTGTCAGTTTCATGATGGAATATCGTTTCATGTACTGAATGATGTTGAATTGTCAGCAGCTTCCCAGTCATACATGGAGTCAAAAATCGATGTAATGGTAGAAAAATTACACTGTCAGTGGCAACTGGAAAATTCACAAGCAATTTCAGAGCGGAGGCAGAGGCACTGAAGGCTACAGTAAAAGCAATGCTGACATGCGATAGAAATGAAAGCCAGATAGTCCTGTTTACAGATGCCCTGGCCGTGGTTACAGCACTAAAGAGCCAGAAAAATACAGAACTTAATGATTTAAGAGCAGTTCTCTGTCAACTATGCCAGCAGTCCGCACCAAAAAGAGTAGTGGTACAGCGGGTTCCGTCCCACTGTAACATTCAAGGCAACGAGGAGGCAGACAGACTGGCAAAAGAAGGTGCAAGATTACCACAACCAGATTCTAGTGTAAACTACCAAAAGTCCAAAAGATTTATTAGGGCCAGATACATGGCCAAATGGGAAACAGAACATACTGGCTACACAAAAAATGATGCCTATTACCAGTTGAACAGAAGAAAGCAGGTCGTGGTCTTTAGACTCCGCACAGGCCACAACAGACTGAGGTACCATCTATTAAATAAACTGAAGATAGGTGGCACTGACGAATTGGTACAGGGAAAATGACCGCTGAACATCTGCTGGAAAATTGCCCGACATACGAGGACCAAAGAAAGCACATGTGGCCATCACCAGTGCCAACACTAGACAAGCTCTATGGCAGTGTCGACAGCCTCAGGATGACAGCTGCTTTCTTCGAACAAATTCAAGTTGACGTTTGACAGCGTACGAAGAAGAAGAAGAAGAAGAAGAAACATCGATGTTTGCTGATCCCAATACGCTTTAGTATGGTATTTGCTGTCATGATTTCTGAAGCTACACGTGGCTGTGCCACGCGTACATATCACGTAAGTGACGGATCGGCAGCTATTCAATTTGAAATTAAGATCCCTCACAAAGGTGAAAGAAGCAACCATCTTATATCTCCTCTTCGCTGAAGACTACGCTATTAACACTTGCTCAGAACAGGTCATGCAATCCCACCATGGATGAGTTTACATCCTCATGCACAACTTCGGTCTGACTATCAACACGAGGAGGAAGACCAACGTCTGATCAGGCAAAATATACCGATTAGGCATTTTAGTCAGGATCAGGCAGAATATACTGATCATACATTTTAGTCAGGGTAAGGCAGAATATACTGGCCAAGACCCTCATCTCGGCTTCCTAGTAGCCATCCCTGGAGCTGGCTGTGATCATGGCATCCTGGTTAACTAAGTGAGGGATCGACGTGATCCTCGTAGCAGTGAGCGACACGCAGATGAAGCCAAGCATAGCACAACCTCCTGGAGGATCCCAGTCCACCTTCATCAGCCAACTCGGGATGTGAGGAAAGCTACAACAACCCGCCACTAAACGTCCTTTTCAGGGTGTACAAACTAGTAATCCTAATCTTTGTGGGCATTCAACAAGAATATGCATATTATTTGGAGTGAGCCTTTTGAATCAGACAATCTTGGAAACGGTAGGAATGCCATTCTTACATTTTGGTGAAAAAGGGTGTCAAAAAGGTTGAAAACCCCTGATTTTAGTGTTCGTGGATGAGAGAGGGAAGCAAGAGCGAACGGTAACGAACAGCGTCTGATGACAGTTGCATCTGCTGGTATCGTATTTGATCCTAATTAGTTTGAGCCGGTCCTAGATTTAGCCTATTAGTTTTAGAATTGCATAATTCCCCGTTGCAGTCACTCGTTTAGCCCAAAATTGTTATTCTTGTTATTACATGTTCTGCTTTTTCACCCCGTTATCTACCCCATAATTTTTCGAATGAAACTTCTTCAATGTGTTGATACCACATCATTCTTATCGTCTGAGTCTGGCTCGGGCCCGAAAAGGGAGCAAGGAATAGTAACACTGTAAACCTGCCAAGCATGTCGCAAGAGGCGTCTAAGGAGGGTTGCAAATGAGGCTGGCTGCCTCATCCTGTTTATATTTTAAGCCGCAAATACTTTAACAAATGTGGACAAGTCAGCTAACGAGAAAAATACAACTCTTGTCTTGGCACGATGCAGAGAAAGGTGCAATGAATCTACACCGCTGACTTTCTTGTTTTCTTTTAGGACGATCTATAAATATTAAGGACACTAACTGATATAATTACAAGACAGCCTCTGTTCTGGAATCCTTAAGGCAAGAGATGTAAAAGTAGACCAAAACACACAGATTGAGCAAATAATATACACACACACACACGAAAGAGGAAAGACGTGGAAATAGCTGAAATGTTGGCATAGGACATAACTTGACGCAGTTGAAAACCAATGCTCGGAAGTGAGCTGAAATGTGTTGAAGATGATGGATTCATTCTTTTGTTATAACGTTATCTCGTTTTGCTGTTGTTGTTCAGCCCCACAATTTATTTTCCGGCTCCGAAGTCATACGTTACGATTTTTGTTGCCCAAATCCAACCTCCTGTTTACACACGCCAGCACGCCCATGTTATCACGCACTCCTCTCGGGAGCCATACAGTAAATCCTGTTGTTTCTAAGTGCCTAGTGAAAAACAGCGCAAGGCATTCGGTGCATCGAATTAAATAGCAACACATTTTGAGGTTTCAACTACTGTTGCATTTACGAATGAGCCGACTAGGTGGGTCGGGGCGAGTGTTGCTAATATAAAATCTTCTTCATATTATTATTATTTTCTCCACCCCCCCATAATAATAATAAACAAAACAAACAACAGTACACAAGCAAACACAATCGGTTATTCTCGTTAATTCATGTTCATGTTCGTGTATCGTGCTCAGTATTGTTTCGAGAGCTTCCTTTTACACGCAAGACAGCCCCACCTCTGTAGGTTTTTGGTCTGTGCGAATAGGATATAGTTCAAATCCTTTCCTTGGAGAGACTTCTGCCGACGTGGATCAGTTCGTTATGTTACTCACCTCTTACGACATGCATTCACTGTGACGAGAGTCGTACTTTTAGGAAGGTAGATCGTTTATATGAACATGTTTACAACTCAGTAGCTGACATACACGTCCACCTAGCAGGTCTCCTATACATATTTTTGTTTAGTTAGAGTACACAATGACACGTAGCCTTATAGCGGCATAAGACAGTGTAATTCTGGGATTGGAGAGGAAGAAGTGATAGGAATACAATTGTAATGATTGTTTTATAAGATATTCTGGGATAGGAGAAGAAGTGACATGAATACGATTATAATGATTGTTTTATAAGATATTCTGGGATAGGGGAAGAAGTGACATGAATACGATTACGATGATTGTTTCATAAGATATTCTGGGATTGGAAAGGAGATGAAAGGACAATACAAATGTAATGGGAGTTTTATATCAGATCCTTACCATGAAAATGAGCCATTAAAGATTGTATTTAACGAAGTGTACATACAAATAGCAACACACATGTACATACATCCACACACATAACCATAGTATTAATTTAATTCACTTCATGAGAACAGTACATATAACAAAACAGTACAGGGATGCTGACATTGTATTTAGTGCATGTATTATGTGTTATTTTAAGAGAGGCGAGGGGGCGGATTTGCTAGCAGTCAAGATCCTGCATTTGTTTACCATCCATCCTGATGTCATAAATAACCTGGGCATTGTTGTTTGTCATAGGTTTTTTGTGTGGCCTCCTGAACTGAGGATGTAGAGTGTTTTACAAAGCAGCGAAATATAAATAGCACCCTGGTTTATCTTCACAAAGAATGTATCTTTCGCATTTTTGAGAATTTTTCATAAAACTGTCGAAGATGTTTATGTGTGGATCACAAACAGGGTTCAAGAAACGCAAGTGGGGCTTGTAAATCTTTCTTCTTCTTCTTCTTCTTCTTCTTCTTCTTCTTCTTCTTCTTCTTCTTCTTCTTCTTCTTCTTCTTCTTCTTCTTCTTCTTCTTCTTCTTTTTCTTTTTCTTCTTCTTCTTCTTCTGCTTCTTCTTCTTCCTTCTTCTTCCGTTTCATGAACATCAATAACGTAGGTCTGTGCCGCTAGAAGGATGACACAGTTCACCAGATTTCAAGGGACGATTAGGCTAACGTCTGGTCAGGCAAAACATACTGATCAGACAATGTTAGCCAGGGTCAGGAGAAATATACTGGCCATGACCCTCACCTGACCTCCTCTTTGGTCGTTGTGGAACCGGGCTGTTGTCGAGGACAATAGTCTGGCTAACAAGGTGAGGTTCGACGAGATCCTCGTAGAAGTGAGCAACACGCAGATGAAGCCAATCATAACACAACCGCCTGGAGGACCCCAGTCCACCTTCATCAGCACGCTCGGGATGTGATGAAAGCTACGACAACCCGCCACTTAACGTTCATTTTAGGGCGTACAAAAGAGAAAGCCTACTCATTATGGGCATTCAACAACAACAACAACCAGATTTCAACAGTCGTTTCAGTTAAGTTAACATTAAAAAGAAATCAGTTATTGTTCTCGCCGTGTCAGCAGACTTCTGTGTCTCTCTTGGATTGATCCCTGGCTTGCATGGGATGCCTGCTGATAGTTATACTTTCCACGGCAAAGATCTTGAGGTCACACAGACAAACACACTGTTTTGGCACCACATGATGAAGTCATGGTAGAGTAGAGTTCCATGGCTTGCTCTGTTGTTTTAGGTGCTACTGGGTTCTTAACGTTTGAACCAATTTATCTGTCATCAGGCTGTAGTGACTCCTCCTTGTTTTAGTACAATACCAGGTTTCTGAGTTCTTTCATCACTATGGGGATCACACTGTCGTTCCCCACCTCGTTTACCAAGCTACTGGTGGATGACAAGGTTAAGAGTTGGAGTTTTGGTTAGTATATTGCACTTTTTTCTTTGGCGTTATCCCTGTGAAATGTTTGTGACGTTGTGTTGTAGTGTACAGCGAGGTTGTGATATCTGTGCCTTTCTGCTCGACACATCTGGTTTCAGCATGACCTTTATGGAGCCGAGTCTGCCTTCACTCTGCTATCAATATTCTTTTAGCCAGACTACACTGCAACCTATTTGCAGAACCGATACTTGAAGGCGGAATAGTGTCTTGGTTACTTCTGGTTCACTGACCCTGATGCAACCACCCAGTTATGAATCACTGGCTGCTGTCGGCTCATCCACTGTACCTGCAGCTTGGCCTCGTAAGTTGCCCCATTAGCTCGTCTTCGCATCCATTCTTTCCTCCAAGGCTAAGTGCCTCTCAGCTTACCGATGAGTTTACGAATGGGTGCCTGCTATTCAGTTCTTGTCTAAATTATATGACATAGCTGTGTAATGACTCTGCGGTTATAAACGTGGGAATTCCCTGGCGAAGTGGTTAAGCCGCCGTTTTTTTCACTTGTGCCTAATGCGGAGACCCCTGCATAACGTAGTCGCCCCCTAGTCGTCTTGTCCTTGACTTGCCACTGGAGTCGGGTGGCACGAGACGAGAGAGTGAGGATAAAAAGTAGCGCAGTTAATCCTTACTAAAAATATCGCAAGCAAAATATACTTTGCCATCATCGTCTTCGATGGACGGCGGCCTTTGCCTTGGTTATAAACGACGTGTCATCACAAAAAAAACTATGAACTATAACTCATTTGTAACACATTTAGCAAAATAAGAAAAGAAAAAAAATAGTCCAAACAACCGACGTCTATATCTGGATAAAACGTGTTTATATTGCGTTAACGATTTTCTATTTCTGCCATATTAACCGCTTTGTACGGTCCATATTTGTTCACAGCTGACACGCGGCTAACTATTTCTCTAGACTTGGTTTGGTTTTCATGTATTTCTTGTCAATGCTAGCAGCGACATTCTGCTTCAACAATGACATGACAGTACTAAGCGCATTATCTATACACTGTAACGACGATATCGTGCACTGACAATAACTAGATTAGTCGATGTACTATCGATCCCTATTTTGAAATAGAAGATCGGGAATTACTGTCTCCACTTATTTAGAACATTATGGAATAGTTACTTTCTTCACTATTTAGCGAAGTGTTAGAGCACTCACTTTTCATGACGAATGTATGGGGTTCAACTCCCGATACTGGCAGCTCCAATCGACCCAGCTGTAAGTTGACGGCTAGGAGAGGAGAAAGGCAGCGATGAAAGAAACTGTCTACCTCACCTCACAAAGTGGGGATGAAAACTAACTTATGTTCAAGTGCAATATACTGACCAAGACCTTCACCTCGGCTTCCTCGTAGCCCTCCCTGGAAACGGGCTTTTTATGGCAGCCTGTTTAACGGAGTGAGGGATATACATGATCCCCGTAGTAGTGAGCGACACGCAGATGAAGTCGAGCATAGCACTACCGCCTTCAGGACACCTTCATCAGCACGCTCGGGATGTGTGGAAAGCTACTGCAACCCGCCACTTAACGTCCTTTTCATGTCGCACAAAAGAGTAACCTACTCATTGTGGACATTCGAAATAACCGCACAAAGCTGTGGCTTAGTACAATGAAGGCTTTAACACTTCATCCCCGACTGCCGTGTCTGCTATGGAGCTACCTTTACAATTTGCCTTCTACCATGGGATGTATAGATTTGCCAGAAAGAGCGCCAAACTATTATATCAACTGTCTTCGTTTTCAAGGTCCTTCCAGTTTGTCTTTCTATATATACTTGTTATTAAGTGTGTAGACAAACTGGTGATTGGACTGTTGTGCTTTGCACAGTGGAGGTGCTACCTTTTTGTAACCTCTACGCAGGCCACCTTTTCTGGTTTGCGACTGTTTATTGAATATTTTCAGAGAACCTCAAAATATAGATATCCACCACCCAACTGATGCGCCTGGTAGGAGATCCGGCTTCTCCACCAGATCTGGAATAATATCATCTTTTATTTAGAAGATTCTAGAATAGTGAAAACTTTTATTTAGAAGATTCGGGAATAAATAAAAACTTTTATTCATGTGATTCGGGAATAGTGGAAACTTTTATTTATATATTTTTTGTTTGATTTTTGCGTTCGCCTTATTTATCTATTCCCCAAGTCGTGTGTGCGTTACACTGTGGTTTTTATTTTGCGCCTGTCGGCCCAGTGCATCCGACTTCAGCATGCATTTTATGTAAGGGTCTGCTTCCTTCTGCATTTTCTAAGGGTTTGCTTCCTCGAGGTAACGGCCGGTGCTGTGATAGGGATCGAACCCAGCACCTTCTGATTGTGAGCCGTGCCACTTAACCACTAGGCCACGCCGTCCCCTCTTTTATTTATATGATTCGGGAATAGTAAAAACTGTTATTTATATGGTTCGGGAATAGTGAATACATTTATTTATATGATTCGGGAATAGTGAAAACTTTTATTCATATGATTCGGGAATAGTGAAAACTTTTATTTATATGATTCGGTAATAGTGAAAACTTTTATTCATATGATTCAGAAATAGTGAAAACTTTTATTTAGAAGATTCGGAAATACTATCAGATATATGTTTTGCTTTGGCGGAGCATGTGACATAGGGGTTGCGAACATGGCTCACAATCTCAACGTTCCAGGTTCGAATCACGCCGTGCTCAGTTTGACGGACCCAAAATATGGTAGGCTAGATTGCTTCTCCCAGTCGGCCCAGCTGTAAATTGTTACCTGGCGAAGTCTGGGGATAATTTCGGAGCCGTCTTGGGAGCTGCGGAGTTTCAGCAATGAAAAGGACATGACAAGTGGGGGCGCCTTGATGTCGATTCCAAGTCATTTTTCAATTGTTTATTGATATTCTCTGTTATTAAATCAACATTATGTATGCTGTCTGACACATCTGCCATGTAATCCTGGCACATCTTGATTGTCATCTCAACTACCTCGTCATGTAATGCTGCCATTCATTCAGCCACAATTTTGTTCTTGCCCTCCATCTTTCCTCACGTTGCAAGCTTTTCTGGGCGCTGCACTCTCTTCGATCCCTCCTCCTTAGCCAGCCAGCTCTGTTGCAGCCTGTTGTCCAGGATCACCGCGTGCATGCGTAGAAGGGTCTTGGCAGCTCTGGGTCGCTGGCCCTGACGCTAGCAGTCAAATTTGGGTCGCTGGCCCTGACGCTAGCAGTCAGATTTGGGTCGCTGGCCCTGACGCTAGCAGTCAGATTTGGGTCGCTGGCCCTGACGCTAGCAGTCAGATTTGGTCGCTGGCCCTGACGCTAGCAGTCAGATTTGGGTCGCTGGCCCTGACGCTAGCAGTCAGATTTGGGTCGCTGGCCCTGACACTAGCAGTCAGATTTGGGTCGCTGGCCCTGACACTAGCAGTCAGATTTGGGTCGCTGGCCCTGACGCTAGCAGTCAGATTTGGGTCGCTGGCCCTGACGCTAGCAGTCAGATTTGGGTCGCTGGCCCTGACGTTAGCAGTCAGATTTGGGTTGCTGGCCCTGACGCTAGCAGTCAGATTTGGGTCGCTGGCCCTGACACTAGCAGTCAAATTTGGGTCGCTGGCCCTGACGCTAGCAGTCAGATTTGGGTCGCTGGCCCTGACGCTATCAGTCAGATTTGGGTCGCTGGCCCTGACGCTAGCAGTCAGATTTGGGTCGCTGGCCCTGACACTAGCAGTCAGATTTGGGTCGCTGGCCCTGACGCTAGCAGTCAGATTTGGGTCGCTGGCCCTGACGCTAGCAGTCAGATTTGGGTCGCTGGCCCTGACGCTAGCAGTCAGATTTGGGTTACTGACAGCTATAGCTCCATGCACTGCTCTGCATCTTAATCGCACTAAAAGTACCAACAGATAAGGTATCCCATAGCAGACACTGCTATCGCAGATCTTATTGGTCGAGACCACAGCGCGTTTATGTTTGAGGAAGTGGGATGGGGTTGGGGTGTGTTGTGGTGGAAGTGTCCTCAATCACTGAGTCAACTGGAGAGTAGCAGTAACGGGAACTGAACCCATGTCTTTGCCGTGGAAAGCGAGTGCTCTACCCTTACGCCAATCAGACGCTCTAAAAATACTATATATAGTCAAATTAATTTGGTATTGTGTTGAACGAAAGTTCTAGAAACATTAGCCCAAATATGATCAATAAACAGAGGCAAGTATATTTTAAATACTCGGAAAAACATACAACAGACAGCAGGACAAAAAGTAATAGAGTATCAAGGCTCGAAGCAAGGACCTCCAGGCGACTGATGCTCTTTACTGTAAAGATAGACATAAGTAATATTGGCCGAGTATATATCTTGTCTTTGTGATTGTTGTCGCTAGTTTGTTTATTAATTAGCTAGCCTCAAGTGTACATTTCTTTCATTATCCAAATATGATACAGAGAATGGCAGACTGGATAACTAGTGTTTTCTAGGATCGGTAAGAGAGTTGACCTTATCAGAAAATGATTTGCCGTACATTGAAACATAAGCAAGCAAATATAGAGGCTTTGGTGCTGCCGAAGACGGATGTGTCGGACCGAAAGGTGGAAATATCGCAGTCAAACTGTAAACTAGCGACACAGCGCATTCGGTTCTCCTGACTACATCCTGTTACTTGCAAAGTCCTGCTCAGGACTAGGTAGTGGGAGATTTAGAACGACCGCAGAAGAAGAAGAAGCTTTGATACACTACAGATGAAACAAATATTAGTAGTTGGATTTGTTCAATTCCCCATTTTTTTATCTTTCATCATTCGAGGTAAAAAAATAAATCACATCTATTTCCCTCATAAACTTGGCGATCTGCTAACATCGCTCTTTTGTTGTTATACAGTTTATCCCTAAATTGTAACGGAGAGTGTCATGCTGTCACGATGCTCCTCTGAAGAATCTGTGTTATCTATACTATTTGTCGCTGAAGTTTATTTGCATCATAGTTTTTATTTTCTCATTATATTGGACGTTCATCAATTTGAAATTGTCCTACTTCCTCTTTAGTTAGTCTGTCTTCATTTTAAATTCCAGGTATCTTGCAGCGGACGGAAATTCATTTTATTTTCAGTCTGCTGAATTATTAATTAGTTTTTATATGAAACGAGAGAGACGAGAGAGAGAGAGAGAGAGAGATGGAGAGTATGTATGTGAGAGTGAACCTATATTGTTAGACCTGTTGTTCGTTAGGTTATTATATATTCTATTTGACGGCATTTGTTTATTCAGAATAACATTGATTATATATTTTTATGAATTTGTTTTGTTTTGAGTTCTTCCAAGGCGACACAAAAGACCACGCGAACTACTGTGTGATATGTCTGCTCTCATCTCTGTAAACGCTTTTCACGAGAACAGATATGAACAGACTAGAAAAGCAGCTTGATGAGAATCAACCACGAGATCAGGCTGCATTCAGGAAGGGCTACTCCACCATTGGCCACCTCCACACTCTCCACCAGCTAATGGAGAGGGCAAATGAAGTACATAATACTTAGTATTCGGGGACAATAAAAAAGCTTTCGGTAGCATTAAAGTGGCAGCACTGAAAGAACAATATTCGCGGCTAATAGCAGATATAAACGATGATTGCTCTACCAATATTACCCTTATTTGCCATATAAATTCAACGTGTCGTACGACAAGATTATACAATCTCTCTCAAACTTTTAACAGCAGCAGTTGAGGAGGTCTTCCACTCACTATATTCAAAAGATAATGGTATCACCATAGACGGAGAAAGGTTCAACCACCTCCGGATTGCGGATGACATATTCATCATCAGCCACAGCCCCAAGGAAGCTCAGCAGGGAATACATGAACTCAACAACGCAAGCAAGGCAGTTGGCCTAAATATAAATAGACTAAAGACACAATACACGTTGAACACTTTCTGCCCCTATCTGGATATGCGGCTTGGAACTGATCCCGTCAAAAACGTGACTTAAACATCTACTTTGGCCACGAAATTACGAATTCTCACGTAATGCATCCAGGTATTTCACGAAGGACAACAATGGGGTGGTTCAGCTTCAACTGCATGAGGACCGCACTTCAGCAAATGAAGAACAACGAAGCGAGAACTTACACCTTCGACAGCCTGGTCATTTCAGCCATGGTATATGGCTGTGAGGTGTGGAACCTACGACAAAATTGACACGGCGCGGCTCCAAGCTACTCAACGGGCGATGGAGAGTAGAACCCTGTTAATCTCACTGCGGACCACATCCACAACACCGCCATCAGGAGTCAAGCCTGCTTCAATGACGTAATAGGCGTTTGTAAGAAAGTACAAGTGTGCAGGCCAAGTGGTACACCTATCTGGAAATAGCTGGATACGTAAAGCAGTGAGGTCACGTTGGCCCTACACATGTAATCGTCTCCCCGGACTTATACCGGGGGAGATTACCTGCGACAAAACATTGGTCCGGCGTGGTACTTAACTGCATAACACGGAGATTGGTTTAGACAACATTTGGCTACCCGACATAAGGTACATGATGTTCCTGAATGAGCACCACGATTACGGTCGGAATGAACATCAGGATTACAGTCTGAATGAACACCAGGATTACAGTCTGAATGAACATCAGGATTACAGTCTGAATGAACATCAGGATTACAGTCTGAATGAACATCAGGATTACAGTCTGAATGAACACCAGGATTATAGTCTGAATGAACACCAGGATTACAGTCTGAATAAACACTAGGATTACAGTCTGAATAAATACTAGGATTACAGCCTGAAAGAACACCAGGATTACATCCTGAATGAACACCA
This sequence comes from Ariolimax columbianus, assembly GCA_036924085.1. Lineage (NCBI taxonomy): Eukaryota > Metazoa > Mollusca > Gastropoda > Stylommatophora > Arionidae > Ariolimax > Ariolimax columbianus. The sequence continues at coordinate 64,719,446 of JAVGWX010000007.1, read as the reverse complement.
GGATTACAGTCTGAATGAACACTAGGATTACAGTCTGAATGAACACCATGATTACAGTCTGAATGAACACCATGATTACAGTCTGAATGAACACCAGGATTACAGTCTGAATGAACACTATGTTTCATTCTGAATGAACATCATGATTACAGTATATATTTTAGCTCCGTAATCTGATGTTTTGCGCTTTGTTGAGTTAGTATCATTTGTTATTTTTGTCAGTTCAGCTATTGGTGAAGATCATTAGTATGAAATATCAATTTTGTAGCTGAAATAAGAACATGCCTAATCTAGGTCGATGCTGTCTTTGGGGTAAAGTAAGAGACTTCATTGCACGAAGCCTCAGCTTTTGATAGGTGAAGTGACCAGTCCCCTTTATCGTGACCTTGTGTTCCTTAACTATAACAGTCAGCCTATGCACACATTTACAGGTAGGCAAACTGAAGGTGTCGCGACTGTGCGTAACACCCAGTCAGATTTGCAGTGAGCTGCAAGCACTGAGGGAAATCCGACGCTAAATCTTAAATCACACTGTTTCCCAATCGCCGGTCCGCGGACTGCTGTCGGTCCGCGAAAAAGTTATTACGACTTAATTCCTTAACCGCGGAGTTCGCCTTGAGATGAACTAGGTTCTATTAAATTGTTGGTCGCATTAGTAATGGATATGAGTGACATTTTGAAATCAATCAATGACCGCCTGTTAGATGAGGAAACCGCAATAGATGAAACATCAATCCACAGGCTGCAAAGTTTCGACATTAAACGAGGTTCGAGCGGAGTAGGGCGCATGAAAAGACGGAGCAAAAGAGTGTACAACCAGCGAGCTACAGGGACCATCAGCCTCCAGACCCTGCACCATTTGCTGAGAAAGACTGAGCACCTATGGGTATGCCTGGAGTGCAGTGACGTCGATTCTTAAAATCAGAACATAAATTGTTGGTCGTATTTTCGACAACTAATTTGGAATGAGAAGACTTTTTCAGCCATGCCAGTGATTAAAACCAAACAGAGATATCCCAGTACCGAATGGATGTCACTGCTGCTCTTCGTCTCACAGAAACAACGCTGTAGCCACGGTTATCAGATGTTCTAGCAAAGAAGCAGCGATTTATTCCGCACTAACTTTACTTGAATTAAATATTGAAGTTAGCATACTTCGGCCACATCAAACGCAACAATGACTTAGAAAGAACAATACTGGAGGGTATCGTACCTGGCAAGAAAGGCAGAGGCAGACCGAGGAGAAGATGGACATTACAGAGGCACTGGGGTTAACCGTGGCAGAGTAGGGAGAGCTGGTCAGGGAAGAAGTTTCTTGCAGACCGGTTGTCATGAGAGCGACGTTTTGCAAAGGACATGCTGCTACATGATGATGATAATTGCTTTCTCAAATGTTCAAGACGGTTTATTAAATGGCTTTTTTTTTTTTTTATTAAATAGTGTTTTTTTAATTTTGTCAGATCGTTTCGCGAAACAATTTTCATACCTTCACTGGTCCGCGAAACAATGTTTCCTACTTTCACTGGTCCGCGAAACAATTTACCTACTTTCATTGGTCCGCGACATAATTGTCCTACTTTCACCGGTCCAAGAAACAATTTTCTTACTTTCACCGGTCCGCGAAACAATTTTCCTACTTTCACTGGTCCGCATGTGTAAAAAGACTGGGATACACTGCTCTATTACATCTTTCGTGTGGCGAGACACGTACTGTTCGACCACAGAACAGTCTTTCCGGTTATTTTAGGACATAATAGCCATAGACAAAAATAATCGACGACCAGACAGAAAAGCCCACCTTCTAATATTTGTGTGGTGTTATGTAACAATATTGATTTCAGGGTCCTTTCTCGACCAACTGGACGGTTTAATTTTCCATATCACAACCTTGAAAAATGCTTTCTTTACCAGTCGGTTAGAAGCAGGTTAGGTGCATTAGGAGGTGTTTGGCTGTTTAATTGAATTCAAGTTAATGTGTCCGCCTCAAACCATCTGTTCTCTCTTTTCTCACATACATTTGTGAAATTAATTGGCTTAATTTCGTTCGTTCTCACTCTCCCGCTACCAAACCCAGAAAAGGGCTCACGTAGCAGAATGTAGTCCAGATAACGGAATGCGTTGTGTCGTAGTTTACAGCTTGACTGCGATATTTGCACTTTTCCGACTTCAGCAAGCATTTTTTGAGTACCGGGTTAGCATTCCCTCTTCGATCTCTTCTCCTTAACCAGTATGCCCTGCTGCAGCCTGTTATCCAGGATCATCGCGTGGAGGTATAGAAGGGTATTGTCAGCTCTGGTTCGTTGGCCCTAACGCTAGCAGTCAGTTATGGGTTGCTGACCGCTGCAGCTCATGCGCTGCTCAGAATTTTGATATTAATTCACGGATTAACTGCTACATGGGAATTTGCAAGGGTATATGCGGTTGGAGCATTTATATCTTGTCACAAAGGGAAGTTGTTGTTTTTATTATCCCTTACCTGCTGAGCAAGTCTGTTTTTGGTAGCCCAATGCCATTATTATTATTATTATTATATATATATATGCCATTGCCCATCGCAAGCGATGATGGTCACAACATCAGACGGTTTTGTCTTAATAACATGATGTGCGCTGTATCAAGATTATAATGAGGAGAAAGCTGCGCTGGTCATCAATCTCACTCTTTTCCCGGGTTACCTTGGATCAGTGGCAGGACTATTAGTCTAGTCGACTGGATGTAACTTGGGATGCAGGCACTCTAATTTTACCTCCCGTGAGGTAAGGGGTCGCTTGAAACTTGCGGGAGTCTATCGCCCATATATATATATATATATATATGTTACACACACAGGTCTTCTTCAGCTGTTTCATTGCTCCGTACAGTGTGTTGACAATTGTCGGCAGTGCTTGTAAAAATCTTTTCCTTATGTCCGCAAGTGCCTTGCGCTCAATGAGTAGGTGTCTGTTTCATCAGTGTGAGAGCAATATCTGCACAAGGGCAAATGCTGGGGATTGGTGCGGTCCAAGTGGCTATTGGATCTGGTGTGTCATGTTTGGAATTTAAAGATGAGACTTTGATCTTTTCTATGTAGTTTTTTTATATCATCATTACTTTTTTGGCTGTGAGATTTCGGTAAATATACTATGACCTGTTGTTCCCGTCACCCACCTGTTCATCCAGATTTCCCTGATATTATCTTTAATAATTCGTTTACTGTGTGGTTACTGCAGGGTCTATCAGATTGTTGTTTGGAGGCTCCATTTTTGCCATTCTGTCAGCCATCTCGTTTCCTGGTAGCCCGCTATGTCTTGTGACAAAGGATCAGGTGACCTACTTCGGCCTGCATTGCTGTAAATGAATACGTGGCCTAAGGAAATCAAGGAAGAGAGGAAAGGAACTAGTCACCCCATCTCATTAAAACAGACGTCGTATAATGATGTCATCACTAACGACAATGTCTGCTTCGGGACTATATCTACCTTTACTTAATACTGCTACTGATACCTTTGTTCCCATGACTCAGCAGCAAACGTATACGTCAAACATGTCTATACGTCTTGTTAGATTCCACGGCCTTTAACATATCTTATTCACATATATTTCAAGATGTCCTGGCAGGTTGTATTCACAATTTAGTATGTCCTACATATTGTGGGCATCGGGGACTGAGACACTAGACCAGGATGTCGTGTCAGGGACAATGTACTGACCAAGACCACAATATCTCTTCCATGTAGGTTTCCATGGAAACAGGTTGTTTTCAAGGCAGTCTGGCTGACGAGATATGAATCGACATGATCCGCGTAGTAGTAAGCGTCACGCAAATGAAGTCAAGCATAACATTGCACATGATTCACTTTACCACGACACCATTCACTTTCACACGAAACGATTCATTTTCACACAAGATGATTCACTTTCACACGAAATGATTCACTTTCACACGAAATGATTCACTTTCACACGACACGATTCACTTTCACACGACATGATTCACTCTCACACGAGATAATTTGTTCTAAATAACAAATCAAAACTCACTTCCATTGACAAATGTTTGTTTCGTGGAATACCTCGCATTTTCTGGTTACCTAAGCATGCAAAGTCCTACTACAAAGGGAAAGTAAAGGGAAAGTCGGCTGGGTAAAGCTTTAAGCTAGCTTCAAATATTCTAGCCGACTGTTCTGTCAAATTAATAATTTAATATCAACTTACAATTTCAAATTACATGAATTTATTGTATAATAAACAATAAATACAATCACGAGAAGTAAGGGAAACTAATTTAACTAAATCAAACCTTAATTACACCCGAGTCCGTACCCAGTGTCCAAGAGTATACCCACTGTATTCTTCCAATCATGTGATAAAAGACTACAAAAGAAGATTGTGCACGGGGCTAGCCATTTAATCTTTTTAACGCGATGCTGTTGAATCCGCCCCTGCAAGTACTCGGTTACATTGCAAGTACTCGGTTACATGTCAGTTATAATGACGATCTTACGCTTCACACGGAGCGAGAAGACGAAAGAAGACAGTAGCTGAGTTATTGGAAAAATAATTTGTGTCTGGAAATTATATTTTTGCATCTAAATCTTACAAATCATTACAAATGCGGCATTAATGAAAGTGTGAATTTTTTTAACATCGTGAATCGGATCTGAATAAATTTCAGGCAGTAGCGAAAAACTAGATAAAGTCAGTCTATTTCTGCAATATTTGCTAGGCGGAGGACGAGGGTGTGAAGAGTAGATGTCCTCCGTTTTTCTGGCGCATGGTAACGCTAAACTTGTAATTTAGCATTTAAAGGTTTCCATTTAGACCTCTTTTAATGGAAGCCCTACCGGTGTAAATCTCTCAAATTCTTGTTCAAGCGAAATGTTGAATGTACAAAACTAACCGGGTGAGATGTCAGTTTTTATGTTATGTCTTTTCACAGTAGAAGGAGCCTCGATATTTTTCATTATTTGGTGTCCTAACAAGTACAACGCAATGGGCAATAGTAGTGCATGTTCAAACGACAGTTCGTTCCTGATAAGTCCTAAACTTGACCAATAAACTGGTACTTCTGGTAATTAAACATACGTAAATACGTTACCATAAAGAAAAAGACTATGATAATTGGGAAAAGTGACAAGAAACGATGTATGCAAATAAAAATAAAAGATCAACTGTTTGAACAGGTACAGAGTTTTTCCTATCTAGGTCATATAATAACGGAAGATGGCAACTGTGAAAAATAAATTAGAAAGAGAATAGGTATGGTCAATATGGTATTCAGCAACATGCGATACATACTGACACCCAAACAGAAAAATCATAATTGGAAAATGAGAATTGTCACTACTTTATGGCGCAGAAACATGGACAATGAATAACACGTTGGAAAAGAGTATTGAAGCCTTCGAAATGTGGGTATATAGAAGATTATGTCGCATTTCTTGGAAAGAGAAGAAAACAAATTTGGATGTATTTAAAAAGTCGAGAGGGAAAAGATAATTAAAGTCCGAAATCAGGGTTAGACAGCTACTTTATTTTGGTCATATAACAAGACATACCTCCTTGTTGAAGACCATACTGGAGAGTAATGTTTAAGGCAGTCGTTCAAGAGGCAGACAACGTTTTAAGTGAGTGGATAACATCAGGAGATGGGCTGGAAAAAGCGTCTCTGGTTGCACCATTACGGCAAGAGATAGAGTACACTGAAGATCCATTGCAGCCGACCTTCGATGCGGAGATGGCACTTGAACTGAAATACTTCATTTTAAAAGTCGATCCACCATCTAATATTAATAGCAACGTCTTCATTTTCAGTAAAATAAAGCTAATTCGCTCTAAAACGCTTAATTGTATTCAGGTTGTTAATTTGTGCAGCAAGTTGAGGTTTATCAGCAGCAATTATGTTTACCAAGTGGTTTGCCGGGGTCTTTGTGTATGACAAGGACAAGAATAGCACCACTGCCTCACAAAGAGCATGTCGAAATAGGTTCTAATTGTGTGACATGGCATAATACAGGCCATGGTTGGGGGGTTTGTTTAGAGCAGCATAGATGGCGCATAACAGGCTGCGGGTCTAGTTTTCTCTGGTGTTTGAGTCTATTAAGATGAACTCGCACATCGGTTAACCACCTAACGCAGCAGAATATTAAGCTGCTCAAGCCTAGCCCGCTAATCAGGAAATCATTCTCCCGACTATATCAAGTTCATACCAGAGCTGGGACCTGCACAAAGGCATCTGTCCCTGTAGTAGTACAGGTCGACTAAGAACTAAGAGTATTGTAGAGTGTATTCCATGCTCATGTCTGATATTATCTGCTGGTTTGCCAACTTACAATCCAGAAAATACTTTAATCTTTGTTACTAAATTGAGGGCTGCTTTTCGCACCTTAGCGTGCTCCTTTTGGCCCAAGGTAATTCGCGACCAGAGTGAGGTTGGTAACCAGCGCAGCTTCTTTCTCACTATAATCAAAATACAGCACAAGATACATCCTCAAGATAAACACTGTCTGGTGTCACCTTCATTGTTTGTGATGGACAACTAACTAACTTTTGACTTTGCCGCAGTTGGCAATGCGTTTGTTACAAAATTACTGTTAGTAAAACCAAATTTGTAGAACATTTTTACCAGAGATACTTGGTAGTAGACTGGTAGCGCTGATTGGGAGTATGAGTAATTAGGTAGTTCAGTTTTAACAATTCAATGTAAGCGTCATTACACATCTTTGTGTCCAGACTCCAGACATGCTGCCGGTTGCAGCAAGATTTGTTGTTTGTTATAAATTAACAGTTATAAACGTATAATATATGCACCTTTAACCAGCCCCAGAGGCCCAAGCCTATTCCGTAAAATGTCCTTTACATAATAATAATAATAATCCATAATCCTAATACTCTTCCTCGAGTACATGAAACATGAGCTATAGAACGACGAATGTGAGTAAATGAGCTATAGAACGACGAATGTAAGTACATAAGCTATAGAGCGACGAATGTAAGTAAATGAGCTATAGAGTGACGAATGTGAGTACATGAAACTTGAGCTATAGAACGACGAATGTGAGTACATGAGCTATAGAACGACGAATGTGAGTACATGAAACTTGAGCTATAGAACGACGAATGTGAGTACATGAGCTATAGAACGACGAATGTGAGTGAGTACATGCAACTTGAGCTATAGAACGACGAATGTGAGTACATGAGCTATAAAACGACGAATGTGAATACATGAATACATGAGCTATAGAGCGACGAATGTGAGTACATGAAACTTGAGCTATAGAACGACGAATGTGAGTACATAAAACCTGAGCTATAGAGCGACGAATGTGAGTGCATAAAACCTGAGCTATAGAGCGACGCATGTGAGTACATGAAACTTGAGCTATATAACGACGAATGTGAGTACATGAGCTATAGAACGACGAATGTGAGTACATAAAACATGAGCTATAGAACGACGAATGTGAGTACATGAAACATGAGCTATAGAGCGACGAATGTGAGTACATGAAACATGAGCTATAGAACGACGAATGTGAGTACATGAAACATGAGCTATAGAGCGAGGAATGTGAGTACATGAAACATGAGCTATAGAGCGACGAATGTGAGTACATAAGCTATAGAACGACTAATGTAAGTGCATGAGCTATAGAACGACGAATGTGAGTACATGAAACTTGAGCTATAGAACGACGAATGTGAGTACATGAGCTATAGAACGACGAATGTGAGTACATGAAACATGAGCTATAGAGCGACGAATGTGAGTACATGAAACATGAGCTATAGAGCGACGAATGTGAGTACATGAAACATGAGCTATAAAACGACGAATGTTAGAACATGAAACATGAGCTATAGAGCGACGAATGTGAGTACATGAAACATGAGCTATAGAGCGACGAATGTGAGTACATGAAACATGAGCTATAGAACGACGAATGTGAGTACGTGAAACATGAGCTATAGAGCGACGAATGTGAGTACATGAGCTATAGAACGACGCATATGAATACATGAGCTATAGAACGACGAATGTGAGTACATGAGCTATAGAGCGACGAATGTGAGTACATGAAACTTGAGCTATAGAACGACGAATGTGAGTACATGAGCTATAGAACGACGAATGTGAGTACATGAAACATGAGCTATAGAACGACGAATATGAGTACATAAAACATGAGCTATAGAACGACGAATGTCAGTACATGAGCTATAGATCGACGAATGTGAGTACATGAAACATGAGCTATAGAACGACGAATGTGAGTACATGAGCTATAGATCGACGAATGTGAGTACATGAAACATGAGCTATAGAACGACGAATGTCAGTACATGAGCTATAGATTGACGAATGTGAGTACATGAAACATGAGCTATAGAACGACGAATGTGAGTACATGAGCTATAGATCGACGAATGTGAGTACATGAAACATGAGCTATAGAACGACGAATGTCAGTACATGAGCTATAGATCGACGAATGTGAGTACATGAAACATGAGCTATAGAACGACGAATGTGAGTACATGAGCTACAGAACGACGAATGTGAGTACATGAAACATGAGCTATAGAACGACGAATATGAGTACATGAGCTATAGAACGACGAATGTGAGTACATGAAACATGAGCTATAGAGCGACGAATGTGAGTACATGAGCTATAGAACGACGAATGTGAATACATGAGCTATAGAACGACGAATGTGGGTACATGAGCTATAGAGCGACGAATGTGAGTACATGAAACTTGAGCTATAGAACGACGAATATGAGTACATTAAACATGAGCTATAGAGCGACGAATGTGAGTACATGAAACATGAGCTATAGAACGACGAATGTGAGTACATGAAACATGAGCTATAGAGCGACGAATGTGAGTACATGAAACATGAGCTATAGAGCGACGAATGTGACTACATGAGCTATAGAACGACGAATGTGAGTACATGAAACATAAGCTATAGAACGACGAATATGAGTACATGAAACATGAGCTATAGAACGACGAATGTCAGTACATGAGCTATAGAACGACGAATGTGAGTACATGAAACATGAACTATAGAGCGACGAATGTGAGTAAATGAGCTATAGAACGACAAATGTTAATACATGAGCTATAGAACGACGAATGTGAGTACATGAGCTATAGAGCGACAAATGTGAGTACATGAAACTTGAGCTATAGAACGACGAATGTGAGTAAATGAAACATGAGCTATAGAACGACGAAAGTGAGTACATGAAACATGAGCTATAGAGCGACGAATGTGAGTACATGAAACATGAGCTATAGAGCGAGGAATGTGAGTACATGAAACATGAACTATAGAGCGACGAATGTGAGTACATAAGCTATAGAACGACTAATGTAAGTGCATGAGCTATAGAACGACGAATGTGAGTACATGAGCTATAGAGCGACGAATGTGAGTACATGAAACTTGAGCTATAGAACGACGAATGTGAGTACATGAGCTATAGAACGACGAATGTGAGTACATGAGCTATAGAACGACGAATGTGAGTACATGAAACATGAGCTATAGAGCGACGAATGTGAGTACATGAAACATGAGCTATAGAGCGACGAATGTCAGTACATGAAACATGAGCTATAAAACGACGAATGTTAGAACATGAAACATGAGCTATAGAGCGACGAATGTGAGTACATGAAACATGAGCTATAGAGCGACGAATGTGAGTACATGAAACATGAGCTATAGAACGACGAATGTGAGTACATGAAACATGAGCTATAGAGCGACGAATGTGAGTACATGAGCTATAGAACGACGAATGTCAGTACATGAAACATGAGCTATAGAGCGACGAATGTGAGTACATGAGCTATAGAACGACGAATGTGAGTACATGAAACATGAGCTATAGAGCGACGAATGTGAGTACATGAAACATGAGCTATAAAACGACGAATGTTAGAACATGAAACATGAGCTATAGAGCGACGAATGTGAGTACATGAAACATGAGCTATAGAGCGACGAATGTGAGTACATGAAACATGAGCTATAGAACGACGAATGTGAGTACATGAAACATGAGCTATAGAGCGACGAATGTGAGTACATGAGCTATAGAACGACGAATGTCAGTACATGAAACATGAGCTATAGAGCGACGAATGTGAGTACATGAGCTATAGAACGACGAATGTGAGTACATGAAACATGAGCTATAGAACGACGAATGTGAGTACATGAAACATGAGCTATAGAACGACGAATGTGAGTACATGAAACATGAGCTATAGAACGACGAATGTGAGTACATGAGCTATAGAGCGACGAATGTAAGTACATGAGCTATAGAACGACGAATGTGAGTACATGAAACATGAGCTATAGAACGACGAATGTGAGTACATGAAAAATGAGCTATAGAGCGACGAATGTGAGTACATGAAACATGAGCTATAGAACGACGAATGTCAGTACATGAGCTATAGATTGACGAATGTGAGTACATGAAACATGAGCTATAGAACGACGAATGTGAGTACATGAGCTATAGATCGACGAATGTGAGTACATGAAACATGAGCTATAGAACGACGAATGTCAGTACATGAGCTATAGATCGACGAATGTGAGTACATGAAACATGAGCTATAGAACGACGAATGTGAGTACATGAGCTACAGAACGACGAATGTGAGTACATGAAACATGAGCTATAGAACGACGAATATGAGTACATGAGCTATAGAACGACGAATGTGAGTACATGAAACATGAGCTATAGAGCGACGAATGTGAGTACATGAGCTATAGAACGACGAATGTGAATACATGAGCTATAGAACGACGAATGTGGGTACATGAGCTATAGAGCGACGAATGTGAGTACATGAAACTTGAGCTATAGAACGACGAATATGAGTACATTAAACATGAGCTATAGAGCGACGAATGTGAGTACATGAAACATGAGCTATAGAACGACGAATGTGAGTACATGAAACATGAGCTATAGAGCGACGAATGTGAGTACATGAAACATGAGCTATAGAGCGACGAATGTGACTACATGAGCTATAGAACGACGAATGTGAGTACATGAAACATAAGCTATAGAACGACGAATATGAGTACATGAAACATGAGCTATAGAACGACGAATGTCAGTACATGAGCTATAGAACGACGAATGTGAGTACATGAAACATGAACTATAGAGCGACGAATGTGAGTAAATGAGCTATAGAACGACAAATGTTAATACATGAGCTATAGAACGACGAATGTGAGTACATGAGCTATAGAGCGACAAATGTGAGTACATGAAACTTGAGCTATAGAACGACGAATGTGAGTAAATGAAACATGAGCTATAGAACGACGAAAGTGAGTACATGAAACATGAGCTATAGAGCGACGAATGTGAGTACATGAAACATGAGCTATAGAGCGAGGAATGTGAGTACATGAAACATGAACTATAGAGCGACGAATGTGAGTACATAAGCTATAGAACGACTAATGTAAGTGCATGAGCTATAGAACGACGAATGTGAGTACATGAGCTATAGAGCGACGAATGTGAGTACATGAAACTTGAGCTATAGAACGACGAATGTGAGTACATGAGCTATAGAACGACGAATGTGAGTACATGAGCTATAGAACGACGAATGTGAGTACATGAAACATGAGCTATAGAGCGACGAATGTGAGTACATGAAACATGAGCTATAGAGCGACGAATGTGAGTACATGAAACATGAGCTATAAAACGACGAATGTTAGAACATGAAACATGAGCTATAGAGCGACGAATGTGAGTACATGAAACATGAGCTATAGAGCGACGAATGTGAGTACATGAAACATGAGCTATAGAACGACGAATGTGAGTACATGAAACATGAGCTATAGAGCGACGAATGTGAGTACATGAGCTATAGAACGACGAATGTCAGTACATGAAACATGAGCTATAGAGCGACGAATGTGAGTACATGAGCTATAGAACGACGAATGTGAGTACATGAAACATGAGCTATAGAACGACGAATGTGAGTACATGAAACATGAGCTATAGAACGACGAATGTGAGTACATGAAACATGAGCTATAGAGCGACGAATGTGAGTACATGAGCTATAGAACGACGAATGTCAGTACATGAAACATGAGCTATAGAGCGACGAATGTGAGTACATGAGCTATAGAACGACGAATGTGAGTACATGAAACATGAGCTATAGAGCGACGAATGTGAGTACATGAAACATGAGCTATAAAACGACGAATGTTAGAACATGAAACATGAGCTATAGAGCGACGAATGTGAGTACATGAAACATGAGCTATAGAGCGACGAATGTGAGTACATGAAACATGAGCTATAGAACGACGAATGTGAGTACATGAAACATGAGCTATAGAGCGACGAATGTGAGTACATGAGCTATAGAACGACGAATGTCAGTACATGAAACATGAGCTATAGAGCGACGAATGTGAGTACATGAGCTATAGAACGACGAATGTGAGTACATGAAACATGAGCTATAGAACGACGAATGTGAGTACATGAAACATGAGCTATAGAACGACGAATGTGAGTACATGAAACATGAGCTATAGAACGACGAATGTGAGTACATGAGCTATAGAGCGACGAATGTAAGTACATGAGCTATAGAACGACGAATGTGAGTACATGAAACATGAGCTATAGAACGACGAATGTGAGTACATGAAAAATGAGCTATAGAGCGACGAATGTGAGTACATGAAACATGAGCTATAGAGCGACGAATGTGAGTACATGAAACATGAGCTATAGAACGACGAATGAGTACATGCAAAATGAGCTATAGAGCGACGAATATGAGTACATGAAACATAAGCTATAGATCGACGAATGTGAGTACATGAAACATGAGCTATAGAACGACGAATGTGAGTACATGAGGTATAGAACGACGAATGTGAGTACATGAGGTATAGAACGACGAATGTGAGTACATGAAACATGAGCTATAGAACGACGAATGTGAGTACATGAAACATGAGCTATAGAACGACGAATATGAGTACATGAAACATGAGCTATAGAACGACGAATGTCAGTACATGAGCTATAGATCGACGAATGTGAGTACATGAAACATGAGCTATAGATCGACGAATGTGAGTACATGAAACATGAGCTATAGAACGACGAATGTGAGTACATGAGCTATAGAACGACGAATGTGAGTACATGAAACATGAGCTATAGAACGACGAATGTGAGTACATGAGCTATAGAACGACGAATGTGAATACATGAGCTATAGAACGACGAATGTGGGTACATGAGCTATAGAGCGACGAATGTGAGTACATGAAACTTGAGCTATAGAACGACGAATATGAGTACATTAAATATGAGCTATAGAGCGACGAATGTGAGTACATGAAACATGAGCTATAGAACGACGAATGGGAGTACATGAAACATGAGCTATAGAGCGACGAATGTGAGTACATGAAACATGAGCTATAGAGCGACGAATGTGACTACATGAGCTATAAAACGACGAATGTGAATACATGTGCTATAGAACGGCGAATGTGAGTACATGAGCTATAGAGCGACGAATGTGAGTACATGAAACTTGAGCTATAGAACGACGAATGTGAGTAGATGAAACTTAAGCTATAGAGCGACGAATGTGAGTACATGAAACTTGAGCTATAGAACGACGAATGTGAGTACATGAAACATGAGCTATAGAACGACGAATGTGAGTACATGAAACATGAGCTATAGAGCGACGAATATGAGTACATGAAACATGAGCTATAGAGCGACGAATGTGAGTACATGAAACATGAGCTATAGAGCGACGAATTTGAGTACAGGAAACATGAGCTATAGATCGACGAATGTGAGTACATGAAACATGAGCTATAGAACGACGAATGTAAGTACATGAAACATGAGCTATAGAACGACGAATGTAAGTACATGAGCTATAGAACGACGAATGTGAGTACATGAGCTATAGAGCGACGAATGTAAGTACATGAGCTATAGAGCGACGAATGTGAGTACATGAGCTATAGAACGACGCATATGAATACATGAGCTATAGAACGACGAATGTGAGTACATGAGCTATAGAGCGACGAATGTGAGTACATGAAACTTGAGCTATAGAACGACGAATGTGAGTACATGAGCTATAGAACGACGAATGTGAGTACATGAAACATGAGCTATAGAACGACGAATATGAGTACATAAAACATGAGCTATAGAACGACGAATGTCAGTACATGAGCTATAGATCGACGAATATGAGTACATGAAACATGAGCTATAGAATGACGAATGTGAGTACATGAGCTATAGAGCGACGAATGTGAGTACATGAAACTTGAGCTATAGAACGACGAATGTGAGTACATGAGCTATAGAACGACGAATGTGAGTACATGAAACATGAGCTATAGAACGACGAATATGAGTACATAAAACATGAGCTATAGAACGACGAATGTCAGTACATGAGCTATAGATCGACGAATATGAGTACATGAAACATGAGCTATAGAATGACGAATGTGAGTACATGAGCTATAGATCGACGAATGTGAGTACATGAAACATGAGCTATAGAACGACGAATGTCAGTACATGAGCTATAGATCGACGAATGTGAGTACATGAAACATGAGCTATAGAACGACGAATGTCAGTACATGAGCTATAGATCGACGAATGTGAGTACATGAAACATGAGCTATAGAACGACGAATGTCAGTACATGAGCTATAGATCGACGAATGTGAGTACATGAAACATGAGCTATAGAACGACGAATGTGAGTACATGAGCTACAGAACGACGAATGTGAGTACATGAAACATGAGCTATAGAACGACGAATATGAGTACATGAGCTATAGAACGACGAATGTGAGTACATGAAACATGAGCTATAGAGCGACGAATGTGAGTACATGAGCTATAGAACGACGAATTTGAATACATGAGCTATAGAACGACGAATGTGGGTACATGAGCTATAGAGCGACGAATGTGAGTACATGAAACTTGAGCTATAGAACGACGAATATGAGTACATTAAACATGAGCTATAGAGCGACGAATGTGAGTACATGAGCTATAGAGCGACGAATGTGAGTACATGAAACTTGAGCTATAGAACGACGAATGTGAGTACATGAGCTATAGAACGACGAATGTGAGTACATGAAACATGAGCTATAGAACGACGAATATGAGTACATAAAACATGAGCTATAGAACGACGAATGTCAGTACATGAGCTATAGATCGACGAATATGAGTACATGAAACATGAGCTATAGAATGACGAATGTGAGTACATGAGCTATAGATCGACGAATGTGAGTACATGAAACATGAGCTATAGAACCACGAATGTCAGTACATGAGCTATAGATCGACGAATGTGAGTATATGAAACATGAGCTATAGAACGACGAATGTCAGTACATGAGCTATAGATCGACGAATGTGAGTACATGAAACATGAGCTATAGAACGACGAATGTCAGTACATGAGCTATAGATCGACGAATGTGAGTACATGAAACATGAGCTATAGAACGACGAATGTGAGTACATGAGCTACAGAACGACGAATGTGAGTACATGAAACATGAGCTATAGAACGACGAATATGAGTACATGAGCTATAGAACGACGAATGTGAGTACATGAAACATGAGCTATAGAGCGACGAATGTGAGTACATGAGCTATAGAACGACGAATGTGAATACATGAGCTATAGAACGACGAATGTGGGTACATGAGCTATAGAGCGACGAATGTGAGTACACGAAACTTGAGCTATAGAACGACGAATATGAGTACATTAAACATGAGCTATAGAGCGACGAATGTGAGTACATGAAACATGAGCTATAGAACGACGAATGTGAGTACATGAAACATGAGCTATAGAGCGACGAATGTGAGTACATGAAACATGAGCTATAGAACGACGAATGTGAATACATGAGCTATAGAACGACGAATGTGGGTACATGAGCTATAGAACGACGAATATGAGTACATTAAACATGAGCTATAGAGCGACGAATGTGAGTACATGAAACATGAGCTATAGAACGACGAATGTGAGTACATGAAACATGAGCTATAGAGCGACGAATGTGAGTACATGAAACATGAGCTATAGAGCGACGAATGTGACTACATGAGCTATAGAACGACGAATGTGAGTACATGAAACATAAGCTATAGAACGACGAATATGAGTACATGAAACATGAGCTATAGAACGACGAATGTCAGTACATGAGCTATAGAACGACGAATGTGAGTACATGAAACATTAACTATAGAGCGACGAATGTGAGTAAATGAGCTATAGAACGACGAATGTTAATACATGAGCTATAGAACGACGAATGTGAGTACATGAGCTATAGAGCGACAAATGTGAGTACATGAAACTTGAGCTATAGAACGACGAATGTGAGTAAATGAAACATGAGCTATAGAACGACGAAAGTGAGTACATGAAACATGAGCTATAGAGCGACGAATGTGAGTACATGAGCTATAGAACGACGAATGTGAGTACATGAGGCATAGAGCGACGAATGTGAGTAGATGAGCTATAGAGCGACGAATGTGAGTACATGAAACATGAGCTATAGAGCGACGAATGTGAGTACATGAAACACGAGCTATATAACGACTAATGTGAGTACATGAGCTATAGAACGACGAATGTGAGTACATGAAACTTAAACTATAGAGCGACGAATGTGAGTACATGAAACATGAGCTATAGAACGAAGAATGTGAGTACATGAGGTATAGAACGATGAATGTGAGTACATGAGCTATAGAGCGACGAATGTAAGTACATGAAACTTGAGCTATAGAACGACGAATGTGAGTACATGAAACATGAGCTATAGAACGACGAATGTGAGTACATGAAACATGAGCTATAGAGCGACGAATGTGAGTACATGAAACATGAGCTATAGAGCGACGAATGTGAGTACATGAAACATGAGCTATAGAACGACGAATGTGAGTACATGAAACATGAGCTATAGAGCGACGAATGTGAGTACATGAAACATGAGCTATAGAGCGACGAATGTGAGTACATGAAACATGAGCTATAGAACGACGAATATGAGTACATGAGCTATAGAACGACGAATGTGAGTACATGAAACATGAGCTATAGAGCGACGAATGTGAGTACATGAGCTATAGAACGACGAATGTGAATACATGAGCTATAGAACGACGAATGTGGGTACATGAGCTATAGAGCGACGAATGTGAGTACACGAAACTTGAGCTATAGAACGACGAATATGAGTACATTAAACATGAGCTATAGAGCGACGAATGTGAGTACATGAAACATGAGCTATAGAACGACGAATGTGAGTACATGAAACATGAGCTATAGAGCGACGAATGTGAGTACATGAAACATGAGCTATAGAACGACGAATGTGAATACATGAGCTATAGAACGACGAATGTGGGTACATGAGCTATAGAACGACGAATATGAGTACATTAAACATGAGCTATAGAGCGACGAATGTGAGTACATGAAACATGAGCTATAGAACGACGAATGTGAGTACATGAAACATGAGCTATAGAGCGACGAATGTGAGTACATGAAACATGAGCTATAGAGCGACGAATGTGAGTACATGAAACATGAGCTATAGAACGACGAATATGAGTACATGAGCTATAGAACGACGAATGTGAGTACATGAAACATGAGCTATAGAGCGACGAATGTGAGTACATGAGCTATAGAACGACGAATGTGAATACATGAGCTATAGAACGACGAATGTGGGTACATGAGCTATAGAGCGACGAATGTGAGTACACGAAACTTGAGCTATAGAACGACGAATATGAGTACATTAAACATGAGCTATAGAGCGACGAATGTGAGTACATGAAACATGAGCTATAGAACGACGAATGTGAGTACATGAAACATGAGCTATAGAGCGACGAATGTGAGTACATGAAACATGAGCTATAGAACGACGAATGTGAATACATGAGCTATAGAACGACGAATGTGGGTACATGAGCTATAGAACGACGAATATGAGTACATTAAACATGAGCTATAGAGCGACGAATGTGAGTACATGAAACATGAGCTATAGAACGACGAATGTGAGTACATGAAACATGAGCTATAGAGCGACGAATGTGAGTACATGAAACATGAGCTATAGAGCGACGAATGTGACTACATGAGCTATAGAACGACGAATGTGAGTACATGAAACATAAGCTATAGAACGACGAATATGAGTACATGAAACATGAGCTATAGAACGACGAATGTCAGTACATGAGCTATAGAACGACGAATGTGAGTACATGAAACATTAACTATAGAGCGACGAATGTGAGTAAATGAGCTATAGAACGACGAATGTTAATACATGAGCTATAGAACGACGAATGTGAGTACATGAGCTATAGAGCGACAAATGTGAGTACATGAAACTTGAGCTATAGAACGACGAATGTGAGTAAATGAAACATGAGCTATAGAACGACGAAAGTGAGTACATGAAACATGAGCTATAGAGCGACGAATGTGAGTACATGAGCTATAGAACGACGAATGTGAGTACATGAGGCATAGAGCGACGAATGTGAGTAGATGAGCTATAGAGCGACGAATGTGAGTACATGAAACATGAGCTATAGAGCGACGAATGTGAGTACATGAAACACGAGCTATATAACGACTAATGTGAGTACATGAGCTATAGAACGACGAATGTGAGTACATGAAACTTAAACTATAGAGCGACGAATGTGAGTACATGAAACATGAGCTATAGAACGACGAATGTGAGTACATGAGGTATAGAACGATGAATGTGAGTACATGAGCTATAGAGCGACGAATGTAAGTACATGAAACTTGAGCTATAGAACGACGAATGTGAGTACATGAAACATGAGCTATAGAACGACGAATGTGAGTACATGAAACATGAGCTATAGAGCGACGAATGTGAGTACATGAAACATGAGCTATAGAGCGACGAATGTGAGTACATGAAACATGAGCTATAGAACGACGAATGTGAGTACATGAAACATGAGCTATAGAGCGACGAATGTGAGTACATGAAACATGAGCTATAGAGCGACGAATGTGAGTACATGAAACATGAGCTATAGAGCGACGAATGTGAGTAGATGAGCTATTGAAGACGAATGTGAGTACATGAAACATGAGCTATAGAACGACGAATGTGAGTACATGAAACATGAGCTATAGAGCGACGAATGTGAGTAGATGAGCCATTGAAGACGAATGTGAATACATGAAGTATGAGCTGTAGAGCGACGAATGTGAGTACATGAAACATGAGCTATAGAACGACGAATGTGAGTACATGAAACATGAGCTATAGAGCGACGAATGTGAGTACATGAGCTATAGAACGACGAATGTGAATACATGAGCTATAGAGCGACGAATGTGAGTACATGAAACATGAGCTATAGAACGACGAATGTGAGTACATGAAACATGAGCTATAGAACGACGAATGTGAGTACATGAGCTATAGAACGACGGATGTGAGTACATGAAACATGAGCTATAGAGCGACGAATGTGAGTACATGAGCTATAGAACGACGAATGTGAATACATGAGCTATAGAACGACGAATGTGAGTACATGAGCTATAGAGCGACGAATGTGAGTACATGAAACATGAGCTATAGAGCGACGAATGTGAGTACATGAAACTTGAGCTATAGAACGACGAATGTGAGTACATGAAACATGAGCTATAGAGTGACGAATGTGAGTACATGAAACTTGAGCTATAGAACGACGAATGTGAGTACATGAAACATGAGCTATAGAGCGACGAATGTGAGTACATGAAACATGAGCTATAGAACGACGAATGTGAGTACATGAAACATGAGCTATAGAACGACGAATGTGAGTACATGAAACATGAGCTATAGAACGACGAATGTGAGTACATGAGCTATAGAACGACGAATGTGAGTACATGAAACATGAGCTATAGAACGACGAATGTGAGTACATGAGCTATAGAACGACGAATGTGAGTACATGAGCTATAGAACGACAAATGTGAGTACATGAAACATGAGCTATAGAACGACGAATGTGAGTACATGAGCTATAGAACGACGAATGTGAGTACATGAGCTATAGAACGACAAATGTGAGTACATGAAACATGAGCTATAGAACGACGAATGTGAGTACATGAGGTATAGAACGACAAATGTGAGTACATGAAACATGAGCTATAGAGCGACGAATGTGAGTACATGAAATATGAGCTATAGAACGACGAATGTGAGTACATGAGCTATAGAACGACGAATGTGAGTACATGAAACTTGAGCTATAGAACGACGAATGTGAGTACATGAAACTTGAGCTATAGAGCGACGAAAGTGAGTACATGAAACTTGAGCTATAGAGCGACGAATGTGAGTACATGAAACTTGAGCTATAGAACGACGAATGTGAGTACATGAAACGAGCTATAGAACGACGAATGTGAGTACACGAATCATGAGCTATAGAACGACGAATATGAGTACATGAGCTATAGAACGACGAATGTGAGTACATGAAACATGAGCTATAGAGCGACGAATGTGAGTACATGAAACATGAGCTATAGAGCGACGAATGTGAGTACATGAAACACGAGCTATATAACGACTAATGTGAGTACATGAGCTATAGAACGACGAATGTGAGTACATGAAACTTAAACTATAGAGCGACGAATGTGAGTACATGAAACATGAGCTATAGAACGAAGAATGTGAGTACATGAGGTATAGAACGATGAATGTGAGTACATGAGCTATAGAGCGACGAATGTAAGTACATGAAACTTGAGCTATAGAACGACGAATGTGAGTACATGAAACATGAGCTATAGAACGACGAATGTGAGTACATGAAACATGAGCTATAGAGCGACGAATGTGAGTACATGAAACATGAGCTATAGAGCGACGAATGTGAGTACATGAAACATGAGCTATAGAACGACGAATGTGAGTACATGAAACATGAGCTATAGAGCGACGAATGTGAGTACATGAAACATGAGCTATAGAGCGACGAATGTGAGTACATGAAACATGAGCTATAGAACGACGAATATGAGTACATGAGCTATAGAACGACGAATGTGAGTACATGAAACATGAGCTATAGAGCGACGAATGTGAGTACATGAGCTATAGAACGACGAATGTGAATACATGAGCTATAGAACGACGAATGTGGGTACATGAGCTATAGAGCGACGAATGTGAGTACACGAAACTTGAGCTATAGAACGACGAATATGAGTACATTAAACATGAGCTATAGAGCGACGAATGTGAGTACATGAAACATGAGCTATAGAACGACGAATGTGAGTACATGAAACATGAGCTATAGAGCGACGAATGTGAGTACATGAAACATGAGCTATAGAACGACGAATGTGAATACATGAGCTATAGAACGACGAATGTGGGTACATGAGCTATAGAACGACGAATATGAGTACATTAAACATGAGCTATAGAGCGACGAATGTGAGTACATGAAACATGAGCTATAGAACGACGAATGTGAGTACATGAAACATGAGCTATAGAGCGACGAATGTGAGTACATGAAACATGAGCTATAGAGCGACGAATGTGAGTACATGAAACATGAGCTATAGAACGACGAATATGAGTACATGAGCTATAGAACGACGAATGTGAGTACATGAAACATGAGCTATAGAGCGACGAATGTGAGTACATGAGCTATAGAACGACGAATGTGAATACATGAGCTATAGAACGACGAATGTGGGTACATGAGCTATAGAGCGACGAATGTGAGTACACGAAACTTGAGCTATAGAACGACGAATATGAGTACATTAAACATGAGCTATAGAGCGACGAATGTGAGTACATGAAACATGAGCTATAGAACGACGAATGTGAGTACATGAAACATGAGCTATAGAGCGACGAATGTGAGTACATGAAACATGAGCTATAGAACGACGAATGTGAATACATGAGCTATAGAACGACGAATGTGGGTACATGAGCTATAGAACGACGAATATGAGTACATTAAACATGAGCTATAGAGTGACGAATGTGAGTACATGAAACATGAGCTATAGAACGACGAATGTGAGTACATGAAACATGAGCTATAGAGCGACGAATGTGAGTACATGAAACATGAGCTATAGAGCGACGAATGTGACTACATGAGCTATAGAACGACGAATGTGAGTACATGAAACATAAGCTATAGAACGACGAATATGAGTACATGAAACATGAGCTATAGAACGACGAATGTCAGTACATGAGCTATAGAACGACGAATGTGAGTACATGAAACATTAACTATAGAGCGACGAATGTGAGTAAATGAGCTATAGAACGACGAATGTTAATACATGAGCTATAGAACGACGAATGTGAGTACATGAGCTATAGAGCGACAAATGTGAGTACATGAAACTTGAGCTATAGAACGACGAATGTGAGTAAATGAAACATGAGCTATAGAACGACGAAAGTGAGTACATGAAACATGAGCTATAGAGCGACGAATGTGAGTACATGAGCTATAGAACGATGAATGTGAGTACATGAGGCATAGAGCGACGAATGTGAGTAGATGAGCTATAGAGCGACGAATGTGAGTACATGAAACATGAGCTATAGAGCGACGAATGTGAGTACATGAAACACGAGCTATATAACGACTAATGTGAGTACATGAGCTATAGAACGACGAATGTGAGTACATGAAACTTAAACTATAGAGCGACGAATGTGAGTACATGAAACATGAGCTATAGAACGACGAATGTGAGTACATGAGGTATAGAACGATGAATGTGAGTACATGAGCTATAGAGCGACGAATGTAAGTACATGAAACTTGAGCTATAGAACGACGAATGTGAGTACATGAAACATGAGCTATAGAACGACGAATGTGAGTACATGAAACATGAGCTATAGAGCGACGAATGTGAGTACATGAAACATGAGCTATAGAGCGACGAATGTGAGTACATGAAACATGAGCTATAGAACGACGAATGTGAGTACATGAAACATGAGCTATAGAGCGACGAATGTGAGTACATGAAACATGAGCTATAGAGCGACGAATGTGAGTACATGAAACATGAGCTATAGAGCGACGAATGTGAGTAGATGAGCTATTGAAGACGAATGTGAGTACATGAAACATGAGCTATAGAACGACGAATGTGAGTACATGAAACATGAGCTATAGAGCGACGAATGTGAGTAGATGAGCCATTGAAGACGAATGTGAATACATGAAGTATGAGCTGTAGAGCGACGAATGTGAGTACATGAAACATGAGCTATAGAACGACGAATGTGAGTACATGAAACATGAGCTATAGAGCGACGAATGTGAGTACATGAGCTATAGAACGACGAATGTGAATACATGAGCTATAGAGCGACGAATGTGAGTACATGAAACATGAGCTATAGAACGACGAATGTGAGTACATGAAACATGAGCTATAGAACGACGAATGTGAGTACATGAGCTATAGAACGACGGATGTGAGTACATGAAACATGAGCTATAGAGCGACGAATGTGAGTACATGAGCTATAGAACGACGAATGTGAATACATGAGCTATAGAACGACGAATGTGAGTACATGAGCTATAGAGCGACGAATGTGAGTACATGAAACATGAGCTATAGAGCGACGAATGTGAGTACATGAAACTTGAGCTATAGAACGACGAATGTGAGTACATGAAACATGAGCTATAGAGTGACGAATGTGAGTACATGAAACTTGAGCTATAGAACGACGAATGTGAGTACATGAAACATGAGCTATAGAGCGACGAATGTGAGTACATGAAACATGAGCTATAGAACGACGAATGTGAGTACATGAAACATGAGCTATAGAACGACGAATGTGAGTACATGAAACATGAGCTATAGAACGACGAATGTGAGTACATGAGCTATAGAACGACGAATGTGAGTACATGAAACATGAGCTATAGAACGACGAATGTGAGTACATGAGCTATAGAACGACGAATGTGAGTACATGAGCTATAGAACGACAAATGTGAGTACATGAAACATGAGCTATAGAACGACGAATGTGAGTACATGAGCTATAGAACGACGAATGTGAGTACATGAGCTATAGAACGACAAATGTGAGTACATGAAACATGAGCTATAGAACGACGAATGTGAGTACATGAGGTATAGAACGACAAATGTGAGTACATGAAACATGAGCTATAGAGCGACGAATGTGAGTACATGAAATATGAGCTATAGAACGACGAATGTGAGTACATGAGCTATAGAACGACGAATGTGAGTACATGAAACTTGAGCTATAGAACGACGAATGTGAGTACATGAAACTTGAGCTATAGAGCGACGAAAGTGAGTACATGAAACTTGAGCTATAGAGCGACGAATGTGAGTACATGAAACTTGAGCTATAGAACGACGAATGTGAGTACATGAAACGAGCTATAGAACGACGAATGTGAGTACACGAATCATGAGCTATAGAACGACGAATATGAGTACATGAGCTATAGAACGACGAATGTGAGTACATGAAACATGAGCTATAGAGCGACGAATGTGAGTAGATGAGCTATTGAAGACGAATGTGAGTACATGAGCTATAGAGCGACGAATGTGAGTACATGAAACATGAGCTATAGAGCGACGAATGTGAGTAGATGAGCTATTGAAGACGAATGTGAGTACATTAAACATGAGCTATAGAGCGACGAATATGAGCACATGAAACATGAGCTATAGAACCACGAATGTGAGTACATGAAACATGAGCTATAGAGCGACGAATGTGAGTACATGAGCTATATAACGACGAAGGTGAGTACATGAAACATGAGCTATAGAACGACGAATGTGAGTACATGAAACATGAGCTATAGAGCGACGAATGTGAGTACATGAAACATGAGCTATAGAGCGACGAATGTGAGTACATGAAACATGAGCTATAGAGCGACGAATGTGAGTACATGAAACATGAGCTATAGAACGACGAATGTGAGTACATGAAACATGAGCTATAGAGCGACGAATGTGAGTACATGAAACATGAGCTATAGAGCGACGAATGTGAGTACATGAAACATGAGCTATAGAACGACGAATATGAGTACATGAGCTATAGAACGACGAATGTGAGTACATGAAACATGAGCTATAGAGCGACGAATGTGAGTACATGAGCTATAGAACGACGAATGTGAATACATGAGCTATAGAACGACGAATGTGGGTACATGAGCTATAGAGCGACGAATGTGAGTACACGAAACTTGAGCTATAGAACGACGAATATGAGTACATTAAACATGAGCTATAGAGCGACGAATGTGAGTACATGAAACATGAGCTATAGAACGACGAATGTGAGTACATGAAACATGAGCTATAGAGCGACGAATGTGAGTACATGAAACATGAGCTATAGAACGACGAATGTGAATACATGAGCTATAGAACGACGAATGTGGGTACATGAGCTATAGAACGACGAATATGAGTACATTAAACATGAGCTATAGAGCGACGAATGTGAGTACATGAAACATGAGCTATAGAACGACGAATGTGAGTACATGAAACATGAGCTATAGAGCGACGAATGTGAGTACATGAAACATGAGCTATAGAGCGACGAATGTGAGTACATGAAACATGAGCTATAGAACGACGAATATGAGTACATGAGCTATAGAACGACGAATGTGAGTACATGAAA
This sequence comes from Ariolimax columbianus, assembly GCA_036924085.1. NCBI lineage: Eukaryota > Metazoa > Mollusca > Gastropoda > Stylommatophora > Arionidae > Ariolimax > Ariolimax columbianus. The sequence continues at coordinate 64,693,498 of JAVGWX010000007.1, read as the reverse complement.
CATGAGCTATAGAGCGACGAATGTGAGTACATGAGCTATAGAACGACGAATGTGAATACATGAGCTATAGAACGACGAATGTGGGTACATGAGCTATAGAGCGACGAATGTGAGTACACGAAACTTGAGCTATAGAACGACGAATATGAGTACATTAAACATGAGCTATAGAGCGACGAATGTGAGTACATGAAACATGAGCTATAGAACGACGAATGTGAGTACATGAAACATGAGCTATAGAGCGACGAATGTGAGTACATGAAACATGAGCTATAGAACGACGAATGTGAATACATGAGCTATAGAACGACGAATGTGGGTACATGAGCTATAGAACGACGAATATGAGTACATTAAACATGAGCTATAGAGCGACGAATGTGAGTACATGAAACATGAGCTATAGAACGACGAATGTGAGTACATGAAACATGAGCTATAGAGCGACGAATGTGAGTACATGAAACATGAGCTATAGAGCGACGAATGTGACTACATGAGCTATAGAACGACGAATGTGAGTACATGAAACATAAGCTATAGAACGACGAATATGAGTACATGAAACATGAGCTATAGAACGACGAATGTCAGTACATGAGCTATAGAACGACGAATGTGAGTACATGAAACATTAACTATAGAGCGACGAATGTGAGTAAATGAGCTATAGAACGACGAATGTTAATACATGAGCTATAGAACGACGAATGTGAGTACATGAGCTATAGAGCGACAAATGTGAGTACATGAAACTTGAGCTATAGAACGACGAATGTGAGTAAATGAAACATGAGCTATAGAACGACGAAAGTGAGTACATGAAACATGAGCTATAGAGCGACGAATGTGAGTACATGAGCTATAGAACGACGAATGTGAGTACGTGAGGCATAGAGCGACGAATGTGAGTAGATGAGCTATAGAGCGACGAATGTGAGTACATGAAACATGAGCTATAGAGCGACGAATGTGAGTACATGAAACACGAGCTATATAACGACTAATGTGAGTACATGAGCTATAGAACGACGAATGTGAGTACATGAAACTTAAACTATAGAGCGACGAATGTGAGTACATGAAACATGAGCTATAGAACGACGAATGTGAGTACATGAGGTATAGAACGATGAATGTGAGTACATGAGCTATAGAGCGACGAATGTAAGTACATGAAACTTGAGCTATAGAACGACGAATGTGAGTACATGAAACATGAGCTATAGAACGACGAATGTGAGTACATGAAACATGAGCTATAGAGCGACGAATGTGAGTTCATGAAACATGAGCTATAGAGCGACGAATGTGAGTACATGAAACATGAGCTATAGAACGACGAATGTGAGTACATGAAACATGAGCTATAGAGCGACGAATGTGAGTACATGAAACATGAGCTATAGAGCGACGAATGTGAGTACATGAAACATGAGCTATAGAGCGACGAATGTGAGTAGATGAGCTATTGAAGACGAATGTGAGTACATGAAACATGAGCTATAGAACGACGAATGTGAGTACATGAAACATGAGCTATAGAGCGACGAATGTGAGTAGATGAGCCATTGAAGACGAATGTGAATACATGAAGTATGAGCTGTAGAGCGACGAATGTGAGTACATGAAACATGAGCTATAGAACGACGAATGTGAGTACATGAAACATGAGCTATAGAGCGACGAATGTGAGTACATGAGCTATAGAACGACGAATGTGAATACATGAGCTATAGAGCGACGAATGTGAGTACATGAAACATGAGCTATAGAACGACGAATGTGAGTACATGAAACATGAGCTATAGAACGACGAATGTGAGTACATGAGCTATAGAACGACGGATGTGAGTACATGAAACATGAGCTATAGAGCGACGAATGTGAGTACATGAGCTATAGAACGACGAATGTGAATACATGAGCTATAGAACGACGAATGTGAGTACATGAGCTATAGAGCGACGAATGTGAGTACATGAAACATGAGCTATAGAGCGACGAATGTGAGTACATGAAACTTGAGCTATAGAACGACGAATGTGAGTACATGAAACATGAGCTATAGAGTGACGAATGTGAGTACATGAAACTTGAGCTATAGAACGACGAATGTGAGTACATGAAACATGAGCTATAGAGCGACGAATGTGAGTACATGAAACATGAGCTATAGAACGACGAATGTGAGTACATGAAACATGAGCTATAGAACGACGAATGTGAGTACATGAAACATGAGCTATAGAACGACGAATGTGAGTACATGAGCTATAGAACGACGAATGTGAGTACATGAAACATGAGCTATAGAACGACGAATGTGAGTACATGAGCTATAGAACGACGAATGTGAGTACATGAGCTATAGAACGACAAATGTGAGTACATGAAACATGAGCTATAGAACGACGAATGTGAGTACATGAGCTATAGAACGACGAATGTGAGTACATGAGCTATAGAACGACAAATGTGAGTACATGAAACATGAGCTATAGAACGACGAATGTGAGTACATGAGGTATAGAACGACAAATGTGAGTACATGAAACATGAGCTATAGAGCGACGAATGTGAGTACATGAGCTATAGAACGACGAATGTGAGTACATGAAACTTGAGCTATAGAACGACGAATGTGAGTACATGAAACTTGAGCTATAGAGCGACGAAAGTGAGTACATGAAACTTGAGCTATAGAGCGACGAATGTGAGTACATGAAACTTGAGCTATAGAACGACGAATGTGAGTACATGAAACGAGCTATAGAACGACGAATGTGAGTACACGAATCATGAGCTATAGAACGACGAATATGAGTACATGAGCTATAGAACGACGAATGTGAGTACATGAAACATGAGCTATAGAGCGACGAATGTGAGTAGATGAGCTATTGAAGACGAATGTGAGTACATGAGCTATAGAGCGACGAATGTGAGTACATGAAACATGAGCTATAGAGCGACGAATGTGAGTAGATGAGCTATTGAAGACGAATGTGAGTACATTAAACATGAGCTATAGAGCGACGAATATGAGCACATGAAACATGAGCTATAGAACCACGAATGTGAGTACATGAAACATGAGCTATAGAGCGACGAATGTGAGTACATGAGCTATATAACGACGAAGGTGAGTACATGAAACATGAGCTATAGAGCGACGAATGTGATTACATGAGCTATAGAACGACGAATGTGAGTATATGAGCTATAGAGCGACGAATGTGAGTACATGAAACATGAGCTATAGAGCGACGAATGTGAGTACATGAAACATGAGCTATAGAGCGACAAATGTGAGTACATGAGCTATAGAACGACGAATGTGAGTACATGAAACATGAGCTATAGAGCGACGAATGTGATTACATGAGCTACAGAACGACGAATGTGAGTACATGAAACATGGGCTATAGAGCGACGAATGTGAATACATGAAACATGAGCTATAGAGCGACGAATGTGAGTACATGAGCTATAGAACGACGAATGTGAGTACATGAGCTATAGAGCGACGAATGTGAGTACATGAGCTATAGAACGACGAATGTGAGTACATGAAACGTGAGCTATAGAGCGACAAATGTGAGTACATGAGCTATAGAACGACGAATGTGAGTACATGAAACATGAGCTATAGAGCGACGAATGTGAGTACATGAAACATGAGCTATAGAGCGATGAATGTGAGTACATGAGCTATAGAACGACGAATGTGAGTACATGAGCTATAGAGCGACGAATGTGAGTACATGAGCTATAGAGCGACGAATGTGAGTACATGAAACATGAGCTATAGAGCGACGAATGTGAGTCCATGAAACATGAGCTATAGAGCGACGAATGTGAGTACATGAAACATGAGCTATAGAGCGACGAATGTGAGTACATGAAACATGAGCTATAGAGCGACGAATATGAGTACATGAAACATGAGCTATAGAGCGATGAATCTGAGTACATGAAACATGAGCTATAGAGCGACGAATGTGAGTACATGAAACATGAGCTATAGAGCGACGAATGTGAGTACATGAAACAGAAGCTATGAACGACGAATGTGAGTAAATGAAAAGAGATGTACAACGACAAAAATGATTACAGAATAGGATATATAAAATGACATGTATTAGCACATGCGACTTTGAAATAAAACTATGGATACACAAACCACGACTATTGATAGAGAAATACAATAATTGTATAAATCGCGGACAGCGTGTATATGAAACGATAAAGATAGAGATAGAGAGAGCGAGAGAGAGATTGTGTTTGGATGAGCTCGTGTGAATACAGCGGTTTGAGGTGTCATTGGTCTCTCTAATGCCAACAATCCCTTGCCTTTACACTTGCACTAGAAACACACAGGATCGATTAAATTTTGCTGCCGCTGCTCCATAAATAGCGATCACGTGACAGCGGCGCTAGATTGTTTTTCTCGCAGCTGAGGCAAAGCTACTGATGACGGACTCGGTTCTATGTCTCAAACTTAGGCAAGTTGTCTGATAACGTGCGTACTTATATGTGTGTTATTTCATGTGCAAGATTGAAATATGTTTATCAAAATATACGTGTTCTAATGGAACTTGTATTAATAGCAGAATCATGGTATGTTGACAATGTGTGCAATCTTCAACTAAAGTAGGTCAGTTTGTTCTATTTTTATCTTTTCGGTAGTTCAGTGATCAACATCTACTACGCCGACATAATTCAGACTTGTTTATCTGCTAATGGTGTCAATTAAACTCGATTTTACATTTATATCATCCATCTGATAGACTGTTGGGATTAGTTCTTTCGTGTGCATAGGTGGAACGATAAGTAGACAGACGAAACATGTATAACATACTATTACTATTAGTATTAAACTACTGTTCACTGTTAGTGTAAAACGTACACACAACACACTTACACAGGTAGCACCTACAGGAAATTGCTGGTTGGCAGTGCTGGAATGAAGTATTTTTAAACCAGATCTCCATTCTAGGATGACTGAACGTGTGTGTGATGCGGTGCCCAGATCTTTTCCTGACTGCCTTTTCTAACGTTGACAAAGTCAGGTACCCATTTACAGCCGGCTGCACAGAGTCTTGACGCGACTAGATTACATACATTGTCATATTTGTACTGAATTGAGAGTCAAGCGGTCTAACAACTATGTCACTGGGAAAACCGGTGCTAATATAAAAACTATAAGTGCGAGGGATGGTCGACAAGTTTATCGCTTTACTATAGAGTGAACAAACTTACCTGAAAATTGGTGTGAACTTTAGGAATTCTCTGTGTATTCACCTTGCTAGGGAAAGCACTTCTACCATCTCCTCTTCACCTTTCTGATGCGCTGTTCAGTCTTGGCCCTGAACCACGTCTCCACGTCAGAAAAACGACATCCACCAAGCGGATTTGTCATGTTTAGAAGTAGGAAGTCACTTGGTACCAAGTTAAGTTAAATCCGGTGAGCAAAGTGAATGGGCCATGATTTCATACAACGTTTTCCTGACGTCCATGACACTTTATTATTGAACCCTAGACGTGGTTTCATGTCCAGACTAAGGAGTTCTACAAACAGTTAATCAGGAAGGTGAAGAACATATGACATATGTGGATTATTTGTATTCACCCTTGCAGTGTGAATACATAAGGAGGAACTAAGGCTCACACAAATTTCCAGGTAAGTGCCTTGACTCCTTCATACTAAAGTGCAAAACTGCTTGACCATCCCTTATATATGTGTGTAGAAGGTAAAGTTACCCAAAAGCAGGGGACAATAGGCTAAAGCCTGGTCAGGCAAAACACACTGATCAAAGAATGTTAGCCTGGGTCAGGAGAAATATACTGGCCAAGACCCTCACCTGACCTCCTCATTGGTCGTCCTGGAAACTGGCTGTTGTTGACGACAACAGTCTGACTAACACGGTGAGGTTTGATGTGATCTCTGTAGTAGTGAGCGACATGCAGATGAAGCCAAGCATAGCACAACTGCCTGGAAAGCCCTGGTCCACCTTCACCCGCACTCTCAAGATGTGAGGAAAGCTACTTCAACCCATCACTAAACGCCCATTTCAGGGCACACATAAGAGTAACCTACTCATTGTGGGCATTCGAAACAACAACAACAACCCCACAACAGATACAGCTGTTGCAGATGAAGTGTTAGATACAGAGCCATTGTGCGAGGTGCTCACTTTTTGGTTACCGGTTAACATTAGTTGTTGCCTTCCCATCCATAACTCTCATGGTGTGAGAGTGACCATTTACAGAAGGGTAAACTGGATCTTAGCACCATTAGGTTACACATGCCTAGTCAGCCTTGTCTTAACAGGCAAGCATTCTGACCTTTCAATCATTCACAAGTATTTTTGGCACAGGTGTAAGAGGGTTTGGGCAGACTTCAGCCAGTGGAGAAAGTTCATGTTTGTGTATATTTTCGTTCTTTTATATGGGGTTGACTTCTTGATAAAGGTTTATTTAGGCTGGAACTTTGGTTACCATCAGTGTTAAAGTTATCATGTACATCTGATTTTTGTAACCATATTTGTATTTCAGTCACTATTGGTATCTTGTTTTACTACTGTTGGGTTAACTTAACTTAACGTCTTTATGCTGGTTTAGAAGACTCTGCGCTGCAGAAGACGGATGTGTCGAACTGAAAGGTGCAAATATTGCAGTCAAGCTGTAAACTAGTGACACAGTACATTCCGTTCTCCGGACTACGTCATCCTACTTGTAGGGCTTGGTAGCAGGAGATTGAGAACGAATGCGGAAGAAGAAGAGGACACAGCAGAGTCTGTATACAACCAGTTTTCATTTACATTTTCTTGCTCTAACAGCTATGCACATCCAATCTATTCTTAAATGCATTAATTGCCCCTGCCTTCACTATTTCCTGTTGCAATGCAGTCCAAGCATTCACCACTTTCTGACTAAACAAATATTTCCTAATATCTAATCTGGACCTTTCTTTAGTTAATTTGTGCAATGCCTCTTCTTCTTGTAGGTGGTTGTATTTTGAAAAAAACTTGTTATAGTCTAATTTATCTGTTCCTTTGATTATTTTATAAACCTGTATTGTCACCTCAAATTCTTCTCATTTCTAGATACTGTAGGCCTGTTTTTCTGAGTCTTTCCTTATAACTGTAATTCTGGAATCCAACTATCAGCTTTGTAGCTCTTCTTTGTATCCTTTTCAGCATGTTTATATCTCCTCTATGATAAGAACTTCACACCTGTACACAATACTCCAATCTAGGTCTAACTAATGCTTTATACACTTCCTTGCTACTTTGTTTAATATTTCTTTTTATCATATCTAACATTGTATTTGCCGTTTTCACTGCTACCTGGACTTGCTCACTCACTTTACCTGAATGATCTATTATAACCCCTAGGTCCTTTTCCTTTTCTATCATTCTAATATTGTTCTCACCCATTCTGTAATTATGTTCCATATTTGATCTATCCATGTGGATGACTACATTTAGTCACATTAAACTCCATTTACCAGCTCACAGACCATTCTTGAATTGTATCTAAGTTTGACGACAATATATCCACTTCTGCTTTTGATGAGACACTACTCCATAGCTTTGTTTCATCAGCAAATTTTGCAATCGTGGATCCGATATCAATGTCCAAATTGTTTATATATATCAAGAACAAAATTGGTCCTAAAACTGTGCATTGTGGCATTCCACTTTTTACTTCACACCACTCAGAGCACTCCATATGTATGCCCACTCTCTTCCTTCCGCTCAATAACCAATTTTCAATCCATTTGGCAAATTCCCCACATTTTCCAAGTGATTTTAAATTTCAAAATAATCTTTGATGAGTACTCTATAAATGGCCTTTTAAAAATCTAGGTCTTTTTTTTTTGTGATCAAGCACCGTGTTATACAGTATGCATTCAGTGTTCATCGACGTGGATTGCCTTGTCATTTTCCGCCAGCATGTTGTACCTATTGCATGTTTCCTCGAGGTTGGGGCAGGTCTAAAAGTGGTCTGGGTCCTGTATTGCGCCACAATCACATGTGTCATCATCTGTGTATCCCCAACAATTCATATTCTTCTTGCACTATGAAACACTAGTTTGGAGTCTGTTCAGTGGCTTCCATGTTGTGTATGGTAGATGATGTCCGGGGGCAGGTTCCTCCCGAAGTTCGATCTCTGGGACCTGCATCAATTCATGCCATTTCTCAATACAACAACTTTCAGGGTTTGTCTGTATGGGCTGTGCTGATTTTAGGTAACTATTTCTGGATTTGATTAAAATCTAGATAAATAACATTCACTGACTCTCCGTTATCTATAATTTTAGTAACCTCCTCCATGAATTCTAATAAATTTGTTAAGCATGTTCTCTCTCTAATAAACCCATGCTGACTATTTCTGATTAGATTAAACTTGTCTAAATGCATTACAATGCTCGCTTTAATTATTGACTCTAACAATTTACAGACTATGCTCGTTAGACTCACCGGTCTATAATTTGCTAGATCTGATTTTTTTTACCTTTTTGAATAAAGGGATGACTCCTGAATTTTTCCAATTCCCTGGAACAATCCCTTTGCAAGTAATTGAGAACATAATATAGCCAATGGTTTTGCTAGTTGGTTTCTAATTTCTAACAGGAATTTTGGATGAAAACCATCTTGACCTGTACATTTATTCACTTTGAACCGCTCCATTTCTTTAAAAACCATTTCCTCTGTAATAAAGAAGATCTTAATCTTGCTCTAACCATATCTCCCTGGAAAATATCTATAGACTCTGGGTTCGTGGAACAGTCTTATTTTGTGTAGATTGTACTAAAGAACTGATTTGAGTAGATTAGCTGCCTCCCTATTCTCACTTATTATTTATGCTGTGCTATCTATAAGAGTGTCTATGTCTTTCGTTCTTTGTGTAGTTCTCACAAAAGAAAAGAAGTTTTTACTATCCGTCTTGATCTTAGGAGCAAGTTTTTCTTCAAAGTCAATTTTTGCTGCATTATTCACTTTCTGAGCTATGTTTTGATTGTTCAAATATTTTAAATATTTGTTTGTTGATTTGCCTGCCTCAATAGATTTTTTCAATGCGCTTTATATTTAGCTCTTCCACATTTAACTACAAATCTAGTTATCTGCTTTTTACGCTTGTGGATTACCACTCTACATGGAGCACATACCTCTTTTAGCTTTTCTAGGACTGTTTTGAAACACTCCCACTCTTTTTCAACATCTGTTTCTCTAACAATATCTTTCTAGATTATATGGCTCTCTGACTCTTAAATCTTCTTAACATCTGCCTTAGAGTAGTCCTTTGTTCGTGATTTTTATGTTTACTTCTTTCCTTGTTATAAGATCCCAACAGATGATCTGATGGACACTTGAGCCAAACAGTTCCTCAACAGTAACGTTTTCAATCAGTTGACATCAATTTTTCTGGTGTATCTCATATATTGGGTTGACATCAGTTTTACTGTTGTGTCTCATAAATTGGTTAGCATCAGTTTTACTGTAGTTCATTCATATATTTTATATATTTTGTTTTACTGCTGTATCTAATATATATAGTTGATATAAGCTTTACTGCAGGTCTCTCTTATATTTGGTTGACATCAGTTTTACTGCAGGTCTCTCTTCTATTTGGTTGACATCAGTTTTACTCCAGGTCTGTCATATATTTGGTTGATGCCAATTTTCCTAGAGTCCCTCATATATTTTGTTAAGCCACAATTTCAACAGAGTAAAAATGCAGTGGATTTCTGCACACTGAGATACATTGAAATGAAAATGCAGACTAGCCAAAGAAAGAAGAGGTAATACCAAAACTGAGGACAGAGCTGCATTTGAGGAAATAAAAACAACGATACAAATTAACTTCAAAGCCAAAATTGCACAGAGAGTACCTAGAATCTGTTATAGCAGAATCTTCCTACTTCTTACCAAGCGAAATCAAGGGACAATATTAAGACTACGAACAGACCACTGCAGACTGAAAAATTATATGTACAACAAATGAGTAATTGGGAAACTTGGTCCCAACTAAACTATCAGATAAACTGCATGGTGACGAGAGAAGCCTAAGAATGACCACCAGGTTTATCAGTGAAATAGATGCGATTGTTTGAGAGTGAGAAAATGAGGAAATGAAGAATGTATTCTGGTTTTTGTCAGTTTTACTGCTAGTATATGTTATTGTATAATTCATTGATTACACTGGACAACAAATTTTGACTTTTTGTGTGTATCTAAGATTACACCAAATTACCTTTATGTTGTTTTGACTGCTGAAAATATGTCCATTAAAACACGAAATTATCCTAAGTTTAAAAAAATAAATATATATAAAACAAGTTTTGCACAATTGCATTTACATACCATATGATAATAAGGCTCATAGCAGAAAGGACTCACAGCCACACATTTTTGCCTGTCACTGGTGATGTATTTCTTGAGCGTCTTTCTCAATGGTCCAACAATAGTCTGCTAGCATTGCTGCATTCTATTTCACATGGTCCCTTTTTTCGAGGGTAGTATTGACCTGATGAAATTGTACCCCATACTTGTCATTGACAGCGATGCAGTTAGCAGGGGAAACAAAAATCAACATGAGAGTGTAAAAACTAATTTCAAGGGCATGTTGCACCCTAGTCTTTCATAGTGCTGCAACAGAGTTTATACAAGCTCCTGGTATTGACAGCCTTAGTTGTTTCATAGAAAGTTTGTGGCCACTTGCTGGAAAGCATTCCAAGCTAAACTTACCATCATCATACACGGATATCATCATATCGTTGATCTCGAAAGAGCTCACATATTTGTGGACCAACAAATACATCTTCCTTGATTGTGGCCTCTCCATGTCTTGGACATTTATTACGAAGGAAGAGAAACCCTATACCATTTCGATCTATGGCTACATAATTCGTCATTAGTTCAAGTTTTATGGGGAGTGGCGGTAGCAAGATATTGTGAGATGCTACAACTGGTTCATTAAGTACATTACCCACAGGATTGACAACATGTGTGGGGCTAAATACCAGTCCCGGTCGCCGGTCTCATAACCAATACGCATTGGTATAATGGGTCGCCTTTGTGATAGCAAAGTTATTTGTCTGCAAATATAGCAAAAATAATCCGCACTGTTCACACTTTCACGAGGCATCTGAAATCCACAACACAAATATTAAGGAGGAGGTGTGGTTGCAATAACTGCTACAGATTGCACCAACTAATTGGCGCTCAAGGCTATCCGCCTCATGTGAAATCACGTGCCGTTGTTTACATGAAACTGTGGGGAACTGAGACGCAAGTCCAGTCAGGCAAAACAGACTGAGCAGGACGTCGCGTCAAGGTCAATACCACCAAGACCACCATCTGTCTTCCACGAAGCGTTCCCAGGAAACGGGCTGTTTTCAAGGCAGCCTTGCGGACAAGATGTAGATCGATGTGATCCCCGTAGTAGTGAGCAACACGTAGATGAAGCCAAACATAGCACAACCACTTGGAGGACCGCAGCCCACCTTCATCAGCATGCTCGAGATGCGAGGAAAGCTACTACAACCCGCCAGTTAACGTCCTTTTCAGGGCGCACAAAAGAGTAAACCTACTCATTGTGGGCATTAAACAACAACATCAAACTGTCACACTCCCATGTTCAAATGACTGAACTCCGAAAAGAAGACAGCTACTATAACTTAACTATAGAAGAGCAAGTCATCATCTTCAGACTGAGAACTGGGCAAAACAGACTCAAGAGTCATCTTTACAACAAAATGAGGATTGGGACAGATGACAGGTGCCCATGTGGGGAGCATATCATGACCGTGGAACACATCCTACAAAGCTGCATGCTGACGCAGGAAAAGAGAGAACAATGCTGGCCTCGTGAGACAGATATGAGACAGAAGCTGTATGGAGATGAAACAGCCTTACAAACAACGGTGTCCTTTGTAAGAGAAACCGGAACCTTGATCCGAGGATGAACGAAGAAGAAGAAAAAAATGACTGAAAAACAATGTCATTCAATATTATTGCTTGTTCAGTTTTTGGATTTATAATATAGTGAGATTTAGTAAGTGGCCTTTGAATTATTCTGAGAAGTATGTAAGGTACAAGAGATATGATAAAAACTATACAGCTCATGGTAGAAGACAAGCGACCAAATCAAATAGACTATTACTAAGTGTTACGACAAATTTGTTCAACACATCTTTGTATTGCGATCACAACACAGACTAGAACACTCAATAGCCTAGGTTGCTGCAGTGAATGAACTGTCAGCAGTCAGCGAATAGTAGCTGGCTGCTTGTATCAGGGTCAGTGATCCATAAGTGACCAAGTTCATATTCCATTCTTATGTGGCGACCCTGGAAACAGACTGCAATCATGGAGCGTGGCTAAGAGATTAGGAATTGAACGGGTAAGGCAAACCCCGTCTCAAAAATACTGTGCTGAAATCGGATTCGTCGGACTGCAACGCTCAGATATCGCAGCCTCGCTGTAAACTATAACAAAAGGTCACAAACTTTCTTTTCCAGGACGGAAGAAGAAGAAGACTTCAAGATCAAACTATTAACAGGGATCAAGACGATGAGCAGCGCATGAGCTGCAGTGGTCAGCGACCCATAGCTGACTGCTAGCGTCAGGGCCAGTGAACCAGAGCTGCCAAGACCCTTCTACACCTCCATGTGGTGATCCTGGATAACAGGCTGCAGCAGGGCAGACTGGCTAAGGAGAAGGGATCGAAGAGGGAATGCTAACCCGGTACTCAAAAAATGCTTGCTGAAGTCGGATGTGTTGGACCGAAAGGTGCAAATATCGCAGTCAAGCTGTAAACTACAACACAAGGCATTACGTTCTCTGGACTACATTCTGCTACTTAAGCCTTTTCAGGGTTTGGTAGCGGGAGATTGAGAACGAACACAGAAGAAGAAGAAGAAGAAACTATTAACAACACATCATTGTACAACTATTACAACTCAGACTAGAATACTCAAAAGATCAAACCATTACCAGCACATCCACTAGCCTGTGTCATCTTCTTGCCACTTCACAACGTCACGTCTATCGTGTCATAGTTGGAAGCACATTCTCATCGAAGCGTGTTCGTGATGCACTTTTAGATTGTTTTTCTGCACTCTTTCTTTGTCGGCGTGTTACGGTGGAGCGACGCCTAATCACCGTGACATAAATATGCTAAAATGAGTCGCAGCTGTGGTTGAAGCTTACACATTCATGTAGCTCGACTTACCACAGTTAAGTCACCTTGCTCCTCTACCGAACTGCTTTTTCCGATCCCAGTAAAACAAGTTATACATTCTGTTTATTCATGCATCACATTGATGGGTATTGTTTCTATAGCTTTCCTGCAAACTTCGAAGACAACTCAACAATCATTATTCATTTGGTCTGTTACTGACGGGGTTAATCGATACCATGAGTTGGGACGTTTTCTACCCTAGTGTTTACTCAGAAGGCTACTAATCCACACTCAGCAAGATTTTAGTCTGCATGAATTGCTGTGGGTGCAAATAATGTGTTGTAGTCTGGTCTACCCTAGTGGATTTAGACTGCACTGTTAGTCTCTTCTTACGCCATTGTCCCAGTGTGGCGGCGGTCTCATTCCATTGCAGATAGAGCCGTCCCATAAACCACTTGGCCTTCTTTACCGTGCAGAAAGTTAATAAAGTCAACAGCATGAATGTCAAATGTTAGGTAGTTGAGCTCAAAAGTGTGAGCTACAGGCCTTTAGAACTCAGTAAACCTGGCTTCTCCTATACATTATCATGTACACAACACCTACTGCGGTTGACTTCTGAACAGGTTGCTCAGCAACTCATTTTGGTGATTACATGTGTCTGCCTAATGCACTATGTCTTTTCATTTATGATATCCGTTTGTTTTTATTTGTCATTTTAAACTGACATTTCTGTGTTTGCAATTGTAAAATCCTTCACATTTACAACAGAGGTAACGCCCATAGCGTACTTTTTTGGTACATACATACACATAAGTTAGGTAATAGGGGGACGGCGTGGGCTAGTGATTACATGACACGGCTCACAACCAGAAGGTGTTCGGGGGACGATAACGTAACTATAAACCTGGGTGAATGTAGGTTATGTTGGCGTTTAAAAAAATTACTAACAGAACGTTTTCATGTCCGTTCAGAAGCACGGTGAAGTTCAGAACCTTTTCTTGAACATTAAGAAAACTAAGATACTGTTCACTGACAAAACAGGACTGCAACCCCCAGATTGATATTGACAATGAAGAAATAAAAAATGTCACACATTTTGAATACCTTAACTCTACGTTATCCAACGAAGGAGACTGTTAAAAAGAAATTGGAAGACGTTTGGCCATTTCGATGCAGAAGCTAAACAACATGCACAATTTATGACATACTACTAACAAGCAACTAAAACTGAAGATCCTGAGAACATGCATATTCCCTGTGGCAATGTACGGGTGTGAGACATGGACTATTACACAATTAGCAAGGAAGGAAATTGGAGCGTTTGGAACAAAATATTACAGAAGAATACTAAAAATTCATTGGATAAAGAAAGTGACAAATAAAACCATCATAGAAGACCTGAATGTTGAAGAAAACTGGCTCATAAACAATATGTTTCAGAAATTGATTTTTTCCGGCCATGTCAAACGTCATGAAAGACTGGAAAGAACGGTCATGGAGGGAATGTTACCTGGAAGACAACGCAGGGGTCGACCAAGGCGAAGGTGGGTACAAGATATGAAGGATACTCTAAACATGAATATATACTCATCATGTGACATGTTCTATATAGAACGTCCCTCATTTCACAGCCTGAAAGAAACTCTTTCCCTAGACAAAACCCAGCCTCCTCCAAATCATGCACAGGCATTCCTGGATATTTTGGAGCCATCGTCTTCTTGGTCTACCGCTGCCTCTTTTGCCTGGCACCACACCTCCCATCACTGTTCTCTCAAGACCGTTGTGTCTCTTGATGTGACCAAAGTGTTTACATTTTCTGGATATGTCTATATTTGTATTTTTCTCTATTCAGGGCATTCTGAGGATCTTTCTGTAAAATTTGTGACTCGAAGGATTCGATTCTTTGTCTAGAAGTTTTGGCAGTCGTCCATGATTCGCAGCCATGTGCTGCCACAGGAAATCACACGCTCTCAAGAATTTAACTTTTGTCGTTTTGTTGGTTGTTCTATCATTATTTCTTCAGGCTGTTCAGTCTCTGCATTGCCATATCGTGTTAGCATATATATACCAAGTAATATGTAGTTTATATTTGATGATCTAAAGAAATAATTTATGCAGCTACACATTGAGAACGTAGACGTCAAGCCATATTGTCTTGCTATAAAACATAATTGACAGCTCATATCATAACCCATCAGGTATAAACAAACCTAAATAGAGGTATGAGGGAAATTACTGTAACCTGCCACTTAACCTCCTTTTCAGGGCGCACACAAGAGTAACCTATTCATTGTGGGCATTCGCAAACAACAGTAAAAAGGTGTTTGAGCAGAATAGGAATGAGAAAGTCGCCATTGCGGGGAAACAACCAGAAATATAGCAGTACAACACGAGACTACAAACAGACTAATGGTGTGTGAAAAAGAAAAACGATTATAATTCAGTTTTGCAAACGATTAGAAACAGATAAAGTCGCACTTTTCTACTAATAATGGTTGTTATCAAGGACTTTAAAAACTAAAACGTCGTAGATAAAAGCATTAAATTAATTTAAATAAGTAGCTTGGAGCAGTAACAATATACAAGTAATGAATTTGTTAAAAGTAGTCCACATTTTCTTGCTAAAATTAGAAGACAGAAATCAAGAGAACAGCAATAACGCACACGGAGCAGATAATCTGGAAGAATACAGAACACATGACGAAAATATCAACAACAGGTTAGGCATTCACTTATTCTCCAAACGAGGATAAAAAGCTAAGAAATTAAAGACTGCCAGGGAACAATTTATGCTAATACGACTTGGATAAATAAAAACATCATACAAAGTCTGTCTTCTAACACACACATAATGTTTTAACTCAAAGTCTAATAACTTCACGCACCTCGTGTGTGCTTTCAACAACCACTCGAGTCAACAACCTTTATATCTACCGGTGAACTCTTCATTCGAGCATTCACTCCCTTGGTAACCTCTTACAGCTGATCCAAGAATAACAAATATTCATTCCAGTTTATGTAAAATATAATAATGTTTGATGTGATTATTTTCCAGGAGACCTGTTTTATAAGTTGTTACCACTTAAGTAGTATTACACATCATGATCATATTTGTCTCAGTCTCTGTAGACCATGCGCGTGGCGCTCTGTGAGTAGCTTCTCCAGGGCTGAAGCCTCGGCGCTGAATATGGAGACTCTAGGCTGCCTAAGCTGCAGGATCCCCCTCTCGGCCTCACTGGTGTAATCCAAAGGAATGCAACACATGACAATGTCGTACCAGGTCAGCTGCAGGAGCTGCCGGAATGAGTTCGCAATTTTGAAACCATCCGCCTTAGGTGCTACCACTCCAGATTTGCTGTCTGGGTTTACTCCCATAGTCCTACCCTCTCCCGAGGTTTCCACAAGGCAGTGGAGTGGTTGCCCGCAGATGTTAGCTACTCGAGACATCGCATGACACTCTCATCGTCACAGGACTAGCTAGCATTTCCCGGCACTTGTGGATTTAAATAAGTTCCCTCTCTCCTATTCGAAATGCATGAAGAGGCTAACGAGCTTCGCCTACCCGGGTTTAGAGTCATCCGATCTCACTACACAGAGATCAGGGGAATTTTTACCAGAAGATTCACATCAACAAATACCAGTCTTCACTGTGATTCGAACCCACGACCTCCGACACACGAGGCTGACACCTGACCTCGTGGCCACTGCGTCCCCCCGGAATAACATTCAAAGACAAAACTCGCATAGCGTGACACATACAAATAATGTTGCCCAAGGAAGTCGTCACTGTCCAAAATTGACTTGTGCAGTTATATATTTGTTGAAATTGGATTTGCATGATGGATGATACAAATGGTACCCGTAGAGAAGCAATAGAACGATGAACTAAAGCAACAAAAGCTTACTCTTCATATATTATTGATCAGTGACTGACAAAGCTATCGATGACTATCGTTCATGATGGCGATTTTAATGGTAGCAACAAACTCCATTCATTTCAATAGTTCCGTTCTTGGATGGTGAGGATGAAGCAGTTCTTGGTTGCTGAAGACGAAGCAGTTTTTGTTTGGTGAGATCGAAGCAGTTCTTGGCTGGTGATGGTGAAATAGTTCTTATTTGGTGATGTCGAAGCAGTTCTTCGTTCATGTTGACAAAGTAGTTCTTCGTTGGTGAGGACGAAGTAGTTCTTGGTTGGCAATAGCAAAATGATTCTTGGTTGGCAACCGCAAAGCAGTTTTTGGTTGGCATTAGCAAAGCAGTTTTTTGATTGGTGATGGTTGGGCAGTTTTTGGTTGGTGATGGTGGGGCAATTTTTGGTTGGTGGTGGTGGGACAGTTATTGGTTGGTGGTGGTGGGGCAGTTTTTGGTTGGTGAGGGTGGGGCAGTTTTTGGTTAGTGAGGTTGGGGCAGTTTTTGGTTGGTGAGGTTGGGGCAGTTTTTGGTTGGTGGTGGTGGGGCAGTTTTTAGTTGGTGGTGGTGGGACAGTTTTTGGTTGGTGGTGGTGGGGCAGTTTTTGGTTGGTGGTGGTGGGACAGTTCTTGGTTGGTGGTGGTGGGGCAGTTTTTGGTTGGTGAGGGTGGGACAGTTTTTGGTTGGTGGTGGTGGGACAGTTTTTGGTTGGTGGTGGTGGGACAGTTTTTGGTTGGTGAGGTTGGGGCAGTTTTTGGTTGGTGGTGGTGGGACAGTTTTTGGTTGGTGGTAGTGGGACAGTTTTTGGTTGGTGGTGGTGGGACAGTTTTTGGTTGGTGAGGTTGGGGCAGTTTTTGGTTGGTGGTGGTGGGACAGTTTTTGGTCTGTGAGGTTGGGGCAGTTTTTGGTTGATGGTGGTGGGACAGTTTTTGGTTGGTGAGGTTGGGGCAGTTTTTGGTTGGTGGTGGTGGGGCAGTTTTTGGTTGGTGAGGGTGGGACAGTTTTTGGTTGGTGGTGGTGGGACAGTTTTTGGTTGGTGGTGGTGGGACAGTTTTTGGTTGGTGGTGGTGGGGCAGTTTTTGGTTGGTGAGGTTGGGGCAGCTTTTGGTTGGTGGTGGTGGGACAGTTTTTGGTTAGTGAGGTTGGGGCAGTTTTTGGTTGGTGGTGGTGGGACAGTTTTTGGTTGGTGAGGTTGGGGCAGTTTTTGGTTGGTGGTGGTGGGGCAGTTTTTAGTTGGTGAGGGTGGGACAGTTTTTGGTTGGTGAGGTTGGGGCAGTTTTTGGTTGGTGGTGGTGGGACAGTTTTTGGTTGGTGGTGGTGGGACAGTTTTTGGTTGGTGAGGTTGGGGCAGTTTTTGGTTGGTGAGGTTGGGGCAGTTTTTGGTTGGTGAGGTTGGGGCAGTTTTTGGTTGGTGAGGTTGGGGCAGTTTTTGGTTGGTGAGGTTGGGGCAGTTTTTGGTTGGTGAGGTTGGGGCAGTTTTTGGTTGGTGAGGTTGGGGCAGTTTTTGGTTGGTGAGGTTGGGGCAGTTTTTGGTTGGTGAGGTTGGGGCAGTTTTTGGTTGGTGGTGGTGGGACAGTTTTTGGTTGGTGGTGGTGGGACAGTTTTTGGTTGGTGGTGGTGGGACAGTTTTTGGTTGGTGAGGTTGGGGCAGTTTTTGGTTGGTGGTGGTGGGACAGTTTTTGGTTGGTGGTGGTGGGACAGTTTTTGGTTGGTGGTGGTGGGACAGTTTTTGGATGGTGGTGGTGGGACAGTTTTTGGTTGGTGGTGGTGGGACAGTTTTTGGTTGGTGAGGTTGGGGCAGTTTTTGGTTGGTGGTGGTGGGACAGTTTTTGGTTGGTGGTGGTGGGACAGTTTTTGGTTGGTGAGGTTGGGGCAGTTTTTGGTTGGTGGTGGTGGGACAGTTTTTGGTTGGTGGTGGTGGGACAGTTTTTGGTTTGTGGTGGTGGGACAGTTCTTGGTTGGTGGTGGTGGGACAGTTTTTGGTTGGTGGTGGTGGGACAGTTCTTGGTTGGTGGTGGTGGGACAGTTTTTGGTTGGTGGTGGTGGGACAGTTTTTGGTTGGTGGTGGTGGGACAGTTTTTGGTTGGTGAGGTTGGGGCAGTTTTTGGTTGGTGGTGGTGGGACAGTTTTTGGTTGGTGGTGGTGGGACAGTTTTTGGTTGGTGGTGGTGGGACAGTTCTTGGTTGGTGAGGTTGGGACAGTTTTTGGTTGGTGAGGTTGGGGCAGTTTTTGGTTGGTGAGGTTGGGGCAGTTTTTGGTTGGTGGTGGTGGGACAGTTCTTGGTTGGTGAGGTTGGGGCAGTTTTTGGTTTGTGGTGGTGGGACAGTTCTTGGTTGGTGAGGTTGGGACAGTTTTTGGTTGGTGAGGTTGGGGCAGTTTTTGGTTGGTGAGGTTGGGGCAGTTTTTGGTTGGTGAGGTTGGGGCAGTTTTTGGTTGGTGAGGTTGGGGCAGTTTTTGGTTGGTGAGGTTGGGGCAGTTTTTGGTTGGTGAGGTTGGGGCAGTTTTTGGTTGGTGAGGTTGGGGCAGTTTTTGGTTGGTGGTGGTGGGACAGTTCTTGGTTGGTGGTGGTGGGGCAGTTTTTGGTTGGTGGTGGTGGGACAGTTCTTGGTTGGTGGGGGTGGGGCAGTTTTTGGTTGGTGGTGGTGGGACAGTTCTTGGTTGGTGAGGTTGGGACAGTTTTTGGTTGGTGAGGTTGGGGCAGTTTTTGGTTGGTGAGGTTGGGGCAGTTTTTGGTTGGTGAGGGTGGGGCAGTTTTTGGTTGGTGGTGGTGGGACAGTTCTTGGTTGGTGGGGGTGGGGCAGTTTTTGGTTGGTGAGGTTGGGGCAGTTTTTGGTTGGTGGTGGTGGGACAGTTCTTGGTTGGTGGGGGTGGGGCAGTTTTTGGTTGGTGGTGGTGGGACAGTTTTTGGTTGGTGAGGTTGGGGCAGTTTTTGGTTGGTGGTGGTGGGACAGTTTTTGGTTGGTGAGGTTGGGGCAGTTTTTGGTTGGTGAGGGTGGGGCAGTTTTTGGTTGGTGGTGGTGGGACAGTTTTTGGTTGGTGGTGGTGGGACAGTTTTTGGTTGGTGAGGTTGGGGCAGTTTTTGGTTGGTGAGGTTGGGGCAGTTTTTGGTTGGTGGTGGTGGGACAGTTTTTGGTTGGTGAGGTTGGGGCAGTTTTTGGTTGGTGAGGGTGGGGCAGTTTTTGGTTGGTGGTGGTGGGACAGTTTTTGGTTGGTGGTAGTGGGACAGTTTTTGGTTGGTGAGGTTGGGGCAGTTTTTGGTTTGTGGTGGTGGGACAGTTTTTCGTTGGTGAGGGTGGGGCAGTTTTTGGTTGGTGGTGGTGGGGCAGTTTTTAGTTGGTGAGGGTGGGACAGTTTTTGGTTGGTGAGGTTGGGGCAGTTTTTGGTTGGTGGTGGTGGGACAGTTTTTGGTTGGTGGTGGTGGGACAGTTTTTGGTTGGTGAGGTTGGGGCAGTTTTTGGTTGGTGAGGTTGGGGCAGTTTTTGGTTGGTGAGGTTGGGGCAGTTTTTGGTTGGTGAGGTTGGGGCAGTTTTTGGTTGGTGAGGTTGGGGCAGTTTTTGGTTGGTGAGGTTGGGGCAGTTTTTGGTTGGTGAGGTTGGGGCAGTTTTTGGTTGGTGAGGTTGGGGCAGTTTTTGGTTGGTGAGGTTGGGGCAGTTTTTGGTTGGTGAGGTTGGGGCAGTTTTTGGTTGGTGGTGGTGGGACAGTTTTTGGTTGGTGGTGGTGGGACAGTTTTTGGTTGGTGAGGTTGGGGCAGTTTTTGGTTGGTGGTGGTGGGACAGTTTTTGGTTGGTGGTGGTGGGACAGTTTTTGGTTGGTGAGGTTGGGGCAGTTTTTGGTTGGTGAGGGTGGGGCAGTTTTTGGTTGGTGGTGGTGGGACAGTTTTTGGTTGGTGGTAGTGGGACAGTTTTTGGTTGGTGAGGTTGGGGCAGTTTTTGGTTTGTGGTGGTGGGACAGTTTTTCGTTGGTGAGGGTGGGGCAGTTTTTGGTTGGTGGTGGTGGGGCAGTTTTTAGTTGGTGAGGGTGGGACAGTTTTTGGTTGGTGAGGTTGGGGCAGTTTTTGGTTGGTGGTGGTGGGACAGTTTTTGGTTGGTGGTGGTGGGACAGTTTTTGGTTGGTGAGGTTGGGGCAGTTTTTGGTTGGTGAGGTTGGGGCAGTTTTTGGTTGGTGAGGTTGGGGCAGTTTTTGGTTGGTGAGGTTGGGGCAGTTTTTGGTTGGTGAGGTTGGGGCAGTTTTTGGTTGGTGAGGTTGGGGCAGTTTTTGGTTGGTGAGGTTGGGGCAGTTTTTGGTTGGTGAGGTTGGGGCAGTTTTTGGTTGGTGAGGTTGGGGCAGTTTTTGGTTGGTGAGGTTGGGGCAGTTTTTGGTTGGTGGTGGTGGGACAGTTTTTGGTTGGTGGTGGTGGGACAGTTTTTGGTTGGTGAGGTTGGGGCAGTTTTTGGTTGGTGGTGGTGGGACAGTTTTTGGTTGGTGGTGGTGGGACAGTTTTTGGTTGGTGGTGGTGGGACAGTTTTTGGTTGGTGGTGGTGGGACAGTTTTTGGATGGTGGTGGTGGGACAGTTTTTGGTTGGTGGTGGTGGGACAGTTTTTGGTTGGTGAGGTTGGGGCAGTTTTTGGTTGGTGGTGGTGGGACAGTTTTTGGTTGGTGGTGGTGGGACAGTTTTTGGTTGGTGAGGTTGGGGCAGTTTTTGGTTGGTGGTGGTGGGACAGTTTTTGGTTGGTGGTGGTGGGACAGTTTTTGGTTTGTGGTGGTGGGACAGTTCTTGGTTGGTGGTGGTGGGACAGTTTTTGGTTGGTGGTGGTGGGACAGTTCTTGGTTGGTGGTGGTGGGACAGTTTTTGGTTGGTGGTGGTGGGACAGTTTTTGGTTGGTGGTGGTGGGACAGTTTTTGGTTGGTGAGGTTGGGGCAGTTTTTGGTTGGTGGTGGTGGGACAGTTTTTGGTTGGTGGTGGTGGGACAGTTTTTGGTTGGTGGTGGTGGGACAGTTCTTGGTTGGTGAGGTTGGGACAGTTTTTGGTTGGTGAGGTTGGGGCAGTTTTTGGTTGGTGAGGTTGGGGCAGTTTTTGGTTGGTGGTGGTGGGACAGTTCTTGGTTGGTGAGGTTGGGGCAGTTTTTGGTTTGTGGTGGTGGGACAGTTCTTGGTTGGTGAGGTTGGGACAGTTTTTGGTTGGTGAGGTTGGGGCAGTTTTTGGTTGGTGAGGTTGGGGCAGTTTTTGGTTGGTGAGGTTGGGGCAGTTTTTGGTTGGTGAGGTTGGGGCAGTTTTTGGTTGGTGAGGTTGGGGCAGTTTTTGGTTGGTGAGGTTGGGGCAGTTTTTGGTTGGTGAGGTTGGGGCAATTTTTGGTTGGTGGTGGTGGGACAGTTCTTGGTTGGTGGTGGTGGGGCAGTTTTTGGTTGGTGGTGGTGGGACAGTTCTTGGTTGGTGGGGGTGGGGCAGTTTTTGGTTGGTGGTGGTGGGACAGTTCTTGGTTGGTGAGGTTGGGACAGTTTTTGGTTGGTGAGGTTGGGGCAGTTTTTGGTTGGTGAGGTTGGGGCAGTTTTTGGTTGGTGAGGGTGGGGCAGTTTTTGGTTGGTGGTGGTGGGACAGTTCTTGGTTGGTGGGGGTGGGGCAGTTTTTGGTTGGTGAGGTTGGGGCAGTTTTTGGTTGGTGGTGGTGGGACAGTTCTTGGTTAGTGGGGGTGGGGCAGTTTTTGGTTGGTGGTGGTGGGACAGTTTTTGGTTGGTGGTGGTGGGACAGTTTTTGGTTGGTGAGGTTGGGGCAGTTTTTGGTTGGTGGTGGTGGGACAGTTTTTGGTTGGTGGTGGTGGGACAGTTTTTGGTTGGTGGTGGTGGGACAGTTCTTGGTTGGTGAGGTTGGGACAGTTTTTGGTTGGTGAGGTTGGTGCAGTTTTTGGTTGGTGAGGTTGGGGCAGTTTTTGGTTGGTGGTGGTGGGACAGTTCTTGGTTGGTGAGGTTGGGGCAGTTTTTGGTTTGTGGTGGTGGGACAGTTCTTGGTTGGTGAGGTTGGGACAGTTTTTGGTTGGTGAGGTTGGGGCAGTTTTTGGTTGGTGAGGTTGGGGCAGTTTTTGGTTGGTGAGGTTGGGGCAGTTTTTGGTTGGTGAGGTTGGGGCAGTTTTTGGTTGGTGAGGTTGGGGCAGTTTTTGGTTGGTGAGGTTGGGGCAGTTTTTGGTTGGTGAGGTTGGGGCAGTTTTTGGTTGGTGGTGGTGGGACAGTTCTTGGTTGGTGGTGGTGGGGCAGTTTTTGGTTGGTGGTGGTGGGACAGTTCTTGGTTGGTGGGGGTGGGGCAGTTTTTGGTTGGTGGTGGTGGGACAGTTCTTGGTTGGTGAGGTTGGGACAGTTTTTGGTTGGTGAGGTTGGGGCAGTTTTTGGTTGGTGAGGTTGGGGCAGTTTTTGGTTGGTGAGGGTGGGGCAGTTTTTGGTTGGTGGTGGTGGGACAGTTCTTGGTTGGTGGGGGTGGGGCAGTTTTTGGTTGGTGAGGTTGGGGCAGTTTTTGGTTGGTGGTGGTGGGACAGTTCTTGGTTGGTGGGGGTGGGGCAGTTTTTGGTTGGTGGTGGTGGGACAGTTTTTGGTTGGTGAGGTTGGGGCAGTTTTTGGTTGGTGGTGGTGGGACAGTTTTTGGTTGGTGAGGTTGGGGCAGTTTTTGGTTGGTGAGGGTGGGGCAGTTTTTGGTTGGTGGTGGTGGGACAGTTTTTGGTTGGTGGTGGTGGGACAGTTTTTGGTTGGTGAGGTTGGGGCAGTTTTTGGTTGGTGAGGTTGGGGCAGTTTTTGGTTGGTGGTGGTGGGACAGTTTTTGGTTGGTGAGGTTGGGGCAGTTTTTGGTTGGTGAGGGTGGGGCAGTTTTTGGTTGGTGGTGGTGGGACAGTTTTTGGTTGGTGGTAGTGGGACAGTTTTTGGTTGGTGAGGTTGGGGCAGTTTTTGGTTGGTGGTGGTGGGACAGTTTTTCGTTGGTGAGGGTGGGGCAGTTTTTGGTTGGTGGTGGTGGGGCAGTTTTTAGTTGGTGAGGGTGGGACAGTTTTTGGTTGGTGAGGTTGGGGCAGTTTTTGGTTGGTGAGGTTGGGGCAGTTTTTGGTTGGTGAGGTTGGGGCAGTTTTTGGTTGGTGAGGTTGGGGCAGTTTTTGGTTGGTGAGGTTGGGGCAGTTTTTGGTTGGTGAGGTTGGGGCAGTTTTTGGTTGGTGAGGTTGGGGCAGTTTTTGGTTGGTGGTGGTGGGACAGTTTTTGGTTGGTGGTGGTGGGACAGTTTTTGGTTGGTGAGGTTGGGGCAGTTTTTGGTTGGTGGTGGTGGGACAGTTTTTGGTTGGTGGTGGTGGGACAGTTTTTGGTTGGTGGTGGTGGGACAGTTTTTGGTTGGTGGTGGTGGGACAGTTTTTGGATGGTGGTGGTGGGACAGTTTTTGGTTGGTGGTGGTGGGACAGTTTTTGGTTGGTGAGGTTGGGGCAGTTTTTGGTTGGTGGTGGTGGGACAGTTTTTGGTTGGTGGTGGTGGGACAGTTTTTGGTTGGTGAGGTTGGGGCAGTTTTTGGTTGGTGGTGGTGGGACAGTTTTTGGTTGGTGGTGGTGGGACAGTTTTGTGTTTGTGGTGGTGGGACAGTTCTTGGTTGGTGGTGGTGGGACAGTTTTTGGTTGGTGGTGGTGGGACAGTTCTTGGTTGGTGGTGGTGGGACAGTTTTTGGTTGGTGGTGGTGGGACAGTTTTTGGTTGGT
This sequence comes from Ariolimax columbianus, assembly GCA_036924085.1. Taxonomy (NCBI): domain Eukaryota; kingdom Metazoa; phylum Mollusca; class Gastropoda; order Stylommatophora; family Arionidae; genus Ariolimax; species Ariolimax columbianus. Next base: position 64,668,701 of record JAVGWX010000007.1, on the reverse strand, counting down.
GGTGGTGGGACAGTTTTTGGTTGGTGAGGTTGGGGCAGTTTTTGGTTGGTGGTGGTGGGACAGTTTTTGGTTGGTGGTGGTGGGACAGTTTTTGGTTGGTGGTGGTGGGACAGTTCTTGGTTGGTGAGGTTGGGACAGTTTTTGGTTGGTGAGGTTGGGGCAGTTTTTGGTTGGTGAGGTTGGGGCAGTTTTTGGTTGGTGGTGGTGGGACAGTTCTTGGTTGGTGAGGTTGGGGCAGTTTTTGGTTTGTGGTGGTGGGACAGTTCTTGGTTGGTGAGGTTGGGACAGTTTTTGGTTGGTGAGGTTGGGGCAGTTTTTGGTTGGTGAGGTTGGGGCAGTTTTTGGTTGGTGAGGTTGGGGCAGTTTTTGGTTGGTGAGGTTGGGGCAGTTTTTGGTTGGTGAGGTTGGGGCAGTTTTTGGTTGGTGAGGTTGGGGCAGTTTTTGGTTGGTGAGGTTGGGGCAATTTTTGGTTGGTGGTGGTGGGACAGTTCTTGGTTGGTGGTGGTGGGGCAGTTTTTGGTTGGTGGTGGTGGGACAGTTCTTGGTTGGTGGGGGTGGGGCAGTTTTTGGTTGGTGGTGGTGGGACAGTTCTTGGTTGGTGAGGTTGGGACAGTTTTTGGTTGGTGAGGTTGGGGCAGTTTTTGGTTAGTGAGGTTGGGGCAGTTTTTGGTTGGTGAGGGTGGGGCAGTTTTTGGTTGGTGGTGGTGGGACAGTTCTTGGTTGGTGGGGGTGGGGCAGTTTTTGGTTGGTGAGGTTGGGGCAGTTTTTGGTTGGTGGTGGTGGGACAGTTCTTGGTTAGTGGGGGTGGGGCAGTTTTTGGTTGGTGGTGGTGGGACAGTTTTTGGTTGGTGGTGGTGGGACAGTTTTTGGTTGGTGAGGTTGGGGCAGTTTTTGGTTGGTGGTGGTGGGACAGTTTTTGGTTGGTGGTGGTGGGACAGTTTTTGGTTGGTGGTGGTGGGACAGTTCTTGGTTGGTGAGGTTGGGACAGTTTTTGGTTGGTGAGGTTGGTGCAGTTTTTGGTTGGTGAGGTTGGGGCAGTTTTTGGTTGGTGGTGGTGGGACAGTTCTTGGTTGGTGAGGTTGGGGCAGTTTTTGGTTTGTGGTGGTGGGACAGTTCTTGGTTGGTGAGGTTGGGACAGTTTTTGGTTGGTGAGGTTGGGGCAGTTTTTGGTTGGTGAGGTTGGGGCAGTTTTTGGTTGGTGAGGTTGGGGCAGTTTTTGGTTGGTGAGGTTGGGGCAGTTTTTGGTTGGTGAGGTTGGGGCAGTTTTTGGTTGGTGAGGTTGGGGCAGTTTTTGGTTGGTGAGGTTGGGGCAGTTTTTGGTTGGTGGTGGTGGGACAGTTCTTGGTTGGTGGTGGTGGGGCAGTTTTTGGTTGGTGGTGGTGGGACAGTTCTTGGTTGGTGGGGGTGGGGCAGTTTTTGGTTGGTGGTGGTGGGACAGTTCTTGGTTGGTGAGGTTGGGACAGTTTTTGGTTGGTGAGGTTGGGGCAGTTTTTGGTTGGTGAGGTTGGGGCAGTTTTTGGTTGGTGAGGGTGGGGCAGTTTTTGGTTGGTGGTGGTGGGACAGTTCTTGGTTGGTGGGGGTGGGGCAGTTTTTGGTTGGTGAGGTTGGGGCAGTTTTTGGTTGGTGGTGGTGGGACAGTTCTTGGTTGGTGGGGGTGGGGCAGTTTTTGGTTGGTGGTGGTGGGACAGTTTTTGGTTGGTGAGGTTGGGGCAGTTTTTGGTTGGTGGTGGTGGGACAGTTTTTGGTTGGTGAGGTTGGGGCAGTTTTTGGTTGGTGAGGGTGGGGCAGTTTTTGGTTGGTGGTGGTGGGACAGTTTTTGGTTGGTGGTGGTGGGACAGTTTTTGGTTGGTGAGGTTGGGGCAGTTTTTGGTTGGTGAGGTTGGGGCAGTTTTTGGTTGGTGGTGGTGGGACAGTTTTTGGTTGGTGAGGTTGGGGCAGTTTTTGGTTGGTGAGGGTGGGGCAGTTTTTGGTTGGTGGTGGTGGGACAGTTTTTGGTTGGTGGTAGTGGGACAGTTTTTGGTTGGTGAGGTTGGGGCAGTTTTTGGTTGGTGGTGGTGGGACAGTTTTTCGTTGGTGAGGGTGGGGCAGTTTTTGGTTGGTGGTGGTGGGGCAGTTTTTAGTTGGTGAGGGTGGGACAGTTTTTGGTTGGTGAGGTTGGGGCAGTTTTTGGTTGGTGGTGGTGGGACAGTTTTTGGTTGGTGGTGGTGGGACAGTTTTTGGTTGGTGAGGTTGGGGCAGTTTTTGGTTGGTGAGGTTGGGGCAGTTTTTGGTTGGTGAGGTTGGGGCAGTTTTTGGTTGGTGAGGTTGGGGCAGTTTTTGGTTGGTGAGGTTGGGGCAGTTTTTGGTTGGTGAGGTTGGGGCAGTTTTTGGTTGGTGAGGTTGGGGCAGTTTTTGGTTGGTGAGGTTGGGGCAGTTTTTGGTTGGTGAGGTTGGGGCAGTTTTTGGTTGGTGGTGGTGGGACAGTTTTTGGTTGGTGGTGGTGGGACAGTTTTTGGTTGGTGGTGGTGGGACAGTTTTTGGTTGGTGAGGTTGGGGCAGTTTTTGGTTGGTGGTGGTGGGACAGTTTTTGGTTGGTGGTGGTGGGACAGTTTTTGGTTGGTGGTGGTGGGACAGTTTTTGGTTGGTGGTGGTGGGACAGTTTTTGGATGGTGGTGGTGGGACAGTTTTTGGTTGGTGGTGGTGGGACAGTTTTTGGTTGGTGAGGTTGGGGCAGTTTTTGGTTGGTGGTGGTGGGACAGTTTTTGGTTGGTGGTGGTGGGACAGTTTTTGGTTGGTGAGGTTGGGGCAGTTTTTGGTTGGTGGTGGTGGGACAGTTTTTGGTTGGTGGTGGTGGGACAGTTTTTGGTTTGTGGTGGTGGGACAGTTCTTGGTTGGTGGTGGTGGGACAGTTTTTGGTTGGTGGTGGTGGGACAGTTCTTGGTTGGTGGTGGTGGGACAGTTTTTGGTTGGTGGTGGTGGGACAGTTTTTGGTTGGTGGTGGTGGGACAGTTTTTGGTTGGTGAGGTTGGGGCAGTTTTTGGTTGGTGGTGGTGGGACAGTTTTTGGTTGGTGGTGGTGGGACAGTTTTTGGTTGGTGGTGGTGGGACAGTTCTTGGTTGGTGAGGTTGGGACAGTTTTTGGTTGGTGAGGTTGGGGCAGTTTTTGGTTGGTGAGGTTGGGGCAGTTTTTGGTTGGTGGTGGTGGGACAGTTCTTGGTTGGTGAGGTTGGGGCAGTTTTTGGTTTGTGGTGGTGGGACAGTTCTTGGTTGGTGAGGTTGGGACAGTTTTTGGTTGGTGAGGTTGGGGCAGTTTTTGGTTGGTGAGGTTGGGGCAGTTTTTGGTTGGTGAGGTTGGGGCAGTTTTTGGTTGGTGAGGTTGGGGCAGTTTTTGGTTGGTGAGGTTGGGGCAGTTTTTGGTTGGTGAGGTTGGGGCAGTTTTTGGTTGGTGAGGTTGGGGCAATTTTTGGTTGGTGGTGGTGGGACAGTTCTTGGTTGGTGGTGGTGGGGCAGTTTTTGGTTGGTGGTGGTGGGACAGTTCTTGGTTGGTGGGGGTGGGGCAGTTTTTGGTTGGTGGTGGTGGGACAGTTCTTGGTTGGTGAGGTTGGGACAGTTTTTGGTTGGTGAGGTTGGGGCAGTTTTTGGTTGGTGAGGTTGGGGCAGTTTTTGGTTGGTGAGGGTGGGGCAGTTTTTGGTTGGTGGTGGTGGGACAGTTCTTGGTTGGTGGGGGTGGGGCAGTTTTTGGTTGGTGAGGTTGGGGCAGTTTTTGGTTGGTGGTGGTGGGACAGTTCTTGGTTAGTGGGGGTGGGGCAGTTTTTGGTTGGTGGTGGTGGGACAGTTCTTGGTTGGTGAGGTTGGGACAGTTTTTGGTTGGTGAGGTTGGGGCAGTTTTTGGTTGGTGAGGTTGGGGCAGTTTTTGGTTGGTGAGGGTGGGGCAGTTTTTGGTTGGTGGTGGTGGGACAGTTTTTGGTTGGTGGTGGTGGGACAGTTTTTGGTTGGTGAGGTTGGGGCAGTTTTTGGTTGGTGAGGTTGGGGCAGTTTTTGGTTGGTGGTGGTGGGACAGTTTTTGGTTGGTGAGGTTGGGGCAGTTTTTGGTTGGTGAGGGTGGGGCAGTTTTTGGTTGGTGGTGGTGGGACAGTTTTTGGTTGGTGGTAGTGGGACAGTTTTTGGTTGGTGAGGTTGGGGCAGTTTTTGGTTGGTGGTGGTGGGACAGTTTTTCGTTGGTGAGGGTGGGGCAGTTTTTGGTTGGTGAGGTTGGGGCAGTTTTTGGTTGGTGAGGTTGGGGCAGTTTTTGGTTGGTTGTGGTGGGACAGTTTTTGGTTGGTAAGGTTGGGGCAGTTTTTGGCTGGTGAGGGTGGGGCAGTTTTTGGTTGGTGGTGGTGGGACAGTTTTTGGTTGGTGGTGGTGGGACAGTTTTTGGTTGGTGAGGGTGGGGCAGTTTTTGGTTGGTGGTGGTGGGACAGTTTTTGGTTTGTGAGGTTGGGGCAGTTTTTGGTTGGTGGTGGTGGGACAATTTTTGGTTGGTGAGGGTGGGGCAGTTTTTAGTTGGTGGTGGTGGGACAGTCTTTGGTTGGTGAGGTTGGGGCAGTTTTTGGTTGGTGGTGGTGGGACAGTTTTTGGTTGGTGAGGTTGGGGCAGTTTTTGGTTGGTGGTGGTGGGACAGTTTTTGGTTGGTGAGGTTGGGGCAGTTTTTGGTTGGTGGTGGTGGGACAGTTTTTGGTTGGTGAGGTTGGGGCAGTTTTTGGTTGGTCGTGGTGGGACAGTTTTTGGTTGGTTAGGTTGGGACAGTTTTTGGTTGGTGGTGGTGGGATAGTTTTTGGTTGGTAAGGTTGGGGCAGTTTTTGGTTGGTGGTGGTGGGACAGTTTTTAGTTGGTGTGGTTGGGGCAGCTTTTGGTTGGTGGTGGTGGGACAGTTTTTGGTTGGTGGTGGTGGGACAGTTTTTGGTTGGTGAGGTTGGGGCAGTTTTTGGTTGGTGGTGGTGGGACAGTTTTTGGTTGGTGAGGTTGGGGCAGTTTTTGGTTGGTTGTGGTGGGACAGTTTTTGGTTGGTAAGGGTGGGGCAGTTTTTGGTTGGTGGTTGTGGGACAGTTTTTGGTTGGTGAGGTTGGGGCAGTTTTTGGTTGGTGAGGTTGGGGCAGTTTTTGGTTGGGGGTGGTGGGACAGTTTTTGGTTTGTGAGGTTGGGGCAGTTTTTGGTTGGTGAGGTTGGGACAGTTTTTGGTTGATGGTGGTGGGACAGTTTTTGGTTGGTGAGGTTGGGGCAGTTTTTGGTTGGTGGTGGCGGGACAGTTTTTGGTTGGTGAGGTTGGGGCAGTTTTTGGTTGGTGGTGGTGGGACAGTTTTTGGTTGGTGAGGGTGGGGCAGTTTTTGGTTGGTGGTAGTGGGACAGTTTTTGGTTGGTGAGGTTGGGGCAGTTTTTGGTTGGTGGTGGTGGGACAGTTTTTGGTTGGTGAGGGTGGGGCAGTTTTTGGTTGGTGGTGGTGGGACAGTTTTTGGTTGGTGAGGTTGGGGCAGTTTTTGGTTGGTGGTGGCGGGACAGTTCTTGGTCTGTGAGGTTGGGGCAGTTTTTGGTTGGTGAGGTTGGGGCAGTTTTTGGTTGGTGGTGGTGGGACAGTTTTTGGTTTGTGTGGTTGGGGCAGTTTTTGGTTGGTGGTGGTGGGACAGTTCTTGGTTGGTGAGGTTGGGGCAGTTTTTGGTTGGTGAGGTTGGGGCAGTTTTTGGTTGGTGGTGGTGGGACAGTTTTTGGTTTGTGAGGTTGGGACAGTTTTTGGTTGGTGGTGGTGGGACAGTTTTTCGGTGGTGTGGGAGGGGCAGTTTTTGGTTGGTGATGGTGGGACAGTTTTTGGTTGGTGAGGGTGGGGCAGTTTTTGGTTGGTGGTGGTGGTACAGTTTTTGGTTGGTGAGGGTGGGGCAGTTTTTGGTTGGTGAGGTTGGGGCAGTTTTTGGTTGGTGAGGGTTGGGCAGTTTTTGGTTGGTGAGGTTGGGACAGTTTTTGGTTGGTGGTGGTGGGACAGTTTTTGGTTGGTGAGGTTGGGGCAGTTTTTGGTTGGTCGTGGTGGGACAGTTTTTGGTTGGTGAGGTTGGGGCAGTTTTTGGTTGGTGAGGTTGGGACAGTTTTTGGTTGATGGTGGTGGGACAGTTTTTGGTTAGTGAGGTTGTGGCAGTTTTTGGTTGGTGGTGGCGGGACAGTTTTTGGTTGGTGAGGTTGGGGCAGTTTTTGGTTGGTGGTGGTGGGACAGTTTTTGGTTGGTGAGGGTGGGGCAGTTTTTGGTTGGTGGTAGTGGGACAGTTTTTGGTTGGTGAGGTTGGGGCAGTTTTTGGTTGGTGGTGGTGGGACAGTTTTTGGTTGGTGAGGGTGGGGCAGTTTTTGGTTGGTGGTGGTGGGACAGTTTTTGGTTGGTGAGGTTGGGGCAGTTTTTGGTTGGTGGTGGCGGGACAGTTCTTGGTCTGTGAGGTTGGGGCAGTTTTTGGTTGGTGAGGTTGGGGCAGTTTTTGGTTGGTGGTGGTGGGACAGTTTTTGGTTGGTGTGGTTGGGGCAGTTTTTGGTTGGTGGTGGTGGGACAGTTCTTGGTTGGTGAGGTTGGGGCAGTTTTGGGTTGGTGAGGTTGGGGCAGTTTTTGGTTCGTGGTGGTGGGACAGTTTTTGGTTTGTGAGGTTGGGACAGTTTTTGGTTGGTGGTGGTGGGACAGTTTTAGGGTGGTGAGGGTGGGGCAGTTTTCGGTTGGTGGTGGTGGGACAGTTTTTGGTTGGTGGTGGTGGGACAGTTTTTGGTCTGTGAGGTTGGGGCAGTTTTTGGTTGGTGGTGGTGGGACAGTTTTTGGTCTGTGAGGTTGGGGCAGTTTTTGGTTGATGGTGGTGGGACAGTTTTTGGTTGGTGAGGTTGGGGCAGTTTTTGGTTGGTGGTGGTGGGGCAGTTTTTGGTTGGTGAGGGTGGGACAGTTTTTGGTTGGTGGCGGTGGGACAGTTTTTGGTTGGTGGTGGTGGGACAGTTTTTGGTTGGTGGTGGTGGGGCAGTTTTTGGTTGGTGAGGTTGGGGCAGTTTTTGGTTGGTGGTGGTGGGACAGTTTTTGGTTAGTGAGGTTGGGGCAGTTTTTGGTTGGTGGTGGTGGGACAGTTTTTGGTTGGTGAGGTTGGGGCAGTTTTTGGTTGATGGTGGTGGGGCAGTTTTTGGTTGGTGAGGGTGTGACAGTTTTTGGTTGGTGAGGTTGGGGCAGTTTTTGGTTGGTGGTGGTGGGACAGTTTTTGGTTGGTGGTGGTGGGACAGTTTTTGGTTGGTGGTGGTGGGACAGTTTTTGGTTGGTGAGGTTGGGGCAGTTTTTGGTTGGTGAGGTTGGGGCAGTTTTTGGTTGGTGAGGTTGGGGCAGTTTGTGGTTGGTGAGGTTGGGGCAGTTTTTGGTTGGTGAGGTTGGGGCAGTTTTTGGTTGGTGAGGTTGGGGCAGTTTTTGGTTGGTGAGGTTGGGGCAGTTTTTGGTTGGTGATGTTGGGGCAGTTTTTGGTTGGTGGTGGTGGGACAGTTTTTGGTTGGTGGTGGTGGGACAGTTTTTGGTTGGTAGTGGTGGGACAGTTTTTGGTTGGTGAGGTTGGGGCAGTTTTTGGTTGGTGGTGGTGGGACAGTTTTTGGTTGGTGGTGGTGGGACAGTTTTTGGTTGGTGGTGGTGGGACAGTTTTTGGTTGGTGGTTGTGGGACAGTTTTTGGTTGGTGGTGGTGGGACAGTTTTTGGTTGGTGGTGGTGGGACAGTTTTTGGTTTGTGGTGGTGGGACAGTTCTTGGTTGGTGGTGGTGGGACAGTTCTTGGTCTGTGAGGTTGGGGCAGTTTTTGGTTGGTGAGGTTGGGGCAGTTTTTGGTTGGTGGTGGTGGGACAGTTTTTGGTTGGTGTGGTTGGTGGTGGTGGGACAGTTCTTGGTTGGTGAGGTTGGGGCAGTTTTGGGTTGGTGAGGTTGGGGCAGTTTTTGGTTCGTGGTGGTGGGACAGTTTTTGGTTTGTGAGGTTGGGACAGTTTTTGGTTGGTGGTGGTGGGACAGTTTTAGGGTGGTGAGGGTGGGGCAGTTTTCGGTTGGTGGTGGTGGGACAGTTTTATGTTGGTGGTGGTGGGACAGTTTTTGGTCTGTGAGGTTGGGGCAGTTTTTGGTTGGTGGTGGTGGGACAGTTTTTGGTCTGTGAGGTTGGGGCAGTTTTTGGTTGATGGTGGTGGGACAGTTTTTGGTTGGTGAGGTTGGGGCAGTTTTTGGTTGGTGGTGGTGGGGCAGTTTTTGGTTGGTGAGGGTGGGACAGTTTTTGGTTGGTGGTGGTGGGACAGTTTTTGGTTGGTGGTGGTGGGACAGTTTTTGGTTGGTGGTGGTGGGGCAGTTTTTGGTTGGTGAGGTTGGGGCAGTTTTTGGTTGGTGGTGGTGGGACAGTTTTTGGTTAGTGAGGTTGGGGCAGTTTTTGGTTGGTGGTGGTGGGACAGTTTTTGGTTGGTGAGGTTGGGGCAGTTTTTGGTTGATGGTGGTGGGGCAGTTTTTGGTTGGTGAGGGTGTGACAGTTTTTGGTTGGTGAGGTTGGGGCAGTTTTTGGTTGGTGGTGGTGGGACAGTTTTTGGTTGGTGGTGGTGGGACAGTTTTTGGTTGGTGAGGTTGGGGCAGTTTTTGGTTGGTGAGGTTGGGGCAGTTTTTGGTTGGTGAGGTTGGGGCAGTTTTTGGTTGGTGAGGTTGGGGCAGTTTTTGGTTGGTGAGGTTGGGGCAGTTTTTGGTTGGTGAGGTTGGGGCAGTTTTTGGTTGGTGAGGTTGGGGCAGTTTTTGGTTGGTGGTGGTGGGACAGTTTTTGGTTGGTGGTGGTGGGACAGTTTTTGGTTGGTAGTGGTGGGACAGTTTTTGGTTGGTGAGGTTGGGGCAGTTTTTGGTTGGTGGTGGTGGGACAGTTTTTGGTTGGTGGTGGTGGGACAGTTTTTGGTTGGTGGTGGTGGGACAGTTTTTGGTTGGTGGTTGTGGGACAGTTTTTGGTTGGTGGTGGTGGGACAGTTTTTGGTTGGTGGTGGTGGGACAGTTTTTGGTTGGTGAGGTTGGGGCAGTTTTTGGTTGGTGGTGGTGGGACAGTTTTTGGTTGGTGGTGGTGGGACAGTTTTTGGTTGGTGAGGTTGGGGCAGTTTTTGGTTGGTGGTGGTAGGACAGTTTTTGGTTGGTGGTGGTGGGACAGTTTTTGGTTTGTGGTGGTGGGACAGTTCTTGGTTGGTGGTGGTGGGACAGTTTTTGGTTGGTGGTGGTGGGACAGTTCTTGGTTGGTGGTTGTGGGACAGTTTTTGGTTGGTGGTGGTAGGACAGTTTTTGGTTGGTGGTGGTGGGACAGTTTTTTGTTGGTGAGGTTGGGGCAGTTTTTGGTTGGTGGTGGTGGGACAGTTTTTGGTTGGTGGTGGTGGGACAGTTTTTGGTTGGTGGTGGTGGGACAGTTCTTGGTTGGTGAGGTTGGGACAGTTTTTGGTTGGTGAGGTTGGGGCAGTTTTTGGTTGGTGAGGTTGGGGCAGTTTTTGGTTGGTGGTGGTGGGACAGTTCTTGGTTGGTGAGGTTGGGGCAGTTTTTGGTTGGTGGTGGTGGGACAGTTCTTGGTTGGTGAGGTTGGGACAGTTTTTGGTTGGTGAGGTTGGGGCAGTTTTTGGTTGGTGAGGTTGGGGCAGTTTTTGGTTGGTGAGGTTGGGGCAGTTTTTGGTTGGTGAGGTTGGGGCAGTTTTTGGTTGGTGAGGTTGGGGCAGTTTTTGGTTGGTGAGGTTGGGGCAGTTTTTGGTTGGTGAGGTTGGGGCAGTTTTTGGTTGGTGGTGGTGGGACAGTTCTTGGTTGGTGGTGGTGGGGCAGTTTTTGGTTGGTGGTGGTGGGACAGTTCTTGGTTGGTGGGGGTGGGGCAGTTTTTGGTTGGTGGTGGTGGGACAGTTCTTGGTTGGTGAGGTTGGGACAGTTTTTGGTTGGTGAGGTTGGGGCAGTTTTTGGTTGGTGAGGTTGGGGCAGTTTTTGGTTGGTGAGGGTGGGGCAGTTTTTGGTTGGTGGTGGTGGGACAGTTTTTGGTTGGTGAGGTTGGGGCAGTTTTTGGTTGGTGGTGGTGGGACAGTTTTTGGTTGGTGGTGGTGGGACAGTTTTTGGTTGGTGGTGGTGGGACAGTTTTTGGTTGGTGGTGGTGGGACAGTTTTTGGTTGGTGGTGGTGGGACAGTTTTTGGTTGGTGAGGTTGGGACAGTTTTTGGTTGGTGAGGTTGGGGCAGTTTTTGGTTGGTGAGGTTGGGGCAGTTTTTGGTTGGTGGTGGTGGGACAGTTCTTGGTTGGTGAGGTTGGGGCAGTTTTTGGTTTGTGGTGGTGGGACAGTTCTTAGTTGGTGAGGTTGGGACAGTTTTTGGTTGGTGAGGTTGGGGCAGTTTTTGGTTGGTGAGGTTGGGGCAGTTTTTGGTTGGTGAGGTTGGGGCAGTTTTTGGTTGGTGAGGTTGGGGCAGTTTTTGGTTGTGAGGTTGGGGCAGTTTTTGGTTGGTGAGGTTGGGGCAGTTTTTGGTTGGTGAGGTTGGGGCAGTTTTTGGTTGGTGGTGGTGGGACAGTTCTTGGTTGGTGGTGGTGAGGCAGTTTTTGGTTGGTGGTGGTGGGACAGTTCTTGGTTGGTGGGGGTGGGGCAGTTTTTGGTTGGTGGTGGTGGGACAGTTCTTGTTTGGTGAGGTTGGGACAGTTTTTGGTTGGTGAGGTTGGGGCAGTTTTTGGTTGGTGAGGGTGGGGCAGTTTTTGGTTGGTGGTGGTGGGACAGTTCTTGGTTGGTGGGGGTGGGGCAGTTTTTGGTTGGTGAGGTTGGGGCAGTTTTTGGTTGGTGGTGGTGGGACAGTTTTTGGTTGGTGGGGGTGGGGCAGTTTTTGGTTGGTGGTGGTGGGACAGTTCTTGGTTGGTGAGGTTGGGACAGTTTTTGGTTGGTGAGGTTGGGGCAGTTTTTGGTTGGTGAGGTTGGGGCAGTTTTTGGTTGGTGAGGGTGGGGCAGTTTTTGGTTGGTGGTGGTGGGACAGTTTTTGGTTGGTGGTGGTGGGACAGTTTTTGGTTGGTGAGGTTGGGGCAGTTTTTTGTTGGTGAGGTTGGGGCAGTTTTTGGTTGGTGGTGGTGGGACAGTTTTTGGTTGGGGAGGTTTGGGCAGTTTTTGGTTGGTGAGGGTGGGGCAGTTTTTGGTTGGTGGTGGTGGGACAGTTTTTGGTTGGTGGTAGTGGGACAGTTTTTGGTTGGTGAGGTTGGGGCAGTTTTTGGTTGGTGGTGGTGGGACAGTTTTTGGTTGGTGAGGGTGGGGCAGTTTTTGGTTGGTGAGGTTGGGGCAGTTTTTGGTTGGTGAGGTTGGGGCAGTTTTTGGTTGGTGGTGGTGGGACAGTTTTTGGTTGGTGAGGTTGGGGCAGTTTTTGGTTGGTGAGGGTGGGGCAGTTTTTGGTTGGTGGTGGTGGGACAGTTTTTGGTTGGTGGTGGTGGGACAGTTTTTGGTTGGTGAGGGTGGGGCAGTTTTTGGTTGGTGGTGGTGGGACAGTTTTTGGTTTGTGAGGTTGGGGCAGTTTTTGGTTGGTGGTGGTGGGACAATTTTTGGTTGGTGAGGGTGGGGCAGTTTTTGGTTGGTGGTGGTGGGACAGTTTTTGGTTGGTGAGGTTGGGGCAGTTTTTGGTTGGTGGTGGTGGGACAGTTTTTGGTTGGTGAGGTTGGGGCAGTTTTTGGTTGGTGGTGGTGGGACAGTTTTTGGTTGGTGAGGTTGGGGCAGTTTTTGGTTGGTGGTGGTGGGACAGTTTTTGGTTGGTGAGGTTGGGGCAGTTTTTGGTTGGTCGTGGTGGGACAGTTTTTGGTTGGTTAGGTTGGGACAGTTTTTGGTTGGTGGTGGTGGGACAGTTTTTGGTTGGTAAGGTTGGGGCAGTTTTTGGTTGGTGGTGGTGGGACAGTTTTTGGTTGGTGTGGTTGGGGCAGTTTTTGGTTGGTGGTGGTGGGACAGTTTTTGGTTGGTGGTTGTGGGACAGTTTTTGGTTGGTGGTGGTGGGACAGTTTTTGGTTGGTGGTGGTGGGACAGTTTTTGGTTGGTGAGGTTGGGGCAGTTTTTGGTTGGTGGTGGTGGGACAGTTTTTGGTTGGTGGTGGTGGGACAGTTTTTGGTTTGTGGTGGTGGGACAGTTCTTGGTTGGTGGTGGTGGGACAGTTTTTGGTTGGTGGTGGTGGGACAGTTCTTGGTTGGTGGTTGTGGGACAGTTTTTGGTTGGTGGTGGTAGGACAGTTTTTGGTTGGTGGTGGTGGGACAGTTTTTGGTTGGTGAGGTTGGGGCAGTTTTTGGTTGGTGGTGGTGGGACAGTTTTTGGTTGGTGGTGGTGGGACAGTTTTTGGTTGGTGGTGGTGGGACAGTTCTTGGTTGGTGAGGTTGGGACAGTTTTTGGTTGGTGAGGTTGGGGCAGTTTTTGGTTGGTGAGGTTGGGGCAGTTTTTGGTTGGTGGTGGTGGGACAGTTCTTGGTTGGTGAGGTTGGGGCAGTTTTTGGTTGGTGGTGGTGGGACAGTTCTTGGTTGGTGAGGTTGGGACAGTTTTTGGTTGGTGAGGTTGGGGCAGTTTTTGGTTGGTGAGGTTGGGGCAGTTTTTGGTTGGTGAGGTTGGGGCAGTTTTTGGTTGGTGAGGTTGGGGCAGTTTTTGGTTGGTGAGGTTGGGGCAGTTTTTGGTTGGTGAGGTTGGGGCAGTTTTTGGTTGGTGAGGTTGGGGCAGTTTTTGGTTGGTGGTGGTGGGACAGTTCTTGGTTGGTGGTGGTGGGGCAGTTTTTGGTTGGTGGTGGTGGGACAGTTCTTGGTTGGTGGGGGTGGGGCAGTTTTTGGTTGGTGGTGGTGGGACAGTTCTTGGTTGGTGAGGTTGGGACAGTTTTTGGTTGGTGAGGTTGGGGCAGTTTTTGGTTGGTGAGGTTGGGGCAGTTTTTGGTTGGTGAGGGTGGGGCAGTTTTTGGTTGGTGGTGGTGGGACAGTTTTTGGTTGGTGGGGGTGGGGCAGTTTTTGGTTGGTGAGGTTGGGGCAGTTTTTGGTTGGTGGTGGTGGGACAGTTTTTGGTTGGTGAGGTTGGGGCAGTTTTTGGTTGGTGGTGGTGGGGCAGTTTTTGGTTGGTGAGGGTGGGACAGTTTTTGGTTGGTGAGGTTGGGGCAGTTTTTGGTTGGTGGTGGTGGGACAGTTTTCGGTTGGTGGTGGTGGGACAGTTTTTGGTTGGTGAGGTTGGGGCAGTTTTTGGTTTGTGAGGTTGGGGCAGTTTTTGGTTGGTGAGGTTGGGGCAGTTTTTGGTTGGTGAGGTTGGGGCAGTTTTTGGTTGGTGAGGTTGGGGCAGTTTTTGGTTGGTGAGGTTGGGGCAGTTTTTGGTTGGTGAGGTTGGGGCAGTTTTTGGTTGGTGAGGTTGGGGCAGTTTTTGGTTGGTGGTGGTGGGACAGTTTTTGGTTGGTGGTGGTGGGACAGTTTTTGGTTGGTGGTGGTGGGACAGTTTTTGGTTTGTGAGGTTGGGGCAGTTTTTGGTTGGTGGTGGTGGGACAGTTTTTGGTTGGTGGTGGTGGGACAGTTTTTGGTTGATGGTGGTGGGACAGTTTTTGGTTGGTGGTGGTGGGACAGTTTTTGGATGGTGGTGGTGGGACAGTTTTTGGTTGGTGGTGGTGGGACAGTTTTTGGTTGGTGAGGTTGGGGCAGTTTTTGGTTGGTGGTGGTGGGACAGTTTTTGGTTGGTGGTGGTGGGACAGTTTTTGGTTGGTGGTGGTGGGACAGTTTTTGGTTGGTGGTGGTGGGACAGTTTTTGGTTGGTGAGGTTGGGACAGTTTTTGGTTGGTGAGGTTGGGGCAGTTTTTGGTTGGTGAGGTTGGGGCAGTTTTTGGTTGGTGGTGGTGGGACAGTTCTTGGTTGGTGAGGTTGGGGCAGTTTTTGGTTTGTGGTGGTGGGACAGTTCTTGGTTGGTGAGGTTGGGACAGTTTTTGGTTGGTGAGGTTGGGGCAGTTTTTGGTTGGTGAGGTTGGGGCAGTTTTTTGTTGGTGAGGTTGGGGCAGTTTTTGGTTGGTGAGGTTGGGGCAGTTTTTGGTTGTGAGGTTGGGGCAGTTTTTGGTTGGTGAGGTTGGGGCAGTTTTTGGTTGGTGAGGTTGGGGCAGTTTTTGGTTGGTGGTGGTGGGACAGTTCTTGGTTGGTGGTGGTGGGGCAGTTTTTGGTTGGTGGTGGTGGGACAGTTCTTGGTTGGTGGGGGTGGGGCAGTTTTTGGTTGGTGGTGGTGGGACAGTTCTTGTTTGGTGAGGTTGGGACAGTTTTTGGTTGGTGAGGTTGGGGCAGTTTTTTGTTGGTGAGGTTGGGGCAGTTTTTGGTTGGTGAGGGTGGGGCAGTTTTTGGTTGGTTGTGGTGGGACAGTTCTTGGTTGGTGGGGGTGGGGCAGTTTTTGGTTGGTGAGGTTGGGGCAGTTTTTGGTTGGTGGTGGTGGGACAGTTTTTGGTTGGTGGGGGTGGGGCAGTTTTTGGTTGGTGGTGGTGGGACAGTTCTTGGTTGGTGAGGTTGGGACAGTTTTTGGTTGGTGAGGTTGGGGCAGTTTTTGGTTGGTGAGGTTGGGGCAGTTTTTGGTTGGTGAGGGTGGGGCAGTTTTTGGTTGGTGGTGGTGGGACAGTTTTTGGTTGGTGGTGGTGGGACAGTTTTTGGTTGGTGAGGTTGGGGCAGTTTTTTGTTGGTGAGGTTGGGGCAGTTTTTGGTTGGTGGTGGTGGGACAGTTTTTGGTTGGGGAGGTTCGGGCAGTTTTTGGTTGGTGAGGGTGGGGCAGTTTTTGGTTGGTGGTGGTGGGACAGTTTTTGGTTGGTGGTAGTGGGACAGTTTTTGGTTGGTGAGGTTGGGGCAGTTTTTGGTTGGTGGTGGTGGGACAGTTTTTGGTTGGTGAGGGTGGGGCAGTTTTTGGTTGGTGAGGTTGGGGCAGTTTTTGGTTGGTGAGGTTGGGGCAGTTTTTGGTTGGTGGTGGTGGGACAGTTTTTGGTTGGTGAGGTTGGGGCAGTTTTTGGTTGGTGAGGGTGGGGCAGTTTTTGGTTGGTGGTGGTGGGACAGTTTTTGGTTGGTGGTGGTGGGACAGTTTTTGGTTGGTGAGGGTGGGGCAGTTTTTGGTTGGTGGTGGTGGGACAGTTTTTGGTTTGTGAGGTTGGGGAAGTTTTTGGTTGGTGGTGGTGGGACAATTTTTGGTTGGTGAGGGTGGGGCAGTTTTTGGTTGGTGGTGGTGGGACAGTTTTTGGTTGGTGAGGTTGGGGCAGTTTTTGGTTGGTGGTGGTGGGACAGTTTTTGGTTGGTGAGGTTGGGGCAGTTTTTGGTTGGTGGTGGTGGGACAGTTTTTGGTTGGTGAGGTTGGGGCAGTTTTTGGTTGGTGGTGGTGGGACAGTTTTTGGTTGGTGAGGTTGGGGCAGTTTTTGGTTGGTCATGGTGGGACAGTTTTTGGTTGGTTAGGTTGGGACAGTTTTTGGTTGGTGGTGGTGGGACAGTTTTTGGTTGGTAAGGTTGGGGCAGTTTTTGGTTGGTGGTGGTGGGACAGTTTTTGGTTGGTGTGGTTGGGGCAGTTTTTGGTTGGTGGTGGTGGGACAGTTTTTTGTTGGTGGTGGTGGGACAGTTTTTGGTTGGTGGTGGTGGGACAGTTTTTGGTTGGTGAGGTTGGGGCAGTTTTTGGTTGGTGGTGGTGGGACAGTTTTTGGTTGGTGAGGTTGGGGCAGTTTTTGGTTGGTTGTGGTGGGAAAGTTTTTGGTTGGTAAGGGTGGGGCAGTTTTTGGTTGGTGGTTGTGGGACAGTTTTTGGTTGGTGAGGTTGGGGAAGTTTTTGGTTGGTGAGGTTGGGGCAGTTTTTGGTTGGGGGTGGTGGGACAGTTTTTGGTTGGTGAGGTTGGGGCAGTTTTTGGTTGGTGAGGTTGGGGCAGTTTTTGGTTGGTGAGGGTGGGGCAGTTTTTGGTTTGTTAGGTTGGGACAGTTTTTGGTTGGTGGTGGTGGGACAGTTTTTGGTTTGTGAGGTTGGGGCAGTTTTTGGTTGGTGAGGTTGGGACAGTTTTTGGTTGATGGTGGTGGGACAGTTTTTGGTTGGTGAGGTTGGGGCAGTTTTTGGTTGGTGAGGTTGGGGCAGTTTTTGGTTGGTGGTGGTGGGACAGTTTTTGGTTGGTAAGGGTGGGGCAGTTTTTGGTTGGTGGTAGTGGGACAGTTTTTGGTTGGTGAGGTTGGGGCAGTTTTTGGTTGGTGGTGGTGGGACAGTTTTTGGTTGGTGAGGGTGGGGCAGTTTTTGGTTGGTGGTGGTGGGACAGTTTTTGGTTGGTGAGGTTGGGGCAGTTTTTGGTTGGTGGTGGCGGGACAGTTCTTGGTCTGTGAGGTTGGGGCAGTTTTTGGTTGGTGAGGTTGGGGCAGTTTTTGGTTGGTGGTGGTGGGACAGTTTTTGGTTTGTGTGGTTGGGGCAGTTTTTGGTTGGTGGTGGTGGGACAGTTCTTGGTTGGTGAGGTTGGGGCAGTTTTGGGTTGGTGAGGTTGGGGCAGTTTTTGGTTGGTGGTGGTGGGACAGTTTTTGGTTGGTGAGGTTGGGACAGTTTTTGGTTGGTGGTGGTGGGACAGTTTTTGGGTGGTGAGGGTGGGGCAGTTTTTGGTTGGTGATGGTGGGACAGTTTTTGGTTGGTGAGGGTGGGGCAGTTTTTGGTTGGTGGTGGTGGTACAGTTTTTGGTTGGTGAGGGTGGGGCAGTTTTTGGTTGGTGAGGTTGGGGCAGTTTTTTGTTGGTGAGGGTTGGGCAGTTTTTGGTTGGTGAGGTTGGGACAGTTTTTGGTTGGTGGTGGTGGGACAGTTTTTGGTTGGTGAGGTTGGGGCAGTTTTTGGTTGGTCGTGGTGGGACAGTTTTAGGTTGGTGAGGTTGGGGCAGTTTTTGGTTGGTGAGGTTGGGACAGTTTTTGGTTGATGGTGGTGGGACAGTTTTTGGTTGGTGAGGTTGGGGCAGTTTTTGGTTGGTGGTGGCGGGACAGTTTTTGGTTGGTGAGGTTGGGGCAGTTTTTGGTTGGTGGTGGTGGGACAGTTTTTGGTTGGTGAGGGTGGGGCAGTTTTTGGTTGGTGGTAGTGGGACAGTTTTTGGTTGGTGAGGTTGGGGCAGTTTTTGGTTGGTGGAAGTGGGACAGTTTTTGGTTTGTGAGGGTGGGGCAGTTTTTGGTTGGTGGTGGTGGGACAGTTTTTGGTTGGTGAGGTTGGGGCAGTTTTTGGTTGGTGGTGGCGGGACAGTTCTTGGTCTGTGAGGTTGGGGCAGTTTTTGGTTGGTGAGGTTGGGGCAGTTTTTGGTTGGTGGTGGTGGGACAGTTTTTGGTTGGTGTGGTTGGGGCAGTTTTTGGTTGGTGGTGGTGGGACAGTTCTTGGTTGGTGAGGTTGGGGCAGTTTTGGGTTGGTGAGGTTGGGGCAGTTTTTGGTTCGTGGTGGTGGGACAGTTTTTGGTTGGTGAGGTTGGGACAGTTTTTGGTTGGTGGTGGTGGGACAGTTTTAGGGTGGTGAGGGTGGGGCAGTTTTTGGTTGGTGGTGGTGGGACAGTTTTTGGTTGGTGGTGGTGGGACAGTTTTTGGTCTGTGAGGTTGGGGCAGTTTTTGGTTGGTGGTGGTGGGACAGTTTTTGGTCTGTGAGGTTGGGGCAGTTTTTGGTTGATGGTGGTGGGACAGTTTTTGGTTGGTGAGGTTGGGGCAGTTTTTGGTTGGTGGTGGTGGGGCAGTTTTTGGTTGGTGAGGGTGGGACAGTTTTTGGTTGGTGGTGGTGGGACAGTTTTTGGTTGGTGGTGGTGGGACAGTTTTTGGTTGGTGGTGGTGGGGCAGTTTTTGGTTGGTGAGGTTGGGGCAGTTTTTGGTTGGTGGTGGTGGGACAGTTTTTGGTTAGTGAGGTTGGGGCAGTTTTTGGTTGGTGGTGGTGGGACAGTTTTTGGTTGGTGAGGTTGGGGCAGTTTTTGGTTGGTGAGGTTGGGGCAGTTTTTGGTTGGTGAGGTTGGGGCAGTTTTTGGTTGTGAGGTTGGGGCAGTTTTTGGTTGGTGAGGTTGGGGCAGTTTTTGGTTGGTGAGGTTGGGGCAGTTTTTGGTTGGTGGTGGTGGGACAGTTCTTGGTTGGTGGTGGTGGGGCAGTTTTTGGTTGGTGGTGGTGGGACAGTTCTTGGTTGGTGGGGGTGGGGCAGTTTTTGGTTGGTGGTGGTGGGACAGTTCTTGTTTGGTGAGGTTGGGACAGTTTTTGGTTGGTGAGGTTGGGGCAGTTTTTTGTTGGTGAGGTTGGGGCAGTTTTTGGTTGGTGAGGGTGGGGCAGTTTTTGGTTGGTTGTGGTGGGACAGTTCTTGGTTGGTGGGGGTGGGGCAGTTTTTGGTTGGTGAGGTTGGGGCAGTTTTTGGTTGGTGGTGGTGGGACAGTTTTTGGTTGGTGGGGGTGGGGCAGTTTTTGGTTGGTGGTGGTGGGACAGTTCTTGGTTGGTGAGGTTGGGACAGTTTTTGGTTGGTGAGGTTGGGGCAGTTTTTGGTTGGTGAGGTTGGGGCAGTTTTTGGTTGGTGAGGGTGGGGCAGTTTTTGGTTGGTGGTGGTGGGACAGTTTTTGGTTGGTGGTGGTGGGACAGTTTTTGGTTGGTGAGGTTGGGGCAGTTTTTTGTTGGTGAGGTTGGGGCAGTTTTTGGTTGGTGGTGGTGGGACAGTTTTTGGTTGGGGAGGTTCGGGCAGTTTTTGGTTGGTGAGGGTGGGGCAGTTTTTGGTTGGTGGTGGTGGGACAGTTTTTGGTTGGTGGTAGTGGGACAGTTTTTGGTTGGTGAGGTTGGGGCAGTTTTTGGTTGGGGGTGGTGGGACAGTTTTTGGTTGGTGAGGGTGGGGCAGTTTTTGGTTGGTGAGGTTGGGGCAGTTTTTGGTTGGTGAGGTTGGGGCAGTTTTTGGTTGGTGGTGGTGGGACAGTTTTTGGTTGGTGAGGTTGGGGCAGTTTTTGGTTGGTGAGGGTGGGGCAGTTTTTGGTTGGTGGTGGTGGGACAGTTTTTGGTTGGTGGTGGTGGGACAGTTTTTGGTTGGTGAGGGTGGGGCAGTTTTTGGTTGGTGGTGGTGGGACAGTTTTTGGTTTGTGAGGTTGGGGAAGTTTTTGGTTGGTGGTGGTGGGACAATTTTTGGTTGGTGAGGGTGGGGCAGTTTTTGGTTGGTGGTGGTGGGACAGTTTTTGGTTGGTGAGGTTGGGGCAGTTTTTGGTTGGTGGTGGTGGGACAGTTTTTGGTTGGTGAGGTTGGGGCAGTTTTTGGTTGGTGGTGGTGGGACAGTTTTTGGTTGGTGAGGTTGGGGCAGTTTTTGGTTGGTGGTGGTGGGACAGTTTTTGGTTGGTGAGGTTGGGGCAGTTTTTGGTTGGTCATGGTGGGACAGTTTTTGGTTGGTTAGGTTGGGACAGTTTTTGGTTGGTGGTGGTGGGACAGTTTTTGGTTGGTAAGGTTGGGGCAGTTTTTGGTTGGTGGTGGTGGGACAGTTTTTGGTTGGTGTGGTTGGGGCAGTTTTTGGTTGGTGGTGGTGGGACAGTTTTTGGTTGGTGGTGGTGGGACAGTTTTTGGTTGGTGGTGGTGGGACAGTTTTTGGTTGGTGAGGTTGGGGCAGTTTTTGGTTGGTGGTGGTGGGACAGTTTTTGGTTGGTGAGGTTGGGGCAGTTTTTGGTTGGTTGTGGTGGGAAAGTTTTTGGTTGGTAAGGGTGGGGCAGTTTTTGGTTGGTGGTTGTGGGACAGTTTTTGGTTGGTGAGGTTGGGGAAGTTTTTGGTTGGTGAGGTTGGGGCAGTTTTTGGTTGGGGGTGGTGGGACAGTTTTTGGTTGGTGAGGTTGGGGCAGTTTTTGGTTGGTGAGGTTGGGGCAGTTTTTGGTTGGTGAGGGTGGGGCAGTTTTTGGTTTGTTAGGTTGGGACAGTTTTTGGTTGGTGGTGGTGGGACAGTTTTTGGTTTGTGAGGTTGGGGCAGTTTTTGGTTGGTGAGGTTGGGACAGTTTTTGGTTGATGGTGGTGGGACAGTTTTTGGTTGGTGAGGTTGGGGCAGTTTTTGGTTGGTGAGGTTGGGGCAGTTTTTGGTTGGTGGTGGTGGGACAGTTTTTGGTTGGTAAGGGTGGGGCAGTTTTTGGTTGGTGGTAGTGGGACAGTTTTTGGTTGGTGAGGTTGGGGCAGTTTTTGGTTGGTGGTGGTGGGACAGTTTTTGGTTGGTGAGGGTGGGGCAGTTTTTGGTTGGTGGTGGTGGGACAGTTTTTGGTTGGTGAGGTTGGGGCAGTTTTTGGTTGGTGGTGGCGGGACAGTTCTTGGTCTGTGAGGTTGGGGCAGTTTTTGGTTGGTGAGGTTGGGGCAGTTTTTGGTTGGTGGTGGTGGGACAGTTTTTGGTTTGTGTGGTTGGGGCAGTTTTTGGTTGGTGGTGGTGGGACAGTTCTTGGTTGGTGAGGTTGGGGCAGTTTTGGGTTGGTGAGGTTGGGGCAGTTTTTGGTTGGTGGTGGTGGGACAGTTTTTGGTTGGTGAGGTTGGGACAGTTTTTGGTTGGTGGTGGTGGGACAGTTTTTGGGTGGTGAGGGTGGGGCAGTTTTTGGTTGGTGATGGTGGGACAGTTTTTGGTTGGTGAGGGTGGGGCAGTTTTTGGTTGGTGGTGGTGGTACAGTTTTTGGTTGGTGAGGGTGGGGCAGTTTTTGGTTGGTGAGGTTGGGGCAGTTTTTGGTTGGTGAGGGTTGGGCAGTTTTTGGTTGGTGAGGTTGGGACAGTTTTTGGTTGGTGGTGGTGGGACAGTTTTTGGTTGGTGAGGTTGGGGCAGTTTTTGGTTGGTCGTGGTGGGACAGTTTTAGGTTGGTGAGGTTGGGGCAGTTTTTGGTTGGTGAGGTTGGGACAGTTTTTGGTTGATGGTGGTGGGACAGTTTTTGGTTGGTGAGGTTGGGGCAGTTTTTGGTTGGTGGTGGCGGGACAGTTTTTGGTTGGTGAGGTTGGGGCAGTTTTTGGTTGGTGGTGGTGGGACAGTTTTTGGTTGGTGAGGGTGGGGCAGTTTTTGGTTGGTGGTAGTGGGACAGTTTTTGGTTGGTGAGGTTGGGGCAGTTTTTGGTTGGTGGAAGTGGGACAGTTTTTGGTTTGTGAGGGTGGGGCAGTTTTTGGTTGGTGGTGGTGGGACAGTTTTTGGTTGGTGAGGTTGGGGCAGTTTTTGGTTGGTGGTGGCGGGACAGTTCTTGGTCTGTGAGGTTGGGGCAGTTTTTGGTTGGTGAGGTTGGGGCAGTTTTTGGTTGGTGGTGGTGGGACAGTTTTTGGTTGGTGTGGTTGGGGCAGTTTTTGGTTGGTGTTGGTGGGACAGTTCTTGGTTGGTGAGGTTGGGGCAGTTTTGGGTTGGTGAGGTTGGGGCAGTTTTTGGTTCGTGGTGGTGGGACAGTTTTTGGTTGGTGAGGTTGGGACAGTTTTTGGTTGGTGGTGGTGGGACAGTTTTAGGGTGGTGAGGGTGGGGCAGTTTTTGGTTGGTGGTGGTGGGACAGTTTTTGGTTGGTGGTGGTGGGACAGTTTTTGGTCTGTGAGGTTGGGGCAGTTTTTGGTTGGTGGTGGTGGGACAGTTTTTGGTCTGTGAGGTTGGGGCAGTTTTTGGTTGATGGTGGTGGGACAGTTTTTGGTTGGTGAGGTTGGGGCAGTTTTTGGTTGGTGGTGGTGGGGCAGTTTTTGGTTGGTGAGGGTGGGACAGTTTTTGGTTGGTGGTGGTGGGACAGTTTTTGGTTGGTGGTGGTGGGACAGTTTTTGGTTGGTGGTGGTGGGGCAGTTTTTGGTTGGTGAGGTTGGGGCAGTTTTTGGTTGGTGGTGGTGGGACAGTTTTTGGTTAGTGAGGTTGGGGCAGTTTTTGGTTGGTGGTGGTGGGACAGTTTTTGGTTGGTGAGGTTGGGGCAGTTTTTGGTTGGTGGTGGTGGGACAGTTTTTGGTTGGTGAGGTTGGGGCAGTTTTTGGTTGGTTGTGGTGGGAAAGTTTTTGGTTGGTAAGGGTGGGGCAGTTTTTGGTTGGTGGTTGTGGGACAGTTTTTGGTTGGTGAGGTTGGGGAAGTTTTTGGTTGGTGAGGTTGGGGCAGTTTTTGGTTGGGGGTGGTGGGACAGTTTTTGGTTGGTGAGGTTGGGGCAGTTTTTGGTTGGTGAGGTTGGGGCAGTTTTTGGTTGGTGAGGGTGGGGCAGTTTTTGGTTTGTTAGGTTGGGACAGTTTTTGGTTGGTGGTGGTGGGACAGTTTTTGGTTTGTGAGGTTGGGGCAGTTTTTGGTTGGTGAGGTTGGGACAGTTTTTGGTTGATGGTGGTGGGACAGTTTTTGGTTGGTGAGGTTGGGGCAGTTTTTGGTTGGTGAGGTTGGGGCAGTTTTTGGTTGGTGGTGGTGGGACAGTTTTTGGTTGGTAAGGGTGGGGCAGTTTTTGGTTGGTGGTAGTGGGACAGTTTTTGGTTGGTGAGGTTGGGGCAGTTTTTGGTTGGTGGTGGTGGGACAGTTTTTGGTTGGTGAGGGTGGGGCAGTTTTTGGTTGGTGGTGGTGGGACAGTTTTTGGTTGGTGAGGTTGGGGCAGTTTTTGGTTGGTGGTGGCGGGACAGTTCTTGGTCTGTGAGGTTGGGGCAGTTTTTGGTTGGTGAGGTTGGGGCAGTTTTTGGTTGGTGGTGGTGGGACAGTTTTTGGTTTGTGTGGTTGGGGCAGTTTTTGGTTGGTGGTGGTGGGACAGTTCTTGGTTGGTGAGGTTGGGGCAGTTTTGGGTTGGTGAGGTTGGGGCAGTTTTTGGTTGGTGGTGGTGGGACAGGTTTTGGTTGGTGAGGTTGGGACAGTTTTTGGTTGGTGGTGGTGGGACAGTTTTTGGGTGGTGAGGGTGGGGCAGTTTTTGGTTGGTGATGGTGGGACAGTTTTTGGTTGGTGAGGGTGGGGCAGTTTTTGGTTGGTGGTGGTGGTACAGTTTTTGGTTGGTGAGGGTGGGGCAGTTTTTGGTTGGTGAGGTTGGGGCAGTTTTTGGTTGGTGAGGGTTGGGCAGTTTTTGGTTGGTGAGGTTGGGACAGTTTTTGGTTGGTGGTGGTGGGACAGTTTTTGGTTGGTGAGGTTGGGGCAGTTTTTGGTTGGTCGTGGTGGGACAGTTTTAGGTTGGTGAGGTTGGGGCAGTTTTTGGTTGGTGAGGTTGGGACAGTTTTTGGTTGATGGTGGTGGGACAGTTTTTGGTTGGTGAGGTTGGGGCAGTTTTTGGTTGGTGGTGGCGGGACAGTTTTTGGTTGGTGAGGTTGGGGCAGTTTTTGGTTGGTGGTGGTGGGACAGTTTTTGGTTGGTGAGGGTGGGGCAGTTTTTGGTTGGTGGTAGTGGGACAGTTTTTGGTTGGTGAGGTTGGGGCAGTTTTTGGTTGGTGGAAGTGGGACAGTTTTTGGTTTGTGAGGGTGGGGCAGTTTTTGGTTGGTGGTGGTGGGACAGTTTTTGGTTGGTGAGGTTGGGGCAGTTTTTGGTTGGTGGTGGCGGGACAGTTCTTGGTCTGTGAGGTTGGGGCAGTTTTTGGTTGGTGAGGTTGGGGCAGTTTTTGGTTGGTGGTGGTGGGACAGTTTTTGGTTGGTGTGGTTGGGGCAGTTTTTGGTTGGTGGTGGTGGGACAGTTCTTGGTTGGTGAGGTTGGGGCAGTTTTGGGTTGGTGAGGTTGGGGCAGTTTTTGGTTCGTGGTGGTGGGACAGTTTTTGGTTGGTGAGGTTGGGACAGTTTTTGGTTGGTGGTGGTGGGACAGTTTTAGGGTGGTGAGGGTGGGGCAGTTTTTGGTTGGTGGTGGTGGGACAGTTTTTGGTTGGTGGTGGTGGGACAGTTTTTGGTCTGTGAGGTTGGGGCAGTTTTTGGTTGGTGGTGGTGGGACAGTTTTTGGTCTGTGAGGTTGGGGCAGTTTTTGGTTGATGGTGGTGGGACAGTTTTTGGTTGGTGAGGTTGGGGCAGTTTTTGGTTGGTGGTGGTGGGGCAGTTTTTGGTTGGTGAGGGTGGGACAGTTTTTGGTTGGTGGTGGTGGGACAGTTTTTGGTTGGTGGTGGTGGGACAGTTTTTGGTTGGTGGTGGTGGGGCAGTTTTTGGTTGGTGAGGTTGGGGCAGTTTTTGGTTGGTGGTGGTGGGACAGTTTTTGGTTAATGAGGTTGGGGCAGTTTTTGGTTGGTGGTGGTGGGACAGTTTTTGGTTGGTGAGGTTGGGGCAGTTTTTGGTTGGTGGTGGTGGGGCAGTTTTTGGTTGGTGAGGGTGGGACAGTTTTTGGTTGGTGAGGTTGGGGCAGTTTTTGGTTGGTGGTGGTGGGACAGTTTTTGGTTGGTGGTGGTGGGGCAGTTTTTGGTTGGTGGTGGTGGGACAGTTTTTGGTTGGTGAGGGTGGGGCAGTTTTTGGTTGGTGGTAGTGGGACAGTTTTTGGTTGGTGAGGTTGGGGCAGTTTTTGGTTGGTGGAAGTGGGACAGTTTTTGGTTTGTGAGGGTGGGGCAGTTTTTGGTTGGTGGTGGTGGGACAGTTTTTGGTTGGTGAGGTTGGGGCAGTTTTTGGTTGGTGGTGGCGGGACAGTTCTTGGTCTGTGAGGTTGGGGCAGTTTTTGGTTGGTGAGGTTGGGGCAGTTTTTGGTTGGTGGTGGTGGGACAGTTTTTGGTTGGTGTGGTTGGGGCAGTTTTTGGTTGGTGGTGGTGGGACAGTTCTTGGTTGGTGAGGTTGGGGCAGTTTTGGGTTGGTGAGGTTGGGGCAGTTTTTGGTTCGTGGTGGTGGGACAGTTTTTGGTTGGTGAGGTTGGGACAGTTTTTGGTTGGTGGTGGTGGGACAGTTTTAGGGTGGTGAGGGTGGGGCAGTTTTTGGTTGGTGGTGGTGGGACAGTTTTTGGTTGGTGGTGGTGGGACAGTTTTTGGTCTGTGAGGTTGGGGCAGTTTTTGGTTGGTGGTGGTGGGACAGTTTTTGGTCTGTGAGGTTGGGGCAGTTTTTGGTTGATGGTGGTGGGACAGTTTTTGGTTGGTGAGGTTGGGGCAGTTTTTGGTTGGTGGTGGTGGGGCAGTTTTTGGTTGGTGAGGGTGGGACAGTTTTTGGTTGGTGGTGGTGGGACAGTTTTTGGTTGGTGGTGGTGGGACAGTTTTTGGTTGGTGGTGGTGGGGCAGTTTTTGGTTGGTGAGGTTGGGGCAGTTTTTGGTTGGTGGTGGTGGGACAGTTTTTGGTTAATGAGGTTGGGGCAGTTTTTGGTTGGTGGTGGTGGGACAGTTTTTGGTTGGTGAGGTTGGGGCAGTTTTTGGTTGGTGGTGGTGGGGCAGTTTTTGGTTGGTGAGGGTGGGACAGTTTTTGGTTGGTGAGGTTGGGGCAGTTTTTGGTTGGTGGTGGTGGGACAGTTTTTGGTTGGTGGTGGTGGGACAGTTTTTGGTTGGTGAGGTTGGGGCAGTTTTTGGTTGGTGAGGTTGGGGCAGTTTTTGGTTGGTGAGGTTGGGGCAGTTTTTGGTTGGTGAGGTTGGGGCAGTTTTTGGTTGGTGAGGTTGGGGCAGTTTTTGGTTGGTGAGGTTGGGGCAGTTTTTGGTTGGTGAGGTTGGGGCAGTTTTTGGTTGGTGAGGTTGGGGCAGTTTTTGGTTGGTGAGGTTGGGGCAGTTTTTGGTTGGTGGTGGTGGGACAGTTTTTGGTTGGTGGTGGTGGGACAGTTTTTGGTTGGTAGTGGTGGGACAGTTTTTGGTTGGTGAGGTTGGGGCAGTTTTTGGTTGGTGGTGGTGGGACAGTTTTTGGTTGGTGGTGGTGGGACAGTTTTTGGTTGGTGGTGGTGGGACAGTTTTTGGTTGGTGGTGGTGGGACAGTTTTTGGTTGGTGGTGGTGGGACAGTTTTTGGTTGGTGGTGGTGGGACAGTTTTTGGTTGGTGAGGTTGGGGCAGTTTTTTGTTGGTGGTGGTGGGACAGTTTTTGGTTGGTGGTGGTGGGACAGTTTTTGGTTGGTGAGGTTGGGGCAGTTTTTGGTTGGTGGTGGTGGGACAGTTTTTGGTTGGTGGTGGTGGGACAGTTTTTGGTTTGTGGTGGTGGGACAGTTCTTGGTTGGTGGTGGTGGGACAGTTTTTGGTTGGTGGTGGTGGGACAGTTCTTGGTTGGTGGTGGTGGGACAGTTTTTGGTTGGTGGTGGTGGGACAGTTTTTGGTTGGTGGTGGTGGGACAGTTTTTGGTTGGTGAGGTTGGGGCAGTTTTTGGTTGGGGGTGGTGGGACAGTTTTTGGTTGGTGGTGGTGGGACAGTTTTTGGTTGGTGGTGGTGGGACAGTTCTTGGTTGGTGAGGTTGGGACAGTTTTTGGTTGGTGAGGTTGGGGCAGTTTTTGGTTGGTGAGGTTGGGGCAGTTTTTGGTTGGTGGTGGTGGGACAGTTCTTGGTTGGTGAGGTTGGGGCAGTTTTTGGTTGGTGGTGGTGGGACAGTTCTTGGTTGGTGAGGTTGGGACAGTTTTTGGTTGGTGAGGTTGGGGCAGTTTTTGGTTGGTGAGGTTGGGGCAGTTTTTGGTTGGTGGTGGTGGGACAGTTCTTGGTTGGTGGTGGTGGGGCAGTTTTTGGTTGGTGGTAGTGGGACAGTTCTTGGTTGGTGGGGGTGGGGCAGTTTTTGGTTGGTGGTGGTGGGACAGTTCTTGGTTGGTGAGGTTGGGACAGTTTTTGGTTGGTGAGGTTGGGGCAGTTTTTGGTTGGTGAGGTTGGGGCAGTTTTTGGTTGGTGAGGGTGGGGCAGTTTTTGGTTGGTGGTGGTGGGACAGTTCTTGGTTGGTGGGGGTAGCGCAGTTTTTGGTTGGTGAGGTTGGGGCAGTTTTTGGTTGGTGGTGGTGGGACAGTTCTTGGTTGGTGGGGGTGGGGCCGTTTTTTGTTGGTGGTGGTGGGACAGTTCTTGGTTGGTGAGGTTGGGACAGTTTTTGGTTGGTGAGGTTGGGGCAGTTTTTGGTTGGTGAGGTTGGGGCAGTTTTTGGTTGGTGAGGGTGGGGCAGTTTTTGGTTGGTGGTGGTGGGACAGTTTTTGGTTGGTGGTGGTGGGACAGTTTTTGGTTGGTGAGGTTGGGACAGTTTTTGGTTGGTGAGGTTGGGGCAGTTTTTGGTTGGTGGTGGTGGGACAGTTTTTGGTTGGTGAGGTTGGGGCAGTTTTTGGTTGGTGAGGGTGGGGCAGTTTTTGGTTGGTGGTGGTGGGACAGTTTTTGGTTGGTGGTGGTGGGACAGTTTTTGGTTGGTGAGGTTGGGGCAGTTTTTGTTGGTGGTGGTGGGACAGTTTTTGGTTGGTGAGGGTGGGGCAGTTTTTGGTTGGTGAGGTTGGGGCAGTTTTTGGTTGGTGAGGTTGGGGCAGTTTTTGGTTGGTGAGGTTGGGGCAGTTTTTGGTTGGTGAGGTTGGGGCAGTTTTTGGTTGGTGGTGGTGGGACAGTTTTTGGTTGGTGGTGGTGGGACAGTTTTTGGTTGGTAGTGGTGGGACAGTTTTTGGTTGGTGAGGTTGGGGCAGTTTTTGGTTGGTGGTGGTGGGACAGTTTTTGGTTGGTGGTGGTGGGACAGTTTTTGGTTGGTGGTGGTGGGACAGTTTTTGGTTGGTGGTGGTGGGACAGTTTTTGGTTGGTGGTGGTGGGACAGTTTTTGGTTGGTGGTGGTGGGACAGTTTTTGGTTGGTGAGGTTGGGGCAGTTTTTTGTTGGTGGTGGTGGGACAGTTTTTGGTTGGTGGTGGTGGGACAGTTTTTGGTTGGTGAGGTTGGGGCAGTTTTTGGTTGGTGGTGGTGGGACAGTTTTTGGTTGGTGGTGGTGGGACAGTTTTTGGTTTGTGGTGGTGGGACAGTTCTTGGTTGGTGGTGGTGGGACAGTTTTTGGTTGGTGGTGGTGGGACAGTTCTTGGTTGGTGGTGGTGGGACAGTTTTTGGTTGGTGGTGGTGGGACAGTTTTTGGTTGGTGGTGGTGGGACAGTTTTTGGTTGGTGAGGTTGGGGCAGTTTTTGGTTGGGGGTGGTGGGACAGTTTTTGGTTGGTGGTGGTGGGACAGTTTTTGGTTGGTGGTGGTGGGACAGTTCTTGGTTGGTGAGGTTGGGACAGTTTTTGGTTGGTGAGGTTGGGGCAGTTTTTGGTTGGTGAGGTTGGGGCAGTTTTTGGTTGGTGGTGGTGGGACAGTTCTTGGTTGGTGAGGTTGGGGCAGTTTTTGGTTGGTGGTGGTGGGACAGTTCTTGGTTGGTGAGGTTGGGACAGTTTTTGGTTGGTGAGGTTGGGGCAGTTTTTGGTTGGTGAGGTTGGGGCAGTTTTTGGTTGGTGGTGGTGGGACAGTTCTTGGTTGGTGGTGGTGGGGCAGTTTTTGGTTGGTGGTAGTGGGACAGTTCTTGGTTGGTGGGGGTGGGGCAGTTTTTGGTTGGTGGTGGTGGGACAGTTCTTGGTTGGTGAGGTTGGGACAGTTTTTGGTTGGTGAGGTTGGGGCAGTTTTTGGTTGGTGAGGTTGGGGCAGTTTTTGGTTGGTGAGGGTGGGGCAGTTTTTGGTTGGTGGTGGTGGGACAGTTCTTGGTTGGTGGGGGTAGCGCAGTTTTTGGTTGGTGAGGTTGGGGCAGTTTTTGGTTGGTGGTGGTGGGACAGTTCTTGGTTGGTGGGGGTGGGGCCGTTTTTTGTTGGTGGTGGTGGGACAGTTCTTGGTTGGTGAGGTTGGGACAGTTTTTGGTTGGTGAGGTTGGGGCAGTTTTTGGTTGGTGAGGTTGGGGCAGTTTTTGGTTGGTGAGGGTGGGGCAGTTTTTGGTTGGTGGTGGTGGGACAGTTTTTGGTTGGTGGTGGTGGGACAGTTTTTGGTTGGTGAGGTTGGGACAGTTTTTGGTTGGTGAGGTTGGGGCAGTTTTTGGTTGGTGGTGGTGGGACAGTTTTTGGTTGGTGAGGTTGGGGCAGTTTTTGGTTGGTGAGGGTGGGGCAGTTTTTGGTTGGTGGTGGTGGGACAGTTTTTGGTTGGTGGTGGTGGGACAGTTTTTGGTTGGTGAGGTTGGGGCAGTTTTTGTTGGTGGTGGTGGGACAGTTTTTGGTTGGTGAGGGTGGGGCAGTTTTTGGTTGGTGAGGTTGGGGCAGTTTTTGGTTGGTGAGGTTGGGGCAGTTTTTGGTTGGTGGTGGTGGGACAGTTTTTGGTTGGTGAGGTTGGGGCAGTTTTTGGTTGGTGAGGGTGGGGCAGTTTTTGGTTGGTGGTGGTGGGATAGTTTGTGGTTGGTGGTGGTGGGACAGTTTTTGGTTGGTGAGGGTGGGGCAGTTTTTGGTTGGTGGTGGTGGGACAGTTTTTGGTTTGTGAGGTTGGGGCAGTTTTTGGTTGGTGGTGGTGGGACAATTTTTGGTTGGTGAGGGTGCGGCAGTTTTTGGTTGGTGGTGGTGGGACAATTTTTGGTTTGTGAGGTTGGGGCAGTTTTTGGTTAGTGGTGGTGGGACAGTTTTTGGTTGGTGAGGTTGGGGCAGTTTTTGGTTGGTGGTGGTGGGACAGTTTTTGGTTGGTGAGGTTGGGGCAGTTTTTGGTTGGTTGTGGTGGGACAGTTTTTGGTTGGTGAGGTTGGGGCAGTTTTTGGTTGGTCGTGGTGGGACAGTTTTTGGTTGGTGAGGTTGGGACAGTTTTTGGTTGGTGGTGGTGGGACAGTTTTTGGTTGGTAAGGTTGGGGCAGTTTTTGGTTGGTGGTGGTGGGACAGTTTTTGGTTGGTGTGGTTGGGGCAGTTTTTGGTTGGTGGTGGTGGGACAGTTTTTGGTTGGTGGTGGTGGGACAGTTTTTGGTTGGTGAGGTTGGAGCAGTTTTTGGTTGGTGGTGGTGGGACAGTTTTTGGTTGGTGAGGTTGGGGCAGTTTTTGGTTGGTGGTGGTGGGACAGTTTTTGGTTGGTAAGGGTGGGGCAGTTTTTGGTTGGTGGTTGTGGGACAGTTTTTGGTTGGTGAGGTTGGGGCAGTTTTTGGTTGGTGAGGTTGGGGCAGTTTTTGGTTGGGGGTGGTGGGACAGTTTTTGGTTTGTGAGGTTGGGGCAGTTTTTGGTTGTTGAGGTTGGGGCAGTTTTTGGTTGGTGAGGGTGGGGCAGTTTTTGGTTGGTGAGGTTGGGACAGTTTTTGGTTGGTGGTGGTTGGACAGTTTTTGGTTGGTGAGGTTGGGGCAGTTTTTGGTTGGTCGTGGTGGGACAGTTATTGGTTGGTGAGGTTGGGGCAGTTTTTGGTTGGTGGTGGTGGGACAGTTTTTGGTTGGTGAGGGTGGGGCAGTTTTTGGTTGGTGGTAGTGGGACAGTTTTTGGTTGGTGAGGTTGGGGCAGTTTTTGGTTGGTGGTGGTGGGACAGTTTTTGGTTGGTGAGGGTGGGGCAGTTTTTGGTTGGTGGTGGCGGGACAGTTCTTGGTCTGTGAGGTTGGGGCAGTTTTTGGTTGGTGAGGTTGGGGCAGTTTTTGGTTGGTGGTGGTGGGACAGTTTTTGGTTGGTGTGGTTGGGGCAGTTTTTGGTTGGTGGTGGTGGGACAGTTCTTGGTTGGTGAGGTTGGGGCAGTTTTGGGTTGGTGAGGTTGGGGCAGTTTTTGGTTGGTGGTGGTGGGACAGTTTTTGGTTGGTGAGGTTGGGACAGTTTTTGGTTGGTTGTGGTGGGACAGTTTTTGGGTGGTGAGGGTGGTGCAGTTTTTGGTTGGTGATGGTGGGACAGTTTTTGGTTGGTGAGGGTGGGGCAGTTTTTGGTTTGTGGTGGTGGTACAGTTTTTGGTTGGTGAGGGTGGGGCAGTTTTTGGTTGGTGAGGTTGGGGCAGTTTTTGGTTGGTGAGGGTTGGGCAGTTTTTGGTTGGTGAGGGTGGGGCAGTTTTTGGTTGGTGAGGGTGGGGCAGTTTTTAGTTGGTGAGGGTGGGGCAGTTTTTGGTTGGTGAGGTTGGGGCAGTTTTTGGTTGGTGAGGTTGGGGCAGTTTTTGGTTGGTGAGGTTGGGGCAGTTTTTGGTTGGTGGTGGTGGGACAGTTCTTGGTTGGTGAGGTTGGGGCAGTTTTTGGTTGGTGAGGTTGGGGCAGTTTTTGGTTGGTGAGGGTGGGGCAGTTTTTGGTTGGTGAGGTTGGGGCAGTTTTTGGTTGGTGGTGGTGGGACAGTTCTTGGTTGGTGAGGTTGGGGCAGTTTTTGGTTGGTGGTGGTGGGACAGTTCTTGGTTGGAGAGGGTGGGGCAGTTTTTGGTTGGTGGTGGTGGGACAGTTCTTGGTTGGTGAGGGTGGGGCAGTTTTTGGTTGGTGAGGGTGGGGCAGTTTTTTGTTGGTGAGGGTGGGGCAGTTTTTGGTTGGTGAGGTTGGGGCAGTTTTTGGTTGGTGAGGTTGGGGCAGTTTTTGGTTGGTGAGGTTGGGGCAGTTTTTGGTTGGTGGTGGTGGGACAGTTCTTGGTTGGTGAGGTTGGGGCAGTTTTTGGTTGGTGAGGTTGGGGCAGTTTTTGGTTGGTGAGGGTGGGGCAGTTTTTGGTTGGTGAGGTTAGGGCAGTTTTTGGTTGGTGGTGGTGGGACAGTTCTTGGTTGGTGAGGGTGGGGCAGTTTTTGGTTGGTGGTGGTGGGACAGTTCTTGGTTGGAGAGGGTGGGGCAGTTTTTGGTTGGTGGTGGTGGGACAGTTTTTGGTTGGTGAGGTTGGGGCAGTTTTTGGTTGGTGGTGGTGGGACAGTTTTTGGTTGGTGAGGGTGGGGCAGTTTTTGGTTGGTGATGGTGGGACAGTTTTTGGTTGGTGAGGGTGGGGCAGTTTTTGGTTGGTGGTGGTGGGACAGTTTTTGGTTGGTGAGGGTGGGGCAGTTTTTGGTTGGTGAGGTTGGGGCAGTTTTTGGTTGGTGAGGGTTGGGCAGTTTTTGGTTGGTGAGGGTGGGGCAGTTTTTGGTTGGTGAGGGTGGGGCAGTTTTTGGTTGGTGAGGTATGGGGCAGTTTTTGGTTGGTGAGGTATGGGGCAGTTTTTGGTTGGTGAGGTTGGGGCAGTTTTTGGTTGGTGAGGTTGGGACAGTTTTTGGTTGGTGGTGGTGGGACAGTTTTTGGTTGGTGAGGTTGGGGCAGTTTTTGGTTGGTGAGGGTGGGGCAGTTTTTGGTTGGTGAGGTTGGGGCAGTTTTTGGTTGGTGGTGGTGGGACAGTTCTTGGTTGGTGAGGTTGGGGCAGTTTTTGGTTGGTGGTGGTGGGACAGTTCTTGGTTGGAGAGGGTGGGGCAGTTTTTGGTTGGTGGTGGTGGGACAGTTCTTGGTTGGTGAGGGTGGGGCAGTTTTTGGTTGGTGAGGGTGGGGCAGTTTTTGGTTGGTGAGGGTGGGGCAGTTTTTGGTTGGTGAGGTTGGGGCAGTTTTTGGTTGGTGAGGTTGGGGCAGTTTTTGGTTGGTGAGGTTGGGGCAGTTTTTGGTTTTTGGTGGTGGGACAGTTCTTTGTTGGTGAGGTTGGGGCAGTTTTTGGTTGGTGAGGTTGGGGCAGTTTTTGGTTGGTGAGGGTGGGGCAGTTTTTGGTTGGTGAGGTTAGGGCAGTTTTTGGTTGGTGGTGGTGGGACAGTTCTTGGTTGGTGAGGGTGGGGCAGTTTTTGGTTGGTGGTGGTGGGACAGTTCTTGGTTGGAGAGGGTGGGGGCAGTTTTTGGTTGGTGGTGGTGGGACAGTTCTTGGTTGGTGAGGTTTGGGCAGTTTTTGGTTGGTGAGGTTGGGGCAGTTTTTAGTGCGTGATGGTGGGACAGTTTTTGGTTGGTGAGGGTGGGGCAGTTTTTGGTTGTGGTGGTGGGACAGTTCTTGGTTGGTGAGGTTGGGGCAGTTTTTGGTTGGTGAGGTTGGGGCAGTTTTTAGTGTGTGATGGTGGGACAGTTTTTGGTTGGTGAGGGTGGGGCAGTTTTTGGTTGGTGGTGGTGGGACAGTTTTTGGTTGGTGAGGGTGGGGCAGTTTTTGGTTGGTGAGGTTGGGGCAGTTTTTGGTTGGTGAGGGTGGGGCAGTTTTTGGTTGGTGAGGGTGGGGCAGATTTTGGTTGGTGAGGGTGGGGCAGTTTTTGGTTGGTGAGGGTGGGGCAGTTTTTGGTTGGTGAGGTTGGGGCAGTTTTTGGTTGGTGAGGTTGGGGCAGTTTTTGGTTGGTGAGGGTGGGGCAGTTTTTGGTTGGTGGTGGTGGGACAGTTTTTGGTTGGTGAGGTTGGGGCAGTTTTTGGTTGGTGAGGGTGGGGCAGTTTTTGGTTGGTGAGGTTGGGGCAGTTTTTGGTTGGTGGTGGTGGGACAGTTTTTGGTTGGTGAGGTTGGGGCAGTTTTTGGTTGGTGTTGGTGGGACAGTTTTTGGTTGGTGAGGGTGGGGCAGTTTTTGGTTGGTGAGGGTGGGGCAGTTTTTGGTTGGTGAGGGTGGGGCAGTTTTTGGTTGGTGGTGGTGGGGCAGTTTTTGGTTGGTGAGGGTGGGGCAGTTTTTGGTTGGTGAGGGTGGGGCAGTTTTTGGTTGGTGGTGGTGGGACAGTTTTAGGTTGGTGAGGGTGGGGCAGTTTTTGGTTGGTGGTGGTGGGACAGTTCTTGGTTGGTGAGGTTGGGGCAGTTTTTGGTTGGTGAGGTTGGGGCAGTTTTTGGTTGGTGAGGGTGGGGCAGTTTTTGGTTGGTGAGGTTGGGGCAGTTTTTGGTTGGTGGTGGTGGGACAGTTCTTGGTTGGTGAGGTTGGGGCAGTTTTTGGTTGGTGGTGGTGGGACAGTTCTTGGTTGGAGAGGGTGGGGCAGTTTTTGGTTGGTGGTGGTGGGACAGTTCTTTGTTGGTGAGGGTGGGGCACTTTTTGGTTGGTGAGGGTGGGGCAGTTTTTTGTTGGTGAGGGTGGGGCAGTTTTTGGTTGGTGAGGTTGGGGCAGTTTTTGGTTGGTGAGGTTGGGGCAGTTTTTGGTTGGTGAGGTTGGGGCAGTTTTTGGTTGCTGGTGGTGGGACAGTTCTTGGTTTGTGATGTTGGGGCAGTTTTTGGTTGGTGAGGTTGGGGCAGTTTTTGGTTGGTGAGGGTGGGGCAGTTTTTGGTTGGTGAGGTTAGGGCAGTTTTTGGTTGGTGGTGGTGGGACAGTTCTTGGTTGGTGAGGGTGGGGCAGTTTTTGGTTGGTGGTGGTGGGACAGTTCTTGGTTGGAGAGGGTGGGGCAGTTTTTGGTTGGTGGTGGTGGGACAGTTTTTTGTTGGTGAGGTTGGGGCAGTTTTTGGTTGGTGGTGGTGGGACAGTTTTTGGTTGGTGAGGGTGGGGCAGTTTTTGGTTGGTGATGGTGGGACAGTTTTTGGTTGGTGAGGGTGGGGCAGTTTTTGGTTGGTGGTGGTGGGACAGTTTTTGGTTGGTGAGGGCGGGGCAGTTTTTGGTTGGTGAGGTTGGGGCAGTTTTTGGTTGGTGAGGGTTGGGCAGTTTTTGGTTGGTGAGGGTGGGGCAGTTTTTGGTTGGTGAGGGTGGGGCAGTTTTTGGTTGGTGAGGGTGGGGCAGTTTTTGGTTGGTGAGGGTGGGGCAGTTTTTGGTTGGTGGTGGTGGGACAGTTTTTGGTTGGTGAGGGTGGGGCAGTTTTTGGTTGGTGGTGGTGGGACAGTTCTTGGTTGGTGAGGTTGGGGCAGTTTTTGGTTGGTGAGGTTGGGGCAGTTTTTGGTTGGTGAGGGTGGGGCAGTTTTTGGTTGGTGAGGTTGGGGCAGTTTTTGGTTGGTGGTGGTGGGACAGTTCTTGGTTGGTGAGGTTGGGGCAGTTTTTGGTTGGTGGTGGTGGGACAGTTCTTGGTTGGAGAGGGTGGGGCAGTTTTTGGTTGGTGGTGGTTGGACAGTTCTTTGTTGGTGAGGGTGGGGCAGTTTTTGGTTTGTGAGGGTGGGGCAGTTTTTTGTTGGTGAGGGTGGGGCAGTTTTTGGTTGGTGAGGTTGGGGCAGTTTTTTTGTTGGTGAGGTTGGGGCAGTTTTTGGTTGGTGGTGGTGGGACAGTTCTTGGTTAGTGAGGTTGGGGCAGTTTTTGGTTGGTGAGGTTGGGGCAGTTTTTGGTTGGTGAAGGTGGGGCAGTTTTTGGTTGGTGAGGTTAGGGCAGTTTTTGGTTGGTGGTGGTGGGACAGTTCTTGGTTGGTGAGGGTGGGGCAGTTTTTGGTTGGTGGTGGTGGGACAGTTCTTGGTTGGAGAGGGTGGGGCAGTTTTTGGTTGGTGGTGGTGGGACAGTTTTTGGTTGGTGAGGTTGGGGCAGTTTTTGGTTGGTGGTGGTGGGACAGTTTTTGGTTGGTGAGGGTGGGGCAGTTTTTGGTTGGTGATGGTGGGACAGTTTTTGGTTGGTGAGGGTGGGGCAGTTTTTGGTTGGTGGTGGTGGGACAGTTTTTGGTTGGTGAGGGTGGGGCAGTTTTTGGTTGGTGAGGTTGGGGCAGTTTTTGGTTGGTGAGGGTTGGGCAGTTTTTGGTTGGTGATGGTGGGGCAGTTTTTGGTTGGTGAGGGTGGGGCAGTTTTTGGTTGGTGAGGGTGGGGCAGTTTTTGGTTGGTGAGGGTGGGGCAGTTTTTGGTTGGTGAGGTTGGGGCAGTTTTTGGTTGGTGAGGTTGGGGCAGTTTTTGGTTGGTGAGGTTGGGGCAGTTTTTGGTTGGTGGTGGTGGGACAGTTCTTGGTTGGTGAGGTTGAGGCAGTTTTTGGTTGGTGAGGTTGGGGCAGTTTTTGGTTGGTGAGGGTTGGGCAGTTTTTGGTTGGTGAGGTTGGGGCAGTTTTTGGTTGGTGGTGGTGGGACAGTTCTTGGTTGGTGAGGTTGGGGCAGTTTTTGGTTGGTGGTGGTGGGACAGTTCTTGGTTGGAGAGGGTGGGGCAGTTTTTGGTTGGTGGTGGTGGGACAGTTCTTGGTTTGTGAGGGTGGGGCAGTTTTTGGTTGGTGAGGGTGGGGCAGTTTTTGGTTGGTGAGGGTGGGGCAGTTTTTGGTTGGTGAGGTTGGGGCAGTTTTTGGTTGGTGAGGTTGGGGCAGTTTTTGGTTGGTGAGGTTGGGGCAGTTTTTGGTTTTTGGTGGTGGGACAGTTCTTGGTTGGTGAGGTTGGGGCAGTTTTTGGTTGGTGAGGTTGGGGCAGTTTTTGGTTGGTGAGGGTGGGGCAGTTTTTGGTTGGTGAGGTTAGGGCAGTTTTTGGTTGGTGGTGGTGGGACAGTTCTTGGTTGGTGAAGGTGGGGCAGTTTTTGGTTGGTGGTGGTGGGACAGTTCTTGGTTGGAGAGGGTGGGGCAGTTTTTGTTGGTGGTGGTGGGACAGTTCTTGGTTGGTGAGGTTTGGGCAGTTTTTGGTTGGTGAGGTTGGGGCAGTTTTTAGTGTGTGATGGTGGGACAGTTTTTGATTGGTGAGGGTGGGGCAGTTTTTGGTTGGTGGTGGTGGGACAGTTCTTTGTTGGTGAGGTTGGGGCAGTTTTTGGTTGGTGAGGTTGGGGCAGTTTTTAGTGTGTGATGGTGGGACAGTTTTTGGTTGGTGAGGGTGGGGCAGTTTTTGGTTGGTGGTGGTGGGACAGTTTTTGGTTGGTGAGGGTGGGGCAGTTTTTGGTTGGTGAGGTTGGGGCAGTTTTTGGTTGGTGAGGGTGGGGCAGTTTTTTGTTGGTGAGGGTGGGGCAGATTTTGGTTGGTGAGGGTGGGGCAGTTTTTGGTTGGTGAGGGTGGGGCAGTTTTTGGTTGGTGAGGTTGGGGCAGTTTTTGGTTGGTGAGGTTGGGGCAGTTTTTGGTTGGTGAGGGTGGGGCAGTTTTTGGTTGGTGGTGGTGGGACAGTTTTTGGTTGGTGAGGTTGGGGCAGTTTTTGGTTGGTGAGGGTGGGGCAGTTTTTGGTTGGTGAGGTTGGGGCAGTTTTTGGTTGGTGGTGGTGGTACTGTTTTTGGTTGGTGAGGTTGGGGCAGTTTTTGGTTGGTGGTGGTGGGACAGTTTTTGGTTGGTGAGGGTGGGGCAGTTTTTGGTTGGTGAGGGTGGGGCAGTTTTTGGTTGGTGAGGGTGGGGCAGTTTTTGGTTGGTGAGGTTGGGGCAGTTTTTGGTTGGTGGTGGTGGGACAGTTCTTGGTTGGTGAGGTTGGGGCAGTTTTTGGTTGGTGGTGGTGGGACAGTTCTTGGTTGGAGAGGGTGGGGCAGTTTTTGGTTGGTGGTGGTTGGACAGTTCTTTGTTGGTGAGGGTGGGGCAGTTTTTGGTTTGTGAGGGTGGGGCAGTTTTTTGTTGGTGAGGGTGGGGCAGTTTTTGGTTGGTGAGGTTGGGGCAGTTTTTTTGTTGGTGAGGTTGGGGCAGTTTTTGGTTGGTGGTGGTGGGACAGTTCTTGGTTAGTGAGGTTGGGGCAGTTTTTGGTTGGTGAGGTTGGGGCAGTTTTTGGTTGGTGAAGGTGGGGCAGTTTTTGGTTGGTGAGGTTAGGGCAGTTTTTGGTTGGTGGTGGTGGGACAGTTCTTGGTTGGTGAGGGTGGGGCAGTTTTTGGTTGGTGGTGGTGGGACAGTTCTTGGTTGGAGAGGGTGGGGCAGTTTTTGGTTGGTGGTGGTGGGACAGTTTTTGGTTGGTGAGGTTGGGGCAGTTTTTGGTTGGTGGTGGTGGGACAGTTTTTGGTTGGTGAGGGTGGGGCAGTTTTTGGTTGGTGATGGTGGGACAGTTTTTGGTTGGTGAGGGTGGGGCAGTTTTTGGTTGGTGGTGGTGGGACAGTTTTTGGTTGGTGAGGGTGGGGCAGTTTTTGGTTGGTGAGGTTGGGGCAGTTTTTGGTTGGTGAGGGTTGGGCAGTTTTTGGTTGGTGAGGGTGGGGCAGTTTTTGGTTGGTGAGGGTGGGGCAGTTTTTGGTTGGTGAGGGTGGGGCAGTTTTTGGTTGGTGAGGGTGGGGCAGTTTTTGGTTGGTGAGGTTGGGGCAGTTTTTGGTTGGTGAGGTTGGGGCAGTTTTTGGTTAGTGAGGTTGGGGCAGTTTTTGGTTGGTGGTGGTGGGACAGTTCTTGGTTGCTGAGGTTGAGGCAGTTTTTGGTTGGTGAGGTTGGGGCAGTTTTTGGTTGGTGAGGGTTGGGCAGTTTTTGGTTGGTGAGGTTGGGGCAGTTTTTGGTTGGTGGTGGTGGGACAGTTCTTGGTTGGTGAGGTTGGGGCAGTTTTTGGTTGGTGGTGGTGGGACAGTTCTTGGTTGGAGAGGGTGGGGCAGTTTTTGGTTGGTGGTGGTGGGACAGTTCTTGGTTGGTGAGGGTGGGGCAGTTTTTGGTTGGTGAGGGTGGGGCAGTTTTTGGTTGGTGAGGGTGGGGCAGTTTTTGGTTGGTGAGGTTGGGGCAGTTTTTGGTTGGTGAGGTTGGGGCAGTTTTTGGTTGGTGAGGTTGGGGCAGTTTTTGGTTTTTGGTGGTGGGACAGTTCTTGGTTGGTGAGGTTGGGGCAGTTTTTGGTTGGTGAGGTTGGGGCAGTTTTTGGTTGGTGAGGGTGGGGCAGTTTTTGGTTGGTGAGGTTAGGGCAGTTTTTGGTTGGTGGTGGTGGGACAGTTCTTGGTTGGTGAGGGTGGGGCAGTTTTTGGTTGGTGGTGGTGGGACAGTTCTTGGTTGGAGAGGGTGGGGCAGTTTTTGTTGGTGGTGGTGGGACAGTTCTTGGTTGGTGAGGTTTGGGCAGTTTTTGGTTGGTGAGGTTGGGGCAGTTTTTAGTGTGTGATGGTGGGACAGTTTTTGATTGGTGAGGGTGGGGCAGTTTTTGGTTGGTGGTGGTGGGACAGTTCTTTGTTGGTGAGGTTGGGGCAGTTTTTGGTTGGTGAGGTTGGGGCAGTTTTTAGTGTGTGATGGTGGGACAGTTTTTGGTTGGTGAGGGTGGGGCAGTTTTTGGTTGGTGGTGGTGGGACAGTTTTTGGTTGGTGAGGGTGGGGCAGTTTTTGGTTGGTGAGGTTGGGGCAGTTTTTGGTTGGTGAGGGTGGGCCAGTTTTTTGTTGGTGAGGGTGGGGCAGATTTTGGTTGGTGAGGGTGGGGCAGTTTTTGGTTGGTGAGGGTGGGGCAGTTTTTGGTTGGTGAGGTTGGGGCAGTTTTTGGTTGGTGAGGTTGGGGCAGTTTTTGGTTGGTGAGGGTGGGGCAGTTTTTGGTTGGTGGTGGTGGGACAGTTTTTGGTTGGTGAGGTTGGGGCAGTTTTTGGTTGGTGAGGGTGGGGCAGTTTTTGGTTGGTGAGGTTGGGGCAGTTTTTGGTTGGTGGTGGTGGTACTGTTTTTGGTTGGTGAGGTTGGGGCAGTTTTTGGTTGGTGGTGGTGGGACAGTTTTTGGTTGGTGAGGGTGGGGCAGTTTTTGGTTGGTGAGGGTGGGGCAGTTTTTGGTTGGTGAGGGTGGGGCAGTTTTTGGTTGGTGGTGGTGGGGCAGTTTTTGGTTGGTGAGGGTGGGGCAGTTTTTGGTTGGTGAGGGTGGGGCAGTTTTTGGTTGGTGGTGGTGGGACAGTTTTTGGTTGGTGAGGGTGGGGCAGTTTTTGGTTGGTGGTGGTGGGACAGTTTTTGGTTGGTGAGGGTGGGGCAGTTTTTGGTTGGTGGTGGTGGGACAGTTTTTGGTTGGTGAGGGTGGGGCAGTTTTTGGTTGGTGAGGGTGGGGCAGTTTTTGGTTGGTGAGGGTGGGGCAGTTTTTGGTTAGTTAGGTTTTTGGCAGTTTTTGGTTGGTGAGGTTATGGCAGTTTTTGGTTGGTGGTGGTGGGACAGTTTTTGGTTGATGGTGGTGGGACAGTTTTTGGTTGGTGAGGGTGGGGCAGTTTTTGGTTGGTGGTGGTGGGACAGTTTTTGGTTGGTGAGGGTGGGGCAGTTTTTGGTTGGTGGTGGTGGGACAGTTTTTGGTTTGTGAGGGTGGGGCAGTTTTTGGTTGGTGAGGGTGGGGCAGTTTTTGGTTGGTGAGGTTTTTGGCAGTTTTTGGTTGGTGAGGGTGGGGCAGTTTTCAGTTGGTGAGGTTATGGCAGTTTTTGGTTGGTGGTGGTGGGACAGTTTTTGGTTGGTGAGGGTCGGGCAGTTTTTGGTTGGTGAGGGTGGGGCAGTTTTTGGTTGGTGAGGGTGGGGCAGTTTTTGGTTGGTGAGGGTGGGGCAGTTTTTGGTTGGTGAGGTTGGGGCAGTTTTTGGTTGGTGAGGGTGGGGCAGTTTTTGGTTGGTGAGGGTGGGGCAGATTTTGGTTGGTGAGGGTGGGGCAGTTTTTGGTTGGTGAGGGTGGGGCAGTTTTTTGTTGGTGAGGTTGGGGCAGTTTTTGGTTGGTGAGGGGGGGGGGGCAGTTTTTGGTTGGTGGTGGTGGGACAGTTTTTGGTTGGTGAGGGTGGGGCAGATTTTGGTTGGTGAGGGTGGGGCAGTTTTTGGTTGGTGAGGGTGGGGCACTTTTTTGTTGGTGAGGTTGAGGCAGTTTCTGGTTGGTGAGGTTTGGGCAGTTTTGGGTTGGTGAGGTTGAGGCAGTTTTTAGTTGGTGAGGGTGGGGCAGTTTTTGGTTGGTGAGGGTGGGGCAGTTTTTGGTTGGTGAGGTTGAGGCAGTTTTTGGTTGGTGAGGTTGGGGCAGTTTTTGGTTGGTGGTGGTGGGACAGTTTTTGGTTGGTGAGGGTGGGACAGTTTTTGGTTGGTGGTGGTGGGACAGTTTTTGGTTGGTGGTGGTGGGACAGTTTTTGGTTGGTGAGGGTGGGACAGTTTTTGGTTGATGGTGGTGGGACAGTTTTTGGTTGGTGAGGGTGGGGTAGTTTTTGGTTGGTTAGGGTGGGGCAGTTTTTGGTTGGTGAGGGTGGGGCAGTTTTTGGTTGGTGAGGTTGAGGCAGTTTTTGGTTGGTGAGGTTGGGGCAGTTTGTGGTTGTGGTTGTGGGACAGTTTTTGGTTGGTGAGGTTGGGACAGTTTTTGGTTGGTGGTGGTGGGACAGTTTTTTGTTGGTGAGGTTGGGACAGTTTTTGGTTGGTGGTGGTGGGACAGTTTTTGGTTGATGGTGGTGGGACAGTTTTTGGTTGGTGGTGGTGGGACAGTTTTTGGTTGATGGTGGTGGGACAGTTTTTGGTTGATGGTGGTGGGACAGTTTTTGGTTGGTGAGGTTGGGGCAGTTTTTGGTTGGTGAGGGTGGGGCAGTTTTTGGTTGGTGAGGTTGAGGCAGTTTTTGGTTGGTGAGGTTGGGGCAGTTTTTGGTTGGTGGTGGTGGGACAGTTTTTGGTTGGTGAGGTTGGGACAGTTTTTGGTTGGTGGTGGTGGGACAGTTTTTGGTTAGTGAGGGTGGGACAGTTTTTGGTTGATGGTGGTGGGACAGTTTTTGGTTGGTGAGGGTGGGACAGTTTTTGGTTTATGGTGGTGGGACAGTTTTTGGTTGGTGAGGGTGGGGCAGTTTTTGGTTGGTGGGGGTGGGACAGTTTTTGGTTGATTAAGGGAGGGCAGTTGTTGGTTGATTAAGGTAGGGCAGTTGTTGGTTGATTAAGGTAGGGAAGCTGTTAATTGGTTAAGGTAGGGCAGTTGTTGGTTGATTAAGGATGAGCAGTTGTTGGTTGATTAAGGGAGGGCAGTTGGTGACTGATTAAT
The DNA here is from genome assembly GCA_036924085.1 of Ariolimax columbianus. NCBI lineage: Eukaryota > Metazoa > Mollusca > Gastropoda > Stylommatophora > Arionidae > Ariolimax > Ariolimax columbianus. Next base: position 64,627,562 of record JAVGWX010000007.1, on the reverse strand, counting down.
GTAGGGCAGTTCTTTGTTGATTAAGGTAGGGCAGTTGTTGGTTGATTAAGATAGGGCAGTTCCTGGTTTGTAGGAGCAGGGCAGTTGTTTGTTGATTAAGAGAGGGCAGTTGTTTGTTGATTAATGTAGAACAGTTCTTAGTTCATTAAGGTATGGCAGTTCTTAGTTTGTAGGAGCAGGGCAATTCTTGGTTGATTAAGGGAGGGCAGTTGCTGGTTGATTAAGGGAGGGCAGTTGTTGGTTGATTAAAGTAGAGCAGTTCTTGGTTGATTAAGGTAGGGCAGTTCTTCTCCCCTCCCCCCCCCCTCCTCCCGCCAACCTCTATTTGGGACGGGCTCTTCGTCGTCCGCCTTACACTTTTCCGTGCAAGATCGTTTGATCTTTATATGTGGTTTTACCAAGTGAGTTTTCATCTTTTGACCGTTGCCAAGACCTTATTCTACAGCTCTATTAATCCTCGGTGGACCACACGCGTGGGAATAAATGTGATAATATATATATATTACAGTTCGTCTATTAAAAGTAATTATTAATTATCTTTATGGTGTTTGTTCGGAATGTTTGACTTGAAGCTTAGTCAATACTAGGTCGACACATCAAAAGATTATAGCGATATATGAACAGTTTATTGTGGACGAGTTGAATCCCGCAGTTGCAGCTATGTTGGGAGTGTTGGTGATGATAATGACAAATTTGTGATTGCTAAAAGTTAAGAGTTGAAGAAATGTTTGTCTCATGTTTCAGATTGTTGTGTTTATCAGGGGAAACAATAACACATTCATTTCATCCACCCACCTTTTCAACCATTCTTCCATCCATCTGTTTCCTACATCCAATATTACATTAAACCATCCATGCGCTGATCCATCCGTCCTCTCATCCTTACATCCAGTCAGTTACCCAACTAACCACGTTCAAAAACATCTATACTCTTTTTATCTTCCCATATTTTCAGACTGACCTCAACCACTTGAACATTACCCGGTGAAGGAACAACCCACTAGCTGATTAATCAATCATATACAGCAAGCGCCAGATCTCTAGGACGGCCTCATCGACTCTGTAGAAACTCTCCCTAAGGACATGAAATACCTCAATCTGATGATAGACATTTGTACATTATATATTTTGGATCGGACATTCAATAATTTTTAATGCCTCAAACAGTTCTTATATAGTGACACATGAGTTCTGCAGATAATTGTCAATAGTTCGATGTTGATCTTCTAAAGACATTTGGGAGCATTGCACGATATGCAACATTTGATAGCTAGAGAGTCATGACGCGGCTGCAATAATGAAATGGCAGCGCACACTATGCCTAGCCTGAGTGTACGTAAAGGACTTGGTAGATATCATATAAAAAGAGAGACCTTACTTGGTGATTGTATGTAGGGATGTGATTTTCTGAAATTTAGCAAACATTTACTTAAAGTAAAAATTGACTGGTTATTATCACAAGGAAGACCCTATTCCTCAGGTTTATTGCCACGATTAAATATGCTAGACTTCTTTCTACATGCATAACGAAACATAGAATTTGAGATTTAAAAGCTTTGCCTGTCTGGTTATGGCTTAGTTCAGGGATTTAGACAATTCCCCATATTATAGTAGCAATATAAACCTTAAACCTTTGGATGAATTATTGAATTCATGGTTGTAAGGAACACAACATAAATTGTTTGCATTTGGGATATAATCATTGAACGTCTATTATTTCACTCCAAGGTGCCGGAGAATCTCGGAAGAATGACCTACTCATGTCTTTTACAATGGAAACAACAAAAGGCGACACGCTGTACCAGTCAAACCAGTGTATATGCCCGGATACCTCAAGCGAGGGCGTATGTCAAGCTAAACATGACAATAGCTGTTGCGGAACTCATCACATCAAAAAGGTGATTTCTGAACGATTCATCGAGGAAGAACGATTTATGTCTTCCTCTCCAACACCAAACAAGCATCCCCGGGTTGATCGTGAAGCAGGTGATAACGACCATGACAATGAAGAGATGGAACACGATGGAATGGAGTCTGCCGGACTTGCTATTGACACCAGTGATGATATTGTACACATCAAGTCTGAACCTCCCGACGACATGGATAAAGTACAGACGAAGAATGAGTCCATTTCTTTTCTGCATACTTTATCCAGAGCACGTAGCAACTCGCTTCATTCCACCACGAAGTCATGCACACGCACGGGCGATGTTGACACATCTAAACTCCACTCCATATCCTCCCCACCCACCTCAACAGGTCCAGGCGGGGAAAGACCTAGAAGCTACTCTGTCTCGTTGAAGCGTCCATCTACCTCTCTAGTCACCACCAAAGCTTGTGATAGCCTTCACGACCAGCCAGATTCATCCACGGGCACATGTGAGCAGCTTATTCGTGGCAGCGGCCGTCATCATCCTGTGTCTAGCTTGACGCTCGCTGATGACGAGTCGTCTGCTCACCAGCCAGCCACGACGTCTTCAACTAGCAGTGGGGAGGCTGTTCTTTGCCAGGTTTGTGGGGACCTTGCAGCAGGATTTTACTGTGATGCCTTTATCTGTGAGGCTTGTAAGGTAAGCTGTTTACCTCTTATAGCATTTATGTGAATGGATGATACAACACATGCTTTGAAAATACAACCTTCTCAAAAAGTCTACTTTATTGGTGAACTTTTCTCAACCTTTTTTTTTTAGTGAAAGAACTCTTGAAATAATTTTCAGATCTCAGGAAAACTTCAGTTCAGTCAGCCAATAAATCAATCAAAACCTTTTCTAACTTCCAGCGTCCCTTACCCCTTGGAACTGAGCAAACTTTTCTTTCCCGTACCACTTGACTTTTAGTAAACCGTCCATTACCCCTTGAATTTGAGTAAGCTTTTCATTCCCGTGCCACTTAGCACTTAATAAACTATTTCGTCATGTTTTTCATTTAGAAACCTTCACACATACCTATATTTTTTATTAAACATTCCTATACCACGCTGGTTTGAAGCAAACCGTTTCCTATTTCCATTATCATTTAGCAAAGCTTCCCGTACCCCCTTCCGTAGCTTTTATTCAGCTTATTGACCATTAGTAAACTTGTATGTAATTTCTTGCCTTACAGTAAACTATACCGAGCCACTTGACAATTAATAAACCTTATCATATTTCTCTCTGGCTTTTCATAAATCTTTCCATAGTCACTTAACTTTCAGTAAACATTTCTGTATTTGAAGTACATGATAATGGCTAACATGCAGTTTTACATAATATGACCAATGCCCCAATTCTCACAATTGTCTATCTAATACGCAATTTAGTTCCCAATCACTACTACAGTAGAGATAATTTCTTATCTTTTCTATATTTCTGAAAGTAAGCATATATATTTGTCAGAAGACGCCATAACTAATGAACGGAAAGACAACTTAAGCTGGCATTTCACTGAACATTCTATTGACGATTTGTAGATGAGTCCAGCTTATTTCACGGCGCTTTCCTTTTACTTTAACTAGTTATGGCCGAAAGATTATGTACATTGTTTATGGGCAGATATGACCAGAATTTCTTGGCTTGCGACCTTAAAACACGGGCTACATTTTTTACTTCTTACTACACGATCTATAGAGATGCGCGAGGTCGAATGGTATCGATGCCTGCCATCTGCCAAGGAGGGCTCGAATCGAATTCCCTGTCGTATAACATTTAACACAAACATTATCTGACATCATCTTTGGAATTTACTACCGAATTGTGCCTATTAATAGTTTTTTTTCATTGGAAATAACATAATTATCAGATCGGATGGAGTTAAAGGAATTCTTGGAGTTAAACCATTTTTACGGGTAGAGATGCGGGCGTTTGGGGTGTGGTAGAGATTGGCCGTATGTTGAATAATTTCAATGATAACATAAAAGACTAATATTGCGTTGCTTCAAAAGGCACAGAACAAACACAACTTTTGGCAAAAGTCAGGACAAGACAGTCATCCTTTTTCAGGCATATGATGAGAAGATGCTGGTTGGAACACACGGTGAGAACGGGCAGAGTCGCAGGGAAAAAGGTCAGAGAAAGGCAGTGTGTGTGAGAGAGAGAGAGAGAGAGAGAGAGAGAGAGAGAGAGAGAGAAGATATTGGACAATTTGAAGGAGTGGCATAGGAGACGATCATCGTTGGACTGATAACTGATAAACAACACACGTGAGAAGAGGAGGTGGAGATCTAAAGCCAATCGGCATTACATATGATCGTAATGATAACAGTGAGGCCGATTAAAGGGGGGAAGAAATGTGCTTAATTGAGACCACAATCTCTAATGGAGCACACAGAGGGGAACATGTTTTCATTCCAAGAATTCCGCTAATTCCATCTGATCTGAACCCGTGCGAAGCCAGTACTATTGTATTCCTTACATATGCAATGTCAGTTCTGCAAGCCCTCAAAAATGATAAACTGCTAGAGCTTAGAAAAAAGCCTTGGGCGAACTAAAAGCCAAAAGAAGGGTAGTGCTACAGTGAATACCATCACACTGTGTCATACCATGAAATGAGACAGCAGACAGGTGGTTGACAAAGGAGGAAGCAACACAAGGACAAAACGAACGAACACTTACCTTCCAAGAAAAGAAGACACTTATCCAAGTAATAAGGAAAGTTCACCAAACAAAAGACAACTATCACTGTCTTGATCGAGCAGAACAAGTGATTCTGTTCCGCTTGAGAATGAGACATAACAGATTGAATAGCCATTTACACCGGCTAAAATTGGCTCCATCGCCAATGTGTATGTGTGGGCAGGCAGCATAGGCGTCCGAACATATCCTGCAAGACTGTTATATGCTTAGCCAATTGCGTACTGAGCACTGGCCGACGGAGACAAATATTCACACAAAGCGGTTTGGAAGCCCCGAATAACTCTTCACTACGACAGCCTTTATCCAGAGAACTGGCCTTCACGTGTAGACTTAACAAGAACAAAGCATGGCGGACGAGAAAAATAAGATAGCCAAGTTGTTTAACATAGTCCATATAACCTCATACGTTTCTCTTAATCACTTGACGTAGGCGTATCCCAGTTTGGGAACCCTAGGAGTACAGGTGAAACGGAAGGCGTTAAGATGTTGGCGTCAGGAAATTTTGACAGCAACGCAATTGCCTAAATTTAGAGCGATAAAAAAAAGCTCATATGTGACGGCCTTGCGGCTTTAGCGTGAATATACATGTATTTATATAATCAGTTTCGAAAACAAACGCGTACATACATTATCGATCTTTCTCTCTGTTCATTCATAGCGTTTATTGATTAGGACTGTTCAAGTATTACAACAACGTCTTCTTCTAAACCATACCTCGTTTAGTAGCTCCACATAACGGCACTTTATCATTCGTGTCTCGATCAGAGTTATGGTACTTTTATTTTCTGTCGCGCCGTCTCTTTTATCGATTCTGTTTTTGTGTCTGTGATAGTTTTATTATTTATTACATGCATTGTTTTTGTCCATTTGTTTTCTTCGCGATATATATGGTTTGTGTGTACTTTGTCGCCAAGGTAGAATTGAATATATGTGGTGTTATGATATTCTTCTTCAGAACAGCTTCTCAACACGTCTCCCTATTATTCCCGTCTTCCTCGTTGGCTGTCAAATCAGCAACTATATTTCTGTCGTACATTTTACAGTGTCCCAGTTTATATCGTCCTCATACAGTATATCTCTCAACTGGGTTAGGGGATAAGGAGTTGATAAGGACGATCATGCTGTCACTGTTCCTTTCATCGAGCAGACAGACTTTTGAGAGCAAATTCTTAAGTTTGTTTGTTTTCCCCAAACAAGACACTTATTGGTGTGTTTGCATGTTAGTTTGGTGAACAGACGATGATTCACTTGCTGAGCATACCATAATTCAGTTGCGGAGCAGACTATAATTCATTTGCGGATCAGACGATAATTCAGTTGCGGAGCAGACTATAATTCAGTTGCGGATCAGACGATAAGTCAGTTGCGGATCAGACGATAATTCAGTTGCGGATCAGACGATAAGCCAGTTGCGGATCAGACGATAATTCAGTTGCGGATTATACGATAATTCAGTTGCTGAGCAGGCGATAATACAGTTGCTGAGCAAGCGATAATTCAGTTGCTGAGCATATGTTAATTCAGTCTTCAGTTATCGGTGAGCTGTGTGAATATTGTTACCTGATCTTTTCTTGGCAACGAAAGTATGTTTCTGCTATTTGAGACTCATTGCTCCATGTGCCAATTGTGTCGGAGGCAATTGTTCTTATCTTCTGTTTAACCTATCTCCTGTTTGTGCTTAGTTGTTTCCATGTCTGACTAGTTTATTTGTCTCACGTATATTTCTACATCTTCCCCAGTTGGCACGAATCCATTTGACTTTCTTTGTATTGGATTTATTTATAGCTGGTCTGAGCGTCCGATTAGCATAGTGCTAGAGCGATCGCTTTTCACGACAGGTGTACAGAGTTCAACTCCCGTTACTGGCCAATTTGAATCAACCCAGATGTTAACGGTTATCATTCTTACTGTTAGGGAAGGTAAAGCAGCGAGAAGAAACTATCTAACCCACATTCTAACCAATCTGTGGCCTCGTACAATGAAGCCTGTAACACATTATCGCAGACAGCAGGGTCTACTGGTTTCCAATGGTTATTTTTGACATGATGTCATAATCGTTGTTTATAAGGTATCTAGGGACCGTCAGGACTTCTTCGTCGTTCGCTCTCAAATAATTACGAGGCATGTTCAAAGGAAACCGGACCTAGCTGCACCAAGTGAACATAGGTATGATGCGCATGATGACGTCACTTCGAGTGTAAACAGCACATACCAACCGTTATGATTGCAACATTTCATTATCCTTCGACTCAGTTTCCTCAGTAGACCATTGTCAAAACATGGCGGGTGTGATACGGAATCCGTCCAGAGTTGATCAGCGAACGGCGATTCGGTTTCTAACACCTGAAGGATGTCGACCAGCTAACATTCATCACATAATGTAGGCAGTGTATTGTGACAAAAGACATTAGTGAAGAACTGGACAACGATGTTTAAAGAAGTGCGTGAGTTCACGAAATATCTTCCGAGACCAGGTCAGGCGCATATTGCTGCGTCAGAAGGTGCCATCGTCAAAATTGATGCAGTAATTCGGGTGGACAGTCGCCGGAGCTTACGTTTGTCACACTATTATCACTATACACTGCCTGTATTCTGCGATGAATGTCAACTGGTCGACATCCTTCAGCTGTTAAAAACCGAATCACCGTTCGCTGATCAACTCTGGGCGGATTCCGTATCACATCCGTCATGTTTTCCAATGGTCTGCTGAGGAAACTATGAGTCGGAGGATAATGGTATTTTGCAAACTTGACCGTTGGTATGTGCTATTTACACCATAAGTGACGTCATCATGCGCATCGTACGTATGTTGACTTGGTGCAATTAGGTCCGGTTTCGTTTAAACACGCCCCGTACATTTATCACCCTTATAAACTTTGTGGCATCTCAGGTTCCTCTCGTGACAATCCAGCTCATCTTTCAGCAGGGTTGGACAGGGCAGTTTTGTCCTTTTTACTGCCTTATGAAGTCACCGCTTCTGAAAACACGTTCTACTGTCTATCTGTTCCCACCACAATGGCACGGGTAGGGTATGTGTGTTCAATTTATAATTTATGAACAAGATAGATGAAAAAGGACAAGACGAGATCTCACATATTTAACAACGTGGCCATTCCTGCCATGATATATCCATGTGAGGTCTGGAACCTCAGAAAAACAGATGCTGACAGAGCGACCCAACGAGTGATGGAGCGAAGAACATTCTGTCTCACTACGAGACCGCATACACAGCTGTGAAATTAGGCGCCAGACCTCTTTCAACGACGTCGACGTCGTGGATACAGCGCTATTAACAAAAATTCAGATGGGCGGGTCATGTTATACACTTGTCTGACAACCGATGGACATACAGATGGACGGGTCATGTTATACGCTTGTCTGACAACCGATGGACATACAGATGGACGGGTCATGTTATACACTTGTCTGACAACCGATGGACGGGTCATGCTATACACTTGTCTGACAACCGATGGACATACAGGTGGACGGGTCATGTTATACACGGGTCTGACAACCGATGGACAAATGGAGTTATGTACTGGTGGCCCTACAACTTTTGACAGCCTCCAGGACGTCCACTAGAGAGATGGCCTACGTGAGGTTCTAAGTGCGACGTGATTCTCCAAGGCAAAGGACATATATGTATTAAGACGTCGTTTGGCTATCTAGCATCAGACATCCGATGTCTGATTGAATATCAGGATTACAAGTTACAAGGATAGGCAGAGTCTGCAGGGGCCGGACACACTTGCAGGCTGAATATCATCACTTGGTCTGATCTTTGTTAGTAGTAGAATAATCTAGGATTATTGGGAATCCGTAAGGAAGACTATCTTACCTCTGCCATGTTGTCTATTGTCCATTCTCACTGTTGTGTGTACACATAGATAGTTAATATGCACGCATAAACATATAATGCGTTCTCTTATGATCACACGCCTCACATATACCACCATATCAGCTTGTCTGAAGAATGAAAGCTCGTTATCCCGGAAATTGTGAAAATCAAAGACCTGCCTGTCTGTGTGTTTATCTGTCTGTCTGCCTTCCTATCTGTCTGTCTGTCTGTCTACCTGTATGTCTGTCTCTGTCTGTCTGTCTCTGTCTGTCTGTTTGTCCGTCCGTCCGTCCGTCTGTCTATCTGTCTGTCTGTCAGATAAACACAAACACGCATGAATGTACCTCTCTTTCTCTTTCTCTCTTTCTCTCACACACACATACACAAAAAAACACACGAATGCATCCCCACACTCTATCCTATCTATCCTATATATATCTATCTATCTATATCTATCTATCTATCTATCTATCTATCTATCTATCTATCTATCTGTCTGTCTGTCTGTCTGTCTGTCTGTCTGTCTGTCTGTCTGTCTGTCTGTCTGTCTATCTATCTATCTATCTATTTCACATACAAACACTCTCTCTATCTCCCTCGTACGAATGCACCCCCCCCCCACCATCTCTCTCTCTCTCTCTCTCTCTCTCTCTCTCTCTCTCTCTCTCTCACGTTTACAGCTACTTATCCATCGATCTTCCATACTTCTGTCCAGACTTTCTAATGTAACCAAAGACTGCGAGAAATACGTTGAGCCTTTTTCCATAAGCGGAATTAAAACGTAAGACATACAACAGTATGAAAAAATCAGCCCCGCCTGTTCTTCGCCCAACCTCTTCACTGTGTTAATAAGAAATGAATGTGCGTGTGACCCAGTGAGATAACAGTGCGAGTCTTGTTTGTGGCCAGTTTTAGAATCGCTGATTTATGAACATTATCGGCATCAGTCTGGTAGCGGAGTGGGAGAACGAGCAATATGTGTCAATAAGAATACACAACACACTCTGTGTTGACTTTAACAATAACTAAATGCATTCTTTTGTTGTCTTTTTCATTTCGTCTAGCTTTTGTTGTCCAAGCATTTTTCTGTTCCAGATGAATGATTGATAACGTCATTCCATGCACTGCTGAACCTGCTCTACTACCACTATAAAAACATGCTAACATTTAACACAATGTTTTGTACGTCCGTCGCTATTAGAGTTGTTTTCATGCCATTCAAACATTTCATGTGTGATATAATCCCTTTAGCCGTGAGCTGGCAGCTCTTGACAGCCCAATGCCTCCCGGACAAAAACACACGTCCTCCTCAATTGTTGTAGTGATGTGTGTAGTGTGTTGTGTATGGTGGGGTGTGGTGGTAGCAGCAGGTTCCGCAGATCGGCCAGTCCTGGGCACAAAGTCAAGAGTTGCTCGACTGACTCCTCGTGGTCATGGCAGAATCTGCAATTTGGTTCACGTAGTGGGTCTAATCTATTCAGATGTTTGTTGAGAGGGGCATGGCTAGTTCTCAGCTTGAAGATCAATCTCTTCGTTTAAGTTTCTTGACTAAGTCCTGAGACCTGGTTTTGCTTGGTGTTTTAAATATATTCGACCTGTTTGGGATGTGGCCTACTGATCTAGCCACTCCTGTCTATATTTATTTTTCAGGATTTGCTTGCAGGTTTGTAGTGTGATCCTAGGTAGTGGCTGTGGTAGCATTGCCCCGCTTCTAGGCCAGCTCATCAGCCTTCTCATTCCTTGGGACTCCAACATGGCCAGGTATCCACAGGAGCATTACTTCCGCTCCATAAGAGGTGGACAATTGGTCAATTAATTTGTATATGTTATTAACATCTGGAGACATTCTGTTTCCCAAGGCTTGTAGCGCAGACTGAGTCTGAGAAAACAACGATCTCCTCAGGCTGTATAGTGCCACTTTCAAAAACAGAGATTATTCGGGACAAAGCTTGTTCTATTGCTATTATTTCTGCTTCGTAATTGGAACAGGTTTCTCCACAAGGGCCATAGATGTAGGGGGTAGTCTTCTTGGTGCAGGTTATAGTATTTAATTACAGCGCCATATCCAGTGTTGGTGGTAGCCCCGGTGGCAGATCCATCTGTGAATACTTGGATGTTTTGTGGATATGAGTCTATAGTTTCCAAAGCGATAGTTTTCAGAAAAGATAGTAGGGTGTTCTTACTGTGTGGATAGTCGTCTGCCAGCAAGGTGGTTCATAATTGATGACCGCCATAAGCCTGCTACCCCCTAACAGGTGGTGTTTATCGACATTGTCTTGCACCTTTTTTTAGGAGAGATGTCTTTTTTATTTTATGCTTTTGGTTTCAATGTTTTACCATTTTCCTATTCTCCTCCGTAGTGTCCATTCTTAAGTATCTTTCACGTATTTCCACGACACAGCTTTCTCGTTCTAGGTTTAGAGGTTCGACGTTAGAGTTAAATTTCGCATGCATCTGTCGATGTTGTTTCGCTTATAAACCGCAGTACGTGATTTTGTACTCTGTTCAGCTTGTGTAAGAGGCTTTTGCTTTGAATAGCTTGGAGCGGGAGTGAATAGTCAATCACTGAGCGGACATATCCAATGTATAACTGGCGTAGTGAATCTTGATCTCCCAATTCACAAGTAGCGAGTTGCTTGATGAGTCTGAGCGTTGTGGATGCTGTTCCAGCTAGATTGTCTATATGGGGTTTCATTGTGAGTCTACGGTCAAGCTCGACTCCGAGGTATCACGGGTTTTTGTCGTATGTTAATTTCACTACGTTCATTCTGATATCGATATTTTCCTCTTAAATCCTTTTATTTAAGCTGAATACAGTTTTCTCTACATTAATTTCAAGCTTCCAAAAACTGGCAATATGTAGAGATGGTTGTCAGATTCATGTTTATATTTTTGGTGATGGGTTTCAGGTGTTTTCCTTTTGACCAAATAACCAGGCCATCCGCAAAGAGTGTCTTTTAGCAGGTTATGACATCTGGTAGGTCGTTTATGTACACAAGAAATAATGTACAACTTGGTGCAGATCCCTGGGCCAGTCCTTCTTCCAGGGTCCTTTGTTTGGATGTTGATCCGCTGAATGTTGTTCGAATTGTTCTGTTATGGAAGAAACTTTTTAGCCAGCTGTACATCCGTAAAACATTACATAATACATACTGATATCGCCCGCAGGGCTGAGGTCTAAGGTGGAAAGCAGCGTGTCTCCGTCAGTAAAATCCAGAAAGGCGAAGCTTCATAAACATCAGCAGTGATATTGTTGATGTTAAAGATACTCATACTTCATGATTTACACATTTTCACTGGAAGCGGGTTTGCGGCTGGTCTTCTTAAATCATGGGGCATACTGGAGGTGTGCCAGAGTACTCCTTCCTGTAGTGCAAAGCAAGGTTTCTCAGAAGGCTTACCATTACTGGGATCAACCTGACTCGTTGACCATGTTGCTGTATGCAGTCGTATGTATTCCAGGCGCACGTGGCGTGAGATAGGGTCTTGATCATGGTCAGCATATTTCACCTGATATAACGTTAGTCTTCACTTCCGTCAACAGTGACACTCAAATGGTGGGCCAAGTATTGTTTACTTTTATAACAGCAATATGGGCAGTTAGAGCACTTATCTTGTACAACGAAGGGATAGGATTCGTTTCTCGATCACGTCATGATTCTAGTTAAATAAATCACCAACGAGTCAGACAATCAAAAGTATTCACCCAATACACACCAAGATCTCATGCCATGTGCCATCTATTCTAGCTATGTCTTCCACGTTTCCTTAATGTTTGTCTCGAGCTCTCGTTTCAAGTGTGTGTTTTGGTCTGGCTCAACTTCTCTTGCCTTCGAGATTCCGTAACAGACACTTTCGTGGAAAATGTCATGTAATTCTATCATTAGTGTCCTTTTCATACCATTTCAATCTCTTTATTCTGCACATTTATGAAAGTCTGCACTTTTTTCACTGATCAACTCTGGACGGATTCCTGATCACACCCGTCATGTTTTCCAATGGTCTGCTGAGGAAACTATGAGTCGGATGATAATGGTATCTTGCTAACTTGACGGTTGGTATGTGCTATTTACACCATAAGTGACTTTATCATGCGCATCGTACGTATGTTCACTTTGTGCAATTAGGTCCGGTTTAATTTGAACACGCATCGTACATAGGTATGGCTCAGGTTACCCACCGGGAATACCCAAAACGAAGCAAATGTTATGGTCACAAATCTTTCATCGGGGACGCTGAACAAACAAAAACAACTAACGAATCACAACGATAGGGGGATTTGACATTTAAACGGATATAATAGGAAGGTGGCAACCATTAGCCGGTGAGTGGCGATGAATGTGTGAATCATTGCGTGCCAATTAGGACAGAGTAGATCAAACATAATTTGATCTTTGTGATTACGCTAAAACACCACGTGTATACATGAATAATTACACGCGTTTATACATACGCACTAACACGAATGTGTGAATACATGAAACATTAAGTGTACGCTCTAACACGAATGTGTGAATACATGAAACAATAAGTGTACGCTCTAACACGAATGTGTGAATACATGAAACATTAAGTGTACGCTCTAACACGAATGTGTGAATACATGAAACATTAAGTGTACGCACTAACACATATCGATATACGTACATATACACACACAAGCCAACCACCAACAACAATAAGCAATATAGCTGATACTAGGGAGAGAAAGTAGGAATTGATAGACCAGGAAGAAACTCAACATTATAACCAGAGTTTGGTGCATTTGAAACCATATGGTAAGAAAAGGAATGGAATGTTCAAAATAACACCTAGCTAAGGACAATATTAGGCGGCTGTCGAGGTTATTGGAGTCTAATGAAGATAACTAGTATAATTCTATATTCCTTCCAATAGTATCATAACAGAAACGGATATTAGGCATGAATTGTTTAGATACCTCATTGTACTAGGCCTCACTGCCTTTCCTTCCCCACCAGTAAACCAGATACCCATTTATAGCTGGTTCAACTGGGTGTATCGATTACGGGGATCTATCCGTGTACCTTGTTTTTCTACTTTCCTAGTTAAAATCAAAAGGAGAAAAGTGAAGTGTGTTGGAAATGGCCAGGAAGCCCTGTCTTGCGAGTCGCACCCACGCCAATTATTTGCCTCCCAAACCCACCGCTAGCTGGTCATTCGTAGGTCACAGTGGTTGTTGATTCTCTAATGATTCTCATCCAGGGGTTCGAGTTGTCAGTTTGGAGGTCGTTTGAGGAAAATGGTTAGAACTCTAGACAACCGATGTGTTTTACATGCCATAAAGATAGTCTGTGGTGAATTCACTACAGTCTGGTGGTTGCCACGGAAACGGCAGATACAGGCAAGAAAGGTGACAGCAAGAGTAAAATGTCACTACAACAGTTCTGAACATTGCGAGTCCATTAAGACATTGTAGCGTGTTGTTTAGACATTGTTGCATGTAGTTTAAACATGATTGCGTGTCATTTAGAGATTGTTCTGCGTCATTTAGACATTTGTTGCATGTCGTTTAGATATGATTACATGTCGTTTAGACATTGTTGTGTGTCATTTAGAGATTGTTGTGTGTCAATTAGAGATTTGTTGCATGTCGTTTAGATATGATTACATGTCGTTTAGACATTGTTGTGTGTCATTTAGAGATTGTTGTGTGTCAATTAGAGATTTGTTGCATGTCGTTTAGATATGATTACATGTCGTTTAGACATTGTTGTGTGTCATTTAGAGATTGTTGTGTGTCAATTAGAGATTTGTTGCATGTCGTTTAGATATGATTACATGTCGTTTAGACATTGTTGTGTGTCATTTAGAGATTGTTGTGTGTCAATTAGAGATTTGTTGCATGTCGTTTAGATATGATTACATGTCGTGTAGACATTGTTGCGTGTAATTTAGACATTTTTGTGTGTAGTTTAGACGTTGCGTGTAGTTTAGACATTGTTGCGTGTCATTTTGACACTGTTGTGTGTAGTTTAGATATTTGTTTCATATACATTTTTGCGTGTCATTCAAATATTGTTGCGTGTTGTGTAGACATGATTGCATGCCGTTTAGACATTGTTGCTTGTTGTATAGGCATGATTACATGTTGTTTAGATATGATTGCGTGTTGTTCAGACATGATTGTGTGTTGTTTTGAGTTGATTGAGTGTAAGTTAGATATTGTTGTGTGTTGTTTAGACGTGATTGCTTGTTGTTTAGACATTGTTGTGTGTTGTTTAGACCTGATTGCATGTTGTTTAGACATTGTTGTGTGTTGTTTAGACCTGATTGCATGTTGTTTAGACTTGATTGAGTGTTGTTTAGACTTGATTGCGTGTTGTTTAGACATTGTTGGGTAGACATTGTTGCGTGTCGTTTAGACATTGTTGCGTAGACATAGCTGCGTGTCGTTTAGACATTATTGCGTGTTGTTTAGCCATGATTGCGTGTTGCGTAGACATTGTTGCATGTCATTTAGATATTATTGCGTGTCCTTTAGACAGTGTGTGTCACTAAGACATTATTTCTTGTATTCTATTTCTGTAGCAACGGTTTTCTTGAACATTGCGTGTCGTTTAGACACCATTGTGTCTATTCAATTTGAAATTGTGATTGAAAGCACACACTTTTAACATTTTTGCCAAAGAATATCAACAGAGCACCACCGTTTTGACGAATTAAGTCTTTTATAAAAGGACAGCAGAAACAAAAACATCTTCTTTCACTGTTCTTTGCCAGATGATTTTGGTACTCATACTCTTCTCTTCTCCCACGGGTTCCAATTCAGGACATTTATGATTATTTTTCTGAGATGGGGTTCCTGAAGGTATGTTCTATCCATCCCAACTCTTTCTCTCCTCAATCTTCAGTTATATTTGTTGTTCTTGTGTTTTTTGCTACAGATCCGCATTTGGTATTTCATCTGATCGTGTCATGCGAAACATGCCATTGTCACAGTTGTCACTGATATAGCTTTTTATAAAGGTCTGTAGTCTGGGTTGGATGCTCTTAGCTGCTTGTCATGTTTCAACACAATAGAACAGATTTAAAATATTGTTAGCATAATATTGTTAGCATAATATTGTTAGCTAACACCTACCTTTGTTTTCTAGAAATTCTTCATCCGGGCATCTAAGCTAGAACGTCCAAGGTATGTGTGTCTGCGCCATAAGGACTGCATCATCACCAAAGAAAGTCGTGTCCACTGTCAGTACTGCCGATACCAGAAATGTCTTCAGCTCAACATGCACTATTCAAGTAAGTACAACACTTTGTGTTGTTTTTTTTGTGTTGCATTTTTTCCTGGAAAAGGAGTTAATCATTAACAATAGTATAAGTATGCACTTCTTTTTGTGTTATATTTTCTTGGAAATAGTAAATCATTAATGTTGTAGAACGTGGGTACTTTGCATTATCTTTTCCCAAAAATGAAGTTAATCATTAACGTCAGTCCAAGTATGCACTTCTTTTTGTATGTTACCTTTTCTTGGAAACAGGGTAAACAATTAACATTGTAGCATAAGGCACTTTGTGTTAGTTTTCCACTGCAAAGGGGTTTGATCATAAATGACAATTTTTATTTTTTATTAACGGAATTTAATGAAAATGTTATGAATTGTATATAATTAGTCAATAACGATGTTGACTATTTCTTTTTGTGTTCAGATCTTCTTTTGCTGAAATAAAATTAATAGAAACTTGCTCCATTGTGCGATTGCCACATGAATTGTGGTTTGATGGAGTCCATTCCAAACCTCCATAACTCGTATTAGCTCAGTGACGTCTGTCTCTTATCTTGGAGGGATACACCTTTTCAGCCATTATGCCCCAAATTGCATAATTAACATTTTGTATAGAGCTGAAAATAAAGCATGGAAAAAATATACGGAGGCAGGTAAAAGTAAAGAAACATATTTAAAAAATTGAGACAAGCAAAAACAGTTCAGAAAGTGAATGAAACAGCAAAAATAGACTTTGAAAAAAACTTACTTAAAAGATCAAGCCAGATAGCAAAAGCTTCTTTTCCTATGTTAAAAATAAACAGAGAACGAAAGACAAAGTAGGTCCTCTCAAAGATGGCACAGGAAAAATAGTAAGTGAGAATAAGGATGGTGCTAATCTACTCAATCAGTACTTTGGCTCAGTATACACAAAATATGACAGTTCCAAGATCACAGAGGCCATAGATATTTTCCAAAGGGACATGGATACAGTGTGATTAAGATCAATCTGTATTATAGAGGAAATAGCGTTTAAAAAGAATTGGAGGGGTTGAAAGTGGATAAATATTTGGGTCAAGGTGGCATTCATCCAAAATGTATGTTTGAAATTAGAGACCTGGCTCGGTGTTGGGACCAGTTATGTTCTTGATATATTTACACGACTTGGACAATGATATCGTATCAATGATTGCAAAATTGGATAAAGACACAGAAGTGTATCATCTAAAGCAGAAGTGGATATTTTGAGGCCGGATTTAGAAACAATGTGAGAATGACCTAATAGCTGGAAAATGTAGTTTAATTTAGATAAATGTACATTCTGTGGCGAAGGGGTCAAGCCGTTTGCCTCGTGTTCAGACGGTCGGGATTCAAATTCAAGCTGTGACAGTCGGTCCATGATGTCAATTTTTTCCGGAGATCCCTGGGTTCATCGCTGGAGCTACGGAGTTCTTGCTTTGTGCAATGCACTCGACAGATGGGGGTACCTTTCTGCCGAGAGAGACCGAGCTAAATGGGGAAAACCCGATGCGATGAAGTCGAGCCCTCGCTTACATTTTTTTTTCTTTCTTAAAGTTAAAATGTACAGTCGTCCACATGGGTAGATCCAATGTGGAACATACTTATAGAATGGGTGAGAACAATATTAAAGAATTACAGTTATGAGGAAACACTAAGAAAAACTGATCTACAGTGTCTAAAAAAGATAAGAATTCGAGGTGCTGAATCACAGGTTAATGAGATAATCAATGGAAAGGATAAATTAAACTATAACAAGTATTTTTTCAATATACAGCTGGCTAGAAGAACAGAAGGGCACATCCAAAAATTAATTAAAGAAAGGTCCAGATTACATACCAAGAAATATATTTTACTCTGACACTGGTGAATTCTTGGAATGCACTGCCACAGAAAATAGTGGAGAACAGGGTTAATTAATGCATTCAAGAATAGATTGGATGTACATAAGTAGTTTTAGATCAAGTGAATACAGAAAAGACTGGTGGAATACAGAGTGTTTTAAACCAGTATAAAGACAATATGTTGTGACTATTCGATGGTCAAATTATTTGAGGTATAAAAGCAGGAGTCACATTTTCAAGAAATTTAACAGTTTCTTGAGCACAATGATCTGGTACATTTTTTTACTGAAAGATACAACCGCTGAAAATGCAGAATATCACTGTAGAAGCCACCGATTATGATAAAGTGACCAGCAGCTTGTTCCATGATACACACGCCGATGGAGACCATTATCGATTTGCTGAAAGTTGGTTGCAAACAAAGCAATCCTACTCCATCACCGTAACATTTGTAAGTTTAGATTTTGGTGTATGTTCTATCAATTTTTTTGAACCATGGGAGTAGCAACAGTGAATAACTTCATCGATAAACTAAATGATACTTAAAACATACATTAAAGTCTGATTAGCAGCAATCAAGCTCGCTGCATCATTGCCGCTTAGTTAGCTTCGGTTAGTTCAATCATTATCCGGTGTTTGAAACATTTCAGTTTTTGATCTTTCTTGATATCTCGAATCGATGACTGAAATTTTGAAATATATAGAAATTTTGCGTTTGGTACAATGAGTTTGATCTTCCTGGCTTAACATCAGCTATTGGACATCGACAATGATATGGTTAGTGCTTACATCTCTCTGCCTTTCACTCCCGGCACGGCATTTGACCGAGCCAGTTTAATTAACCTTTCGCAAATGATTTGTTTGGGAACTAAAAATTGTCTCAAACTGTAATCTTTAGTTTCGCGTAAAAAACTTTGGTGCGTCCTTTTTTCTGGAGTGAACGCCATTTTGAAGCAGGTGAATCTAGTGATGGCGTTATCCATAATTAACATGAACGTGGGAAATTCAGAAAAAAAGAATATCTACAATGGCTTGTATTTTCGATGAATTCGTCAACTAATATCCATTTGATGGTGAACTTTTATTGGCTACTTTTTTCATACCAACCATCTGTGTGTGTGTGCATTCGTGCGTGCGAGTGAGCGAGATATATATATATATATATATATATATATATAGAGAGAGAGAGAGAAAGAGAGAGAGAGATTATATGAGTGTGAGTGAGCGAGCGAGAGCAAGGCAGTAAATTGGTCACAAATTGGTATTGATTAAGAAACAAACATTAAATAATACCTATTTATTATCGCAATTACATTGTCCATCATTTCTCAGCCTGATTTTCACCAACATTGATACACTTATCACATTGCTTTATCAGTACACCGAGACCTCCTTCATATAAATCTTTTGTCTATTGTCTCAGCCACATTTTACCTCATCACCATTCACAAAACGTCTACCGCCAAGGTGGGATCATGCATTATGCTGTAGGCTAAACAACGCGATCACCCTGTTACAGATGCTACGCAATTTATCATTACTCGTCAGTCAGTTCGAAGATTGTCCCACACAGATGCTTCTGTAGCATTCTGATTTCGTTAGCAGTTTTTGAAGGTCTTTGAGAAAAGTATCGACCTAATTATGCACCGCATTACGTGACAAACTCTTATCATCGTATACCTTGTTAATATTCTTTTCAGAAAGTACTTGTATCTACACCAAAATAAAACCCCCCAAAACCCACCAAAACAAACTGGGTGTATGGTTGAGTAGTTTGACGTTAGGATGAATTAATGTATGGGTAGATTTGTGTAGGTAGACATACAGATGGATGAGGGAGAGCCAGAGAGAAAATCTCACAAAGTTATCGGCTTGCAGTGATAAATCAACAAGATGTTGTTTTTGTTATTCTAGACTGTCTAATTCTGGAAATTCCGGATCTGTCAAGGTTTCTGTTGCTGCTCTTAGGCTTTTTACAAAATCATGGTCGCAGATATTAATGTCATGTGTTACTATTTTTATCTCTGATCAAATTTTCTTCTTTATCATGTTGGCAACCATCGCTCTCATTTAATTGTTAAAAAGAAATCCCTTTGTTTGTAATAGTGCAGGACACTATTAAGAATAACATAGTACTATTAAATGCGAGTTGAGCTTTTTTAGGGGAAGTAAGAAATATAACCTTATTATGTTTAAATTAACAGAATATGTCATATCAAGGTATTATCGTCCTTAACAGAAACAAATAAAAACGGGGGAGAAAACCCAGACAGACAGACCATCTTGACCTTCCCATGATTCATAGACCATTAATAGCTAGCACACTTCTAACCGTCAAATCTTATTATCAATGGATCTGAGTTTGTTCTTCGTCTTTCGTGTATAATTGCTTGAATGTTTGATTTTTTTTCTTTGCGGAATGATGTTAGGGCCTGATTTAGATGTTATTTTTATGGGTGAGTGGGCTAGCTTAAGGGGCATGTGAATCATACTGTCCACGACCCCACTCCATGTCCATGCAGTGCAACTGGAAACACGTTTTGTAACGGCAGCCTGGTCACCTAGGTAATGGTCGACACTGTTCTCCCGATTGTGGCGGGCCTGACAGGCCTAGTATTGCACGGCAACAATGAAGGTCCAGGGCCAGCTTCCGCGGGATATAGGAAGAACAACTGTAACCTGTCATTAGAAAAAAAAACATCGTCAAGAGCGGAGAACTTGGACAACGGAAGCATGTCTTGGACAATGACATCATGTCTTGGACAACGGAAGCATGTCTTGGACAATGGCATCGTGTCTCGCACAACGGAAGCATGTCTCGGACAACCGCATCATGTCTCGGACAACCGCATCATGTCTCGGACAATGACAGCGTGTCTCGGACAACGACATTGTGTCTCTGACAACTGTACCGTGTCTCGGACAATGACAGCATGTCTGACAACGGCACCGTGTCTCGGATAACGGCAGCAAGTCTTGGACAACGGCAGCGTGTCTCGGACAACGACGGCGTGCCTCGTACAACGACATGTTATCTTCATGGATACATACACATCCTATCAAATCTTGTTTCCTTATCTCTTCCTTGATATGCTCCTGTCTATTCTGATTCAAAGTTTTAGATTTATACGAGTTCTCATGCCATCAGGTTGCCACGTTAATTGTAATGCTGGTGTTTATTACTGTTTGTTTTCAGTAAAATACATGCCAAGTCATCCTGTCCTGGGTCAGCCATTCCAGTTCTGTCCACACTTTTTTGGTTTCTCTTGTTTGTCTCGAGCTTTCTTCTATATGAGGGACAATCTGTCTCTACTTCTCTGGCTTTGGAGGCTCTAGAACAGATGCTGTCTTGTATTTATATCAACTGGTTTCCTTAATGTTTGTGTTGCTTGTATTAATTAGTCTAATCATTGTTGCTACAACCGTCAACAGAAACACGAGGACGTAGATGGAAGGCGGCCTGGTCACGTCTTCAAAATTGACCATTTTGGGGACATTGGAAATGGGGAAAATAAATTTTGGTAGCCTTGGAAATACTGTAATATATTATGATGACAATAGTCGATGAATCGTTGAAACACAGACTTGATGATATTTACACCAAAGAGTGAGGGGGGGGGGGGGGGGTGTTGTGTGTGTCAAGTAAGGTTTTGTGGGGACTCTGAGAGGATTAAGCTTCACCAACCATTGTCATTTATTATAGCCTGTTTTCTCCTTAGATCTGTGTGCCTTAGATCTGTGTGCCTTAGATCTGTGTGCCTTAGATCTGTGGGCCTCAGATCTGTGTGGATTATCTGATGTTTCTCACTGGCACAATAGTAAAATGAAAATGAAAAACACACAACAGGAACATAGAAACAAATTACCCGTAGATTATTCCCACCATTATCTTCCCTGTAGTTGTATCCGTAATTCTTCTATGAGTGTGAACTTCGACTTTTCATTTGTTGATGTATTCCTCATTTTATAGAGGAGCTGAAATTCACAGAATTGCCGAATTTTTCGGTTTTTTTTTCCCATCGCGTTATTGTATGTTTTGTAGCACCTTTAAAATAAACGTAGTGAATGATATGTCTAAAAGTATTCGTAAATCTGAACCTGCAGCATAAAGGTAACAGTAAAAATAGGACATTATGTCAGGTCATTAAGACGAAGGTAGTCAAAAAGCAGACACTGCTGTCAAGGATGAAGTGTTAAAGACGCCTTTGTAATAGGCTGCGTCTTTTTGTGAAGTGAGATTCTCAGTTCTCTTTCTCGTCGCCATTTTTGCAGTAAGCCAGATATCCGACTTCAGCTTATTCGACTGGACTATTATGACTAGTGCAAAACAAAACAAACAGAAAAGTAGTCTCACGAAACGTGATCTTTAAACTGATATTTATTGTTGCACTTCAAATGGGAGTAAACGACATGCAATCCTTCAGAATATCGGACCACATGAAGGAAGTCCTTTTGTTGTAAAAACACACAAACTCCAGGGGTAAGAAATTGTGTTGCCCAGCACTTTTGCAGACACTGGTACAAGAAAAGGATATAACGAGCGTTGGACAGATAATATTCAGACAAGTAGTAATACAGCTTTGAGAGGAGCAGGCATATTAACAGTTAATAGACACACGGTAAAACGAACAGATCAAATCATGAGAGGAGCAGGCATATTAACAGTTAATAGACACACGGTAAAACGAACAGATCAAATCATGAGAGGAGCAGGCATATTAACAGTTAATAGACACACGGTAAAACGAACAGATCAAATCATGAGAGGAGCAGGCATATTGAAGGTAGATTGCCACACGGTAAAATAATGGGATCTAACTAGAGAGAGGCAGGCATATTAACAGTAGATTGACACACGGTAAAATAATGGGATCTAACTAGAGAGAGGCAGGCATATTAACAGTAGATTGACACACGGTAAAATAATGGGATCTAACTAGAGAGAGGCAGGCATATTAACAGTAGATTGACACACGGTAAAATAATGGGATCTAACTAGAGAGAGGCAGGCATATTAACAGTAGATTGACACACGGTAAAATAATGGGATCTAACTAGAGAGAGGCAGGCATATTAACAGTAGATTGACACACGGTAAAATAATGGGATCTAACTAGAGAGAGGCAGGCATATTAACAGTAGATTGACACACGGTAAAATAATGGGATCTAACTAGAGAGAGGCAGGCATATTAACAGTAGATTGACACACGGTAAAATAATGGGATCTAACTAGAGAGAGGCAGGCATATTAACAGTAGATTGACACACGGTAAAATAATGGGATCTAACTAGAGAGAGGCAGGCATATTAACAGTAGATTGACACACGGTAAAATAATGGGATCTAACTAGAGAGAGGCAGGCATATTAACAGTAGATTGACACACGGTAAAATAATGGGATCTAACTAGAGAGAGGCAGGCATATTAACAGTAGATTGACACACGGTAAAATAATGGGATCTAACTAGAGAGAGGCAGGCATATTAACAGTAGATTTACACAAGGTAAAATATAAAGATCTAACTAGAGAGAGGCAGGCATATTAACAGTAGATTTACACAAGGGAAAATATAAAGATCTAACTAGAGAGAGGCAGGCATATTAACAGTAGATTTACACAAGGGAAAATATAAAGATCTAACTAGAGAGAGGCAGGCATATTAACAGTAGATTTACACAAGGTAAAATGAAAAGATCTAACTAGAGAGAGGCCGGCATATTAACAGTAGATTTACACAAGGTAAAATGAACAGATCTAACTAGAGAGAGGCCGGCATATTAACCGTAGACTGGCAAGACAAAATGAACGGATCAAATCACAAGAGAGACAAATAAAAGTGGATAAGTCAGTGAACTAATAAAGTAACAAAAACGGTCTTTTTAATGATGAACAGAATGGACGTATAAAGCCATAAGATTGTCATTCTGGTGATAGGCAGACAAATTGGCGATTGACAACAAGTCAAATTGCACGGATATAACCATGAGAAAGGCAGCCATATTGGCGACAGACGAAGTCAAAATACAAAGTGAGATATGATGCCACATGACCCAATAGGTCACGAGAACAAGGGGCAGATGGCACAGCTGTTAGAAAATCATGTTGTTTTGTAATAAGGAAGACATAATATCAGCGAACTACGCCATAAGGTAGCTTTGTACTAATGTAGCAGACAATGTGGAGGTTCATTTTCAGGAACTGGAATATTAAGGAAATGCAACCGTACGTGCATGGAAAAATACATCTACAGTTCAGCTCAACAGGGTGCCCCAGGCCAAATAGCTATGAATACATTCCATATATTTTTTACAGGTTTCTCTGTAATCTTCTCTCGATTTTCTCATCGCTCCCCCTTCCCTCTCTCTCACTCTTTCCCATCTTTCTCCTCTATGCCTTTTCATTTTAGCGCCATCCTCGTAATTAAGTAATCTCAGTTATTTTTGGTCTGCCTTTTTGAATAATTCTCTCACATTCTTCGCCCTAAGGCGTAATCCTTTTATTCCTTCGGACTTGATTGTCTCTGTTTTTTTAAGCATAGCATTATTTGCTAAACCGTCTCCATTGTAATTGTTTAGATATGTTTTGACGGAGACATCCGTCGTATTTACACAAACTCTTTTAAAATGTATTTTTGTCTCCTACATGGGCATTGCTCATAGTAGTTCATTGTCCTTATTTACATTCGACACTTATATAGAGCCAGAGAAGTACTTTACAACTTGGGATGAAGATGCTGAGCAGTGGATGAGCTGGATGCTAGTGTCGGGGCCAACGATCCAGAGCTGCCAAGACCCTTCTCCCACCTCCACGTGGCGTTCCTGGATAATATGCTGCGACATATTAGGCTGGCTAAGGAGAGAAAGGATGGAAGAGGAAAGGCTAACCCGGTACCCAAAAGTGCCATGATGAAGTCGGATGTGTCGAATCCAACGGTCCAAATGTCGCAGTCTGTAAACTACAACACAATGCATTTTGTTCTTCAGACAACATCCTGCTACTTGCAAAGACATTTTGAGGGCTTGGTAGCAGGGTATTGAGGATGAAGAAGAAGGAAACTATTTAACAGTTGTATAGAGCTCTAAAAGTACTTTGGCTAACCATTTAACAGTTGTATAGAACTCTAAAAGTACTTTTGGAAACCATTTAACAGTTGTATAGAACTCTAAAAGTACTTTTGGAAATAATTTAACAGTTGTATAGAGCTCTAAAAGTACTTTGGCTAACCATTTAACAGTTGTATAGAACTCTAAAAGTACTTTTGGAAACCATTTAATAGTTGTATAGAACTCTAACGGTACTTTGGGAAATAATTTAACAGTTTTAAAGAGCTAGAATAGTGCTTCAAGAAACCATTCAACAGTTGTATAGAGCTACATAAGTGCATCAGGAAACCATTTAATAGTTACATAGAGCTAGATAAGTGCATCAAGAAATAATAATTTAATAGTTGTTTTAGAGCCAGAGAAGTACTTCAAGATACCATTTAATAGTTGTTTTAGAGCCAGAGAAGTACTTCAAGATACCATTTAATAGTTGTTTTAGAGCCAGAGAAGTACTTCAAGAAACCATTTAATAGTTGTTTTAGAGCCAGAGAAGTACTTCAAGAAACCATTTAACAGTTGTATAGAGCCAGAGAAGTACTTCAAGAAACCATTTAATAGTTGTTTTAGAGCCATAGAAGTACTTCAAGAAACCATTTAACAGTTGTATAGAGCCAGAGAAGTACTTCAAGATACCATTTAATAGTTGTTTTAGAGCCAAAGAAGTACTTCAAGAAACCATTTAATAGTTGTTTTAGAGCCAGAAAAGTACTTCAAGAAACCATTTAATAGTTATTTTAGAGCCAGAGAAGTACTTCAAGAAACCATTTAACAGTTGTATAGAGCCAGAGAAGTACTTCAAGATACCATTTAATAGTTGTTTTAGAGCCAGAGAAGTACTTCAAGAAACCATTTAATAGTTGTATAGAGCCAGAGAAGTACTTCAAGAAACCATTTAATAGTTGTATTAGAGCCAGAGAAGTACTTCAAGAAACCATTTAATAGTTGTATTAGAGCCGGAGAAGTACTTCAAGAAACCATTTATTAAAAATCGATCCCACACACGATATACTGATTTCAGAAGTTGTTTAAGCATAATTATTCATAGGGGAGCTAATTACTGGACTCTGAAGTGGCCTTGTTCAATTCCTACAATTCTGGTTTGAGAGTAGGATTGTCATTTTAGTATAGATTTGTCATTGTTTCTCTGGGTTGTTCCTCCATATTTGTCATTGTTTCTTATAATTGTTCCTCCATGTTTGTCAGTGTTTCTTATAATTATTCCTCCATATTTGCCATTGTTTCTTAAGATTGTTCCTCCATATTTGTCATTGTTTCTCATAATTGTTCCTCCATATTTGCCATTGTTTCTTATGATTGTTCCTCCATATTTGTCACTGTTTCTTATGATAGTTCCTCCATATTTGTCATTCTTTGTAATGATTGTTCATCCATATTTGTATATTTGTCATAGTTTCTTATAATTGTTTCTCCATATTTGTCATATTTTCTTATAATTGCTCCTCTATATTTGTCATTGTTTCTTATGATTGTTTCTCCATATTTGTCTTATTTCTTTATATTTGTTTCTTCGTATATGTCATTGTTTCTTATGATTGTTCCTCCGTATTTTTCTTTTTTCTTTATATTTGTTTCTTCATATGTCATTGTTTCTTATGATTGTTCCTCCATATTTGTCATAGTTTCTTATACTTGTTACTCCAAATTTGTCATAGTTTCTCCAGGTTGTTACTCCAAATTTGTCATAGTTTCTCCAGGTTGTTACTTCATATTTGTCATAGTTACACTGGGCAAACAAGAGGACAGATATCAAAGCATATGTGATACGTTACAAGCAATTGGATAATTTCTGTCGTAGTTTAACGAAATATCGTCAGCTAGTCATAATCCTTCTGCATGATTCCTTTAGGTAACTGGTCAACCACTGCGGGTTGTGTTCTTGCAGGAAACTTCCACCTGAGATGACAGGAATAGGACAACTGTCACATTCCTAACATGTCGTAAAATGCGACTAAAGAGGGTAGTGCTTGGCGGTGGCAACTTTATTGTTTAAAAATTCATTATAATCAGCCACTGGAAAAGCTCAGATGCAGTTTTTGTTCTGTAAGAGGGCCAACTGCTGTAAAAGCCTATGCTTCACATTGTAACCAAATGATTGCAAACACTTGGAAACAGGTTTACTCTAAAAATGGACCAGCTGGAATTGTGGCATATGGTGTCCTATTCTTCAAATCGGAACAGAAAGATATACAGCCACTGCAGTTTGTGACCTTATATGTAGTCTGCGCTAAATCATTTATGTGCTCTTGCATTTCTGTAGATTGTCGTTTTATATTTTGAGGTCTCCAGCTTGATACACAAGTCTCTATTGTAATGTGTTGACGTCATGGATTTTATACAGTAGGAGAGAGATATCTGTGGAGTCGAGAGGTAAGACACTCTCCTCTCAAAACGATAAACAGAAACGGTGAGCGATCGGATCCTGCAAGTTGAAAGTGGCACTGGTCTCAATGCAGATAAGACCAAGGGAACTGCATCCTGAGTTACCTCCAGTCGTCTTGACTGGTCGTCTTGTTACTAGTCAAAGGTATCTTGGGACGAGAGAGGGAGATTGATAACAAGCGATGTGTCTTCCTCACTATAATCCATATTCGAGACTGGTGTCGGATTCGCCATCAGATCGTTGGTCAGCTTGCCAAGCCACCAAAAGGTATCAATGATCGACGTATGTCCTTATAAATTCCTCTGGGCAAGAAAGAGGACCGCTTCTCTGGCCATCGCCTATGCACCGACAATGAGCATCCCAGAAGATGTTAAGAGAGATTCTATGAGAAACTGAACTCTCTTAATTCATGAGTTTTGAAATCCGAGAATCCGTATCATCCTTGGTGAATTCCTTGCTAAAATGAGTACTGGCATGGGGAAATACTAGAGCAATGGGCTTCGATTGTTCAGCTTGTGGATCACGTACGATCTCTCTGTCACAAACAATGTTTCGTCTGCTTACTCGTAAAAAAAAACAACAGCGTGTGTCCATCCTCGCTCTAAACAGTGAAGCACCAGAAGGAGTGACAGACGTGATGTGCGAATGACTAAGGCTATGTGTGGTGCTGAATGCTGGATCGACCATAGAGTTATTGTGTCTAAATTTAGCCTTCAGATAAAGCTCAAAGCTGAAAGATTGGAGTTGGATTACCGCGGTAAATATTACTCCACATTGTTTTCTGTTGTTAAACTGTACATGGTTTCCGAGTGCTCTAAATTCTTGTCCTTGCTGTAGTTGTCACTACTTTCATTACTTATTAGGTAGGGTTCTAATTTTGTCCCTTTTTCATCGCCTATTATTTCCTCATCAGTAAGGGGCCCCTGAATCTACTCGGGAATAAGGTGTCACCGCCCCCTCCCCCCCTCGAAGGATCTACTCGGGAATAAGTCCTTTTCAGGGCGTACAAAAGAGTAATCCTGCTTATTGTTGACATTCAACAATAACAAACAAATAACAACCACCAGATGTCTCTGTCGCGTGAGGCGTATAAGATGACTTGTAAGCGCAGATCTGTGGCAAAGGAAATAGAGCAATCAATACAGTTGGAGATGGAGACGGGCAAGACACGCCCACAGGAACCCGGAAACATAAACAGGCATGCATGTGAACTCATGTTACACGTAGGAGAAAGAGGTGCGACTGAGTCAAGTCATGTTACTTCTCAGAGTTGAAAGATGAGCGACTGAATCAAGTCATGTTACTTCTCAGAGTTGAAAGATGGGCGACTGAGTCAAGTCAGGTTACTTCTCGTTGTTGAAAGATGAGCGACTGAGTCAAGTCATGTTGTATGAAAATAATAGAAAGACTAAGTCAAGTCATGTTACATACAAATTGGTAGCGACTGAGCCCAGTGGTGTGTTACATAAAAATAGTTGCGACTCAGAAAACGCGTCCTACATATTGGTCTGTAATAAATTGGACTAGTGATTAGAGTGGAGATAATCTTTTCTGAATGTCTTCAGACCAATGAAAGAAACCATTGATTACACCTGGAACAGATCACATATCTAATTAATGACATCACCTAGGAACTATTTCACATTATCGAGAGATGTTTCTGAGCTTGTTGATTTTACCCAAGTGCATATCATAGCTGTTGACACTATTTGATTGGATACATATACACAACCTCTGTACCTCACGGTAGAAGAGGAGCGACTAAGTAAGTAAGTACATATACACAAATAATAAACTAGGTATGCCCGGACAGTTTTGTGTGTGTGTGGAGGGGTGGGAAAGGGGGGGGGGGCGTTGTGTGTGACATAGACGAGAGTATGACCTCTGCCACACTGCGAGTATGTCGTTAAAGACGACGAACAGCCATGTTTAGGTGGAGAATACACATACCGCAGAAGGATATGTAATAACACAACCAGACTTGCGTGGTGGATTGGAACCCACACAGGCAGGAAAAAGGTGAAAAGCCAAAGAAGCCATGGTGAAGTATATGGAACAGCCATGATAGTAGTGGCACGTGACACTATATTCTTATCATGTAAACGTTAGCTATAAGTCACTCTGATTATTAATATTGTTTCCTTGAACTCTGTCACTATCCTTATTGTCTTTTCTCCGAGCTCTTCCTCAATAGTGGTACCGAATCAGACCATGGAACCGTCTCTCACTCTATCATCCTCGTATCATCAATGTTATTTGAACACATTTTGCCAATCTCCGGTACACTTTTTTTCTTCTTTTTTCTTCTTCCTTCTTTTTCTTCTCCCTTCTTTTTCTTCTTTTCTATCTCGCTCCTTACGAAGAATACGATCACCACTGTTGATTAATTCAAGGTGGACACGCCCAGCTATAACTAATATGACTGTGGTTGAAACATTGCCAGTCATGTCTCGCCTAATGAGGCCATCATACGTAACACCATGATACATGAAACGTGCACCGCAGTGTTTTCTATGCCCATTGTAATGGTGGTTTCTTTAGCAATGTTGTTTTTACTTAAGTATACTAGCCCCATACACAACTTTCATTAGTCATATATTACTGCGTGCATGGAGGTGCAATAGTGATATTCTTACCTACTCAGTAAGGAACTCCACGATCCACACTGAAGGCCTCTATAGTGTATCATATTACGAAACAGGTCTCTAGTGCACTCAACTGTTTTCTTTTTTATTAAAAAAACGTATTGGCCTGATCATGTATGATATTTACAAATGCTTTACTTCAGAAGGATTATTGAAGAAAATAATCCCGCTACTTGATGAGGTCAAGTGCATAATTTAGTTGTGTACTTAAACTTGTGAGGCTTGCTAGACCTCGTTTCATTCTCTCTGTAGCAGCGCATGTAATGTTTATCGCATACGAAACGTATATTTAAGCTAGAGTGAAAGTATCAGTGAAAGTATCTGTATCAGGATAGATTGTCCATTTCGCTTTCAAATCTAGCACGAATTGTCTCCCCCCCCCCCCCCCCAACCACCACCACCACACACACACCCTCACATACACGCTGTCGCATTCGTTCAACTAACGTATGTGGGAGATAGCGAACCTTGTTTTTGTGCCCTGCTCAAGGTCGAGGTTACAACCAGGACCAGGCTGTGAGAGCCGGGTTTGAAGTAAACACATGGTGGGTATTTTTATGTCCAGATACACATAGCACACACACTCCACATCATCCCGTGTTGATCGATATAGTACACCACAGTATTGCTAGGAAAATCGAGCGATTCTTTTGGTTATAAGGCCCTTGAATCATTGAGAGATCGAAGACGACAACAGAGAAGTGTAACGATCATCATGTGTCAGTATTGTGGCATTGGCAAAGAATTCTCTCTACACCCTTTTGTCCTTATAGAATTTCATATATTTCAAACATTTGTCAGTCCATTTTATCATGCCATCCTATATCCTCATTCTCCTTCTTACTCTGCCTATCTTGCCATCTCGATCACTTTCTTCAAACTCGTACTTAATTAATCCGGTATGTAATTTGTTGTTGTCATGACATCTAATATATTTCCCCCTCTGCTTTTCATGCACTCTATACTGTAATTATTATTGTTTCAAGGTTTGCCATTGATCCCTTTTGTAAGAATAATACCTAAATAATAAAACTGTTTTGTTTCCTTAATAATTAATAGTTTTTACTGCTGTTTATTTTCCTGAAATATATCTTTTTTGGGTTTATTATCTATCCGTGAGGTGTGAGCATTATTCTTAAAATCCGCATTTCTGTAGCTTAAATTGATTTCGATAATATGGAAGATTCATTAGGGCGAACAGGAGTTGAAGCCATTCCACGAATGTACTTTTCCACGTTCTAATCGACGTTCTATAATTGTTTTGTTTAATGTTTCAGTTTTTGTTAACCCTCTTATTACACTGCAGCTTGGATATATCTAAGTAAATCAGTGATTATCATGAGATTACAAGAATTCCCATATACCTGCTGTTGTTCATGAATGATGCTAGTGATATTTCAATATAGTTTGTTGGTGAATGATGCTAGTGATATTTCTATATAGTTTATTGGTGAATGATGCTAGTGATATTTCAATATAGTTTGTTGGTGAATGAGGGGTGATAGGGATATTTCTATATAGTTTGTTTGTGAATGATGCTAGGGATATTTCTATATAGTTTGTTGGTGAATGGTGCTAGTGATATTTCTATATAGTTTGTTGGTGAATGATGCTAGTGATATTTCAATATAGTTTGTTGGTGAATGAGGGGTGATAGGGATATTTCTATATAGTTTGTTTGTGAATGATGCTAGGGATATTTCTATATAGTTTGTTGGTGAATGGTGCTAGTGATATTTCTATATAGTTTGTTGATGAATGGTGCTAGTGATATTTCAATATAGTTTGTTGGTGAATGATGCTAGTGATATTTCTATATAGTTTATTGGTGAATGATGCTAGTGATATTTCAATATAGTTTGTTGGTGAATGAGGGGTTATAGGGATATTTCTATATAGTTTGTTGGTGAATGGTGCTAGTGATATTTCTATATAGTTTGTTGATGAATGGTGCTAGTGATATTTCTATATAGTTTGTTGATGAATGATGCTAGTGATATTTCTATATAGTTTGTTGATGAATAATGCTAGTGATATTTCTATATAGTCTGTTCATGAATTGTGCTAGTGATATTTATATATAGTTTGTTTATGAATGATGCCAGTGATATTTCTATATAGTTTGTTGATGAATGATGCTAGTGATATTTCTATATAGTTTGTTGATGAATAATGCTAGTGATATTTCTATATAGTCTGTTCATGAATTGTGCTAGTGATATTTATATATAGTTTGTTTATGAATGATGCCAGTGATATTTCTATATAGTTTGTTGGTGAATGATGCCAGTGATATTTCTATATAGTTTGTTGGTGAATGAGGGGTGATAGGGATATTTCTATATAGTTTGTTGGTGAATCGTACTGGTGATGGCCATATACACTTTATCCATTCCTCATATATTTGACACTTTTGCAATATATTTTCAGCGAAAATGCTGTCAGTACCAGAAATACAATCTGTGGTACTTGAGTTTATAGAGTAAAATGTGTCTCAAGCCCTTGCAGCTAAAGACTAGGTCACTACTACCTGTTCACTCATGTTGAGCTGGAAATATGCATGCTTTATTTGTTGCTCTGGATACTCTGATTCACACCTGTTCCTTGTTGTTATTAACGGTAACTGTATCGTGTTTGTTATATTATTTAACTTGGTCCATCTTGTACATCATTTCCAGCTGTGGTTCCACATTTATTAAAATAGCACAAGCTTACTTCAATAAATCTGATTGTTTCCCCACAATTGAACGTATACTTTCACTGTCAGACTGATCACTAATGTGGAGATTGTGTTAGATATTTGTCGCCGGCCAATAACTTCCCAGTGGTTTATCGCTTTGGTTTATTTTGTGCTTTGTTAGCTCATCCGAGGATTTGCTGCACGGCGCGATGTGATGCAGACAACTAGTGGACCAAATACACAAATTGAGACTTGAGTCTATTTAAGAACACCATTTGCTCTGATATAACGAAGAAGAATAGAAAGTCTAGGAATGGCGACGGCTAGATATGCAGAGTTAGTGAATGAATGTGGAGATTGCTTCTTGACAAAGGAATGCAATACACCAGGCTTGTTCCACTGGAACCGGACCCATTGGCTTTATTACAAACATATGAAAGTTACATAATCTAGTGTAACAGAATATTAAATATAGGAATTGTTATGATGCAAACATGCCACAGGGTTAGGTAGAAAAATTCGCCAGAGGCATTCAGACACGCATCCCACTGCTTGGGTAGACGGCGGATACCGTCCGAAAAAAAATGACTTTGGCTGCTCTTTGAACCACTTGGTCACCGAATATTTATTCCTTCAGAAATGTTTTTAAGGGTCCCAACAAATGGAAGTCACAAGGGGACATATCGGGGCTATAGGATGGGTGTGGTAATACTTCCCCCGTTTCTCTGCTAACGCTTTCTGAACAATGTTCGCGACATGTGGACGCGCATTGTCGTGCAACAGAAACACACCACGCGATAACATGACTGGTCGCGTATTCTTGATTGCTGTATGCAGCTTGTCTAGTGTGTCATTGTAGACGATGGCATTGATGTTCACGCCAGGCTCTTTAAAGTCAACCAACAAAAGTACCTCATGGTAAAAAAATGCTGTCAGCATAACCTTGCCAGCGGAAATGTGTGACTTGAATTTTTTTTGCTAGCAGTTTTGCTGCTCGGCTCAAAGTGGTGGTACCACGATTCATCACCTGCCACTATGCACAAAAGAAATGAATCACCCTTCTCTTCGTTTCACAGCAAGTGGTTCAAGCTCCATCCCATGCGTTCTTCCTTATGGTGGTTGGTAAGCAACCGAGGTACCCATTGTGAACACACCTTCCGATAATTCAGTTTCTTGCTAACCACCATTTGAACTGTCCCTGGCGACATAGCGAATTCCTCTGCTAACGAACGTAACCTGCAGCGACGGTCCACCCGAATTGCATCATCTATTTTTGCGATGGCATCTTCCTACGCAACAATATGCGCCTGGCCTGGTCTCGTAAGATCTTTCGTTAACTCACGTCCTTCTTTATACGTCGTTGTCCAGTTCTTCACTGTTACTACGACCCACTTTTGTCACCATACACTGTATGCATTATGCGATGAGGGTCAACTGGTCGACATCCTTCCGCGGATCAACTCTGGACGGATTCCGTATCACATAGCCATGTTTTCAACGGTCTGCTGAGGAAACTATGAATTGGAAGATAATGAAATTTAGCAAACTTGACGGTTGGTACCGTTTACATCAGAAGTGACGTAATCGTGCGCATCGTACATATGTTCACTTGGAGCAGTAAGATCCGGTTTCATACGCACGCACACACACATGCGCGCGCATACACACACACGATATAAACAGACGCACATGCACAATTTCAAAGAGTTGTGTTGTGCACGAATTTCCAAATAAAACCGAAGGAAAACATGGCCGTATTCAGTTTTGAAACGGAAGGACTTGTTGGTTTAAATTAAAAATAAATTCTCCAAAAGTATTAGGTAGAGCGAACTCATGTTTGTATGCATGGCTCTGGTTATTATTAAAGACGTTCGTTTGAGCGGGAGTTCGTAAAGCAGGTGTTCGAATAGCGGAGCACTGATATAACCAAAAAAGACTGGGTGGTTGAAATAGTGTACCTCTCCAAACGCGGGAAAACCTGTTTAAAAAAACAACATAACATAGAAGAACGAGAGCTAGACAGAGTACATGTGGTCGTGTACATACTATTTAATTAGATGACCTTGTCCAAGAACCGGTGATAAATATTCGATGATAAGCGAGGCAGCTGGCCGTATCAGGTTAGGGAAGAGTACCAGGTGACGTAAGACGTCCTTGAGAAGCAGCAGTAAAACAATGACCGCTTCCTGACCTCAACAACACACACACGCATTAAGGTAACCAGACTTCATGATATTGTTGACATAATCGATGCACATGAGCAGACCCGCAGATGCTTATTTCTCACTTCAAAGAAATGATTCCCATAGCTCTCTGGTTGTACATGTTTTAGCTCCGTCATATTAGATGCTCCTTCCTAATCACTTCACACCTGATATCAGAATCTTGCAACCTTTGGATTGTCAGTTTATTTATTGATTGTAGTGACATTATCGTAGCAAGACGGTTATTAGACGTTGCTAGTATAACGCTCTCTCTAGCGTTTCCGTTATTGTGGATTTTCTAATTCAGATTGTCAGCTTCCGTATTACGTATCAATTGGTCCTTTCGTTATTCATAAGGATAAACTAACTATATATATATATATATATATATATATATATATATATATATATATATATATATATTCACACATATATGATAACTTTCCATCGTTGTCGATGACCACAACCATCATCATCCTTGTTGTATGTGATCTGTTTTGTTTTGTTTCTGCACTGTCTGACATGTTTTGGTGTAGTGTTTGCTGGACCTCATGTGGCTAAAAAGGCCAGTGCGAGCAGCACGGAATGTTCTATTACACGATTTGCACACTATGGCTTCTGCTGCCGGTGAGGGTTGTGTGAGGGTGGTTTCGCTGGTCTTTCCTTCCGGAACAGGCGTTTGGTTTGCGCCGTCTGCAAACGGCTACTTTCTCCTTCAGCAACGCCAACGTTTACTGCATTTCTGCAGACCGATCTGTTTTCCGCACTAAGGCATAGTGTGCCCCACTAAGGCATTTGGCACACATACATACATAACATTACATTGCATTACATACATACATACATACCATTAATTACCATTGCACGCACATATACACACATACATATATACACACACACACGCACAATGACGTCACAAATACAGCTGGTCCATTTATTGTAAGCCAGTGTTCAAGCATTCACAATGGATTTTCAATAGTAATGGTTTTACACGATGAGTATTCTACGTCTCTTTAGTCGCCATATGCGAAGTGGTTTGGAGGTTACATTAGCGCTATTCTTTTCAAACGGGTTACTACACACACACACACACACACACACACTCTCTCGCACACACTTCCACTCTCCCTCACAAACAAACTCACACATCCTCACACTCACACGAACTTACATACATAAACATTCTCACAGCCCCAATGCACAACTTTCCTTATAACCTAATAACGTACGTACCTTGGCAACATTAGCTCAGCCGACGGCAAAGGCGACACCAAAATCCAAAATCTTTGGGCAAATGTCCCCGATATTACAATGTAAGCTCGTGTTAATAGATACACAAAGAACGCTATACACCACACTATTGCTACCCATATTGTGCCATCAGTGCCAGAATTGGACATTAACAAACACAGATGAAAGACACATCGTATCAACAAAGATAAAATGCCTGCACAGAATGTTTGGAGTAACAATGGATAGAATCAGAAGCGAAGATATTAAGAGACCTTGCCATTAAAGGACCTCTGGGCTCACATAGGATAAGTTACAGTGATAATATTCTTCCTTTACCGTTACAGGACCTCTGGGCCCACATAGGATAAGTTACAGTGATAATATTCTTCCTTTACCGTTACAGGACCTCTGGGCCCACATAGGATAAGTTACAGTGATAATATTCTTCCTTTACCGTTACAGGACCTCTGGGCCCACATAGGATAAGTTACAGTGATAATATTCTTCCTTTACCGTTACAGGACCTCTGGGCCCACATAGGATAAGTTACAGTGATAATATTCTTCCTTTACCGTTACAGGACCTCTGGGCCGACATAGGATAAGTTACAGTGATAATATTCTTCCTTTACCGTTACAGGACCTCTGGGCTCACATAGGATAAGTTACAGTGATAATATTCTTACTTTGCCATTACAGGACCTCTGTATCCACATAGAATAAGTTTCAGTATACTCTTCCCTTGCTGTTATGGTCACACTGAATCCACACGGGGTAAGATACAGCATGAATCCAGAATAACTGGTTTCAAATTCATTGAAATTCTCATGGAGTGCAAAATATAACTCATGGAGTGCAAAATATAACTGGTGTCATGAGGAAGGTATATATGTGCCCTTAAAACAATTAAATTTGTAACACATGGTACTACCTGCATAGCAGAGTAGTAAAGTGCTAGCTTCTCATGGCTAAGGTATTGAATTTGATTCTTATCATGGACACACTCCAGTCTACACATCTGTAAATGGGTATCTAGATCACTGTTAGGGAAGGACAGAGCCGTGAAGGAAACTGGCCACGACACCTAGAAACAAAAACTTAATGCTTCATACAGTAAAGTCTCTAGCACTTCATCTCCGATAACAGTGTCTGCTATGAGACTAGTTTTTTTGTGAACAATACATGTAAATAAGAACATGCAGAGCAGAAAAATTATAAACATAAACAAATCCTTATAATAAATATGTCAGAGGGTCACCAACATGAAGAAATGAGGTGAGGCACAGAAAATGTCAACATGTGTGATCATTGAAATCCATGCATTTCATTCATTGTTAACGGTAATGGAAGAACTGACTATGACATGAGGGGATAGGAAACACAGAAGCCTAAGACTATTAAGGGTTTTGATTGGATCTATTGTAATGGTTATAATCTGGTTGAAGTCAAATAAGAGTTGATTTTCTGACCCTGACAGTGGAGACATTTGATGTGGATAAGGGGTACTGAAATTGCTCATCGACCATAAATGACATGGCGATAGGTGAACTAGTGATTTTGAAGCCAGACATGGGCCGTGGGGTGGTGCTCACATTAAAGTGAATGGCAGAAGTGTGTACAACCAACTTGTTACTGAAACCATGTCTCCACACCCTTTCATTTTCACCAAGAGACTGAGCGCCTAAGGGTCTGACAGTAA
Source organism: Ariolimax columbianus (assembly GCA_036924085.1). Taxonomy (NCBI): domain Eukaryota; kingdom Metazoa; phylum Mollusca; class Gastropoda; order Stylommatophora; family Arionidae; genus Ariolimax; species Ariolimax columbianus. Next base: position 64,590,058 of record JAVGWX010000007.1, on the reverse strand, counting down.
TGCAGTGATATCAATTCTTCATAACAGATAACATATGTTGATTTGTAACATTGGCCTTTTTGTTGCTAATGGTTTGTAAGATTGGCCTTTTTGTTGCTAATGGTTTGTAAGATTGGCATTTCTGTTGCTAATGGTTTGTAAGATTGGTCTTCTTGTTGCTAATGGTTTGTAAGATTGGTCTTCTTGTTGCTAATGGTTTGTAAGATTGGTCTTCTTGTTGCTAATGGTTTGTAAGATTGGTCTTCTTGCTGCTAATTGTTTGTAAGATTGGTCTTCTTGCTGCTAATGGTTTGTAAGATTGGTCTTCTTGTTGCTAATGGTTTGTAAGATTGGTCTTCTTGTTGCTAATGGTTTGTAAGATTGGTCTTCTTGTTGTTAATGGTTTGTAAGATTGGCCTTTTTGTTGCTAATGGTTTGAAAGGTTGTGTACTTGTTGCTTTCAAATTGATTGTAGTAAGAATGAAACGCAAGTCTGTCATCTCTTGTTTGCTTGCAGAAGATGGACACAAGAGTACGACCAAGGTAGGCATCCAAGAGATCCCTTGTCGTGTTTGCTCAGCACCTTCCTCTGGATTCCACTTTGGTGCACTCACCTGTGAAGGATGCAAGGTCAGTTCTCATCTCTGTTTAATTTGTTATCCTCATTTTGCACATGATAATGATAGCCAAAATCCGTCAACGTTTATTCATGGGGAACGGCGCACCAGTGAAATGGTTAATGGCAAGACTTGCAACCCAAACATCCGTATGTTCAGATTAAGCAAAGTAATCATTATCATCATCATCAAGTGACGTCTCCGCATCGGAGGCTGACAGTAATGGATCTCCAGCTGTCTCTGTCCCTTGCCAGGTTGATACACTCAGCCAGACTGTGTCCTGACCATATCTTGATGTTGTCTGTCCATTTGTACCTCTGCCACCCTCTGGCTCTCTTGCCCTCCACTCTTTCCTTCAATGTAACTTTCAGCAGACTTTCAGAAGCGTCTTCTCCACCTTGAGTTGTTCCAGAACCTCACTATTTGTTTCTCGATCTTTCCAAGAAACTCGTCTAAGTCTTCTGGATACCCACATTTCAAAGACTTTAATACTCTCCTCCAATATCTTGGTCATGTTTCAGGTTTCTACTCCATGCAATAAAACTGAATACATATAGCATTTAATGATTCTCATTTTTAAGATCTGAGATATGTGCTTTGACAGAAGTGTATCTCTCATGCTGTTAAATGTATTCTTTGCCATTCAGTTCAGGTGCCATCTACGCATCAAAGGTCGGTTGCAATGGATCTTCAGTGTATCTATCTCTTGCCATAATTGTGCAATCTGAAAGGCTTTTTCCAGTCCATCTCCTGATGTTATCCACCCACTCAAAGCTTTGTCTGCCTCTTAAATGAGTGCCTTCCATCCTACCCTTCAGTATGGTCTTCAACAAGGAGGTATGTCTTGTTATATGACCAAAATAACGTAACTGTCTAACCTTGATTTTGGTCAGTAATTCTCTTTTCACACCCAACTTTTCCAATACCTCCAAATTTGTTTTCTTCTCTTTTCAGCAAATACGACCCCAATTTTCTATATACCCACATTTCGAAGGCTTCAATGCTGTTTTCCAACTTGTTATTCATTGTCCATGTTTCTGTGCCATAAAGTAGTGACGAGTATACAGTTCTCATTTTCAAATTAAGATTTATCTGTTTGGATGTCAGTATGTGTCACATGTTATCAATTACCATCTTGGCCATACCTATTCTCTTTCTGATTTCTTTTTCACAGCTGCCTTTTTCCGTTATTATATGACCTAGATAGGAGAAACTCTGTACCTGTTCAGTAGTTGATCTTTTATTATTATCTACATACATGGTTTGTTGCCACTTTTCCCAATTATCATAGTCTTTGTTTTCTTTATGTTTATGTCTAATACAAACTCTTGACTTATTGTGTATATTATTGTCACAAGCACACCACTACATTAGCATCAGTACATCCAAGCTGATACCAATAAACAACACCACGCTACTGCGGGACATTACCGCCCTTCTACACGTCATGCATAAAAGCCATTCTAGGACACGAACAACTAACACAACAGAAGACAAATAAAATATACAAACATCTAGTCAAGCTACAAGCACCCCCACTACTACACCTTAGAAGAAAAAGATGTTACAAATATTTTTAAACAGACTACACAAACACGTTCACAAATCTACACAACCCACACATTATCCCAAAAGTTAGAGAAGTTGAATACAAACTTTTATTCAACTGGCTCCCATAAACACAGGAAAACAACGCAAACCAAAATGTCAACTATGCCAGACAAGTGAAAAAGAAACAGAGGACCACATATTCTACTCATGCAGTACACTCATACCCACAAGACAAATTCTACAACACACAATCGAGACACAAACAAGACAGAAGGTAGACATGTATAAGGTAATAATGCTAAACACCATACCAGACATGACATCAATCATTCAAACACAAATGCTAATTCTACTATCAGAATACAGATACATCTTATGGATATGTCTAGTTCAGTTCAGTTCATCCCGTAACCCATCAGGTCGGTGGGGCACACATGAAGACATGAAAATCCCACGCCAACCCTCTCTGTCTGTCGCTGCCTGATGTATCTCACCGGGACGAAGGCCTGACCACTCAGTGATGTTGTCCACCCATCTCTTCCTTGGACGTCCTCGCCCTCTCTGTCCCGGTACGGACCCAAAGAGTATCGAGTTGGTAATTCCGTTGGACCTCGCGACTTGCCCGCACCAGGCCATCTTTCGTCTTTTGATAGCTGTGAACAGATCTTCAAAAGGACCAATAGCGTCTTCAACTCTCTTACGGATTTCTATGTTCATGACACGATCTTTATATGTAACATTGAGGAGTTTTCTATAGCACCTCAATTCCATTGCATGTATCCTAGTCTAGTATGTCTAGTAGGGACATACAAATGTAAATGTTGTATGTTGTACTGGGAAATATATATGTTAAAATATGCTTAATCATTTTCAATTTTCAATTTCTCTTGCCAAGCAAATAGGAAAGAAATGTGTTCATGTGGAAAACAGTGAATGAATGAATGTATGCATGTTTGAGACTTTCCCTTCTTTTTTTTCCCAACACCACACAAACTGAAATACAGTATAAAATAGGAAGCAGAGCAGGGGAAGTATCAATTTCCTCCATTCCAACAGAGGGTTTTGTTCCCTACTGAATCACCCAAACTCTCCCCCAGTGGTCAAATCTTATCTCCCCTCTTTTCAATACACAAGTTTTATAGTGGTCCTTTTCTCTGCTAGTCTGTTCCTAAGTTTTGACCACAAGGACAATGGGCAGGAAACAGGCAAGATGTTATGGCAGAGTGGACTGACAGAAGCCTAGGGTAAAGAATGATTCTCATGTAGGCCATTCATTACCCACCCTCTTGACAATGGTACAAGTACACAAAACCTTTATGGTTCTATAGCTTTATGGGGAAAAAAATTAAATAAATATATATACAAATGTGTATGTGAATAAGCAAATATGTATGTAGGGAAATGTACCCATGTTGCATATGTGTTTGTGGGTACGTGTGTTTATGCATGTACATATACCTATATATATATATATATGTGCATGTATATGTGTGCATACATATGTGTGAATATTTATGTATATGTATATATATATATATATATATATATATATATATATATATATATATGGATGTGTGTGTGTGTATAGATATATGTATGTGTATAAATGAATAGGTTTATATCAGCAAGTACACATGTGCATTCATTTATATATGGATTCATTTATCACCATTCATCTCACAAAGTGTAACTCCCACCATCTCCTATCAACTCCCACCATCTGACATTTCATCTCATGGGAATTTTCACCTCATTTCACCTCACATCAGTTTTGTTTAAAATAGTGCAATAAAGAATTTATACAAAAATAAAAAATAGTGAGGTATGCAAATAAATGATTTGGTTGTAGAGGCTTCTACTCTACCCTAGAGATGTTTAATTCTTAATCATAATACTGATTGTATGTCCGTTTTAACAATGTGTTCATCTGTAAACTGTGTGCATGGTAGGTGTGCAAACTCATTAGTGGGAAGGCTATCTACTCTAGTGATTACCTTTTTAGTCATAATACTGCAAGGTTTAACAGTGTGTTGATCTATCATCCTCACTCCAGGGATTCTTCAGAAGGATGGTCAAAGAGAGAGAAGCATACTCGTACAAGTGCAGTAGGAATAGCAAGTGTGATGTCAATGCTATGACCCGTAACATGTGCAAGGCATGTCGCTACAATAAGTGTTTGCGGATCGGCATGTCAGTGGAAGGTCTGTACTATCATTTTGATGTATGCAAGTCACATCTGTGAGCTTGTGTTGGAATTGTATCAGATCAGATAATTTATCATCTCCCTGGTTAACAGCTGTAACAGGTCTTGAAGATTCTCTATCGTTTGCTTTGATCTAGCGTCTTTTTCCTGATCATCTCACTTGACTTAGTCACTCCTCTTCTACCATGTAATGTAGAGGTCTTATTTTCTTTTCTTATATGCTTTAGTTTCTACAGAATAGGGTAGCTGGCCCCATGCTTACTCTCTTTAATCATCTATTACAACAAGCCTGGCAGGTTTCAATGTTACTATCCTTTGCTCCCCTTTTGAGCCCAGAAATGCACAGACATCTTTTCATTTCTTGATTCATCTGTTATTCTTCCACTTCTGACGTTATCTTTCTCTTGCATTTTCACTCTAATTTTTCTTCCTGTATAGTTTTCAGCTAGTTGTTATATGATCTTGTCATGTATTTTTACTCTCCATATTTTCATTCAGTCTAGTTTTCAGCAAGGTGCTATCTTTTCTTTCAGTATAATTTTCAGTAATCCGAACTAATGTGACTTTCATATTTGTTTATGTTCAGCAATGATTTACAGTTGAATGAGTGGTCAAAGTGATCCCATAGTAAACACTGCTGATAGAGATGAAGTGTTTGACTTCATTGTACAAGGCCTCATCTTTTTGGGAGGTCAAGTGGCTAGCTCACTTTATTGCTGCAGTGTCTTACTTAACTATGAACCAGGTACCCATTTACAACTGAATTTTGGCACTAACGGGAAGCAAGTCTGGCACCTTTGTCATGAGAAAAAAGCTCTCAAACCACTCAGACACTAAAATGGCCATCTCGTGAGGAATAACAGAAATAAGCTATTATCTCCCATGTGGGATGCAGGTCTCTGCACCCTCTGGGCATGTAAAAAAAAAGGCATATAAGGATAGGACTGGACACATCATCATCTAAATGATAGAGAAACCACAACTAAAAGAACATATAAAGACATTTGTACAGACTTCCTGCAAGGAGGTCTGCTGTTGTGATAACCAATCTACGAGGCATGTTCATATGAAACTGGACCTAACTGCACCAAGTGAACATACGTACGATGCACATGATGATGTCAATTCTGATGTAAACAGCATATACCAATCGTCAAGTTTGAAAAATATCATTATCCTCCGACTCAATAGTTTCCTCAGCAAATCGTTGAAAACATGGCAGGCGTGATAAGGAATCCGTCCAGAGTTGATCAGCAATCAGTGATTCAGTTACTAACAGCTGAAGGATGTTCACCAGTTGACATTCATCTCAGAATGCAGGCAGTGTATGGTGAACCGAATTGCTGCATCAATTTTGGTGATGGCATCTTCTGACGTAACAATATACACCTGACCTGGTCTCAGAAGATTTTTCGTTAACTCATATCCTTCTTTAAACATCGTTGTCCAGTTCTTCACTGTTGCCTTCAACACACATTCGTAAGCATACACTGCCTGTACGAAAAATGTAGAGAGTTTAATGTAGACCTGTACACGTGTTTCATTGATTTACACTAAGGCCTTCAACATGGTAAAACATCAAAATCTGTGGAGAATCATGAAGGAAATGGGGTTTCCCTTGCATATAGTCCATCTCATTGAAACATTAAACCAAGATCAACAAGCCGCTGTCCGAGTATCTGGGTAAACATCAGATTGGTTTGCAGTACAAAAGGGAGTCCGTCAGGGATGTATCCTCTCACCTTATCTGTACAACATATATGCAGAATGTATAATGAGAAATTTTCGAGAAGACGTGAACATTGAAAGTTTCGATCCATTTACAATTGAGGGGTACGAGATTCCAGAGTTATGATGCGCAGATGACACAGTGATACTATCAAGAGGTGCGGAAGGGCTAGAGCAGCTACTTTCAGCCGTTAATGGACATAGTAAAGATCAAAACCTGTTCATAAACATAAATAAAACAAAGATAATGACCACCGACAAAACACAATGTCAGCATAAATTTCAGTGGGTGGTGAGGAAATAGATCAGGTCACACATTTTGAATATCTAGGCTCCAGAATTGACATAAATGGTGACTGCTCAAAAGAAATCAGAAGAAGACTAGCTATGGCAATGCAGAGACTGAACAGCCTGAAGAAATTATGGCAGAGCACCAACAAAATGATAAAAGTAAAAGTCTTGTGAGCCTGTGTTTTTCCTGTGGCAGCTTATGGCCATGAATCATGGACAATTACCAAAACTTCTAGACAAAGAATCATCCTTCGAGTTAAAATGTTACAGAAAGATCCTCAAAATACCCTGGACAGAAAAAAGAACAAATGTAGACATTCGGCAAGAGTTGAGCATAGAGGAGAACTGGTTTATCAATTCCATTTTGGCTAGAAAATGCAAATACTTTGGTCACATCAAGAGACACAATGGTCTTGAGAGAACGGTGATGGAAGGTATGGTGCCAGGCAAAAGAGGAAGGGGTAGACCAAGAAGACAATGGCACCAAGATATCCAGGAATGCCTGGGTATGACTGTGGCGGAGGCTGGAGTTTTGGCAAGAGAAGAGTTTCTTTCAGACAGACTGTGATGGGAGCATCGTTCTACAAAGGACATGCTACATGATGATGACGGTATGTGCTGTTTATACCAGAATTGACATCATCATGCATGCACATCATACGTATGTTCACTTGGTGCAGTTTTGGTCCGGTTTCATTTGAACACACATCATATGGGAAGTTAAGAAGGGGGCTGCTTTAGTCAAGAGATCGGACACTCGCTTCTCAAAGAAATGGTGGACAGTCAAGTCCCGCAAGTTTCAATTCACCCCTGGTTTTAAAGGAGAGTGACTGCATCCTGAGTTACTTCCAGTTATCTTGCCACTGGTCCAAGGTAGCTCGGGACAAGAAAGTGAGGTTGATGACCAGCGCAGTTTCTTCCTCGCTGTAAATCTAAATACAGCAAAATTTACATCTTCAAGACAAGAAAAATGTCTGATTTCGAAATTAAGGCTGAGGTGGGCAACTAGGATCTGTGAAGTAAAAAATATAATATAATAGTGATGATTATTCAATTTGTATATTATGTATCAGTATATTGGACTGGAATTGATAAATATGTGTATTTTCTAACAGGAAGTCGAATAGGTCGTCAACCAAATGCTGTGAAGCATGCTATTTCCCTTGAAGCTATGAAGCAGGCAGCATTGAAGACAGAAACAGAAAGCAGTAATAGAGAGAATTCAAGTCCATCTAGTTTCAATTTTGATTCAGTTATCCTTGACCACTGTATGCCTGGTGAGGTAGAAGACAGCTTTCATTCAGGGGACTCAAATCAGGATTCAGCTTCAGTGTGTGCTCTCACTTCTCAATCTATGAAGACAGAGGAGATCAGTTCTGAGCAGGAATCATCACTTTCCAGCTGCCAAGACAGTTGCATGTCAGCTGAAGTTAGGCAGCATATTTCTTCCCCAACTCCTCAACAGGATACAGATGTGTTTAGAATTCCACATCAGACTTTGCCACATTATGGGATCCCCAAGGATTTATATTCTGCTAGCATGAGCTCATCTTCCATGTCTTTCAGCACTCCTAGGAATATTCATGCAGAAACCCTTGGGAGACCATATGCAGAGACACTTAGTTCTTCAATGGACAACCAGCCTCAGGATTTAAGCATTGACCTGTCTATCCATCGGTCAAACACCTCTAACTCCATCCATATCACATCTCACTCCACTCAGCCACCCTGCAGGCCTAATAATTTGTCCTCCCCACTTATATATCCACCCATGCTTGCACTTTCCCATGAAGATGCACATATAAGATCCTCTCCGAAGCATAACCCACCATCTACTCCAAACTACAATCCAGCAGATTACATACCTCAGACCCAACAGACATTTCATCGTTCGTATATCCAAAGCAGTTCTGTTGATCAAGAGGAGCATCATATGTCAGCCTACCAGCACGGAGTAAGTTATGACACTAGCAGTCCTGTCTTTAACATTGGACCTTACAACCAATATACTGATCACAACATTGCCCAGGACATTAGGCATATACCCCAGAGGGAGACATTTTTCAACAGCTCTTCAACCTCCCAGCCTGCAGGTCACTTTACCTCACCCAATCTGGATTACAACAGGCAACAGGCACTTATTGAGGAGCATCATCAGGTTTATCACTACCACCAGCATGGTCATGAAGTTCTGCAGCAACCACAGCCTCTTCATTCTAGGGGGGATAGCAGAGAAGATCTGTGCGCACACCACACTGATCAACAACTGTATGTCTCACATTTAGATCAAAGGGAAGTCTACAATGATCCTTGCAGTCATCATAATTTCCCTGAGCCATCCTGTCAAGTCTGTGATTCATCACAACAACAGAACTTCAAGTTATCATCTCAACAGTGGTCTCGTTGTCCATCAGATATTCTACCACAGTCTCCATCTGATGTTATTTCTCACTTCCAACATCCAAGCCCAGCAGTGACACCAACACCATGCACACGGAAAGAAGTAAGACCAACTCCTGCATCAACTCCAAACTTTGACATGATGAATGCCCCAAGCCCTGCACCTATCTTAGAGAAGGTAGCAGTTGCCAGAGACCAGAATTACATGAGCATGCCCAATAAAGAGATGCATATTGTTCTTCTGGATGCAGCTAAAAACTTGGCTCACTTTTGTGTTGTTGTAAGTGGTTTGATTTACTACTCCTCCTAGTTCCCTCTACAGCATACACTTCCATGAGTAGTTTTTTAAATTATAACTATTTTAGTACTGTGTTTTGAGCTCAGAGAATTTTGTACAAAACAAAACATATGAACAATAATGCAGCACATATAATGCTATGAATAAACAAAGTAGAAAAGCTTTGGGAGAAAAATATGGAATGAAAAAAATTGTAGTGTGGAGTGTGTGGCCAAAAGGTTAAGAGGATACTGCAATATTAATCTGGAGACATGTGTTTGAATTCCAGTAAGGTTTTTCTCCCAGGGAAAAAATACAAACCTAGCCTGCACACTACATTGTAATTGCAGGGTCAAGATGTCTTTATTCCTCAGCTCTATAAAACTCTCAGTCATGTAAAGTAGACCCCCATACCCAAAGTATGTGATCAACTAAGTAGTGAATGAATGTTAGTTAGTTTAATCTAGTCAAAGATATGAGAGAAACTGAGTGATTATGCATGTTCAGTGAACCTTTTGTGTTCTGAGAGCTGAAATGAAATAGAGTCCTTATAGTAGAGTGGATGTAAACATGTTGGAAAGGCTCCAATGAAGAGCAGCAAAACTGATAGTGGACTATTCCAGAATTAAAGTTAGGAGGAAAGGCTCATAAAAAAACAGCTTACAATGTCTAGAAAAGAAGAATTTGAGGTGATTTAATACAGGATTATAAGATGATCAAGGAAAAGGAGAAATTAGACTATAACAGGTTTTTCAAAGTACTGTGCTGCAAGGACAAGAGGGCACAGCTTCAAATAAATTAAGGAGATATCCAGATTATATATTAGGAAATATTATTTTAGAGAGGGGTGAATGCTTGGAATGCATTGCTACATAAATTAGTGTAGACAGGGTCAGTTAATACATTTTAAAATAAATTAGATGCACTAAGTTATTTTTAGATCCAGTTCAGTAGAAGATACTGGTTGAATACAGACTCTGCAGAGTCTTCTAAACCAGTATAAAGAAGTTAAGTTGAATGTTGAGGCATGTCCATGTGAGCAAATGACATTGATACACGTCTGGTCTGTCTACAGCATCGGGCCAAGTCAGACAGGTTTGACATTGACAGGTTCAAAGATGTCGACTCAATTTGGGACAAAATGATGGAACATTTTAACTTCCATGCCAAGTGTATTGTACGCTTTGCCAAAAGGGTGCCAGGTGAGAATGATCTCCCGTCTTTTTTGTTATGTGTAGGTGAACTTATTAGATGTCCATGGATAGCAGATTAGTTCTGTGTAATAAATGTAAGAAAAAATAAATGAAAAAAAATTAAAGTTAATTAAAATTAAATTTAAATTTAAAAATGGGCATGGTCAGATACTGCAGCAAGATGAAAACACAAATGAAACCTATGTTACGACCAATAGGCCTTCATCAGGACAACAAATAACAACTATGCTGAACTAGCGAATCATAGAAGAAGGGAAGGATAAATGTTTGGGGGATGTCAACATATTAGGAAGAAGCAGTGTACTTATCTGATACGTCTCACATCACTTCTTATCAGGACGAGATCCAGACTCCAAGGTATGGATAAAGATCTTATTAGATGGCCAGGAGTGTGTAATATATGTTAATGTGAATCACAAATTAGCATTGGAACATGCGCTCATTTAATGTTTGCGAGAAATCTATTCAGTGCTCCCAATGACTAGCATCAGGGTCAGGTGAAACCTATTGACCAAGACCCCATCTCTCCACATCACACTACTGGAAACAGGCTGTCTTACAACAGCCTGGACAAAGAGGTGGGGATTGGAACGGAGATTCCCATGGTGATGATCTTATTGACTAGAAGGACACTTGTTTACCTTCATAAATATGTCTTGGGATGTAAGTCATTGTAACGCACCACCAAGAAAACAGTGTCCATTTAAGGTAACTCGACAGATATGGATTTTAACATCATGGCTTTGAACATCAACAACAGCAATTAGAAGTGCTTTTAGAGCTGGCAGTAATAGACAGAGGTAAAAACACAACGGTTTAAAAAAAATAGATCACAATATCCCCCATTGCTAACACTACCCATCAGGGATAAAGTGTTCAAGTCATCATTGTAATAATCTCAGCTTTTTCTGAGGTTTGGTGGCCAGTTCTCTTTCCAGCTGCCTTGCTTTCCATAAATGTCAATCAAGTACCTATTCATAGCTGGGTAGACTGGAGCATGTTGAGACTATAGCTTACTTAAGCTTTGAGGTTTATTTATTCATTATCAATTCATACCATATCCATTCTTTCTGTACCTTTGGAAGCAAGGGTTAAGAGTCAGCTACACTGATTACCCTGATTTATGAAGTCTCAGTTAACCACCCTGAAGCTAATGTAACTTTCTCATCTCCATTCTCATACTGGAGGTTATTGTCTTTTGCTTTCATATATTAACCATGAAAACAATCATATAGTCATCCATGCTTCACTGTCTGTAAAAATAGCATACATTTCATTTTGTCTTTCAAATTTACAAATGAACCAATATTACACAGTTTAATAATAAATGAGTGGTGGAGCCATAAAAGGACATATGGTAAGGGGTAAGGCACAGGATTTTTAAATAGAGACAGTCTTTTAAAGTAGATTAAGTCTTTTTAACACTTTACACCTTAACGATGCCAAATCTAGCTGCAACATTTCCAAGTCCTTTCACCCGAATGTGGCCAATACTGACCACCATACACCCCTTGTCTTAAAATCAATAAAGCACTAATTAGGCAAAACAAAATTAAACTTTCAAGTTTTCAACATCACCGGATATCTCTTGTTTCATTTGAAGTAATATTTGCACCTGACACAACACAAGGACAACATTTATAAGTTTTCAAACACCGTGAAAATAATGGCATTTGCCATTTTGATTGGATGGCTACAGGGTATGAAAATGTGCTTAATAGTGATAGAAATTCAAGTAATGATGAAGAAAATTATTCTTTTTCTTCTTCCTTGGGTTTTGCTCTGGAAAGGACATTGAACCGTAGTTTACAGCAAGGCTGCGATATTGGCGCCTTTCAGCCGACACATCCAATTTCAGCTGGCTTTTTTGAGTACAGGGTTTGCCTTCCTGGTGCGATCCCTATTCCTAGTGACTAGTGCAGTCTTGTTTCCAGGGTCGCCACTCAGTCAACTCAGAAGGGATGGTTATCTCACCCTGTTGCCAGTAGATGTTTACCTGCCACTAATCATCCATTTTTAGCCTGTCTCAGTCAACTCAGAAGGGATTTTTATCTCACCCTGTTACCAGTAGATGTTTACCTGCCACTAATCATCTGTTTTTAGCCTGTCTCAGTCAACTCAGAAGGGATTTCTATCTCACCTTGTTGCCAGTAGACATTTACCCGCCACTAATCATCTGTTTTTAGCCTGTCTAAGTCAACTCAGAAGGGATTTCAACAGATCCGAATGGATACAGGCCTATCAGCCTACTGAGCTGTGTTGGCAAACTGATGGAACGTATGATAAACACCAGACTGATGTGGCATCTGGAAGAAAAACGAATACTAATTCCACAGCAAGCCGGCTTTAGACAGCACAGATCCACTGAGGACCAGGTCATCCTCATAGCCCAGGAAATAGAAGATGCCTACCAGGCACAGAAACACACAGTAGCGGTTTGGGTGGACCTGGAGAAGGCATTTGACAAAGTCTGGAAAGACGGACTTAGAGTCAAGCTAAGGAGAAGTGAAGTTTGTGGGAGAATGTACAAGTGGATCAACCACTATCTCAAACAAAGAACGGCCAGAGTCCAAGTACAAGGGCAGATGAGCAAAAAGGTGACACTCGAGCAGGGATTACCCCAAGGGGGAGTACTGTCACCCACACTCTTCCTGGTGTATATAAACGACATTACAGAGAATATACCAAGAAGAGTCCATAGCTCAATGTTTGCAGACGATCTGGCTATGTGGACCTCTGAAAAGAATCTCACCATAGCAAGAAATCGGATGCAGCAGGCCCTAACATCGCTGGAAGAGTGGGCGAACTCATGGCTGGTCAAAATAAACGAGGAGAAAACCACATGCACAATATTCTCGCTTTCAATCAAACCCCAAAATACCAAATTAAGTTTAAATGGCAAATTCCTGCAGCCAAACGACAACCCAAACTATCTGGGAGTCACATTTGATCGGCGCATGACATGGAAAAGTCAGATCGAGAGAAACCGAATGAGAGCCAGAGAAAGAATGGCAATCATGAGGAAACTTGCTGGCACAAGCTGGGGAGCAGACGAAAGCATACTAAAGAAACTGTACACTAGAAGGGTGAGACCAGTTCTCGAGTATGGCATTGCGGCATGGACAACAGCAGCAAAGGCGAACTTTGATAAAGTTAGCAAACTTCAAAACCAAGCCATGAGAGTTATAACAGGAGGCATGAAGTCAACGCCAATTGTAGAACTTGAAAAGATTACAAAACTGCAATCCATGACCGATAGAAGAGACTGCAGAGCCCAGCTGCAGTCAGAGAAACTTCGAAGACTGACTGACCATCCAATGCACCAGAGACTAAACAATTTGGGAAATGGGAAACTAAAGCGGAGAAACTTTGTAGAAATAGCCAAAGCAAAGATGCACGAAGATCCCATAAACGCACTAACAACACCAAAGCCCATCACTACTGTACGAAAACCTACCTGGAGGCAGGATATATTTCCAGAGGTGGTAGAAAATATACCAGGTATTGGAAACAAAAACTGCCAGACTGAAAAAGAAAGGAGAGATACTACCCTAAGCTTTATTTCGAAAAACTACCCAAGCATGGACTGGACCCATGCATACACCGACGGTTCTGTAACAAACACTACACAGAACGGAGGGGCAGGAGCATTCCTGAACCTACCAAATGGCAGAAAAATAACACTGTAATTCGCTACTGGTAAGTACACAAGCAATTTCAGAGCGGAGGCAGAGGCACTGAGGGCAGCAGTGGAAGAAATGGTGACACATAAAGAAAATGAAAGCCATATAGTCCTGCTTACAGATGCTCTCGCCGTAGTCACAGCGCTAAAAAGCCAGAAAAACACTGAGCTCAATGACTTAAGAACAGCACTCTGTCAACTATGCCAGCAGTCCGCACCAAAAAGGGTAGTGGTACAGTGGGTCCCATCACACTGCAACATCCAAGGCAACGAGGAGGCAGACAGACTGACAAAAGAAGGCGCAAGACTACCACAAACAGATACTAGTATGACGTACGAAGAGTCAAAACGGCTTATTAAAGCCAGATACATGACCAAATGGGAAACCGAACATACTGGTTACACCTAAAACGATGCATATTACCAGCTGAACAGAAGAGAGCAGATCGTTGTCTTCAAACATCGCACTGGCCACAATAGACTGAGGTACCGCCTATTCAACAAATTGAAGATAGGTGGAACCGACGAATGCCCGTGTGGTACCGGGAAAATGACCGCTGAACATCTGCTGCAGAACTGCCCGACATACGAGGATCAGAGAGAGTAGATGTGGCCATCACCAGTGGAACCACAAGACAAGCTCTATGGCAGTGTCGACAGCCTCAGGATGACCGCCGCTTTTTTCGAAAAAATAATGGTTACTGTCTGACTGCGTACGAAGAAGAAGAAGAAGGGATTTCTATCTCACCGTTACCAGTAGATGTTTACCTGCCACTAATCATCTGTTTTTAGCCTGTCTCAGTCAACTCAGAAGGGATTACCATCTCACCCTGTTACCAGTAGATGTTTACCCGCCACTAATCATCTGTTTTAAGCCTGTCTCAGTGAACTCAGAAGGGATTTCTATCTCACCCTGTTACCAGTAGATGTTTACCCGCCACTAATCATCTGTTTTTAGCCTGTCTCAGTCAACTCAGAAGGGATTTCTATCTCACCTTGTTACCAGTAGATGTTTACCCGCCACTAATCATCTGTTTTTAGTCTGTCATTACTGGAGAACCTACTGGAGATTCTTCACGTGTTTCCTGAAGACTGGAACTTTCAGAAAACCAGTCTGGTTAGTGCCCCAGCAAAAAGGAAGCCTGTTTACAGTGTTCCAAAAACGATGTATGGATGCTTATGATGTTCTGCTCATTTGTGGAAGGGACAATGTCATGTGGCATTTCACTCAGACATATTTTGGTTGTAGAAAAGACCAATGAAACATGATAAAAACTATATGTGAATAGGTAAACAACACTAACAATATTTTAGCAAAAATACATTTTCTGTATTTCACATTTTTCAAATGTCCCTTTGTAACAAACAATGATGGAGTTATATTATTCTAAAAGTGTATCTATTTTTCTGAATAATTTAACTTGTCATTTGTATTTTTATAATGTATTAGGATATTGAATTCTTTAAAAAAAATGGAATATGTATTTTTAAAAAGAGTTATCTTTCTGTTCTTAGAAGTAGGGGATGTATTTCCTGATTTGAGGCTTAGGGTGTAAAAGGTTAAATAGAAACACCTTTTTTAAATAGACACATTCTTGTTATGTAGGTAAAGATGGGTCCCATGGCAACAATTGCCATTAGGGATGAAGATAATTCTTCATGGACTAAGCTGCAGCCTATGTGAGGTGGAGTGGTCAATTCCATTTCTTGTTGTTTATACCTTCCCCAACTCATATGTCAGGTAGCCATTTACAGTGGGATTGACTGGAGAAGCAGTTGTACCAGGAATGAACCATGCCCTGATTTTTTTCTATCTGTCTGAAATTTCAAACCCTGGCGCAGTGTAAACCCAGTCTTAGCAAGCCAGCTCGCTGTCGACTAGGCTACACGCTCCACAAACTAGAGACAACAATTTTAAAGTATAGACATCCTTTTTAAGTACGGACTGTTTTCATGGCAGCCTGGCAACCGAGGTGAGGGATTGACATGATCCCCGTAGTAGTGAGCAACACGCAGATGAATCCAAGCATAGCACAACCACCTAGAGGACCGAGGTCCACCCTCATCAGCATGCTCAGAAGTTGAGGAAAGCTACAACAAACCGCCACATAACACCCTTTTCAGGGCGCACAAAAGAGTCGATCTACTCATTGTGGGCATTCAACAACAACTAGTATAGACAACCTTTTCAAGTAGTCAACAATTTTAGATAGAGACAACCCTTTTAAATAGAGACATCCCTTGAAGTATAGATAATCTTTTCAAGCTCTGGCAACCATTTTAAGTGACAGTGTTTTTAAGTAGAGACAACCTTTATAAGTGGAGGCAGCATTTTTAAGCAGAGATAACATATTTATGTAGAAATTTATTCCTGTGTCATCTGTTTAATAATCATAGGTTTCTGTCTATAAATGATAGAATTTTAAAATTGTCTAGGTATAGGCTTGCTTTGATAACTAAATAATCTGTCAATGAGGGGAAAGAACAAACATTCTAGGTAGCATGATTATATGGTGGATACATTTTCTGGACTTGCACTTACTTAGTCGTTCAGCATCTTCCATGGAGTATAGAGGTTTGCCGTAGGGAATGCCAGACTGATCTATCTATTCCAGCTTAGTGCTGTGTCTATCAGAGACTGTTTTATGTCACCATCCCAGTGTGCTTTGGGTTGTTCTGGGGCGGGGTCTGGATCCCTGTCTTGAGTACATCATTTATGCAGCTTGTAGCTGAATTTTGTGGGTTGTGATCATTACCTATGATTGACATCCTAACATCAAGTCAGGTACATAAATGAAGCCATATACAACCAATATTGTCTTCTTATATTCTTTTATATCCTTTGCATCTCATGGAGAGACAGGGTAACAAATGGAGGTGCATTCTTGCACCGGTCTTCCAAATATGTACACCCTCCTTCACCAACGAAGACTGTGATGGCTTGGTCATGTTCATCACATGTAAGACGATCACATTGTGCTTCAAAGACGCATGTAAGCGGGACATGAAGGCTCTGGATATGGATCTGACATCTTGGGAAGACATAGCTGCAGACTGATCCTAATGGCGATCTAACCTGAAGAGACACATTGTGCTGGGCGAAAATAAGTTCATGCAACACAAAGAAGTGAAGAGACAACGGCGAAAGGAAAAAGAAAACCAAAAACTCAGATTTTGCTGTCGAAAGGAAAAGTAAAACCAAAAACTCAGTAAATTTTAATACTCAAAGGTCGCTTCAACCTAGTCAGACATGACTGAAAAGGGGCTACTAGTACTTCCATATTCTCTTTATTAATTAGGGATGCACTGAATTACCATTTTGAATCTGATTTGGTAGGTCAAAGTATTGTATGATAATATAATAACCCCAAAACTGTCAGTTTCCATTATTCATTGTAACAATACTGAAGCTTTTTGAGCAGCTCACACGTGACATCAGCAGCGAATGAAGGAATGAATAGCCTCCTTCAGTGATTACTGACTATCGGATGATGCGCCCTTAAAGTGATATGTTTTTGTTCTTTTCCACGTTTCATTTTCTTCCCTGCTTGTTGTAATAGTCTCTCTTCGGCCAATTTGAGGTGTGACCGTAAGACACTTTTCCACTTGGTGCAGTCAACAGCTTCATCCATCCAGAATTCAAATTCTATTTTCAGTGCATTCATGTCTCTCATGCACACATCACACATCCTTGAAACTCAACTGCGGTCTCCCGACTGTCTTCTTGCCATTCACCATTTGGATGTAGAGAATAACTTTGGGAATGCACCCATTGTTCATGAGTCGAACATGGCTGAGCAACGTATACATGCTCTGGATGCCAATCCAGTGCGGGTCATCACCTGAGCATTCATCATTCATATTCATTGCATATTTTGTGCAACAATGACATGTAAAACAATTTTTTTACAATATTGAGTGATTAGCTCGTAGCATAGATATTTGCATGTTTTTGTAACACTTTTAAATGCCATATATTTATGTTCATTACATTATAATTATAAAAAATGTTGGTAGATACATTGAACTCATTGAAAAACATTGACTAGCTTCGTAACTGTATTTGTATTCAGCCAAATAATTTAAGACCTATTTGTATTCTGCCGAATAATAAGAAACGCAATTCATAGCATCCTTATTAATTAATTAAATTCAGGGATGGCGTGGGCTAGTGGTTCAGTGACATGGCTCACAACCAAAGGTGCTGGGTTCGATCCCCATAACAGCATCGGCCGTTACCTCGGGGAAGCAAACCCTTAGAAAATGAAGAAGGAAGCAGACCCTTACATAAAATGCATGTTGAAGTCGGATGCACTGGGCCGACAGGCGCAAAATAAAAACCACAGTGCAACACACACCGCCTTAGGAATTTGATTTTAAAAAATAAATTAATTTAATTTAAAATTAAGCTGGATATAAAGAAGAAATATATCAAGTATGTTCAGCTGCTGTATGTTGTATAATGTCAACAATTGGATTGACTATGTCTTAAGAAGATGTCATTACCAGATTGACCTTGCTAGGAATTACAGAGGGAAGATAAAAATGTGGTCGACCATAACCAACTTTGTGTAGAAATATAGAAGCTGAAATCAAAACTGTAGTTCTGGTCCATACAAAAGGTGGCCAGTCTGAAGGAAGTGAAGGAAATTTGTAAGACACAATAAGGGTATGACTGGCACTAACTGTTTCACCAGTTATCAAACAAGGATCCAAGTGAAAGTGAAGTATGTGATGTTTACTTTTATGTGTACTCTGCTGTGTCTAGGCTTCAGGATACTGAAGATTGATGACCAAGTCTTGCTGCTTCGCATGGCCACATACAGCCTTGTCATCTTGAACCATAGCCGAACCTTTGAGCCTGACACAGGCTTCTATAACTACTTCAACTTTACACAAAAAGAGATTGAGAGAATTAGGGTAAGATATTGGTTTATTATTCAATTTTTTAATTTATATTTAAACATGCATGATTTTTCTCAAGAACACATTAAACTAAATACAATAAAAACAAACAGATATAGCTCAGTTACCATACTGAGACAGAGACAAAATGAAATCTATGATACAACAGCAAGGTCATTGGCAGGAACAAAGAACAACATATTATTGATAATACCCAAGAATCATCATCATTGGCATCTGAGTCTCAGTAGATCATACATGTGGCGCCCTGTGAGTTTTGTCTAACTCCATCTTCTGTATTTTGACACTGTCTGCTATGACTGTAAAGGTCGATCTGCAAATGACAGTACCTGCCACAGACAGTACAATCATGCTAAGGAGGCTGGCTTGCAGGGCTGTCCCCCAATCTCTTCAGTCTTTCTCTCTTTTCTCTGGAGTCAGAAGGCCTCTTCAAGCATCAGCAACCACTATGCCCCTTCCAACTAACTGTCTCCAAACAGCTTGATCCTGAGAAATCATTTCGCAGCTCTCGGATGGGATGTCACATGAATTCATGTCCCTCTTGCATACGTCCTTGAATCGCAGTGTGGGACGAACTAAGAATCACAACAACAATTCACATGCACTTAACAATACATTTCAATATTCTGTGCGGTCAAGAACATAGTATGAATTGTTGTGATTTGTTAGGTGTATTTTTTGTCTCTGATAAAGATCTTATGGCTGTAACGCTAGTTTAGTTTGTTTTGTTCTGGTGCACTAACTGAACCATAACTGTTTGTGTTATTAAAAACTGTATACTTTCCGTACTACTGCTAGTTTGATTTATTTAGTTAACACCAAATGACCCATTGTTGTAGGTAAATATTTAGTGTAGCTGAAGTTTCTTTTCTAGACAAAAGTTATTTTGGCAGTGATAAGATGCCATTATTGGGGAATGTCTGTTGATCTACAGAAATCCTACATAAATATTTTGATACATTTTGATAACTTTACTCTGATCCTCTGATCTCATTGTTGCCTCTGTCCACTTACAATGTTGGAATGTCTTGGGGAAGTGAAATTGTTATGCATGTGTCATATATGTGGCAGTCATTTTTCTTCAATCCATTCGATTCTATCTTCCTGAGCTTCAGAGTAAGAGGAATAGCTAGACGAATGGGCCAAAGAAACAAAAATAGGACAAGAGCAAGTAGGAAATGCTTGAAAGTGGGATCACAAGGATGTCATTTCATTAAATATAACAAAATAAAAATGTATGTTCGCTACATTCATTCATTAGGAATAAATCAGTACATGTATGCTAGAGTGATTAGTCTAATGATCATAGAAGTTGTGGTAAGATGTTCTAAATCATTCAACCAATTAGGTGCAGTCTCCTTCTTGTTTGCTGACAAATAATCACGTCTATTTCCCTCATAAAGTTAGCAGTTTGTTTCAAGCTTCTCTTCTTGATATACAGTCTATTTGAATGTTTGGGTTGATGGCGGTCGTTTAGCCACTCTGCTCTCCTCCTCCTTCTCCTGCTCTTCCTCCTCCTCCTCTGTGAGCCTCTTCATTATCAAGAATGTTGCAATGAGATGTATTCCACTGTAACACAACTCCTTTGAATCGGTGACATAGTCTGTAGGTATCACTCTTAGTTCTTTTAGGTCTATATATTTTTGGCAAATACAACCACTGACATTGCACCAGGGAAGAGTACCACTTTCTCTTTGTGTTTTCATCTGTCATTAGAACTTCTGCTGCAGTTTTTTAGGTCTCTACCTCTGCTTAATGTTCCAGTCACCACTGATAGCTTTCTTTGTGCACTGCTTGTTAGACTCAAAAGCTGATGCTCTACTTTTTGTTTGTTGACCCCATATATGTTGATGTCTGTGTGTACAATTTTATTTTGCTGAACAGATATTTTAATTGTTAGCTGAAGTAACTTCATAGTATTTATGTTAGTTCTATAATCAAGGCATGTAATGGCTCAATGTTATCACAATATGTGACTGCAATGTTATCATAACATGTGGCAGCAATGTTATCACAGCATGTGACAGCAATGTTATCACAACAGGTGGCAGCAATGTTATCACAACAAGTGACAGCACTTCTCAGAAGCTTGGTATCAAACATAGGTTGTTAATGTATATAAGGGGCTTGTCATAAGTCTTTACCCTAACCATGAAAGAGTATGAGGAGAAAGTTGAAATTTGAGACAGCGCTTATTCCTTCTCAATGTAGCCACCTCCTGAATTTATACATTTCTGCCATCTCTGCGTGTCCTTGAAAAGACCTTCAGAATAAAGTAACCAATTTTTCAAACTAAACAAGTTATCACAAGCCAGTATTACATCTTCATCACTGTCAAAATGATTTTCTTTCAGCTGTTTTGTAAGTTTTGGGAAGAGAAAAAAGTCTGATGGAAAATATGGTGGGTGTGGAAGAATTTCAATATTCAAATTGTTGGCTGTTTGCAGCACAAGCCTTGCTTTATTGGAGGGCATGTTGTATTGAAGCAAAAGCAGAATTTGAGTGCGTGCTATCCCTTGTTTTCAGGTCACAGTATTTCTTACTTTGGTAAGGAAATCTGCATAATATTTCTCATTAACTGTGTTGCCATGAGGCAGATAATCTTTCAATATGACACCTTTGACGTCCCAAAAAACAGCCAGCGTCACTTTTCTTGCAGATTTCTGTGCTGTTGACTTGACATGTATTGGTGAGCCCGATGTTTTCCACTGCATGCTGGAAATTTTGGATTCTAGATCATAATGGTGAACTCAAATCTCATCTACTGTCACCATGGTCGGCAACATGTTTTTCGACTGACACATTTTGAGCAACTGGCCATAGCAATCAACCCTCGTTTGTTTCTGTTCACATGTCAGCAGACGCGAGACCCAGCGGGCACACACTTTTCTCATGTTCAGTCTGTTGTGTAAAATTATAAAAACTACTTTCATTCAGTTTTGCTGACCTAGATTTATCTGCAGTTGTCATTTTCCTATCCTGATCAATGATTTTCTTCACTCTTGCAGCATTTTTATCGCTGCACTCTGAGGATGGTCTTCCAGATCTTGGAAGATCAGCAATATGAGAACGGCCACACTTAAACTGCCTACACCAGTTTTTTACAGAAGCATACGAAGGATATAATTCTTCAAACACTAGTTCCATCTGCCTGTGCATTTCTGTAGGTGTTTTACCCTGCAACATCAAGAATTTTATCACAGTTCTGGCCTCTGATTTCTCCATTGTTCTGACAAATTGTTCCTGTAGAGCACAGATCTTCAACAAATACAAGCCAAGTATTCCTGTCCTGGGCTTTCTCTATCTATCTCTATCTTGGATGGTTTGGTTAGTTTTTTTTCCCTTTGATTAAGTTACACATACATACTCACACACATGATTTCATACACACACATGCATACAGCACTATATCACACACCTATGCACACACACACACCCACATGCACACCACACATGTAACGCATATTCACACTCGTACTCACCCACATTTGAAGGCTCCCACCTTGCTATCACCAAACACAGTCAACTATAGAAAGTTCATGCTGTTCTTCTTTGCCTCAATTGTCCAGGAGCTGTTTCCAGAGTTTGATGTCATCCACTCCCACTACAAGCGCACCGGGTTAATGACCCAAAGACTTGGCCTTACGGAGATGGAGTTTGCTTACATGTCCTGTATGCTGCTTCTTAATGATGGTACGTTGTATGGCTTTTATGTGCATGCTTTAAATCAAATTTTGATTAATTCACTTTTCTTAATTTTCTCCATCTCTTTCTGATCCCTAGCAGACTCTTATATGCTTGATCTTATATTTATATGCTTGATCTTATATGAGGCACTAATTTGACTCAACACGGCCAACACTGAAATGATCGACATGCCGAGACCACTCTTCTGGGGCCTAATATGGAACTGGTGCTGGACTTAGACCCCCAGAAATCTGGGGTTATGCCCCCTGTGGCTCGGTTTTGTCTGCATCCAGTGTTTGATAAAGGAATTGACGGAAGAGCACTATCAGGAGTGGTGCCTGAGACCTAAGTTAACTTACCACGCCAATACTGCAAAATGACTATCAAAAAGTACACCTTCGTGGGGTCTAATAGAGAACATGTGCTGGAATTAGACCCTAGAAAATTTTTGGGGCTACCCTCTAAGAAACTTGATTGTCTCGCTAAGGGAATTGACGGAAGAGCACCACCAGGTGTGGAACCTGCGGCTTAATTTGACTGAACACGCCAATACTGTAGAACAACTGACAAATCGAGAGCACTGCCGTTTGGGTCTAATAATGAACGTACGCTGGTATTAGACTCACGGATGACAAGTCAGCTCTCAAACACTCAAATGAAAGAACGCTACGGAAATCGTGTTTAACTCCGCAGAAACCGCAGATTTCAAATACCTGGTCATTGACAAACAAAAGCCCTCAATAAATTCGTCTGGCCAAATAGTGAACGGGTGCTGGAAATAGATCATCTGAAGACAGGTCAGTTTTACCCTACAAATGACAGGGCGTTGCTACGGAAAACCAGCTCAAATCGAGAGGAGCCGCAGACACTTTGGTTCACGTACCAGGCTGATAAGCCAAGGGCGCGAGGCTACCATGTGGGGGATTACGGCCGAACCCTTGTAAGCCGCAATCCCGCCCAAAATCTCAGCACCACTGCAATGGGAGGCTCCTACATGCTCGGGACCTGGGGCTTGCCCCCCAGCCCTATCAGGTAGAGCCACAGTAAGAGGTTCTTGCCGCCCGCCAATCAAAGCGGGCGGACAACTGCTTGATACTCACCCTATACGGCGATGGGGTGCGAAAAAAACACCAACCAAAGACTTAGAACCTGGTCGGGGTGTCGAAAACAGTAGAGCAGCCACCTCACTGTGAACTGTCAAGACTCAACCACTGACCATGAGAGTTGTCCGCACACCAGGCGATCAACATCTCTGTGACATTACCAGGCTTGTCCTCTGGCTGAATGCATGCCGATATCTACCTCTGTACGTTATCAGCCATAACTATCATGCTGGACGCAGAAGAGATGCAGACCAGCGGACATTGCACACCTGCCCCACTGTGTCAACACCCCAGGTGGCGGGGAATGCTAGGCGTACCATCCCTGCATAGAAGCCAAGAAAATAAAGGGAAAAAGAGATACCCCACTCACATGCAAATGCTACGTTTCTGGCAGGACGTGACGATCCTGGGATACAGACACACTGGACTGCCTCTCTTCCGGGTAAACCAGTCCATCTCATATATCACATATCATCATTGCACCCTATAGACACGAGTAGTGAAGACTCGATAGTCTGGTAAGACAACTTCCATAGGAGAGAAAACTCTGATCGTAAACAACTGCTGCCTTGCAGATAGGCTGGGGACAGCCAAAGGCTAAGGAGGGCATCCCTACAGAAACGCCTGTTGAAATCGGATGCACGGGGCCGCAAGCCTAACAAAACAGTGCAACGTAAATCACAGTATGATGGCAGCACAACCTATTCGAAAAACGTATGGCGCTCATCCTGAGGAGACCCGCCAGGCAGCGATAGCGCCGGGCCCCACGCCTCGAAGGGGCCCACCCTTGACTACTGGTGGTCACCCACCCATGTGTCGTGGAGTCAAGGCACATGGCTATGGGGTAACGTCTATTGGCCAAAACCTCAAGACCCTCAAAATACTACAGTGGAATGCGGAGGGAGTCATTAACAAAAAACTTTCCCTAACACACCACCTGCATGAAGGTAAGATTGACGTGGCATGTATCCAGGAAACGCACCTCAACAATAACCATAAATTCTCAATCAGAGGATACCAGACCTTCCGTCTAGATAGAGAAGGCCACAAAGGAGGGGTCCTGATACTGACCAGAAACAGCATACCGAGTAGCGCGGTACCTGTCAATCACACCGGACAAGCAGAAATTGTAGGAGTTGACATAATGGCTCAAGAGACGAAGCTCCGCATTTTCAATCTGTACGGACCACCAAACAGAGACCTATCGCTCTCGAGTATGGAGGTCAGAGACTCCAACTGCATAGTAGTTGGAGATTTCAACAGCCACTCGGAGAGATGGGGATACTCTGACACAGACAGCAGAGGTGACGAAGTGGAAGATTGGGAGATAGATGCAAATCTCTCCCTAATCAATAGGCCGGAGGATAGCCCTAGCTTCTATTCAAGAACATGGCATACCACCTCGACTCCAGATTTGGCCTTCTCCACACAGGACATACACTATAAAATAGACCGCCAGGTGCTAAACCAACTGGCAGGTAGCGACCACAGGCCGATCAGGCTAACCATTGACATGGAAGTTGGCCCACAGGAAACAAAAACCGCTCCCACGTTGGAATTACAAACGAGCCGACTGGGACAGATTTGCAATCCTGACAGATGGGCTGTGTGAAACCATCAACACACGAAACACCAAAATGAAGCCCATGGTAGAGAGCCTAAGCAAGGCAATAATGCAAGCCGCCACTGAAACCATCCCAAGAGGAGCTAGGAAAAACTATAAGCCCTACTGGAATGATGAGTTACAGAAAGTGGAAGATGCAGTAACAAATGCTAGGAACATGGCAGAACGAGAAAAATCCATGGAGGCAAACATCGCCCTCAAAGCCGCCGCGGCGAAGTACAAACACACTCTCAAGCAAACAGCAAGAGAAAGTTGGAAAAATAAAACGGAAAGTTTAAACCTGGACAAAGAAGGGAACAAGCTATGGAAGCTAGTCAGAGCCATGAACGACAAAACCCCGTCAAATAAACAAATTACTATCAAGCAGGGCGAGAACTTGATCACAGGTAAGAAAGCCGCAAACGCCTTTGTCGATCACTATGCCAGAGCAAACCACATCGAGGTCCCTGCAGATAAGCATACAGACATTAGCGAAGAGCTAAAGGGACACGAAAACATAAATACGGCTCCTGAAGAGCACATGATGGCCAAACTAACAATGCGCAAAATGGAAGAGGCTATGAGAACACTAAAGAAAAGGAAATCTCCCGGAAAAGACGGGATAACAAACGAAATGCTGATGGGGCTGGGCCAAACAGCGAAGAAAAAACTACTATCAGTCCTGAACCAAAGCTGGAAAAGGGGTATTGTACCCCAGGCATGGAAAGATGCAATACTGGTACCAGTACCAAAAACAGGAAAGGATAAAACAGATCCAAATGGATACAGGCCCATAAGCCTACTGAGCTGTGTCGGCAAGCTGATGGAACGGATGATAAACACCAGACTGATGTGGCATCTGGAAGAAAAACGAATACTAATTCCACAGCAAGCCGGCTTTAGACAGCACAGATCCACTGAGGACCAGGTCATCCTCATAGCCCAGGAGATAGAAGATGCCTACCAGGCACAGAAACACACAGTAGCTGTTTGGGTGGATCTGGAAAAGGCATTTGACAAAGTCTGGAAGGATGGACTTAGAGTCAAGCTAAGAAGAAGTGATGTCTGTGGGAA
This sequence comes from Ariolimax columbianus, assembly GCA_036924085.1. Lineage (NCBI taxonomy): Eukaryota > Metazoa > Mollusca > Gastropoda > Stylommatophora > Arionidae > Ariolimax > Ariolimax columbianus. The sequence goes on along the minus strand of JAVGWX010000007.1, from coordinate 64,563,723 downwards.
GATGTACAAGTGGATCAACCACTACCTCAAACAAAGAACGGCCAGAGTCCAAGTACAAGGGCAGATGAGCAAAAAGGTGACACTCGAGCAGGGAGTACCCCAAGGGGGAGTATTGTCACCCACACTCTTCCTGGTATATATAAACGATATTACAGAGAATATACCAAGAAGAGTCCATAGCTCAATGTTTGCAGACGATCTGGCTATGTGGACCTCTGAAAAGAATCTCACCATAGCAAGAAATCGGATGCAGACGGCCCTAACATCGCTGGAAGAATGGGCGAACTCATGGCTGGTCAAAATAAACGAGGAGAAAACCACGTGCACAATATTCTCGCTCTCATTAAAACCCCAAAGTACCAAACTAAGGCTAAATGGCAAAATCCTGCAGCCAAACGACAACCCAACCTATCTGGGAGTCACATTTGATCGGCGCATGACATGGAAAAGTCAGATTGAGAGAAACCGAATGAAAGCCAGAGAAAGAATGGCGATCATGAGGAAACTTGCTGGCACAAGCTGGGGAGCAGACGAAGGCATACTAAAGAAACTGTACACTGGAAGAGTGAGACCAGTTCTCGAGTATGGCATTGCGGCATGGACAACCGCAGCGAAGGCGAACTTCGATAAAGTTAACAAACTTCAAAACCAAGCCATGAGAATTATAACAGGTGGCATGAAGTCAACGCCAATTGTAGAACTTGAAAAGATTACAAAACTGCAATCCATGACCGATAGAAGAGACTGCAGAGCCCAGCTGCAGTCAGAGAAACTCAGAAGACTGACGGACCATCCAATGTACCAGAGACTAAACAATTTGGGAAATGGGAAACTAAAGCGGAGAAACTTTGCAGAAATAGCCAAAGCAAAGATGCACGAAGATCCCATAAACGCACTAACAACACCAAAACCCATCACTACTGTACGAAAACCTACTTGGAGGCAGGATATATTTCCAGAGGTGGTAGAAAATATACCAGGTATTGCAAACAAAAACTGCCAGAGTGAAAAAGAAAGGAGAGATACTACCCTAAGCTTCATAACGAAAAGCTACCCAAGCATGGACTGGACCCATGCATACACCGACGGTTCTGTAACAAACACTACACAGAACGGAGGGGCAGGAGCATTCCTGAACCTACCAAATGGCAGAAAAATAACTCTGTCATTCGCTACTGGTAAGTACACAAGCAATTTCAGAGCGGAGGCAGAGGCACTGAGGGCGGCAGTGGAAGAAATGGTAAAACGCAGTGAAAATGAGAGCCATATAGTCCTGCTGACAGATGCTCTCGCCGTAGTCACAGCGCTAAAAAGCCAGAAAAACACTGAGCTTAATGACTTAAGAGCAGCACTATGCAAACTGTGCCAGCAGTCCGCACCAAAAAGGGTAGTGGTACAGTGGATTCCGTCACACTGCAACATCCAAGGCAACGAGGAGGCAGACAGACTGGCAAAAGAAGGTGCAAGGCTACCACAAACAGATACCAGTATCACGTACGAAGAGTCAAAACGGCTTATCAAAGCCAGGTACATGACCAAATGGGAAACCGAACATACTGGTTACACCAAAAACGATGCCTATTACCAGTTGAACCGAAGAGAGCAGGTCGTTGTCTTCAGACTTCGCACTGGCCACAACAGACTGAGGTACCACCTATTCAACAAATTGAAGATAGGGTGTACCGACGAATGCCCGTGCGGTACTGGTAAAATGACCACTGAACATCTGCTGCAGAACTGCCCGACATACGAGGATCAGAGAGAGCAGATGTGGCCATTGCCAGTGGAACTGCAAGACAAGCTCTATGGTAGTGGCGAGAGTCTCAGGATGACCGCCGCTTTTTTCGAGAAAATAATGGTTACTGTCTGACTGTGTACGCAGAAGAAGAAGAAGATATGAGGCACTAGCAGATCAGGTCAGAAAATCTGCTACCCTCCAAACTGTACAATATGAAAGAAACAGTAGCAGTTTAACAATTAGAGATACTTCCTCTACTCGCACCCCTCCTCTGCTTCACATCACCAGTGCACTTTTTACCGCCCTTCTCTTATCCTCCCTCAACAAATGTTCCCCTCTCTCAAACAGCCCGTCTCATTCCATCTATCTCAACTCATCTATACTTGTTTTAGATTCAGAACTACATCTCATTTTTCCAGCAACATCATCTCATAATAATCCTCATGAGTTCCATGTATTGTATTATCTCATGCCTAGCGCTGTTTTGACCCACTTATGATGACATCGCATGAACCAATCAGTCAAGCAAACTTCCCCCTCAAACGTTTTAAATACAGACAGACGCGCATTTGAGAAATAAATTCAATTTAATTTTATCTTGAGCTTTTATTCAAACTAAAAGATCACTTGACAGACTTTAAGCATGTGTGAATGGCAGGGTGTGATCATCTAGGAATTGGAGAGCTTACTACCTTAGATAAAGCAGAAGCAAAAAGAGGAAAACCAACAACATTACAAACTAAAATGTTTTTATGCAAATGTGAGAAGCATAGTAAATAAAAGAGAAGAATTGGAACTGTATGTAGAAGAAGAAAAACCAGATATAATAGGGTTAACAGAATCATGGACATATGAGGAGATTGCAGATAGTGAACTTGAAATTGAGGGATATACAATGTTAAGGAAAGATAGGATAATTGGAGACAAGACTAAGGGAGGTGGCGTTTTATTATACTGTATAAATTCTGTTAATATAACGATCAAAGATTATTTATCATGTGGTAACAAAAATGAAAGTGTATGGGGAGAAATAGAAAGTGGGGGTGAAAATACAGTGATTGGAGTGTGCTATAGATGTCCATCAAGTCAAAAAGAGGAAGATGAGGAGCTGATTAGTAGTATAGCAAAAGCAAGTAAAGGGAAATTATTATTAATGGGAGATTTCAACTATCCAGAAATAAAATGGGATATGGCAGAAGCACTTGTAGAGTCAAAACCTTTTGTTACGTGCATAACGGACAATTTTTTAATTCAACATGTAGAAGCAGCCACCAGAGGCAAAAACATACTCGACCTAGTTTTTACCACAGAGGAAAATATGATTGAAAACGTTACCGTTGGGGAACTGTTTGGCTCAAGTGACCATCAAATCATCCGTTGGGATCTTATTGCAGGGAAAGAAGTAAACATAAACACGCGAACATACGACTACTCTAAGGCAGATGTTAAGAGGATGAAAGAGGCAGCGAACCACATAATCTGGAAAGATATTATTGTAGGAACAGATGTTGAACAGGAGTGGGAAAGTTTTAAAACAGTTCTAGAAACGCTAAAAGAGGAATGTGTTCCATGTAGGGAGGTAAACCCCAAGCGTAAAAAGTGGATAACTAGATTTGTAGTGAAATGTAGAAGAGCAAAAAATAAAGCATGGCAAAAATATATAGAGGCAGGTAAATCAAAAGAAACATATGTAAAATATTTGGACAAGCAGAACATATCTCAGAAAGCGAATAAAACAGCAAAAATAGACTTTGAAAAAAAACTTGCTCAGAGGATCAAGACTGACAGTAAAAGCTTCTTTTCTTATGTTAGAAATAAACAAAGAACGAAAGACAAAGTAGGCCCTCTCATAGACAGTACAGGGAAAATAATAAGTGAGAATAGGGAGGCTGCTAATCTGCTCAATCAGTACTTTGGCACAGTCTTCACAAAGGAGGACTGCTCCGAGATCCCAGAGCCTATAGATATTTTTCAAAGAGACATGGAAACAGCGGGATTAAGATCAATCTGTATTACAGAGGAAATGGTTTTTAAAAAATTGGAGGGGTTGAAAGTGAATAAATGTCCAGGTCAAGATGGTATTCACCCAAAATTGCTGTATGAAATTAGAAACCAACTAGCAAAACCATTGGCTATATTATGTTCTCAATCACTTACAAAAGGGATTGTTCCACGGGATTGGAAAGATGCAGGAGTGATCCCCTTATTCAAAAAAGGCAAAAAATCAGATCCGGCAAATTATAGACCGGTGAGTTTAACGAGCATAGTCTGTAAATTGTTAGAGTCAATAATCAAAGAAAACATTGTAATGCATTTAGACAAATTTAATCTAATTAGAAATAGTCAGCATGGGTTTACTAGAGGGAGATCATGCTTAACAAATCTATTAGAATTCATGGAGGAGGTTACTAAAATCATAGATAAAGGGGAGCCGGTGGATGTTATTTATCTAGACTTTGCAAAGGCCTTTGATAGAGTACCTCATCAAAGATTATTTCGAAAGTTAAAATCACATGGAATAGGTGGCGAAGTTGCCAAATGGATTGAAAATTGGTTAACGGGAAGAAGGCAGAGGGTGGGCATAAATAAGGAGTACTCTGAGTGGAGTGAAGTGAAAAGTGGTGTGCCACAGGGCTCGGTTTTGGGACCAAGTTTGTTCTTGATATATATAAATGATTTGGACATTGATATGAGATCAATGATTGCAAAATTTGCTGATGACACAAAACTATGCAGTAGTGTCTCATCTAATGCGGAAGTGGATATATTGATGTCGGATTTAGATAAAATTCGAGAATGGTCTGTAAGCTGGCAAATGGAGTTTAATGTAGATAAATGTACAGTCATCCACATGGGTAGATCCAATATGGAACATAATTACAGAATGGGAGAAAACAATATTAGAAAGATAGATAAGGAAAGGGACCTAGGGGTTATAATAGATCATACAGGAAAGGTGAGTGAGCAAGTTAAGGTAGCAGTGAAAAAGGCAAATGCAATGTTAGGTATGATAAAAAGAAATATTAAACATAGGAGCAAGGAAGTGATCGTCAAACTGTATAAAGCTTTAGTTAGACCTAGATTGGAGTACTGTGTACAGGTGAGTCGTTATCATAGAGGGGACATAAACATGCTAGAAAGAATACAAAAAAGAGCGACAAAGATGATAGTGGGATTCCAGAATTACAGTTATGAGGAACGACTCAGAAAAGCCGGCCTACAGTGTCTCGAAGAGAGAAGAATTCGTGGTGACTTAATACAGGTTTATAAGATGATCAGAGGAATCGATAAATTAGACTATAACAAGTTTTTTAAAATACAGCCACCTACAATAACACGAGGGCATAGCTACAAGCTGATTAAAGAGAGGTCCAGGTTAGATATTAGGAAATATTTTTTTAGTCAGAGAGTGGTATCTGCTTGGAATGCATTGCCAGGGGAGGTAGTGGAGGCAGGGACAGTTAATGCATTTAAGAATAAACTGGATGCGCATAGATTTTAGAGCAAGGTGATGTAAATGTAACTGGTTGTATACAGACTCTGCAGGGTCTTCTAAACCAGTATAAAGATGTTAAGTTAAGTTAAGTTAAGTTAAGAATGAGTTCATTTGCACTGTTAGTCACCTCTTATAACATGGAAGTGATCCTATTCTCCTCTGACACAGGAAACCCTCCTTGAAACCACATAGACATTCTTTCAACTGATCAATTATTTATCAGCTACTGACTGCTGTATATTTGCTAGATAGTTAGTATTTGATTCAATTATTTGGTTGACTGTCGTGGGTAGCTGAAGTCGTCAAATGAATTGAGTCTGTCATTGTGAGCCCTTGTCACCGCAAAAATCATTCTACTGTCATCTATCCAACCTGCAGAGACACCCTCCCCCCTCCACTGCCATGCCCTGTAGCCAGATAAACTAGCATTATAAGCCACTAGCAGACGTTGGCCAAGGTGCATTCTCACAGGATGACCAAAACATTGTATTTTTGGTCCAGAAATGTATTCTTCACAAAACATAGGGCTGACCAAACCTTGGGCATCTTCATTCTGTAACCTAACTCTCCTGGTGACTCACATGACTGTTCTCAAACACATCATTTCACATGTCAAAATTCTACGCAACTATACTTTATGTTTAGTTGATTTATGGTTGTGTAGTTTACAACTGATACGGAGCAAGAAATGGGCAAAGATAACTATATGTATATCAGAATGATGATCAGGCAATACAAATCAAGGTTTCTTACCATAGGGTTCTGAAGGTGTATAGGGGGTTCAGCAAGAGATCCTGAATAAAACAGAAATAGTTAAAAACAGTTTTACCACAGTTATTTGGAGAAACTAAACAGCCGCGTATGTCGTTGCAAAATGAATAGGCTGTCTTTTGTATTCAAACTGTTTTGACATATGATATTTAATAACTTTACTGTTCAGCATTGCCAACAAATGTATATGTTGTATATTGAAGTAAATTGGACAGTCAATAAAAAGAGCATAGACAATTATTGTTAGGTTCTTCTAATAATGATGAGCTGCTGGCCGATAGATTGATAACAACATAAACAGGTATGGCTCAGAGGTTGATAATAACAAACAGGTATGGCTCAGTTACAGATTGATAACAACATAAACAGGTATGGCTCAGAGGTTTATAATAACAAACAAGTATGGCTCAGTTACAGGTTGATAACAACATATACAGGTATGGCTCAGAGGTTGATAATAACAAACAGGTATGGCTCAGTTACAAGTTGATAACAATATATACAGGGATGGCTCAGAGATTTATAATAACATATACAGGAATGGCTCAGTTACAAGTTGATAACAATATATACAGGAATGGCTCAGTTACATGTTGATAACAGCATATACAGGAATGGCTCAGTTGCAGGTAGATAACAATATATACAGGAGTGGCTCAATTACATGTTGACAACAACATATACAGGTTTTGCTCAGTTATTGTACCAGGACAGAAACAAAACAAAACCTGCTTGCGACCAGGTGGTCTTCATCAGGTGCAAAGAACAAACACTTAACAAATTACAAAATAAGCAAAGACAAAGTACATGACAACCGAAACAAATGTACAATGGCAGCTTCTTTAAGTCAGTTCTATTAACCATTTTTCACTTTCTGCTGCTACATTAAAGCAGAATTTCAAAGTGGCAAATGAAGTGTTTCAGGAAGGTCATCGGTGTTACCAGTATAAACAGAATGCGAATGAAGATATTCGTATTAGGGTCGGCACTATGTCTTGTACGTCCATTTCCAGGCACAAAATATGCTAGTTCAGTCATCTAATGACCGACACAATGCACTTGGCGCAGTGCAGACTACTTAAGCTTCCTTTGATGATCAATGGCATAAGTGAAAAGAAAACTAACTAACTAACAGTTGCAGATTTGTTTTATTTATCTGGCCAATATGTTTGGATGTCAGTCTTCTAACCACGAGGACATGCATTCAAAACCTCAGAAAGGCATATGTTATTTTCTATCGGAGGTGAAATATTAACCAATCCTGTACAGTGCATGGGTACTACAGGGACAAGCAGCCTTCATTCCTCAGCTCTGTAAATTATCACAGCAGACCTAACAATGGGAATAAACACATTTTGGAAAGAAAGTATCACTCAATGTTTCTGTGCCCATGAACTGCTTTACTCAAGTCAAGATGTAGAGGGCATTCAGTAAACTTTATAACAAATAGTTTAGCATGAAAATGTTATAATGAACACTTTATTAGCTTAAACATTGACGCCCCTTTCATTGATTGGACACCCATGTGCAGTGTCGCGCACTAAAAAAATCCCTCGGTAGTTGAAAATCGAAAAGAGTAGGCTTAAACGTCCGCTGCAGAGGCAAAATTCAAAATTATGCTAAAAATCGACCTTAATTTAACATTTATATTGGTTTAGAAGACTGTAGAGTCTGTAAACAACCAGTTTCTTTTACATTTCCTTTCTCTAAAATCTATGTTTATCCAATTTATTTTTAAATGCATTAATTATGTTTGCCTCCACTACTTCCTGTGGCAATGCATTCCAAGCATTCACCACTCTCTGACTAACAAATATGTCATAATATCTAATCTGGACATTTCTTTAGTTAATTTGTAGCTATGCCCTCTTGTTCTTGTACGAGGTTGTACTTTGAAAAACTTGTTTAGTCTAATTTATCCGTTCCTTTGATTCTTCTTTGATTCAAATTCTTCTCTTTTTTAGACACTGTAGGCCTGTTTTTCTGAGTCTTTCCTCATAACTGTAATTCTGGAATTCGACTATCAGCTTTGTCACTCTGTTTTGTATCCTTTCCAGCATGTTTAAATCCCCTCTATGATAAGGACTCCACACCTATACACAGTACTCTAATATAGGTCTAACTATTGCTTTATACAGTTTGACTATCACTTCCTTGCTTCTATGTTTAATATTTCTTTTTATCATATCTAACATTGCATTTGCCTTTTTCACTGCTACCTGGACTTGCTCACTCACTTTACCTGTATGATTTATTATAACCACTAGGTCCCTCTCCTTTTCTATCATTCTAATATTGTTCTCGCCCATTCTGTAATTATGTTCCATATTTGATCTACTTGCATGTGAATGACTGTACATTTATTTACTTTAAACTCCATTTGCCAGCTTACAGACCATTCTCGAATTTGATCTAAATCCGACCTCAATATATAAACCTGCTTTAGATGAGACACTACTGCAAAGTTTTTTTGTCATCAGCAAATTTTGCAATAATGGATCCGATATCAATGTCCAAATCGTTTATATATATCAAGAACAAAATTGGTCCCAAAACTGAGCCCTGTGGCACTCCACTGTTTACTTCACACCACTTAGAGTACTACTTATTTATGCCCACTCTCTACCATATCTATTACGGGATCCTCGCTGGTGCTACGGAGTTTGTGCATTGTGCTGAGATTCTCCCAAAATTAGGAGAAGAACAGAGCACTCTTATGGGATAAACTGTGTGCAATGACGTTTCCTGCAACAAAATACACTGCTCTCATTGTGGTTCAGTAGACCTGCTATTTTCAGTTTCTGTTTTACTTTCTATATGTGTTAATGACATACAATACCATCAAGTGAAAAGGTATTTAAAAAGAAATTAATTGTTATTAAAATTATAAATACAATCTTTGATGTCGTGCTGAAATGTAGACATTTTAGTTGATCGTGTATATAACTTTTCCATCTCAGAATACCCAGGTCTTGAAGATATTGAGAGAACTAAGGAGCTAAAAGAGAGATACATGGACGCATTTCAAGATTATGAACTTGGTAGGTGAACTGATGTTTCCTTTTCTTTATTTGTTTTTCACCCTACATTCTTCTTCTTAGCCCTTTTTTCATGTTCTTTCTTGTCTTTGTTCTTCACCTTTCATTCTTCAAGGATGTCCCTATATTATCTTCTTTCCAAACTTTATGTCAGATAATTGTTTGTCATCCTTCATTTGACTTGCAAATTTCCATTTTATGTTCTTTCCTGTATTTGTAATAGATCTTTGTTCACGCATGACCGTTTATTACTCTTGATTGAACAAGTTAAAAACTAATTTTTTCTCTGAGTCAGTCATGTTCACACTTTGTCAGAATATCTTATCCTACAGATATTTTTCATCTACTTTTTGATAAAATAATTTCTTTTCAATAATTGACATTCCTGTTAACTAGACTAGATAAATACAGTTCAAAGAAAATAGATCATGACAAAAAATTATCAGCATTATTTATCCGTGCGGTTCCCTTTATACCACAGGGCTGCCATGAAGAGATAAAAAACCAACAATATATATATATATATATATATATATATATATATATATATATATATCAGCAATTAAGGTTACATATTTTTTATTTCATGACAAAAATACATTTCCCTACATTGCAGAAATGTATAGATTTTATCAGGCAACTATTATTGTAAAAATAAAACACATAACAGGGGCTTAACACTGGATAGAGAAGAAGTGTGTGGTGTAGTGGTTATTGTACTGATCTCTTATTCTAGATGATACGGGTTCAAAATTTGAATAACGCCTAGAATTTGCTAAAAGCAGAGGTTAAAAGTTACATCAGCAACTGTGGCAAATATTGAAGGTCATGAGTTTTGCAACACACCTGATACATCTAATAGAAATACTCTACAGTAGACAACAAGCTGCCGTTAGAACCAATGAAGGTACAACAGATTGGTTTGAGATTCACAAGGGAGTCAGACAAGGGTGCATACTTTCACCTTATTTATTTAACATCTACGCAGGATACGTCATGCAAAAGGTAAAAACAGATGACAGCTACAGGAATTTTGATCCATTCACAATAGGAGGGAAGGAAATTCCAAAACTAAGATATGCAGATGACACAGTCATGCTGTCAAACAGCACCAAGGGCTTGGAAAGACTGCTCATGTCCGTTCAGAAGCACAGTGAAGCTCAGAACCTTTTCCTGAACATTAAGAACACTAAGATAATGTCCACTGACAAAACAGAACTGCAACCCCAGATTGCTATTAATAATGAAGAAATTGACAATGTCACATATTTTGAATACCTTGGCTCTACGTTATCCAATGACGGAGACTGTTTAAAAAAAATTAGAAGACGTTTGGCCATGGCGATGCAGAAGCTAAACAACATGCACAATTTATGGCATAATACTAACAAGCAACTTAAACTGAAGATCCTGAGAACATACATGACACAAGTAGCAAGGAAGAAAATTGGAGCGTTCGAAACAAAATGTTACAGAAGAATCCTAAAAATTCCTTGGATAAATGAAGTGACAAATAAAACCATCACAGAAGACCTGAATGTTGAAGAAAACTGGCTCATAAACAATGTTATGGTTCAGAAATTGAATTTTTTCGACCACGTCAAACATCATGACGGACTGGAAAGAACGGTCATAGAGAGCATGGTACCTGGAAGGCGATGCAGGGGTCGACCAAGGCGAAGGTGGATACAAGATATCAAGGATATTCTAAACATGAACATAAAGCAGATGGGAAGATTGACTGCAGACTGAGATTCATATCGGCTGGCTGTGATGAGATCGACGTTCTACAAATGATATGCTACATGATGATGATGAGATGTTAAAATAGAAATCTAGCCTGTCACAGCATCGTGGTACAAGAGGGAAAGTCACATTTCTTCCCCACCCTTATCACCCTCCTGGCAGTCTCTAGCAATGGGATAATAAGCATAGTAATATTGTCTAGTGGTATTTTTTTCAAACACTGAATTTCTGAAAATCTGGAAATATGTACAAAACTTTCAGCTGCCTATGTTGTGCTATAATGAAATCAGTGTAGAAATAGAATATGGGAAAGGGCATTTAAAATAAATTTAATTGGCTTGTTTTAAGATACCCCAGTGCAGGAGGTGACAAATTTGTTCAGAATCTAGGAACCAGGTAAAAAAAAAAACGTTGGAACCAGACACAGTGCTGGATGAAAAAGGTCTACTACAATGGAGGAAATGACTTTCCACGTCCTAGTGGCTAGACTTTCAATTAAAAAAACAAAACAAACAGCCTTATTAACTGCAGATTTTATAAGGACAGATTTACTATATGAATAAAACATGGAATACAACAAATTATAACATAATAAATAATTATATAAATATGTATTAATAAAATAAATAAGAATTTTCACACGGCCTTCATTGATCTGGAAAATGCATTTAACTGGGTAAACCAATGTAAGCTATGGAAGGGAATGAAGAAATATGGTGTGCAGGGTCAATTACTGGATGGCATTATATGACAAATTGAATTCCAGTGCTGAGTGGTATACGCCAGGGGTGTGTTCTTTCTCCACTTTTGTTCATAATTTATATGGATAAAATTACACAGTTGGTTAAACCCCATGAGTAGTCCCTAAATGAACAGTTTTTTGCTGTTGATCAGGTCATCTTTTACCAAAATGGAGGAGACCTTCAACACCACTTAACCTGTTTAAATTTCGCTTTTGATGAATATGAAATGAAGATCAACATAGATAAGACAGAGACTATGTTAATATCGCGTGAACATGTTCAGAGATGTTTCCACAGCGGTGACATTAGTATCAAGTAAGCACGGGAGTTAAAATACCTAAGTAGTATGTTCACTGATGATGGCAGAAGGAACATAGAGATCGGACATAGAAATTCAGAAGGCAAACAGTGTCCACTATCAAATTGCATTGATTTTGAAATACCCTTTGAGTGCATCTTTCAACTAAGAGAAAACTAATAATACACTGCTTATTCCTACATTGTGTTACTAATGTTAATCTTGGTCCTTACTAGAAACACATAGGAGTAAGATCCGGAGCTGTGAGATCCACTATGTGAGAAGTGCAACCGGAAAGACAATCCATGACAGAATCCGCAACACCAGGCTGAGACAAATAGGGGGGGGGGGGGGGGGGGGGAACAAACCCAGTTAGTGCTTACATTGTCGTCCAAAAAATCAAATAGTTTGGTCATTTAGTCAGAATGCATTATGATCAGCCTGCAGCAATAGCATATCATATGCGGGTTACCGGTCCATGAGCAAGGCGGCTGACCTCAACATTGGTGGATTGAGAGTGTCTCTGACATTTAGAAAGTTACACCTAATGACAGCACAAACCTTCAACTTGGCGATAACAAATTTATTATGTGTGCTGAATGATGGTGAACGTTCTGCAGCATTTCCAGTCACAAGTGAAGTCAAACACGGCTGTGTTCTGGCACAAGCGTTTTTTAGCATGGTATTTGCAGCTATGCTTTCCGATGCTATACGTGGGTGTGACACTAACATGCATCTTGGATTCAGAACAGATGGGCAGCTATTCATTCAGCGGCGCTTAAGGTCCCTTACATTACAAAGTTGAAAGAAACAGCCATCTTAAATCTTCTCTTTGCTGATGACTGTGCCATTAACACATGCTCAGAAAGGAACATGCAGACAGCCATGGATTAGATTTGCACTGTGTGCACTAACTTTGGTCTTTCGGTCAACACCAAGAAAACAGAGGTAATGTTTCCACCTGCGCCCAGAAACTCCTTTTAACGAACCAAACATCACTGTTTAGGGCCATTGTTAACAAACTTTACTTGCCCTGATAGTACCCTCACCAGTGGAGCGAATATTGACTCTGAGGTCCACAAAAGAATTTTTATATTTGGAAGACTACGAGCAAACGTTTGGGACCACCAAGATGAATGTGTATCATGCTATTGTGTTAACCACCCTTCTGTACACATGCAAAACCTATAGCAGGCATGTCAGGAAACATAATCATTTCTATGTAAGCTGTCTCTAGAGGCTGCTCAGGATCGGTTGGGAGGATAGAGTGCCCAACTCTGTGGTCCTCAGCAGGGTGAAACTCTCTGACATCCATACGCTGTTGCAGAGAGCCCAGATCAGATGGACTAAGCATGTTGTTTGCATGTCAGATGAGCACATCCTTAAGCAACTGTTGTATGGTGAGTTCAAAACACGACAGTTCTCGCCAGGAGGACAAAAAACAAAAGAAATGATACAAAACAAAGATGCACTGATCAACATGTTGATCCCTAGTCACATCTGAATAATCATGCCATCTTTGCTTGCGATAGGCAACTAACTAACTAACTAGATTTTATAAAGAAAGAGTTACATTGCATTTACCAAATAAAATTCCATACTTATATGTTTTAGGCTATGTTCAATCTGATTTAATTACTTCATTTTTAGAATTGCATGTCTATTTTAGCAAAAATACCAGGCTATTATATGATAATTTCCTAAAAGGTGTCCATATATTTGAGAGTTTACATTATCCTCAATCTGCTTATTTCAGAACACTTCTCCAATGGTAGTCTCCGCTTTGCTCAGATGCTTCTACGTCTGTCTGAGTTCTCACAGATCAACATGGAGCACAACATTGCGGTGGGACTGGTCATCACCAAGAACTCACAGCTGCATATACCTCAGTTGTATGCAGAGATGTATGCTCCTACCAATTTACTAGAGAACAGTGACTCCACCAAATGAAGATATATCTAATTGTTGAATTAACTTAACTTAAGATCTTTATACTGGTTTAGAAGACTCTGCAGAGTCTGTATACAACCAGTTTAATTTACATTATTGTGCTCTAAAAGCTATGCGCATCCAGTTTATTCTTAAATGCATTAACTGCCCCTCCCTCAACTATCTTTCGTGGCAATGCATTCCAAGCAGACACCACTCTCTGACTAAAAAAATATTTCCTAATATCTAATCTAGACCTCTCTTTAGTTAATTTATAGCTATGCCCTCTTGTTCTTGTGGGTGGCTGTATTTAAAAAAAACTTGTTATAATCTAATTTATCCATTCCTCTGATCATCGTATAAACCTGTATTAAGTCACCTCAAATTCTTCTCTCTTCTAGACACTGTAGGCCAGTTTTTCTGAGTCTTTCCTCATAACTGTAATTCTGGAATCCCACTATTAGCTTTGTCACTTTTTTTTTCATTCTTTCCAGCATGTTTATATCCCTTCTATGATAAGGATTCCACACATTGTACACAGTACTCCAATCTAGGTCTAACTAATGCTTTATACGGTTTGACTATCACTTCCTTGCTCCTATGTTTAATATTTATTTTTATCATACCTAACATTGCATTTGCCTTTTTGACTGCTACCTGAAATTGCTCACTCACCTTACCTGTATCCTCTATTATAACACCTAGGTCCCTTTCCTTATCTTTCTAATATTGTTCTCTCCCATTCTGTAATTATGTTCCATATTGGATCTACTCATGTGGATGACTGTACATTTATCTACATTAAACTCCATTTGCCAGCTTACAGACCATTCTCGAATTTTATCTAAATCCGACCTCAATATATCCACTTCTACTTTAGATGAGGCACTACCGCATAGTTTTGTGTGATTAGAAAATTTTGCAATTCTGGATCCAATATCAATGTCCAAATTGTTTATATATATCAAGAACAAAATTGGTCCCAAAACCCAAGCCCTGTGGCACTCCACTTTTCACTTCACGCCACTCAGAGTACTCCTTATTTATGCCCACCCTTTGCCTTCTTCCCGTTAACCAATTTTCAGTATAACAATAATTGAAATGACAGATGTTACGTTAGTGAATTGTTCATGAAGCACAAAATAACAGAAGAGCAGGCACACATTTCAGAATTTCATGTGTTGAGAAAAGTAGTTAAATATGTTTCTATCAATCAAAACCTTTGCAGCTCCTAATGGATTGTAGGTCTCTAACAAAAACATGCCAAATCATCAAACATTGACTTGTCTATATCTGTTGAAGTTTTTATGACTTAATAGTTTCTGCAGGATGTGGTATCTATCCCCATGTGACATGCCTGGCAAGTTACAGTGTATTTGTCTTTGATCTCCTTTTGGACCCCTGATACACTTGGGCGAGTTAAAGGTGGTTCTTCTTTTTATCTTTTCATTTGGACATTGTGTTGCAAGTTTACAGCAAGTCTGCGTTTTTCAGACCTACACAAGCGGTTTCGACTGACTTATTTGGTTAACAGGTTTTCCTTTTCTCTGCTATTCTTATTCACTTAGCCAGACTACACTAGTGCAGTCTGTTTTCATGGCTGTCACTTGGAAGCGAGATATGGTCTTGATCAGCTCTGGTTCACTGACCCTGATGCAAAGCAGCCAGCTATGAGTTGCTGACTGCTGCCAGCTCATTCACTGTGCTTTATCTTCTGCTCCTAAAGATATTTCATATTATGCATATTTTTTACTGAATTAGTCTGACAGAAATGTTGTTTTGGTAATAGTATAGACTTTATTAATAATGTATGTTGCAATTACAGTTGCAAAAACAATGGTGGCTAATATTCAAGGAAAGTTAATTGTAGATTTACATGAGAACAGAAACAGCTAGGAAACAGATTGACCTTCATCAAAGACTGAGCAAACATGGACAGGTGATGTTATAAAACATAACAAATGGAGATCACTGTAAATAGTGAGATTTAATTAAGTTTAAATTATTATTCGAGGGACTGTCATTAAGTAACAGGAATTTTATGAAGAATATTTTTACAAGAATATGAACCAGAAATATTTTTGTGTTTTATTTTTTTTGATATAGTCCACCACGTTCAAATGAAACCAGACCTAACTCGACCAAGTGAACATATGTACAATGCGCATGAGGATGTCACTTCAGGTGTATACAGCACATACCAACCGTCAAGTTTCCAAAATGTTATTATCCTCCGGCTAATAGTTTCCTCGGTAGACCGTCGAAAACATGGCGGCTGTGATACAGAATCCATCCAGAGTTGATCAGTGAGCAGTGATTCGATTTCTAACAGCTGAAGGATGTCGACTAGTTGACATTCTTCGCAGAATGCAGGTAGACTATAGTGACAAAAGTGTGTCGAAGACAGCAGTGAAGAACTGGACAACGATGTTTAAAGAAGGATGTAAGTTTAACGAAAGATCTTTCGAGACCAGGTCATACGTATATTGTTGCGTCAGAAGCGTCAATATTGATGTAGTAATTCTGGTGGACTATCGCCGGAGCTTACATTCAATAGCAGAGGAATTTGCTGTGTCACTAGGGACAGTTCAAATGGTGCTAAGCAAGAAACTGAAGTATTGGTAGGTGTTGACAATGGGTACCAAACTAATGGGTTCCATTAATAATAAGTTATAAAATCCCAGTGCAATCATAAATTGATTAATGTATTCCTGGATAACTGACAATCTACTGTATTAGATTTGTTTGTCCAAGTTGAACTCCTTAGAAAGTCACCACTGTTGAACGTAGACTATAAGGAAGTGCTTAACAGTTCTTGCAGTGGTGATTTCTGTAGCAATGCAATTTGTTTTACATGAGGATGAAATGATAAGCCTCATGCACATCCCTCTTTATTTGTATTTCATGACATTATTACACACATTTAGGTGCAGTGCTTCTATTTTTTCATCTTGACAAAGTGGCCCTAGGACCCACACAGGGTAACAGTATAAGAAACTCTGTAGGCCTGTCTATGACAAGTGATATAGTACTGCCAGATGGTCACACTCCTGACAGATTCACCAGAAGGAAAAGCATTAAATATGCTAATGATAGCTATGGATCCTTCTACTGAGTTTTTGTAAGCTATTAATAGAAATGACTGATTACTTGACAATGATATGTAACTCAAGTTCCTTATTGTTTAGGATTGTTTGGAAATCAATTATAAATGTTTATTAACACACAGGGGATAGCGTGGGCTAGTGGTTAAGTGACACGTCTCACTTCTGAAAGGTGCTGGGATAGATCCCCATCACAGCACCGGCTGTCACCCCGGGGAAGCAAACCCTTAGAAAATGCAGGAGAAAGCAGACACTTTCATAAAATGCATGCCAAAGTTGGATGCATGGGCCGACACCCGTAAAATAAAAACACAGTGCAATGCGCACACAACCTTGTGAAGTAGAGAAATAAATAGAACGCCCAAAAAAATAGAAGTTAACATAATACATAGGAATATGATATAAAGAAAGTGCATTAAGCTATTTGAATTGTTTTGTTAAAATGTTTTCCCAGACCTGTCTTACTGCTTGTGCCTTTTGGTATCTGTGGTATATAGCAAGGGTCATAGTTTGAAATGTGTACAAAACATTAGCTATGAACTTTAACCTGTGATATTACTGCTGTATGTATGTATACCTTATGTTGGGCAGTTGAATGTACATGCAGATTTGTTTTCACAAATATTTCAGACATTTTGAAATTTTAGTGGGCTTTAAGCAGATCACTTTCTGACTTTGTTGAAAGTGTATTTAATCTTTCCCATATTATTATTCTTTACATGCTTTCAAATCCAATGAAATTCTTATGCTTTTTTTTTTGTTAGGCTTTTGGTGCGGCGGATAAGAATTGATCATTGTATTTCTGGCAGAGTAGCCTTCTCCACCATTGGCTTGTACCTAACCTGGCTTTAGGCCAACAAGTTTGCCTCTTGCTTTGTCTAACCCATTGGTTGGTCTTGCTTAGAAAGAGTGAAAAAAATCTTGATCACATCAACATAAGGGGCGTGTTCAAATAAAACCGGTCCAAACTGCACCAAGTAAACATACGTACGACGCGCATAATGATGTAACTTCTGGTGTAAACTGCACATACCAGTTTCATTTTAACACACCTCGTATATATTACAAATATTAATCACAAAGGTTTGATTGAAATGAGCTTAATCTCACAGGTTTGCTTGAAATGACCTTAGTTTAATAGGTTTTTTTTAAAATTAGCCCCTTTTATGGCTATGTGCTTTTCTGTACTGCTAAAGATTATGACTATTTCCAAATGGTCTATGTGACCTGATATAACCAAAAGGACTAAGTATGTGGTTGAAAAGAATTTACATTTGGCACCAAAAAAAAAGTTTAATTTTAATTTCAACAAGGGTATATTATAAATAACATAGCCATACTGTCCCGGTGATTTTGTTGGTTTCTTATTTCATATACACTCTTTATGGCCATTTTAACATTTACATTGTCATTATTACAGATTATATTAAAGCATATATATACATATAGATTTTGTTCGTGCTTTCAGTCTGTTAAGCTTTTGATACAAAAATCTGGCAAAGATGGCGCCGTAACTGGCTGCGAGTCTACATTTCTCTACTGTTTTGGATCATTATGGATGCCGCCAGACCACGGATTTGCCTGGAATTCACACTAGTCGACGACTTACACTTGTGTTCACGGATACATGGAGTTGTTTTCCGTCTGGACTTGTTATTTCGTTCTTTTTTTGTGATTTCTTCCGTCCGTTTATCCTGGTCTGGACGCCGGCTGAATGGCGCTACGCTTATACCTGTGTCGTATCTCACGGGTTAGTTCTGCCGGTTCACCTTCACGAATATGGTGTGTGGGAATTTTAGATGCTACTATGATGAACTGAATACAGCTGGGGAGAGATGCCAGACTCACTCACACGCTGAGTGTTGTCCATACGACCTCTTGTGGTTATCGAAAAGACACGACAAACTGCGTTAGATGCCTTCCCACTTTTCTACCCTGCGGGTTATATGTTTACGGAAAGGCTTCGGTGGTAACCCTGAGGCAAAATCTGCATCCTATGCTATCTCCAGTCGTCTCGATAAATGTCTTGCCACTGGCAAAAGGTAGCTTAGCCTCTGTGAGCGAGGTTGACAAAAGGCGCAGTTTCTTCCTCACTTTAATCCAAATCTCCGCGCAAGTCACCCATTTCAGCGGACACAGCAAGAGATACGACTGTCCACACGGCTGAACAAAGAGAGTGGTCTTCATCACTTGTGATGGACAACTATCACAGAGCAATATAAAACTTGGTGGATGTATTTTGGTTTGGTTAGCTATAAGTGACACAGTTTTATGTTTCTGTGTTTGCTTGAGACATGGACAAGTGCAAGTTGACATACTGAACTGTTGAAAAGTGAACCACTGGGGAAATGCCCTTGTCTGTCTTAGAGTCAATTGTCAAAGAATGTTGGCATTGTTTTCTTTTAATTATTGTATTTTGGTGACTTTGTTTTTTGGTTTTGTCACAGAGATTTGCCGTATATTCTTACCATAGACTCTTGTGGTCAATTCTTGCATTACATTCTTACAAATGCATTTGGTTATTGAAGTAGATTCTTGCAGTAGAACTTTGCCACAGATTCTTCTGGTAGAGTGTTACACAAGGTTGTTGTAGTAGAATCTTGTGATAGACTTCTGAAATTAAATTTGTGCAACCACAGTTTTCTGTTTGAAAATGTACTAGTGTTGATTGTCACAAGGAAAGAATGTGACCACCATTTTAATTCGGAGTGGATCTTTCAAACATAATGTTTGAAGAAATTGTTATTGGGACAAATTTACATCTCAAAGTATGTAAAACGTTATTTGTTATTCTAAATTATCAATATTAACTAATTCACTATGGAATATGTTGTGTCTTTGGGCACACTAATTTTTGCAATGTAAAACTTTGCACAAAAGCACTCATTGGAGATGTATTTATCTTCAAAAAAGTTTCACTGAAACATATAAATAAATTTATGCCAAACTATTGAGAATTTAATTCAGAATACAATAGAATGATGACATTTTATATGTGGGTGTACTCTTATGTAAATTGAATTACATTGACAAGTTTGTGTTGTCAACAAAATTATTAAAACCAGTTTTATTTACTGACCAATCAATTATAAAAAAAAATAAATATATATATATGAATGCACCAGTGGTTTTGAAATTGAAGATAAGCCATGCAGAAAGATGTTCTTAAAGTTTCATCTAATCAGATGCAATAATTTTCACATTATGCACTTTTACTAAAGGCACATGAAGTTGCGGTTCAAATGGTTTCTACAAAAAGTGTGAAATGACTACAAGAACTAATGCTGGGAGTAGAAAATCTTTAAACAGCGAAGAGCAAAATGTCGACTTCAAATAGAAATACATTACAAAATTTGGGGAAAACTTGGTATGGGGAAAGTTTTGTATCATTATACAAAATTAGTTAAAGCTGATACATCAGTTCTGCTGCATTTTGAGAAATTTCTCTAGCTGACACATCGACTTGTTGGACAATTATTTAATAAACAAAAAGAATTTCAGAAGGGAGCATAGTAGGCAGGGAGGGAGGGAGGGAGGGAGAAGAAAAATAATAATACATAGAGAACAGAATGTGAGAAGGAACTAAGATCAAATGATTACACCTGGAAAGAGGCAGAAAGAGCAGCCCAGTACCGTGTATGCTGGCAGGATGTTGTCATGCCTATGCACCGAGAGGAGTGACGGGCTTTGATTGATTGAACACCATAATAATCTACCTACCGAAGGAGCTTCTTAGCTGGACTTGATGTATGGATACAACACTGTAACTATGCTTCAGTTATGGATACAACACTGTAACTATGCTTTAGGACACCTTAAAGAGTTGGCAACAGTCTGAGTGAATAGCATGCATACAAGTCTCGCACTTTCAAGGGTTTGTGTAGACATTCTGTTCAGGTCATGCTGGAGTTTACGCTTGTCAAAGGTCTGATGTTCTCTAGGCTGCACAGATGTGACATGTTTCCAGAGCTACCACTTGAAGGTACAATAAAGTCTTGGTCATTTCAGGTTTTCTGACTATGGTGCAAGTAGTTAGCCAGCAGCTGTTGACGGCTGTCGTCTTGTTCACTGTGTCTTTAGACTGGGATTTACTGGAACAACTTATTGTCCTTCTGTCAGACTCTTCAATAGATGACTGCAGGAGTTTGATATCAAATGTAGATCAGATCAGGTCAGATCATCCTGTAACAGGTGAGGTTGTTAGGGCAGCCATGAAGACACCCCCACAAACCCATGCCACCTATCTCTATCAGCAGCCACTGTATGCGCTTCTTCTGATTGGAGATTAGTCCATTCTTTTACGTTGTCCTCCCACCACTTTTTTGGATGACCTCTTCGTCGTCTGCATTGCACCCTGCTGTGCAGGATTGTATTTGCAAGACCTCTGGAACTCAATATGTGACAGTACCAAGTGAGTTTCCATCTTTTGACCGTTGCCAAGAGGTCTTGAAAAGGTCCTGTTGCTGTTGTAATTCTTTCTCCTATTTCTCGTATGTGGATCAAGTAGAGTGGAATTTGAGTTTGGCATTAAATGTAGCTAAACCAGAGTGGGATTTGAGTTTGCCATCAAATGTATTTCAGGCATAGTGATATTTGAGTTTAGTATCAAATGTAGGGCAGGCAGAGTTGTATTTGCATTTGGCATCAAATATATATTAAGCAGATTGGGATTTGAGTTTGACATCAGCAGAGTGGAATTCTTGAAATGATGGATCAAGAGAATCTACAACTACAGAGCAACAAAACCATAGTTATTTATACACTTCACCCTTGCTGAAAGAGACCTAATACCTATGGTATTGACCAGAATGGAGTTAACGATTTTTCTTCACATAAGATACCATAGCATAGCACTTTAACCATTTACAGAATTCTCTTGTAAATCAATAGTGTAACCACTCAGTTAGTGTAACGTAACATTCTGATATCACAGTTGATGTAACATAACATTGTGATTTCACAGTTGATGTAAAATTACAGTATAACCACTCAGTTGATGTAACATAACATTGCGATTTCACAGTTGATGTAACATGACACTATAACCACTCAGTTGTGACATAACATTGTAACAACAATTGATGTAACATAAAAGTAGAACCACTCAGTTGATGTAACATAACATAACATTGTGATCACAGTTGATGTAACATAACATTGTAATCACAGTTGATGTAACATAACATTGTAATCACAGTTGATGTAACATAACATTGTGATCACAGTTGATGTAACATAACATTGTCATCACAGTTGATGTAACATAACATTGTGATCACAGTTGATGTAACATAACATTGTAATCACAGTTGATGTAACATAACATTGTGATCACAGTTGATGTAACATAACATTGTAACCACAGTTAATGTAACATAACATTCTGACCACTCCACTCAGTTGTAACTTAACATTTTTGTATACAAACTCTGATGCCACCAAAAAAACCTAGCAAAATGCTGACTTTAATTATACTGTTAAATAGAATACTGTTAAAAACCTGCAGATTGCACAACTCCATCCAACTCTGGATTGTGACTCCACCTCTCTGTATAGCTAATTTGATCATCTTCAGAAGATAATAACAGATAGCTGCAGTACAATCATAATACATTTCTATTTGTGTAGCGGCTACCTTGGCGAGCTCCAGCAGTGAGACCATTTTTATCTTGTCTTCAACTTTCATTGTTATATTTTTAGGTGTTTTTTTTGGTGGTTTTATCACACAAGCACGCACACAAGTTCCAATCCAGTACATGTCAGGTTGTGCTTTTTGGTTTCTTCACGAGGATTGTGACCTATCCATCTCCAATTTCTGTACTTAATATGCAGCTGTATTAGATGTTCTTGTCTTTGTCAACCAAGGAGTCATGAAAGAAAGAATTGTCTTCTAATCATCATGTATATAGATTGCTTAAAGGGCCATATGTGCTATATTCTTCTTCTTCTGCGTTCGTTCTCAATCTCCCGCTACCAAATCCTGAGAGGGCTTAAGTAGCAGAATGTAGTGCAGAGAACGGAATGCGTTGTGTCGTAGCGTACAGCTTGACTGTGATATTTGCACCTTTCGGTCCAACACATCCGACTTCAGCAAGCATTTTTTGAGTACCGGGTTAGCATTCCCTCTTCGATCCCTTCTCCTTAGCCAGTCTGCCCTGCTGCAGCCTGTTATCCAGGATCACCACATGGAGGTGTAGAAGGGTCTTGACAGCTCTGGTTCGCTGACGCTGACACTAGCAGTCAGCTATGGGTCGCTGACCACTGTAGCTCATGCGCTGCTCAGCGTCTTGATCCCATGTGCTATATGATTAACTGAGCTGTGCCCTGGTTGAAAAAAAGAACCACTATAGCCTACAAAATGTTTCACATCTGATTAAAGAGGGTTGTGCATGGGACTTGCAACATCATCATGTGAAACACTGCTATTGAAACCGCCACTAAAAGTCTTCAGATACAGACTTCCTTTAAATGACCAGCTGTAATGATGGTCCTATGCTTTGCTTAGAGTGAAAAAACAAATCATCATTTTATATGTGTACAAATGTTTGTAAAGTTGATATCTCACACCTGCATGAGTCAGGAAGGTTTATATCCCATACATGTATGAGTCAGGATGGTTTATATCCCACACCTGTATAAGTCAGGAAGGTTTATACCCCACACCTGTATGAGTGGAAGGTTTATATCTCACACCTATATGAGCAAGATTTATATCCCACACCTATGTGAGCAAGGTTTATATCCCACACCTGTATGAGTGGAAGGTTTATATCCCACACCTAAATGAGCAAGATTTATATCCCACACCTATGTGAGCAAGGTTTATATCCTACACCTGTATGAGTGGAAGGCTTATATCCCACACCTATATGAGCAAGATTTATATCCCACACCTATGTGAGCAAGGTTTATATCCAACCTATATGAGCAAGGTTTAAATCCCGCACCTAAATGAGGAAGGTTTATATCCTACACCTATGTGAGCAACATTTATATTCTACACCTATGTGAGCAAGGTTTATATCCTACACCTATGTGAGCAAGGTTTATATTCCACACCTATGCGAGCAAGGTTTATATCCTACACCTATATGAGCAAGGTTTATATTCCACACATATATGAGGAAGGTTTATATCCTATACAAATATGAGCAAGGTTTATATCCTACACCAATATGAGCAAGGTTTATATCCTACACCAATATGAGCAAGGTTTATATCCTACACCTGTATGAGCAAGATTTATATCCCACACCTATGTGAGCAAGGTTTATATCCTACACCTGTATGAGTGGAAAGCGTATATCCCACACCTATGTGAGCAAGGTTTATATCCTACATCTGTATGAGTGGAAAGCGTATATCCCACACCTATATGAGCAAGATTTATATCCCACACCTATGTGAGCAAGGTTTATATCCTACACCAATATGAGCAAGGTTTATATCCTACACCTATATGAGCAAGGTTTATATTCCACACATATATGAGGAAGGTTTATATCCTACACCTATATGAGGAAGGTTAAATTCCACACCTATATGAGCAAGGTTTATACTCTACACATATATGAGCAAGGTTTATATTCCACACATATATGAGCAAGGTTTATATCCTACACCAATATGAGCAAGGTTTATATCCTACACCAATATGAGCAAGGTTTATATCCTACACCAATATGAGCAAGGTTTATATCCTACACCTATATGAGTCTGAAAGGTTTATATCCTACACCTATATGAGCAAGGTTTATATCCCACACCTGTATGAGTCTGAAAGGTTTATATCCCACACCTATATGAGTCTGGAATATTTATATGCCACACACTCATTATGTATATCCATATTTCAGGCTGATATGCTATGTCTACAAGAGCAACAACCCAGCTTGTCTTTGAAAGCTTTTTATTGTCCAACTAAATGAAAATAAACCTTCAGATTTTATCACTTTTATCAGCCCTTCTAATCATTCTAGACTAAAAATCTCTTACACAAAAATGTTTAAACATCTTCTTCTTCTTTGTTTGTTCTCAGTCTCTCGCTACCAAACCCTGAACAGGGCTTTGCAAGTAGTAGGATGTAGTCTGGAGAACTGAATGCGTTGTACACTAGTTTACAGCTTGACTGCGATATTTGCACCTTTCGGTCCGACAATCCGCCTTTGGCAGCAGGCATCTTTTTAGTACCGGGTTAGCCTTCCCTCTTTGATCTCTTCTCTTTAGCTAGCCTGCTCTGCTGCAGCCTGTTATCTAGGATCACTGCAAGGAGGTGTAAAAGGGTCTTGGCAACTCTGGCTTGCTAGTCCTGACGCTATCAGTCAGTTATGGGTCGCTGACAGCTGCAGCCCATTTAAACATCTATACTTCTTAATAGTATATTTACTCTCTGGGAACAATCATCACAACTTTAGTGCTTTATACACTGCAAGATATGGAGTTAAAACTGTTTCAATACTGAGTTGAAAATGAACAATATTTCATATCTCATTGTTTGACATAGTTAAAATGAGTTATCTGTAAACATGTTATGTATTGTACAGAGCACAACAAAGTCTCAAGTATAGGCAGATGATTATAACCTTTAAGATTGTGTTTGATCACGGTCATGTGGAGTGGAGATACACAAGGTGGTAGGGGGTTCAGCAAATTTTGACAAGAGCGGGCTTAAAAAATGTCTTAATTTTGTGTATGTCATTTAGTTAGTTAGTTAGTCATCAAATCATCTTCATCGCACTCAGAACAAGTCCATACGCGCTTAGATCTCATCCTCAGTATGTCTGCCAGTACATGATTACTGACCGTTCCGGTCCTGTGCTGGTTAACCAGACGTCTATGGATCCCTGTGTGGTGTTTTTTCCTCGCCGCCCCTCGTTTCACACCCAATTCAACAAGTTGCGCCAAGGACGTTGATTCTGGATCAATTTTTTAATCTTCCTTCCAGCCATTTTCCCTAACGGCATTTAGGAAATCAGCTCGGTCCATTGATCTCCTGCCCTTCACTATAGCTGCACTCACCAAACTATCAGCTCTCTCGTTCCCTTCGACACCTGCATGTCCCGGAACGAGTATGAAGGTGACTCTCTGCAAACGTGACTGCCCTACCGACTCCAACCACTGGCGCCGCCTGTTTCGAACTTCCTGAGCATCCTCATTGAATCACTGAGGATGCACACATGTGTGCCACTCATTGTTTCAAGCCAGAGCATAGCTTTCGTAACAGCCATGATCTCCATGGTCAGACTGCTTGTGGTTATCGCAAAAGCTCCAGACTCCTCCTTGATTGTTTTCCCATCCCTCTGAGCCGTGAAGGCCCATGCGCTTCTCAAACCATGGATGAGGGATCCATCTGTGTAGATAATGACATCATCATCCGTGGAATTTTGATTGATCAAAACGTTACCCTCCAACACCAAATCAAGTGGGACAATCACATGGAAAGTCTGCAGGAAATTCTCAGGTAATTTCATAAATTTTTCGCCACATGTTATGTCTCCCAAAGCACACACCCTTTGCACAGCTACCTCAATCTGACCCATCCACGATTGTCCCCTTACACAGGTCTTGTGCCTTTTGTCTTCCTCATGCAACGGATGCTCTTCGTTCGCACTAATGTGGAGGTAAGCTCGAGCCTGACACATCCTAAACCCCACAGTTGGCATGTCCAACAGAAACCTCATGACAGTTATGGTCATGTCTTTTGTAGAACCAAGAATGATTCTCATTGCCTCATTCTGAATCTTTTCCAGTCTTTCCAGCTGCGTCTTGCTGAGTGTGATAATTGCCAGGGCATATTCTATTACGGAAAGGACCAACCCCTGAAAAAACATCAATAAGAGTCTCTGTTCGCAGCTAACCGCAGCCATCAGTCTCATTGCCTCCAGACCTTTAAGGGCTCTGATAATGATGTGATCGACATGTTCCTTGAACCACAAACTTCTATCGAAGAGAACTCCCAAATATTTCAATGTGTACTATCTTTCTACTTGTGACCCGGCATAACGGTTGTAACGATGTGTGGACGGTATTATTGTTCAGGGAGAACCATGTCACCACAGACTTTGTCGGATTAATGAATGCCCCAGATTCTCTACACCATTCGCCAATGCGGCTGAGCTCTGCTTGTAGCTCCCCTGTGATCTGCTCCCGCCGACTCCCTTGACGGTATACCATGACATCCTCTGCGTAAGACAAAGTTATACCATTGTCCGTAATTACTTGCTCACCAGAAATCCCAATCAAGTACACATTGAACAGCACTGGAGACAAAGGCCATCTCTAGGGGAGGCCTGGGCTTATCATTGTTGGTTCTGGCACCCAGCGACCACACCTAAGAACGACTTTCATTTGAGAAAGAGCGCAAGAAATCCATGTAATCAGGAAGGGACAAAGCAGGAGTTCTACAAGCCGAGCCATCAATAAGTTAACTGCAACTCTGTTGTACGCATCCCCCAAATCAATGGCCACAGCACATGCTGCTTTACGTGATTGGAAACCTTCAAAAACATCATAAGCGAAGACACCCACATTACACCAGGTCTCTCTGTGTGGATCGTACCCATCTAGGCCTGAAGGAAATAGCTGAAACTGTTCAATGTGTCTCATTACCTTCGTTGCGATGAAGGATGTCTTTTATGGATGGCCATTAATGTCATATTTGTACAAGCCCCTTCCAGGGTAGAAGATTCTCCAACTCATGTTATAGCATAGCCAACCAAGGATAAAACCAAATGATGCAGAGCATGGAGTAGTAGCCATCTGAGGTTCAATGAAAGCTCTAAAAATAGCACCTCAAATATAAGATTTAAAAAAAACAACTGAGGGTCAGAAGAGAACTGAGAACAGAGTGTGGGTGGGCATGTGGCTGAACAGGCCAAAGTGTGCACGGAAACATCTGTTGCATGATGGGCACACAAGGACTGTATAAGGTGTTGGTGTTCCCGATGTTCGTGATTTCCGAGTCTCGCGTTTGCTCTGGGCTTTCACAACACAGTGGTCTTCGCTGGTAGCTACGCGCACTTTGACTGCACTTCTCTAGTTCAATCTGCTTTGCGCAAGACATTCGCAGATGGTAACATCTATCTGGCATTATTTAAGTGAGTCACTCAGACTGTCTTTAAATTGTTTCTTTGAATGTCCTCTCTCATGCCATCCCTTCCTCAGCTTGCAGTAGATGAGCTTCTTTGGGAGCCATTCGTCTGACATACGTATGAGGTATCTAACCTATCCTAATCGTGCTTTTTGTAGCAGTGCATGGCTGCTGTGCATGTTAGCCCTCTAGGGAACCTCAATGTCAGTGACACATCTTGCCATCGGATGTGGAGTATTCACCTCAGCGGCAACCTGTGTGGAAGTGGTTAGGCCTCCTTGTATGTTTAGAGTATACAGTCCAGTTTTTGCAGGGGTAGAGTAGAGTTGGGTTGATGGCGCCATGGTAGACTTTGAGTTTGGTCTTGGCGCTGATGCCAATTTTCTCACACCATCGAGCGCATTCTACAGCTGTGCTGGCCCTTGCTATTCTACTTGCCACCTCATCATCGAGGCTGACAGATTTTGACAGACCAAAATTTTTACATGTGCCAGAGAACCGGTCCATGTCTACCTGCATGTTCAGTTCTGAGTTGCTGTTCAAAGCGCAGTCGTCTCGCAAACATGAGTTCTCTGATCACGCCGCCAGCCACTATGGTTTTGGCCTTCATTTTTCTGGTATTGAATAGTTTGCCATCCAAGCTCCAGTGATCTGAAGATGCCTGTCATCGTAGCTGCAAACATCATGCTGAACAGGGTTGGAGCAAGTACACAAAATAAGAATCGTTTAAATACATCACAAGTTTCTTCCACTACTCAAGTCCATGGGTGGCACTGAAAAAAATAAACCAGGTACTGCATCAGAAAGTTTGAGTATCAGATGCTGTAATTAGGATTGAAATGTTTCATTGTACCAGGACTCAATCCTTTTCTCTTAAATCTGTCGGGTATGCATTTACAGATGGGTGAACTGGAGCTTGATGTTTCTAGTAGCTAACATAAATCATATTTTATGACCTAAGTAAATATGTAACTCAGTTGTGATCACATACTTGTTTGTATTCTCTCGCATTAGATAATTGTGTATATGCTTGTAGTTATGAATTGATTATTAATGACATCAATAAATGATTGGTTTTGTTAAAGGTTCATTTGTGTCTAAACCACTGGGTGGTGATAGGGGTGGGGGGGGGGGGGTGGGGGGGGGGGGGGTGGGTGGAGGTCTTACAAACGACACCTATTTGGCTCTGTTATAAGTTTCTTGGCAAGTGTGCAGTACGTTAGGTTGCCAGTACTTTCTGTATGTGGAGGAACAATCACCCAAAAATAAAACCTAGTGTCTGCCCCAAACTGAGTACGTTGGGAATCAAACCAAGTGCGCTGGGATTGTGAAAACCGAGTGAGTTTCACCCCTATGTCATGCAGCCTCCTAAAATATATATATTGAGAAAGGATAAATTAGACTATAACAAGTTTTTCAAAGTACAGCTGTCTACAAGAACAAGAGGACATAGCTTCAAATTAATTAAAGAAAGGTCCAAATTAGATACTGGGAAATATTTTTGTAGTCAGATAGTGGTGAATGTTTGAAATAGATTTTTACATGAAATTGAGGAGGCATGGTCAATTAATGCATTTAAGAATAGATTGGATGCGCATCGTTTTTAGATCAAGTGAAGTAAAAGAAACTGGTTGTATAAAACTGCAGAGTTTTCTAAAGACGTTAAGTTAAAGATATGAGACAACTTCCTGTATAACTATTGCTTTCTCATTGTCCTTAACAAAAAAGGTTTCCCTAACAAATCGCCTGTACGAAGGTAAGATAGACGTGGCATGCATTCAAGAAACGCACCTCAACAAAAACCACAGATTCTCAATCAGAGGATACCAGACCTTCCGTCTTGATAGAGAAGGTCACAAAGGAGGGGTTCTGATACTGACACGTAACTGCATACCAAGTAGCGCAGTATCAGTAAATCACACGGGACAAGGAGAAATTGTACGAGTCGACATAATGACACAGGAAACGAAAACCTGTATATTCAACCTGTATGGACCACCCAAAAAAGACCTGTCGTTCTCGAGTATGG
This sequence comes from Ariolimax columbianus, assembly GCA_036924085.1. Lineage (NCBI taxonomy): Eukaryota > Metazoa > Mollusca > Gastropoda > Stylommatophora > Arionidae > Ariolimax > Ariolimax columbianus. Next base: position 64,533,742 of record JAVGWX010000007.1, on the reverse strand, counting down.
AAATCAAGGACTCCAGCTGCCTAGTGGTTGGAGACTTCAACAGTCACTCTGAGAGATGGGGATATTCAGGTACAGACAGTAGAGGGGATAAAGTGGAAGACTGGGAGATAGACACAAATCTCTATCTTATCAATAGGCCGGATGACAGCCCTAGCTTCTATTCTAGAACATGGCATAGCACCTCCACTCCAGACTTGGCCTTCTCCACGGGGGATATTCACCACAAAATAGATCGTCAGGTGCTCGACCAATTGGCAGGTAGCGACCACTGGCCAATTAGGCTAGAAATTGATATGGAAGTAGGCCCCCAGGAAATAAAACCGCTGACACGTTGGAACTATAGACGAGCCGACTGGGACAGATTTGCAATGCTGACAGATGGGCTGTGTGAAACCATCAACACACGAAATAATAATATGAAACCTATGGAGGAAAGCCTAAGGAAAGCAATACTGCAAGCAGCTACCGAAACCATCCCAAGAGGGGCAAGGAAAAACTACAAGCCATATTGGAATCATGAACTGCAGAAAGCGGAGGATGAAGTCACAAATGCTAGAAACATGGCAGAGAGAGAGCAATCTATGGAGGCAAATATCGCCCTTAAGGCCATCACTGCGAAATACAAATGAACACTGAACCAAATAACAAGAGACAGCTGGAAAAAAAAACAGAAAGCCTCAATCTAGATAAAGAAGGGAACAAACTACGGAATTTAGTCAGAGCCATGAATGACGAAGCACCATCAAATAAACAAATTACCATCAAGCAGGGCGACACCATGCTTACCGGGAAAAAAGCAGCAAACGCCTTTATAGAACATTATGCCAGAGCAAACCACATTGATGTCCCTATAGACAGGCATACAGACATTAGTGAAGAACAAAAGAGCCACGACAACATCAATATGGCACCAGAGAAGCACATGATGGCAAAACTGACAATGAATGAAATGGATGAGGCCATGAGAACTTTAATAAAGAAAAAGAAATCGCCTGGAAAAGATGGGTAACAAACGAAATGCTGATGGGGTTGGACCAAACAGCAAAGAGGAAGTTACTATCAGTCCTGAACCAAAGCTGGAAAAGGGGAATTGTACAGCAGGCATGGAAAGACGCTGTACTTATACCAGTACCAAAGAAAGAAAAGGATAGAACAGATCCAAATGGATACAGGCCCGTCAGTCTACTGAGCATTGTGTAGGTAAACTGATGGAGCGTATGATAAACACCAGACTGATGTGGCCCCTGGAAGAAAAACACATATTAATTCCACAGCAAGCAGGCTTTAGACAACACAGATCCACTGAGTACTAGATCACTCTCATAGCACAGGAAATAGAGGATGCTTACCAAGAGAAAAAGGATACAGTAGCAGATTGGGTGGATCTAGAGAAGGCATTTGACAAGGTCTGGAAAGAGGGACTTGAAGTCAACCTACGAAGAAGTGAAGTATCCGGAAAAATGTACAGATGGATCAGCCACTACCTCGAAAACAGAACAGCCAGAGTTCAAGTACAAGGGCAGATGAGCAAAAAGGTGACACTGGAGCAAGGAGTACCCCAAGGGGGAGTAATGTCACCCACACTTTTCCTGGTGTATATAAACAATATCACAGAGAATATACCAAGAAGAGTCCACAGCTCCATGTTTGCAGATGATCTGGCTAATGTGGACCTCTGAAAAAAATCTGACCGTAGCAAACAATCGAATGCAGCAGGCAATAACATCATTGGAGGAGTGGGCGAACTCATGGCTGATCAAAATAAATGAAGAAAAAACAACATGTACGATATTCTCGCTTTCAAATAAACCACAGAACACCAAAATAAGTCTTAACGGCAGATATCTGCGGCCAAACGACAACCTAAATTACTTTGGTGTCACATTTGATTGGCGCATGACTTGGAAAAGATAAGGAAAGGGACCTAGGGGTTATAATAGATCATACAGGAAAGGTGAGTGAGCAAGTTCAGGTAGCAGTGAAAAAGGCAAATGCAATGTTAGGTATGATAAAAAGAAATATTAAACATAGGAGCAAGGAAGTGATCGTCAAACTGTATAAAGCTTTAGTTAGACCTAGATTGGAGTACTGTGTACAGGTGTGGAGTCCTTATCATAGAAGGGACATAAACATGCTAGAAAGAATACAAAAAAGAGCGACAAAGATGATAGTGGGATTCCAGAATTACAGTTATGAGGAACGACTCAGAAAAACCGGCCTACAGTGTCTCGAAGAGAGAAGAATTCGTGGTGACTTAATACAGGTTTATAAGATGATCAGAGGAATCGATAAATTAGACTATAACAAGTTTTTTAAAATACAGCCACCTACAATAACACGAGGGTATAGCTACAAGCTGACTAAAGAGAGGTCCAGGTTAGATATTAGGAAATATTTTTTTAGTCAGAGAGTGGTGTCTGCTTGGAATGCATTGCCAGGGGAGGTAGTGGAGGCAGGGACAGTTAATGCATTTAAGAATAAACTGGATGCGCATAGCTTTTAGAGCAAGGTGATGTAAATGTAACTGGTTGTATGCAGACTCTACAGGGTCTTTTAAACCAGTATAAAGACGTTACGTTAAGAGAGAAACCGAATGAGAGCCAGACAAAGAATGGCAATCATGAGGAAACTTGCTGGCACAAGCTGGGGAGCAGACGAAAGAATACTCAAGAAACTGTACACTGGCAGAGTGAAACCAGTTCTCGAGTATGGCATTGCGGCACGGGCAACAGCAGCATAGGTGAACTTTGATAACATTAGCAAACTTCAAAACCAAGCCATGAGAGTTATAACAATAGGCATGAAGTCAACGCCAATTGTAGAACTTGAAAAGATTACAAATCTGCAATCCATGACCGACAGAAGAGACTGCAGAGCCCAGCGGCAAGCAGAGAAACTCAGAAGACTGACAGACCATCCAATGCACCAGAGACTAAATAGATTTGGAAATGGGAAACTAAAGCGGAGAAACTTTGCAGAAATAACCAAAGCAAAGATGAGCGAATACCTTATGAACACTGTAACAACACCAAAGCCCATCCCTACTGTACGCAAACCCACCTGGAAGCAGCACATCATTCCGGAGGTGGTAGAAAATATACCAGGTATTGGAAACAAGAAAAGCCAGACTGAAAATGAAAGAAGAGACATAACCCTGAGGTACATAGCGGAAAACTACGCAAGCATGGACTGGACCCATGCATACACCGACGGTTCTGTAACAAACACAACACAGAATGGAGGAGGAGGAGTATTCCTGAGCCTAACAAATGGTAGAAACATAACACTGTCAGTGGCAACTGGAAAATTCTCAAGCAATTTCAGAGCGGAAGCAGAGGCACTGAAGGCTGCAGTAAAAGCAATGCTGACAGGTGAAAGCAATGAAAGCCAGATAGTCCTGTTTACAGATCCCCTGGCCGTGGTTACAGCACTAAAAAGCCAGAAAAATACTGAACTTAATGATTTAAGAGCAGTACTCTGTTAAATATGCCTGCAGTCCGCACCAAAAAGAGTAGTGGTACAGTGGGTCCCATTCCATTGTAACATCCAAGGCAACGAGGAGGCAGACAGACTGGCAAAAGAAGGTGCAAGACTACCACAACCAGATTCTAGTGTAACCTACGAAGAGTCCGAAAGGTTTATTAGGGCCAGATACATGGCCAAATGGGAAACAGAACATACTGGCTACACAAAAAATGATGCCTACTACCAGCTGAACAAAAGAGAGCAGGTCGTGGTCTTTAGACTCCGCACAGGCTACAACAGACTGAGGTACCACCTATTCAATAAACTGAAGATAGGTGGCACTGACGAATGCACCTGTGGTACAGGGAAAATGACTGCTGAACATCTGCTGCAAAATTGCCCGACATACGAGGACCAGAGAAAGCACATGTGGCCATCACCAGTGGCAACACTAGACAAGCTCTATGGCAGTGTCGACAGCCTCAGAATGACAGCTGCTTTCTTCGAACAAATTCAAGTTGATGTTTGACAGCGTACGAAGAAGAAGAAGAAGCTTTCTTATTGGCCTATTTATTTAATAGAGAAACAACAAAAGATGTACAAATTTGGTTCTCTTGACATAAGACTTGAAGTGACTCGTTGAACATTTCTGTTTCCTTAGTATTGTATCGTCAGCGAATTTTGCAATCGTGGATCCAGTATCGATGTCCAAATCATTTAAATATATGAAGAACAAAATTTGTCCCAAAACCAAGCCCTGTGACACTCCACTCTTTACTTCACACCGCTCAGAGTACTCCTTATTTATTCCCACTCTCTACCTTCTTCCCGTTAACCAATTTTCAATCCATTTAGCAACTTCCCCATCTATTCCAAGGGATTTTAACTTTGTAAATAATCTTTGATGAGGTACTTTATCAAAGGCCTTTGCAAAATCTAGATAAATAACATCCACTGGCTCCGCTTTATCTATTATTTAAGTAACCTCCTCCATGAATAATAGATTTGTTAAGCACGATCTCCCTCTAGTAAACCCATGCTGACTATTTCTGATTAGATTAAACTTGTCTAAATGCATTACAATATTTTCTTTGATTATTGACTCTAACAATGTACAGACTATGTTCGTTTAACTTACAGGTCTAATTTGCTGGATCTGATTTTTTGCCCTTTTTGAAAAAGGGGATCACTCCTGCATCTTTCCAATCCCGTTGAACAATCCCTTTTGCAAGGGATTTAGAACATAATATAGCCAATGGTTTTGCTAGTTGGTCTCTAATTTCAAACAGCAGTTTTGGATGAATACCATCTTGACCTGGACATTTATGCACATTCAACCCCTCCAATTTAAAAAAAAAACCATTTCCTCTGTAATACAGATTGATCTTAATCCAGCTGTACTCACGTCTCTTTGAAAAATATCTATAGGCTCTGGGATCTTGGAGCAGACCTCTTTTGTGTAGACTGTGCCGAAGTACTTTCCTCTTTCGTTCTTTGTTTATTTCTAACATAAGACAGGAAGCTTTTACTATCAGTATTGATCCTGTAAGGAAGTTTTTTTCCAGTCTATTTTTGCTTGTTTTATTAATTTTCTGAGCTATGTTCTGCTTGCCCAAATATTTTAAATATGTTTCTTTTGATTTTCTTTTGATTTACCTGTTTCTATATATTTTTTCCATGCTTTTTTTTAGCTCTTCTGCATTAAACTACAAATGTAGTTACCCACGTTTTACGCTTGAGGTTTACCTCCCTACATGGAATACATTCCTCTTTTAGCTTTTCTAGAACTTTTATAACTCTCCCACTCCTGTTCAGCATCTGTTCCTCCGACAATATCTTTCCAGATTATGTGGCTTGCTGCCTCTTTCATCTTCTTAACATCTGCCTTAGAGTAGTCATATGTTCGCATGTTTATATTTACTTCTTTCCCTGCTATAAGATCCCAACGAATTATTTGATGGTCACTTGAGCCAAACAGTTTCTCCAACAGTAACGTTTTCAATCATATTTTCCTCTCTAGTAAAAACTAAGTTTAGTGTTTTTGCCTCTGGTGGCTGCTTCTACATGTTAAATTTAAAAATTATCTGGGGTAGTTGTCTCGCAGCCGTGATTCAATCTCAACCAGTGTTAGTAAAGCGATCTCAGTCCCGCCAGACGGAGCGATAGCTCGGGCTTGCGGAAAACGCTTGCCCGCCTTTCCCCGTAGAGGTTTCGGGAAGCGTTTTTTTTTTTTGACGTGGCCTCCAATGAGGTGCGCTGCTGTGATCCGTAACGAGAAATTTTGACAGTCGGTGGTGATTTTTCGAAGGCTTAAAGCAGAGCTCGACAGTTCGTCTCGCTGGTGGTCAGACTCTCGCAAAGAGCTTGTGACCGGCAAATGTAAAGCAGGAATCGTGCCTGAAGGCCCTGTGTTCTGCCGGGGACCAACCCTCTGGAGAAGGGCAGGCCAAATTGTCTCTAGTCCCAGTGAAATTCATCGTCGGGGTCGTTGGGATCCGTTCTGCACAAAGCGCTGCCATCCCTCCTCGAGCGAGCCCGGTCGGTCGGTCGTCTGGTGTGAAGGGGCCCCTGTCAGGCGGTCCTAGGTCGACGGAGTGAGGGACGGGGGGGGGGGGACAACCGTCCGTCCGTTCATCAGTCTGTCCCTGCGGCCGTCTCAGTGAGGCTTTTTACACACCCGTCCTCCGCTGACCGGTGTGTGCGGTACGTACGTCTCCGACAGATATCTGGTTGATCCTGCCAGTAGTCATATGTTTGTCTCAAAGATTAAGCCATGCATGTCTAAGTTCACACTGTCCCATGGTGAAACCGCGAATGGCTCATTAAATCAGTCGAGGTTCCTTAGATGACACGATCCTACTTGGATAACTGTGGCAATTCTAGAGCTAATACATGCTTACCAAGCTCCGACCCTCGCGGAAAGAGCGCTTTTATTAGTTCAAAACCAATCGTCGTTTTCCCTCGCGAGTTTGCAGCGTCCCCACTGGTGACTCTGGATAACTTTATGCTAATCGCATGGCCTCGCATCTTTCAAATGTCTGCCCTATCAAATGTCGATGGGGAGTTGACATAATGGCTCTAGAGACGAAACTCCGCATTTTCAATCTGTACGGACCACCAAACAGAGACCTATCGCTCTCGAGTATGGAGGTCAGAGACTCCAACTGCATAGTAGTTGGAGATTTCAACAGCCACTCGGAGAGATGGGGATACTCTGACACAGACAGTAGAGGTGACGAAGTGGAAGATTGGGAGATAGATGCAAATCTCTCCCTAATCAATAGGCCGGAGGATAGCCCTAGCTTCTATTCAAGAACATGGCATACCACCTCGACTCCAGATTTGGCCTTCTCCACACAGGACATACACTATAAAATAGACCGCCAGGTGCTAAACCAACTGGCAGGTAGCGACCACAGGCCGATCAGGCTAACCATTGACATGGAAGTAGGCCCACAGGAAACAAAACCGCTCCCACGTTGGAATTACAAACGAGCCGACTGGGACAGATTTGCAATCCTGACAGATGGGCTGTGTGAAACCATCAACACACGAAACACCAAAATGAAGCCCATGGTAGAGAGCCTAAGCAAGGCAATAATGCAAGCCGCCACTGAAACCATCCCAAGAGGAGCTAGGAAAAACTATAAGCCCTACTGGAATGATGAGTTACAGAAAGTGGAAGATGCAGTAACTAATGCGAGGAACATGGCAGAACGAGAAAAATCCGTGGAGGCAAACATCGCCCTCAAAGCCGCCGCGGCGAAGTACAAACACACTCTCAAGCAAACAGCAAGAGAAAGTTGGAAAAATAAAACGGAAAGTTTAAACCTGGACAAAGAAGGGAACAAGCTATGGAAGCTAGTCAGAGCCATGAACGACGAAACCCCGTCAAATAAACAAATTACTATCAAGCAAGGCGAGAACTTGATCACAGGTAAGAAAGCCGCAAACGCCTTTGTCGATCACTATGCCAGAGCAAACCACATCGAGGTCCCTGCAGATAAGCATACAGACATTAGCGAAGAGCTAAAGGGGCACGAAAACATAAATACGGCTCCTGAAGAGCACATGATGGCCAAACTAACAATGCGCGAAATGGAAGAGGCTATGAGAACACTAAAGAGAAGGAAATCTCCCGGAAAAGACGGGATAACAAACGAAATGCTGATGGGGCTGGGCCAAACAGCGAAGGAAAAACTACTATCAGTCCTGAACCAAAGCTGGAAAAGGGGTATTGTACCCCAGGCATGGAAAGATGCAATACTGGTACCAGTACCAAAAACAGGAAAGGACAAAACAGATCCGAATGGATACAGGCCCATAAGCCTACTGAGCTGTGTCGGCAAGCTGATGGAACGGATGATAAACACCAGACTGATGTGGCATCTGGAAGAAAAACGAATACTAATTCCACAGCAAGCCGGCTTTAGACAGCACAGATCCACTGAGGACCAGGTCATCCTCATAGCCCAGGAGATAGAAGATGCCTACCAGGCACAGAAACACACAGTAGCTGTTTGGGTGGACCTGGAAAAGGCATTTGACAAAGTCTGGAAGGATGGACTTAGAGTCAAGCTAAGAAGAAGTGATGTTTGTGGGAAGATGTACAAGTGGATCAACCACTACCTCAAACAAAGAACGGCCAGAGTCCGAGTACAAGGGCAGATGAGCAAAAAGGTGACACTCGAGCAGGGAGTACCCCAAGGGGGAGTACTGTCACCCACACTCTTCCTGGTATATATAAACGATATTACAGAGAATATACCAAGAAGAGTCCATAGCTCAATGTTTGCAGACGATCTGGCTATGTGGACCTCTGAAAAGAATCTCACCATAGCAAGAAATCGGATGCAAACGGCCCTAACATCGCTGGAAGAGTGGGCGAACTCATGGCTGGTCAAAATAAACGAGGAGAAAACCACGTGCACAATATTCTCGCTCTCATTAAAACCCCAAAGTACCAAATTAAGCCTAAATGGCAAAATCCTGCAGCCAAACGACAACCCAACCTATCTGGGAGTCACATTTGATCGGCGCATGACATGGAAAAGTCAGATTGAGAGAAACCGAATGAAAGCCAGAGAAAGAATGGCGATCATGAGGAAACTTGCTGGCACAAGCTGGGGAGCAGACGAAGGCATACTAAAGAAACTGTACACTGGAAGAGTGAGACCAGTTCTCGAGTATGGCATCGCGGCATGGACAACAGCAGCGAAGGCGAACTTCGATAAAGTTAACAAACTTCAAAACCAAGCTATGAGAATCATAACTGGTGGAATGAAGTCAACGCCAATTGTAGAACTTGAAAAGATTACAAAACTGCAATCCATGACCGACAGAAGAGACTGCAGAGCCCAGCTGCAGTCAGAGAAACTCCGAAGACTGACGGACCATCCAATGTACCAGAGGCTAAACAATTTGGGAACTGGGAAACTAAAGCGGAGAAACTTTGCAGAAATAGCCAAAGCAAAGATGCACGAAGATCCCATAAACGCACTAACAACACCAAAACCCATCACTACTGTACGAAAACCTACTTGGAGGCAGGATATATTTCCAGAGGTGGTAGAAAATATACCAGGTATTGCAAACAAAAACTGCCAGACCGAAAAAGAAAGGAGAGACACTACCTTAAGCTTCATAACGAAAAGCTACCCAAGCATGGACTGGACCCATGCATACACCGACGGTTCTGTAACAAACACTACACAGAACGGAGGGGCAGGAGCATTCCTGAACCTACCAAATGGCAGAAAAATAACACTGTCATTCGCTACTGGTAAGTACACGAGCAATTTCAGAGCAGAGGCAGAGGCACTGAGGGCGGCAGTGGAAGAAATGGTAACACACAGTGAAAATGAGAGCCATATAGTCCTGCTGACAGATGCTCTCGAAGTAGTCACAGCGCTAAAAAGCCAGAAAAACACTGAGCTTAATGACTTAAGAGCAGCACTCTGCAAACTGTGCCAACAGTCCGCACCAAAAAGGGTAGTGGTACAGTGGGTTCCGTCACACTGCAACATCCAAGGCAACGAGGAGGCAGACAGACTGGCAAAAGAAGGTGCAAGGCTACCACAAATAGATACCAGTATGACGTACGAAGAGTCAAAACGGCTTATCAAAGCCAGGTACATGTCCAAATGGGAAACCGAACATACTGGTTACACCAAAAACGATGCCTATTACCAGTTGAACCGAAGAGAGCAGGTCGTTGTCTTCAGACTTCGCACTGGCCACAACAGACTGAGGTACCACCTCTTCAACAAATTGAAGATAGGGTGTACCGACGAATGCCCGTGCGGTACTGGTAAAATGACCACTGAACATCTGCTGCAGAACTGCCCGACATACGAGGATCAGAGAGAGCAGATGTGGCCATTGCCAGTGGAACTGCAAGACAAGCTCTATGGTAGTGGCGAGAGTCTCAGGATGACCGCCGCTTTTTTCGAGAAAATAATGGTTACTGTCTGACTGTGTACGCAGAAGAAGAAGAAGAAATGTCGATGGTACGTGACATGCCTACCATGTTTGTAACGGGTAACGGGGAATCAAAGTTCGATTCCGGAGAGGGAGCATGAGAAACGGCTACCACATCCAAGGAAGGCAGCAGGCGCGCAACTTACCCACTCCCGGCACGGGGAGGTAGTGACGAAAAATAACAATACGGGACTCTTTCGAGGCCCCGTAATTGGAATGAGTACACTTTAAACCCTTTAACGAGGATCTATTGGAGGGCAATTCTGGTGCCAGCAGCCGCGGTAATTCCAGCTCCAATAGCGTATATTAAAGTTGTTGCAGTTAAAAAGCTCGTAGTTGGATCTCAGGCTCGCGCCGGTTCACTGCCCGTTGTCTCCTGCCCTACCGTCTGCCGGCTCTCTCCCACGGGTGCTCTTCGCTGAGCGTCCTGGGTGGCCGGCGCGTTTACTTTGAAAAAAACTAGAGTGTTCAATGCAGGCCTCGGCTGCCTGAATAATGGTGCATGGAATAATGGAATAGGACATCGGTTCTATTTTGTTGGTTTTCGGAACTGGAGGTAATGATTAACAGGGACAAACGGGGGCATTCGTATTGCGGCGTTAGAGGTGAAATTCTTGGATCGCCGCAAGACGAGCTACTGCGAAAGCATTTGTCAAGAATGTTTTCATTAATCAAGAACGAAAGTCAGAGGCGCGAAGACGATCAGATACCGTCATAGTTCTGACCATAAACGATGCCGACTAGCGATCCGCAGGAGTTGCTTCGATGACTCTGCGGGCAGCTTCCGGGAAACCAAAGTGTTTGGGTTCCGCGGGAAGTATGGTTGCAAAGCTGAAACTTAAAGGAATTGACGGAAGAGCACCACCAGGAGTGAGCCTGTGGCTTAATTTGACTCAACACGGGAAAACTCACCCGGTGCGGACACTGTAAGGATTGACAGATTGATAGCTCTTTCCGCGTCTACTATGGTAATCTGGTCTTAACCCTGCAGAAATCGCAGGTTCCAGAAACTTTGCCATTGACAAACTAAAAAGCCCTCTACTGATACGTCCGGTCTAATATTGAACGGGTGCTGGAAATAGATCCTCGGAAGACATATCAGTTTTACCCTACTAATGACAGGGCGTTGCTACGGTAATCCTGCTCAACTCGAGAGGATCCGCAGACATTTGGTTTACGTACTAGGCTGATAAGCCAGCGGCGCGAGGCTACAAGGTGAGGGATTACGGCCGAACGCCTCTAAACCAAAATCCCGCCCAAAAGCTCAGCACGATTGCAAAGGGAGGCTTCGACATGGTGGGGACCTGGGGCTCCCGCTCCAGCCCCGCCCGGTCGAGCCGCAGAATGAGGTCTCTGCCGTCCATTGATCAAAGCGGGCGGGAAGCTGCTCGATATTCACCCCATACGGCGATGAGGTATGAAACCATTTGTAGAAGACTTAGTTCTCGGTCGGGGTGCTCTAAGCAGTAGATCAGCTACCTCACTGCAAACTGCTGAGACTCAACCCTTGACCATGAGATATGTCCGCACACCAGGCGAACAACATCTCCGTGCAATGACCAGGCTTGTCCACTGTTCAAATGCACTATTTCGAGAGGAATCACAGGTCGCTGACATTTGGTCTACGTGCTTGGCTGATAAGCTACCATCTGAGGGACCATGGCTGAACGCCTCTAAGCCAGAATCCCGCCCTAAATCTCAGCTCCGCTGTGATGGGAGGCTACGACATGGCTGGGGCTTGCGTCTCAGACCGGCCCGGTCAAGCCGCAGAAATGCACCTTGTAAAATGCACTCCTGCCTCGCTCTTTGCCTCTGTCTGCTATCAGTCATCCCAATGGACGCAGAAGAGATGCAGTCCAGCGGACATTGCACCTCCTGCCCTATTGTGACAACCTCCCGGGTGGCGGGGAATGCTAGGCGTACCATCACTGCAGATGAGCCGAGAAAATAAAGGGAGCAAAGAGATACCTCACTCACATGCATATGCTACGTTTCTGGCAGGACGTGACGATCCTGGGACAAAGTCACACTGTACTGCCTCTCTTCCGGGATAGTACAAACTAGTACATAGTCCATCATATCATTGCCAAACCCTATAGACACGAGTAGGGAAGACTCGATAGTCCTGCAAGCAACTTCCTAAGAGAGACAACTCTGACCAAAAACAACTGCTGCCTTGCAGTTAGGCTGGGGACAGCCAAAGGCTAAGGATGGCAACCCTACAGAAACGCCTGTTGAAATCGGATGCACTGAGCCACAGGCTTAACAAAATAAAACAGTGCAACGTAAATATCGATGTAAACAGCGTACGATGATGAAGAAGAAGAAATTAAAAAATTGTGTTATGCAAAAGGTTTTGATTCTACAAATGCTTCTGCCATATCCCATTTTATTTCTGGAAAGTTGAAATCCCCCATTAATAATAAATTATTTTTACTTATTTTCTATGCTACTAATCAGCTCCTCATCTTCCTCTTACTTGATATTGTATTTCCCTCTATTTCAAGTTCACTATCTGCAATGTCCTCATATGTCCATGATTCTGTTAATCCTATTATATCTGGTTTTTCTTCTTCTACATACAGTTTGAATTTTTCTCTTGTATTTACTATGCTTCTCACATTTCCCCAAAAAACATTTTAGTTTGTAATGTTGTTGTTTTTCCAATTATTGCTTTTGCTTTTTCATTTTCATTTTTGCTTTTCCATTACTTATTTCACACTTCCCTGACCCCAACTGCATCCTCTATAGCACCCTATTGAAGGCCTATCTTTAGTCTCAAACTTTATAGGCCTTACTAGTTTAAATTGTTAACACAATGATGAAACATATACTTCGCTGCAGCATACTGTCCTATCTCATTTAGATGTAAACCTCTCCTGTCTAACGTTTTACTTGTATCTACTTTCACATCAATAAATCCCATTCCAAGGTTGATACCTGATATCTTACTATCTAAATAGTCTGACCCATCTGCTCTGTCTAAAATGCCCTGAATTTGTTTTCCTTAAGTGTTCCCATAAGACGCTTGTATCTTTGCATAATTATTTATCTACCGTCTCTCTTTACATTTTTAGCTCCTACCAATACCACAACATGACTGTTTGCTCTGTCATCTATCATCTGCATTCTCCCCTCCATGACCTCAATTTTTGCTCCCCCAATATCAATGTTTTCAAACATTTTGTGTTGTTTAGACAAATGTCTGCCAAATTCCCTCACCATTGAATCCCCTACTACCAATACTGAACCCTCACCTATATTTGCATACTTCTCTGCAAAGCTCTCTGCCCTGTGAACTGTTTCCTCACTAGAATATCCCTTACTTCCAATTCCTATTTCCTTCTCTAACCCATATCTAACTGACAGATGTTTTATTTTATCATTTCGACTACCCAACTGCAGCTTCTTTAAAACTTCCTCAATTTTCTCTTGTTTCACTTCTATTTTGATCTGCCTCCTTTAAATATCCCCCAATCTCTTCTCCTTTGTCCTAATATCGCACTCCATTTGAGCCTGTCTTTTTTTCTACTCTACATATCCTACATATAACTTTAACTTCATCTTCCAACGTTGTATCTATCCCTACACTAATAAAAACATTGTCGCCACACAAATCACACAATCTGTCCTGGCCTTTCTTCGTTGCATTTCGCCTGGTCTTAGCAGCCATACTAATTAGACTATACTATTTATTAGGGTTATCCAATAAATTATACTAATACCTAATACAATGTATACTTGTTACAGCAACACCAAAAAACAAAACAAATGTCGTTGGTATTTACTCTACAACAACTTATCGCTAAATACTAGGCCTACACAAAATGTACACACTGTGTAACACAGTACACCAACTTACAGACTGTTACTACCGCTCACTATACCATGCAATTTAATTCTGTCAAGTCACTAACTATCTGTTTCAAACAGACCTCTATATTTGAAAATACGTATGATACAGTAAATTACAACTACAACTACATTATTATTACAAAAAATAATTCTTAACACTAATACTTATCTGACAGTTTATAGATCTCTGTACTGTCAATTCGAATTCACCACCATTTTGAACAACTGGAAGTTGTGTAATTCCAATCCTCTTGTATGATTCTGCATCATGGATGGTATTACAGGGAGATAAAAAGGGCTTGAGGTCTACGACATGTGCAACCAACAACATGTCCTTGGAGTTCTCTGGCAAGACCTAGTCACTAGCAATGAAATCTCCCAACTGACACAACTCGAGAATTTCCACAACACTTGATCGACACCTCTCTTTCTTTGGTCCTGTTGCATGCCTCCTTCTGGACATTCTGGCTCAACAGCTTTTGCACCTGTCCCTGGAAATCAGGGTGGGAAAAGACCTCACCCCTCATAAAGTTATCCGAAGTAGCCTGCGCAACACTTAGCTAAGACATATCACCTCCACTCCATCTTCCCCGAATGCAACCTGGAACTCTGCCATTAACCATTTCTCATGAGCAGGGTGCGGCCTCAGTCCGTTTGCTTTGTGATTTGACTAAGGTTAGTGTCACTTCTAGGGCATCACTGAAGCCATATACTAGTGTCATGTCTCACAAATGTACATGGTGGTGACTGTTGTTCTTTTACACATCACAGCAATTTGCAGATGTTCTCTGGCCTAGGGAGTTTGAGGTTGCTTTAAAATCTCAGCGTATCCAGTTTAAATTGTGAAGTGCTCTTTTTTGACAAACAAGGATGTCATTGGGTTTGTTTGGTATTATCACTTCTTCCAGTCGACCCATTTGTAAATGGATACCTGATGAAGTCGGTGGACAATTTTGGAGCAGTCGCGGGGAGCTGTAGAAGTACATGTAGACTAAGAACTAAGAAGGTATTTATTGAGCATTAACAAAACATATGGCCAATCTGTTTAATTTGGTCTCTCTGCAGCAGTATATTCTCGAGAGTCTTGCCCTGTTAAGGACAATATTGTTAAGAAAATACTGATAGGCCAGACAGGTATTACACATACCTGGCGATAGGTAAAGGTAAATGTCGTCCCATAACAGACAATGGTGTTTGGGATGAAGTGTTAGAGACTTTATTGTATGAGGTCACATATTTTTTATGACAATAGATAAGACATGAAAATTGGCATTCTAGTCACCTTACAGTTATATTCTTTTATTTTGACATCCACCAGAAATGGACTAAATAAATCTTTCATATAACATGATACTCCAGGCCAAACGACCCAAGAATTACAAATGACATTTGTTCTAGCTAAAAGTTAAGCCAGAGTTTGTTCTTACATAGTACACAAAGAATTGTTTTTACATAGAATGCACATAATTATTCTGACATCATACACAAAGAATTGTTCTTACATAGACACAAACAGTTCTTGGCCTCTTAGGGACGGTCTTAAGCTGCCTTTCCAGCATACATCAGTGATTCACTACCCTGCTAAGGCACCTGGAAGGAGGGCAGACTGATCCCACAATTTACTCCAGATATTTTTTATGATATCACTGGCGTTCTAGTGGCAGAGCAGTTGCAGAACATGTTTATCACATCAAACTGGTAGGGTACAGAACTTATATGCCAGACATCAATGATTACCTGATCCCAATAGAATTAGAGAAGGCAAATCAGAGAAGACGGAATCTCGTCACCCACACTTCACACAGAAAATAAAAACAAACAACAACAAATAAAATAAAGTCCTAATAACAGTAAAGATATCAGTGCTTTCTTCCAACAGCAGGCTATTCTGCCAGACTTTCTATACACTTGGATCTACTTTCATGCTCTGACCTTTGATCTGCTCCCATGTTATTTGATCTGCTTCCATGCTCTGACCTTTGATCTGCTTATATGCTCTGACCTTTGATCTGCTCCTTTTCTCTGACCTTTGATCTGCTCCTTTTCTCTGACCTTTGATCTGCTCTCATGCCTTGACCTTTGATCTGCTCTCATTTTCTTTGATCTGCTTCCTGCTCTCACATTTGATCTGCTCTCATGATCTGACTTTCTCTCATACTCTGCCCTTTGATCTGCTCTCATGCTCTGACCTTTGATCTGCTTTCATGCTCTGACCTTTGATCTGCTCTCATTCTATGACCTTTGATCTGCTCTCATGCGTTGACGTTTGATCTGCTATCATTATCTGACCTTTGATCTGCTCTCATGCTCTGACTGACCTTTGCTCAGCTCTCTTTATCTTACCTGTTATCTGCTCTCACGCTCTGACCTTTGATCTGCTCTCATGCCTTGACCTTTGATCTGCTCTCATGTCTTGTCCTTTGATCTGCTCTCATGCCTTGACCTTTGATCTACTCTCATGTCTTGACCTTTGATCTACTCTCATGCCTTGACCTTTGATCTGGTCTCATGCCTTGACCATAGATCTGCTCTCATGCCTTGACCGTAGATCTACTCTCATTCTCTGACATTTCTCAAGATGCCATTCAGAGGGCTGTATTCATGTAACTTAGTCTTAATCGATGTCCTAGTCGACCTGTACTTATTCAGGGACGGATGTCCATGTGCAGGTTCCAGCTCTGGTATGAGCTGGATGTAGTTGGAAGAAGGATTTTCTGTTTAACGGGCTAGGCTCGAGCAGCTTATTACTCCCCTGCGTTTGGACAAGTGCCGCAGAGGGTGGATAACTGAAGTGCGACCCAAACACTTGAGCAAAGTAGACCCAAAACCTGTTAGACGCCATCTATGCTGCTCTAAACAAACCACATAAGCGTGGCCCTGTGTAATGTGATGTCACACAGTTAGTCGCCTCTTACGACATGCTCTATGTGGGGCAGTGGTGCTATTCTTGTCCTTGGTATACACAAAGACCCCGGCGAACCACTCGGGTTCAAGTAGTTATGTTTATTAAATATTTAATATGTGCCCTATCCATCTTGCTTTTGTCTTTATTAAAAATGAATCTCTTTCACGATATTGTCAGCACTTGGACTGTTGATGTTTTTCAGTTCCTGTATATAAAAACAACATTTTAAACACGCATCGACTATTTCTGCGTTTAGGCCTACACTACCCATATCAGATCTAAAGCAATAACTGGTTGTATGTATTATTGTGTTTGATTTGTGACCCCCCCCCCCCCCCCCCCCCATTTTTGGTGTGTATTGTTACAAGAGACAGTGGAAGTTAGTGCCTAGACATAAACAACAGTTTACAAAGAAAAGGCTTTCCAAGCCAGAGTATAAGTGGGTGGTGATTGTTACACCGAAGAGAACATAATTTGAGAGAGAGAGAGAGAGAGAGAAAGAGAGAGAGACGTATGCGATGACATATAGAGCATTTATAAAGAGAGATACATAAACATATAGAAAGATCAAATACACAGAGGATACATAGTGAGAGACAGGAACAAGATGGAGACACGAACTCCTAAAACACATATACAGACTGATACAGGGCGATACCTGGACAGACATATAGAGGGAATGTATATATGGAGAGTGAAAAACAGAGATACATTGAGAAGAATACTTTCACACACAGAAAACGAAAGAGAGACACATACACAAAGGCGCACACACACACACACAAATACAGAAAAATGTGCAGTATGAGACAGACACATATACAGAAAGATAGAAGGGCTTGATGCCAGTGTGTATGTGTGTGGTAGGTGCACACTGTGCGTTATTAACCTTCATATTACATATCTAGTGTATGAGAAGATACGACAGACTAGCATGTCAGAAACTGCCTAAGTTAAAACAAAAGGTTGTTAGTTACATGCAGAAGACAAGAAAGAAGAAAGAACCCCAAATATAAAATCATATTGACATTTCATATATGATAAAGATGTTTATGGATTTTTTACTATAATGTTCATTTTTTGTTTTATTTACATATTTGGGAAAAGAAAGGAAAGTATTTTGGAATGATAATGCTTTTCTTAACTCAGCCGTACACAATAAAAACACACAGGTAATGGCACAACGAACGCACCGGGACAACAACAAAATGATACGCGAGTTACGGCCTCAGGGTCTTCGTCACAGACAAAAAACCCAAATGAAAACAACTAACAAATCACAACCAAATCATGACATGATATTAAATATGAAACAGCAATACAATACAGTCTGAGTTGGCGTTTGTTTTTGTATTTTCTTGTGATTTGTTTGTTACTTTTGTGTGTTCTTGTCTCTCACGTAGGCCTTGTGCCGGTAACGTGGGTTTGATAATGTTGTCCTGGTGCGGCCACTGTACCTGTATATGTTCTTATTCACTATTGGCCTTCAGTGCCGCTGCAGCTTTGATTGTTATTTTTGCTTAACGTAGCATTACCCAATCGAGACCATATATATACTGTCTGTCTACTTATAGGCTATTTAGTACTTTCGAAATGAAATCGTATCTATCCAGAGATCCTTAAAGATTTATATGATTGAAAAACATTCGATGCTCTCATAATAGCTTCGAGATCTTTCTATATAGCTTGCAAAAACATGCAATAAACAAAAAACCTATTATTTGATTGACCGGCAGTTGCTAAACAAACTAAGAATAAGCTGTAGATAAAACAGATAAAAGCAGACCGTTGAAAACATGTCGGTTGTGATACGGAATCTGTTCAGAGTTTAACAGAAAGCAATTATTCAGTGTCTAACAGCTGAAAGACGTCGACCAGTTGACGTCCATCGCAGAATGCAGGCAGTGTATGGTGACAAAAGTTTGTCGAAGACAACAGTGAAGAACTAGACAACGATGTTTAAAGAAGGACGCGAGTTAACGAAAGATCTTCCGAGACCAGGTTAGGCGCATATTGTTGCGTCAGAAGATGCCATCATCAAAATTGATGCAGCAATTCGGGTGGACCGTAGCCGGATCTTACGTTCACCACACTTTTCTCACCATACACTGCCTACATTTTCCGATGAGCATCAACTGGTTGACATCCTTCAGCTGTTAGAAACGGAAACACCGCTCGCTGATTAACTCTGGACGGAATCCGTATCACACCGGCCATGTTTTCAACGGTCAGCTGAGGAAACTATGAGTCGGAGGATAATAATAGTTGTCCATCACAAGTGATGAAGACCACTCTCTTCGTTCAGCCATGTGGACAGTCGTATCACTTGCTGTGTCCGCTGAAATGGGTGACTTGCGCGGTGATTTGGATTAAAGTGAGGAAGAAACTGCGCTTTTTGTCAACCTCACTTACAGAGCCTAAGCTACCTTTTGCAAGTGGCAAGCCATTCATCGAGACGACTGGAGATAGCATAGGATGCAGATTTTGCCTCAGGGTTACCACCGAAGCCTTTCCGTAAACATGTAACCCGCAGGGTAGAAAGGTGGGAAGGCATCTAACGCAGTTTGTCGTGCCTTTTCAATAACCACAAGAGGTCGTATGGACAACACTCAGCGTGTGAGTGGCTCTGGCATCTATCCCCAGCTGTATTCAGCTCATCATAGTAGCATCTAAAATTCCCACACGCCATATTCGTGAAGGTGAACCGGCAGAACTAACCCGTGAAATAAGACACAGGTATAAGCGTAGCGCCATTCAGCCGGCGTCCAGACCAGGATAAACGGATGGAAGAAATCACACAAAAAAAAGAACGAAAAAACAAGTCCAGACGGAAAACAACTCCACGTTTCCGTGAACACAAGTGTAAGTCGTCGACTAGTTTGAATTCCAGGCAAATCCGTGGTCTGGCGGCATCCATAATGATCCAAAACAGTAGAGAAATGTAGACTCGCAGCCAGTTATGGCGCCATCTTTGCCAGAGGATAAAAACATTTTAGAAACTTGACGGTTGGTATGTGCTGTTTACACCAAAAGTGACGTCATCATGCGCGTCGTACGTATGTTCACTTGGTGCAGTTTGGACCGGTATCTATCTTTTTTTTTCTATCCACTAGTCAAATGGTTTGACTTCCACGCAGAGCCTGCCAGTCAAATTCATATTTCATGGTTGGCGGTTCCAGCCATTTGCTCGTAATCTTCAAAAAGAAGCACTTCCATTGGCAATCCTGTTATGGACCTCGGACTCTATATTCGCCTCTCCAGTGAAGGTACTACCTTGGCACTTACTTTCTGTGTCTGGCAGCCACACAGATTGTTTGGACCTGAAACTGCTTTTGTTCTTGACCACCAGATCTGTCAGGATTCCTACATTCTAGGGCAGATGTGCTGGGTCTTGGTTGCAATGTAGCAGGCGTCATTGCCCGCATATCCGCATTTTATTCCAGGTTCGAACTGCACCTGGAAACTTCAGTTCTTAATATGTTTAGGGCTGTCCACATAGTGTATGACATATTATGCCGTGCGATAAGTTCTTCTGTAACATCTATCCGTTCTGCGTCTGACCTTTTATGCCGCTTTTTGGAACGGTTTCTCCCAGCGTTCTGAACAAAAGGCTGTACAGTTTGTAGAAAGCTTTTCCTTGATTTCCGTCGTCTTCTTTCTGGTTTATATCCAAAAGATTATGTTTATGTTAGAAGGACTGCTTTTGGTTTCAACTTTGGATGTAACGCATCTTCTAATGTCCCGTGGCGCAATGCCGACGATTGCGTAAACCTTTTCCTTGAGCGTCGTTTTCAGACACGCTGTGACAATATTGCACGTCTCATTTACTACCACATGGGCGGTGTTTCGTGTGTGAAGACGCGTTCCATAATGGTGCAGCGTATTCTGCTGACGAGAGCGACAATGAAAAGGCAGATGTTCGTTTCATTTCTTATAGCGCAGTTGGTGATCCTCCCAATGCACACACGACAATAAACACGGTCTGAGGATGTCGGTGACAAGGGCAGGAGAGCCGACCAATGATCGAGCGTCTTACAGATCGGCATTTATGAGAACGACATTCTGCAAAGAACATGTTACGTGAAGATGATGGTGATATAGACCTTCCTTCGGGGATGTGTTTCAAAACGAAGCAAATGAAATTTTCATCAATCATTAAACTTTGTCATTATCACCTCGATTTCAATTTTTATCCTTTTGCTTCTGGAATATTAACTCACTGTTAACATATAAAGTCTTACCACAATAATTCTATTGCAGTTCAATTATACAATAAAATCATAAACGTATTACACCTTTTAAATTTACATGCAGACATGTATCTTTTATTCGATTAAAATAAACTACAATGCATTTAAAATCAAAGTTTACGGATTTTAATCCCAGGCCTTTTCCGCGAGAGATCGAAAAATCACCGACTCTTCCAAGAGATCTGTCATAACACTATGACAATATGGGGCCCATAGAAGCGTTGAGCCATGAACAATAGACTAGTGCCCATGCTTTAAGACGGCACTGGCTAGGGCCAGGTGAGACATATTAGTATTGCTGGACTGCGTGTGAAAGCGATCTCGTCAGGGTAATGTGAGATAAACTGATATGCTGACTTATACATGAGGCCACTCTCGTCATGGTCAGGTGAGGCATACTGATATTGCTGGCTTGTGTCTGAGGCTGCTCTCGTCAGTCAGGTGAGGCATACTGATATTGTTGGCTTGTGTGTGAGGTCACTCTCGTCAGTCAGGTGAGGTGTACTGATATTGCTGGCTTGTGTGTGAGGTCACTCTCGTCAGTCAGGTGAGACATACGGATATTGCTGGTTTGTGTGTGAGGTCGCTCTCGTCAGTCAGGTGAGGCATACTGATATTGCTGGCTTGTGTGTGAGGTCACTCTCATCAGTCAGGTGAGGCATACTGATATTGCTGGCTTGTGTGAGGCTGCTCTTGTCAGTCAGGTGAAGCATACTGATTTGCTGGCCTACGTGTTAAGCCGCTCTCCTCATGGTAATCTGACAAATACTTGCCAAAGTCTCAAATTCACATTCACACGTCGCATCTGGAAACATCCTGTGTTACACTAGCCTCGTCAGCAAGGTGGGGTCCTCAGATTGAAAGCTAAAGTGAGTTTGACATCACCTCTCATACATCGCTTTTCTTTCATTGTGTGTGGTACGTCTAATAGGTCACCTGTTCATCAAGTAAATCTTTCAGAAAACGCTGAATACACTTTTAATGTAGTTTGTTCCAGAAAATTTTCAGGACACTGTCACAGTAGTTTGTACCAGAAAACTTTCAGGACACTTTCACCATAGTTTGTGCCAGAAAATTTTCAGGACACTGACACAGTAGTTTGTGCCAGAAAAGTTTCAGGACACTCACATTAGTTTGTGCCAGAAAACTTTCAGGACACTTTCACAGTAGTTTGTGTCAGAAAACTTTCAGGATACTTTCACAGCAGTTTTACCCAGAAAACTGTTTGCACACTTTCACAGTAGTTTGTGCCAGAAAACTTTCAGGACACTTTCACAGTAGTTTGTGACAGAAAACTGGCAGGACACTTTCACAATAGTTTGTGTCAGAAAATTTGTAGGCTCTTTCACAGTAGTTTGTACCATAAATCATAATGCACACTTTGCCTTTTGTTGCGTTGACAATATAATGATCAAGCATGTGAAAAATGCTAATATTTACTTTTGAAAAAAACATCCTTCCAACCTGATATAAAATATCAAAGAATTATTTGACATAAACGACCAACACACAATAGGTACGACGGTGTACTTGATGTTGAGCCCTGAACACAGATGTGCATTTGATGCTGGAATGGGTGTAACACGTAACATCAACAACTCTAACTGTTCCTTTGGGACCAAACAGGTGTTGGCTGTAACACTGACATTGAAAGCCATTTTAAAGCGTTATTTGGGAAAAAGTAGACTTAGTTCTGTCAGTGAAGTCTACTGAAATAGCTGCTATACTCGTGATAAAAGAACAGACTAAATGTGCCAGAATAGCTGCTATACTTCTGAAGAAAGAACAAAATGTGCTGAAATAGCTGCTGTATGTTGGCAAAAAACCAACTCAATGTACAAACTGTCAGTTCCATTCGATAAAACATTAACATATAACATGAGTATAACAATAAACTATGCAGCCATTATTCTGAATGTTAAACTGCTCACGTGGCGTGACTCAACCATGGAGTCAACTTGTAGCCATGTACTTAATACAGTCCATCGTTTATTTTATAATATAATAAACAGCAAGTTCTCATATAGAGGTGGCGTATTATAGTTGGGCTGTGACGTTAATGTCTGTAGATGATGTTTACAGTCTTCAAATACATAATTTTTAAAAAATATTATCGAACAATCGATATCAGCTATAACGATTGACTTCGTTATAGAGAAAGCAACATAAAGTCACAGTATAAGAGAAAACACCATATAGTGCCGTAGAGGCTAGCTTGTAAAGAACATAATGCGATATGGTGAGCCCGTCTGATGTTTCTAAATTTTCAAGCACTACCATACATTTCAGCGGCCTTTTGTTTCAAGGGAAACCATATAAGTACATAATGAAAGGCGATGAGCATACTTTGCCCCTGCAATTACTAAGTCGCAAAATTACGCTAAGAACTGTTGGTTATTTGAATAGCAGGGATGGCACATTATTCTCTAAGGACACTTTCTGTTCGTTCTGACGATGAGCGAGAAACAGACAACTATCATGTAGAATTTTGCAGTTTATCGTCGCCGCCCTGAAAAAGAAGACAATAATGGACTTAAACATGACTGTAAGCTGAGAAACGTTAATTCAAAATGGAGTGTTTACGATAGAGCCTGCCTAGAAATGGCACACATTGATAACAATTTTATTCATGTTCCAATCTAATGTAAATCGATTTTCCTTACCAATAATTGATCTAGTACATAACATCTCAGATGGCTTGTTATTTTCGAGGCGTCCACAGTTTCCAATACATCTAGCCTTTTCCATTAAAATAAAAATCAAAAATATCAATGAGTGGACTAAAAAACGCTATATCTTTCCCTGCCTGGTTCAGTCATGGACAACTTGACGTTTCCTTTTCCGCTGTCCACAGCTCTACTGTTGAATGTGTGACAATGCACAATATTCTCGCTTGCAATCAAACCCCAAAATACCAAATTAAGTTTAAATGGCAAATTCCTACATCCAAACGACAACCCAAACTATATGGGAGTCACATTTGATCGGCGCATGACATGGAAAAGTCAGATCGAGAGAAACCGAATGAGAGCCAGAGAATGGCAATCATGAGGAAACTTGCTGGCACAAGTTTGGGAGCAGACGAAAGCATACTAAAGAAACTGTACACTGGAAGAGTGAGACCAGTTCTCGAGTATGGCATTGCGACATGGACAACAGCAGCAAAGGCGAACTTCGATAAAGTTAGCAAACTTCAAAACCAAGCCATGAGAGTTATAACAGCAGGCATGAAATCAACGCCAATTGTAGAACTTGAAAAGATTACAAAACTGCAATCCATGACCGATAGAAAAGACTGCAGAGCCAACTGCAGTCAGAGAAACTCCGAAGACTGACTGACCATCCAATGCACCAGAGACTAAACAATTTGGGAAATGGGAAACTAAAGCGGAGAAACTTTGCAGAAATAGCCAAAGCAAAGATGCTCGAAGATCCCATAAACGCACTAACAACACCAAAACCCAACACTACTGTACGAAAACCTACCTGGAGGCAGGATATATTTCTAGATGTGGTAGAAAATATACCAGGTATTGGAAACAAAAACTGCCAGACTGAAAAAGAAAGGAGAGATACTACCCTAAGCTTTATATCGAAAAACTACCCAAGCATGGACTGGACCCATGCATACACAGACGGTTCTGTAACAAACACTATACAGAACGGAGGGGCAGGAGCATTGCTGAACCTTCCAAATGGCAGAAAAATAACACTGTCATTCGCTACTGGCAAGTACACAAGCAATTTCAGAGCGGAGGCAGAGGCACTGAGGGCGGCAGTGGAAGAAATGGTGACACATAAAGAAAATGAAAGCCATATAGTCCTGCTTACAGATGCTCTCGCCGTAGTCACAGCGCTAAAAAGCCAGAAAAACACTGAGCTTAATGACTTAAGGGCAGCACTCTGCAAACTGTGCCAGCAATCCGCACCAAAAAGTGGTACAGTGGGTCCCATCACACTGCAACATCCAAGGCAACGAGGAGGCAGACAGACTGGCAAAAGAAGGTGCAAGACTACCACAAACAGATACTAGTATGACGTACAAAGAGTCAAAACGGCTTATCAAAGCATGATACATGACCAAATGGGAAACCGAACATACTGGTTACACCAAAAACGATGCCTATTACCAGTTGAACAGAAGAGAGCAGGTCGTTGTCTTCAGACTTCGCACTGGCCACAATAGACTGAGGTACCACCTATTCAACAAATTGAAGATAGGTGGTACCGACGAATGCCCGTGCGGTACCGGTAAAATTACCGCTAAACATCTGCTGCAGAACTGCCCGACATACGAGGATCAGAGAGAGCAGATGTGGCCATCACCAGTGGATCTGCAAGACAAGCTCTATGGCAGTGTCGACAGCCTCAGGATGACCGCCGATTTTTCGAAAAAATAATGGTTACTGTCTGACTGCGTACGAAGAAGAAGAAGAAGAAGAAGAAGAATGTGTGACAGTTAATGAAGAATCAAATCAGAGGAAACTCCTGCCCAACAATATTCATAAACACATAGGAAATAGAGAGCATTTGTGATTTGTTTAGAATTCTTTCAAAGCATAACAAAATAAAATAAGGCTGATAATAGTATGTAATGGTTTTTCTGGATAAGGTTATAACTGGGCCTAACTTAGACATGCTTATTATCTAGTGTGTGTGTACGCGTGTGTGTGTGTGCAGATGTGTATGTGTACATACCATTAACGTACACACACAAACACCTATTCACAAATACACACTCTCTCACTTTCATACGTAAATGATTGATTACAAATGTCTTCGTTTATCAGTGTAATTGGAAAACAAATCTATATATAATAACTGGAATTTGTCTCAAAGTTACAATTATTCACTTTTCAACATTACTAACGTTTGAGCATGCAAACTAGTGCTCAGTTCTAATTTACGTTACAGGAACATTTGGATCGCATTCTTCTATTATCAGTATTACATGCAATTTATAACAAATTCAGGACAAGATAATAACCCCACCATTTCCCACCTTCAATACGGATTAACCTGTGTTTACTCGGTATAGATTAGTCTGTCTGGAGTAGAAACATTATATTAATCACCCATACGCATAAGCATTGTCATAATTGGTCTTTGAGAGAATTCAGTCAGGAGAGTACTTGATTCTAGCATCAATTGTTTTTTCATTGCAATAGTTTAAAAAAAAAATGACAGATATGTTAAGCGTGACGAGATCACAATTACCAAGTACTGACTATTCATTTCTCTATTTCTCGTCGTATTCATATTATGCATCATCTCATTCTTCAATACACAAAAGTGTAATGCTATATCGATTTCAATTACCTCTGTGCTTGATAATATATCTCCAGGACAGAAAACTAGTTCCCGATGTTGACTTTTAGACCGCTGACAACCTGCCTCGTTTCTTTGCCACTTCCAGTTTTTTCAGCGTAATCGACTATGTCGTTTTGATAAAAGATGTTTGGTGATCTGTATTATTTGTACATTTCTTTGTTTGGTCCATTCATTTGTTTAACTCATTCAATCTGGAATATTGGAATACGTCTCTGAATACATTCATTCTTGCAATGTAACACTCGCTAGCAAGTACAATCATATTTGTGATAAGAATAATTGATACAGAGAAATATGAATGAATAAGTATGATAACTATTCAAGCTGTACGGTATTTTAATAAAGTTTGGGAGCAGGTATAACGGCTCGTCGGAGGACATCAGTTAAAAATAATGTTGATTTGGCAATATGTTCAGTCTCCTATACACACATTATCAAACTACTCAAAATAGGCTGACGGGTCCCTTACAAAATCTCCCCGTTTAAAAAATCTAAATATTAGAAGTCTTACAAAATCGCACCGTACCAAAAATAAAAATATTAGAAGTCTATTAAATATAATCAATTTGTTGTTTACTAATTTGAACAGAATGTGACAGTTTCACGCAGAAGATCGAGCCAGTCTGAAATAAATTGCTGTTTAATAGGTCCCCATTTCGCCAGGGAATTCTGCTCAAGCCCTTCAGTAATTTAGACATTAGAGTGTAATACAAATTCATTATAAACTATTAGTTAATGATCAGTAACGTGTGTGGCCTCCACAGGCATTGATACAAGCTTGGCAGCGATGGCTGATGGAAAAATCAACCTTATGATAATGTGCTTGAAGATCGCCTGACAATACTGCAGACGGTTTTGCAACAATTGGTTCAGGTCACCACCTGGTGGACGGTTAGTTTTTGCTAATCGACTCAAGACGCCTCAGAGATGCTCACTATGCTTGAGATCAGGTGAGTAAGTTGACCAATCAATCCAGGTGACCTGTTGCTGCTGGAGAAAGTCATTAGCAACGGGAGCTCCGTACGAAGTGGCCTTGTCATCTTGAAGCACGGAATAGTCTGAAGTGATGAGAGTGCCAGAGGCTGAAGTGATGAGAGTGCCAGAGGCTGAAGTGATGAGAGTGCCAGAGGCTGAAGTGATGAGAGTGCCAGAGGCTGAAGTGATACGAGTGCCAAAAGCTGAAGTGGTGAGAGTGCCAGAGACTGAAGAATTTCAACCCTGTACATACTTTTATTTTCTTCGATAAATGTCTCCTTCTTCAGTCAGTAATACATAGCTGTGAAATGTGTTAGTTCGTCTTGTTTCATGTCTTTCTAGTCTGTCAGTCATTAACAACTGTGAAATGTGTTAGTTTGTCTGTCTTGTCTCTTATCATCCAAGTCTGTCATTCATTCACAACTGTGAAGTGTGTTAGTTTGTTGCGTTTCATAACTTTCAAGTCTGTCAATCATTCACAACTGTGAAGTGTGTTAGTTTAGTGGCTTTGATAAATCTATTCTAACTGTATATGATTATATCATAGAAGTAGAGAGCGAATGCCTGTTTACATGAAATATAATTATTTACATTTATACTTTTTCTCTATTTTAAATTTTCATGCCGTGGCGAGGACATGGGTCGATGTTCTGCTTTTTAAACAAGATCTCATTATCTTTATCGTGTTTAGACGAGATGTTGTGCTTAGTTTATGAGCTAAACGTGTATTTGTGGTAATATTATTTTTTTAGTCAGAGATTCAGTACCACATATATCCCAGCAACAGAATTGTGTAACAAGATTGATATTATTTCTTTATTTCCAAAATGCTGGCATCTTTAGTACGGTTGAAATTCCAACAAGGGAATCGGGACAACTGACAGGTACCTTTTTAGAAAACACAATCACAGCTCGAGCTCCAATCATTAGTGATGAGTTGTATTTATTTATTATGTCTATCAGCCTGAGTGTCATCTGTCAGATCATCTGTTTGTTCGGAGCTGGAGGCAATATTATCAACATCGTCGTCTTCATGAAACAAGGGTTTACAGACAGTGTCAATATTAGCTTGCTAGCACTGGCTGTGTCTGATCTGACCTCTCTATTGTTCATGATGTGGAGTAACATCTGCTTCACTCCAATTTTCATGCACTCAAATATTCCGTTAGTTTCTCAAGAAGTCCAGCTCATCAGCGGAAGTTGGCCACACGTTATCTTCACTCGGACAACGGGATGGATAACTGCGTTTATCAGCTTCGAGAGATGTATGTGCGTTACTCGCCCCTTGCAAGTTAAAACCATCTTCACAAGGAGAAGACACATTGTTACTATGGTGACTATATTTGTTGTGACTTTATTTTGTTCTACACTTGCGTACGTCTCTCTTGGACTGGATTGGAAATTTTACCATGAGAGAAACGCAACATTAATTGGCCTTGTTTATCGCATGGATGTTCATGAGAGAAAAATAATAGATTCCGTTGGCTATGCCATCAGTGGAGTTATTATGCCAATAACGTGTTTCTTGAATGTCCTAATTTCTACATTCGTCCTGGTCGTTAAATTGAAACAACAAGCTTCCTGGAGACAATTAAACTCATGTACGGACAAGGAAATGATGCAGGACTCATGTCGGAGCACGTCAATTAGTAGAAGAGACCAGAAAGTAGCTAAAATGATAGTGTCTATTTCTGTCATATTTATAGTTTGTTACCTCCCTGCTGTAGCGATATTTGTAGCTGGATATGTAGAACCGCAACTGAGTTACGATGGGATCTACAGAAATATGTTTCTTGTGACTCTATCAATATCGTTTACAACAGAGGTAATCAACTCTAGCATCAATATTCTTATTTACTTTGTAATGAGCACCAAGTATCGAGAAACCTTTTTGACTATAATGCGATTTCCAAAATTATCAAACGGAAAAGATTTCTATATTTAAGTATAGACTAATAACATTCGGGGTTTTGTGCAAAATTAAGACTTGTCCACAATAAATCCGCTAAGAGAAATTGTTCTATTAGAATATTGTATACTGTAACATAGGTCTGATCTATAAACTGTTATTTTCTTTGTAATATTTCTATGTCTATTTGAAAAAAAATATATTAAAACTATTTTCTCATTCCTATTATTTATCATAGCTGTCGACACTTCAGTTCATTTAATCAGTGTCTGAGTGGACAAAGGTAACTGTGCTAGAAAAGTATTCCTTGTTTAGGGGGAGTTGTTGGTAAAAATAGAACACAAACACTAACAAGTATAATAAGACAGACTGAACAATATTGTTGTACATAACGAAAACATTGATTTTACCAGAAAAGTTCAATTGAAACTATTTCATAAGTTGAAACTTCGTTTTGTGCTAACACGTTAAAAGAGAAACTTGGAGTTAAATATGCAATTGAATACATAAGTATTCCGACTGTTACCATTGCACAATGGGGTATTCTAGTTTACTTTTCGTAACTGAGTTGTCTGTGCATGATTGTGAACGACAGTTAGACTGTTCAGAAAGAAACAAAACACACCATATTGACATATTTTATTCTCATTGTTTGGGGAACACACCGATGATTTATAGCACATAGTGAACAGACTAGATTTTTATGTTATCTCCGATAGAAAAAAAAACCCCTGTCCACTCGGGTATTGGAGCTACGTACTTTTGGATAGAAGGCGGTGTCCAAACCGTTCGCCCAGTCGCTCTTCGTGGCTGTTCAGAATATTTATATACATATATCTTGATCTTGACCTCCATCTGCATGACCCGTTTCTGTTCCTGTCTCAACTTTGTCTCCAGCAAATCTTGTCTTGGGACACGGAAGTCCAGTGCACGGTAAGTTGTCTTTTAGAGGCCTCTCGGATGTTGTTGTGTAGAGCAAGGGAGCCTGACCAACGCATTGGAGGTTTTACCCGCGGTCTCTTCTTTTCTTCGGGGTACCAAACTGCTCTCGCTGTGCTCCATCAACCATTGTTTCATTGCAACATGACATCAAGGCTTTCCCTTGTTTGGACAGATTACCCAATCATTCATCAAGAACAATCGTTGTATGTTAGAATTGTGGAGATTGTATTTATGTTAATTCCAGAGATTGATTCCGACCAAGCGTCTCTCAAGAAAGGCATGGATCACTCTCAATTTATCCTTCAGTGATTTTATTAGCGTTAATGTTTCAGCACCGCAGCACATCGCCGGGAGCACGGGGGAATTGAAGAGAAAGGCTCATAGATTTTGGTCTTGGCAACTGTTCAGGACCGTGTTAATGGACGAGAAGGCTGCCCAGTCCTCATGGCGACTTCTTGTCAATTCAGGCGACAGACTATTCTCCATTTTAAGAAGGCGCCACACACATATTGACTAGTTGACATCCTTTAGTTGCATCTCGCCAGGAAAGACTGGATTACAATTGGTGGAACGATTGGACAACACTTTGGTCTTCGAGGCATTCATCTCCAGTGCCGCTTTCCTGCCACGTCCATCAAGTAACTACTGCAGCACTCGACTAAGGTCTGTTGCCGACTCTGTAAAGAGCTTGTTGTCGTCGGCAAATCGAAGTTGATTGAGGCGTCTGCCGTCAATTTGGATGCCAAAGGTATTCTAGTTGCATCGGCTGATGACCGATTCCAAACATGCTGAGAATATATATATATATTTATATGTTGATAGCCCAGACACAACTTTCTGCAATCACGTGTAAGTATCCTTGTCTCTTTATTTCACAAGATAAGAAGATGAGAAGAATCCTTGCCTGCATATGTGCAACAGGAATAGTAGCTTGTGATACACCGTAATAAAGCGAAAATTGAAATGAAGCGGATCACATGCATTTTCTGGCTTCCTTTGGGACATTAAAGCCTAAAGTCATTTTGAGAAAACAATAAGTGTGCAATAGCGCTGGGTCTAAACCACAGAGTCATGTCTTGTACAATTAAAAATACTTGGCTAACTTTATTTGGAACACCATGGTTAGATTTTGACCTCTTTCGACATTATTTACATCTTTGTCACTTTGCTAATCACGCCTTGTTTTTAAATGTCAATTATGACTGCTCCCTACATTTGAACACACTGATATTAATATTATCATCATCATCTGATTGATCAGTCCGGAGACTGGTTGTAAGGTTGTCGGAGTATGACTCTCCATTATGCATGTTTCAGTTCCATACCGTGTAATTGGCCGGATATTCTTTTCCTCAGCTCTATCCCGATATTCTTTGAGGCTAGAAATTTCAGTTTTTCTCTGACGGCCTTTCTTGCCAATGCAATTTTTGTATTAATTTCCGTCTCTTTTGTGATGGCTTGCTCCAAATAAGTAAACTTCTGCACTTGTTCGATTATATCTTCTTTAAGTATTATTGTAATTTGCTTGCCTATTACGTAGTCTTTGTCTTCAATGTGTTTTTTTCATGCTAAACTCTTTATCGTGCTGTTAATTATTTTCAATCACCATTTGCAGCGTTGATACTTAGCCTCTCAATACGGCTTGATCATCAGCAAATGTGATGTCATTAGCTTTCGGGCTAATGACTTTGAAAAATCTCTCCCTCTCCATTACAACTCCAAAGAAGTTTTTCCACCATCATCTCACGAAAGGCGTTACAGAGACTGTGAAAGTTAGCAATCTTGTCGGACACATCGTCTTATTGAGACTGGATTTGTTAATCCTTCTATGATTAATTAAGCTTATATATATAAATACAGCGATATTAATATAGATAGTTTATTAACATAACAAAAGCAAAAACAAAATTATGAAATTTGGCTAGTATTAACAGAAGGTGCCACGGAGACACGAGCCTTGCAAATGCAGAGAGCACCTATCGACTTCCAAATGCGATATTCACATCAAAATCTATCAAAGGAAGAATGAATAAATGGTAATACTTAGTTAAACAGCGCAATATCCTCAAAGTACATTTCAGCGACATATACGAATATACTTTAATTATTGTTGCTTGTTTAAAATAAGCATCGAAAATTACATGAAGATGTCTGTAAGCACTGATTATTAAAAGGTTAACTAAGCTTCCCACTTGATGAGAATCAACCATGAGTGTAGGCATGTTTAAAAACAGGCTACTCCACCGCTGCCCACCTCCACACAGTTTAACCAGTTAATATGTAGGTTATGGGAAGTTCATGCACCACTGCGTCTGGCGATTGTGGACGATGAAGAAGTATTTGCTAAGAAACGAAACCATTTAAAGAAACGTACGGTCAGCTGTTAGAAGAGATAATTGAGAGATGCTCAACTAACATTACCTTATTTTAATAGCCTGTCAACAGACCAATAGAACGCGACATTATCTTCTCCAAATGTTTTACAGCAGCCATTTGCAAGTCTTTTCAAAACAAAATTTAAAAAAAAAAGGCATTACAAGAACAATTCTCAATCATCTCAGGTTTATTGATAAATATAGTCATTATCAGTCACAAAGTCAAAGAAAAAGAGTAATGCCCAAACGTAGCTTTAATGAAAGAAGCGTTGTCATTGGCAGACTCGCGTTAATAGGAAGAAAATTCATTGCAAACATAACCATTCCTGTTCAAAGAAATGCTGGGAAATTACCCTATTAAATTGTAAATTTAACAAGAAATAACAAGATTCACACGACAAACAAATATATTTACGATAAACGTATATATTCCTAATAAACACACGCTACCTGAAGGAGTCCCTTAAAAACTGTCAAATAGACATTAACAGCTGGGAGAACCTGGCTCAAAATCGCTCAACATAGAAGATCATGGTCACAGACTACGTTGAAAACAACGAGGGTCACTGCATCCAGGCAACACGGGATAGACGTGCAATCAGGAAGCAAAGAGGAGAGAAAATAACAGAGAGAACTGCTGACTACGTTTACCAGTCGTGTCACATACTTTTCCAGGCTCGAAATGGCTTGATTAGTCATGAGAGCACATACATACTCAAGGTTACATTATGACATGTAATGATCGTGGTGGTCCTTATCTACTACGATGGACGAATTATTATTATTATTATATTATATATTTCAAAACGAATAGGAGCAGGATGGCTTAGCTTCTATCGCATCAAACCTGCACTTGAGCTGAAGAGAAACGACAAGGCAAAGGCTAAAACATTTAATCGCCTGTTTATCCCAACCATGATATATGACTGCAACGTATGGGACTTGCGAATAAGCAGATGCCGAGACGTTTCTAGCTACTCAAAAGACAATGTGACGAAGAACAGTAACAGTCTCTATGAAATACCAATTTCATATTCCCGTTATCAGATGCCAAAGCTCTGTCAAGTATATGATAGATATGTCGTTGTAAAGGTGAAACATAAACAGAGATGCATCGGGCATGTAGTACGCATGACTGACAACCGATCTACATGAAAAATGACGTTCAAGGAACCCATCGAGTATAGGCGCCCGCTCAGTGGTCCACCAGTTATGAACTGTTTAGAGCCCATTTTTCAACATGATATTCCAGGACAAAAGACCGGAATAATTTGAAACGTCTTTTGGCTACCTGGCACGAGGAGCAAAGTCTTCACGATTTAATACCAGGATTACAGATTACACGAAGATACAACATCTTCCCGATTGATTTTCTGGATTACAGAATGATTCACAATCTATCCGGTTAAATACTGGATTTCGATTACAGATTGGAGAATGAAACAACATCTTGACGACTGAATACCAGAAATACAGAATGACACAACATCTAATCGACTGAATACCAAAATTACAGAATGACACAACATCTAATCGACTGAATACCAATATTACAGAATGACA
Organism: Ariolimax columbianus; assembly: GCA_036924085.1. Lineage (NCBI taxonomy): Eukaryota > Metazoa > Mollusca > Gastropoda > Stylommatophora > Arionidae > Ariolimax > Ariolimax columbianus. The sequence continues at coordinate 64,499,692 of JAVGWX010000007.1, read as the reverse complement.
CAACATCTAATCGACTGAATACCAAAATTACAGAATGACACATCTAATCGACTGAATACCAATATTACAGAATGACACAAAATTCTATCGATTGAATAACATGAGTACCTTTTAGACGCCATCTATGCTGCTCTAAACAAACCACCTAACCATGACCCTGTGTTATGCCATGTCACACAGTCGCTTCGTATGACATGCTCTCTGTGGAGCAGTGGTGCTATTCTTGTCCTTGTCATAAACAAATACCCTGGTGGATCACTCGGGTTCAAGTAGTTATGTTTATTAAATATTTAATATGTGCCATGTCCATCTTGTTTTTATTTTTATTAAAAATAAATCTCTTTCACTATATTGTCAGCACTTGGACTTTTGATGTTTTTTAGTTCCGGTATATAGAAACAATATTTTAAACTCGCAATGACTATTTCTGCATTTAGGCCTACATTAACCATATCTGATCTATAGGAGTAAATGGTTGTATGTTTTATTGTGTTTGATTTGTGACCCCACATTTCTGGTTTATATTCTTACAAGAGACAGTGTAAGTTAATGTCAAGACATAAACAGCGGTTGGCAAAGAAAAACCTTTCCAAACCAGAGTATAAGTGGGTGACGATTGTTACAAGGAAGAGAACATAATTTGAGAGAAAGAGAGAGAGAGAGAGAGAGAGAGAGAGAGAGAGAGATAGAGAGAGACGTATGCGATGACATACAGAGCATTCATAAAGAGAGATACACAAACATATAGAAAGATCAAACACACAAAGTATACATAGTGAGAGATAGGAACAAGATGGAGACACGAACTACTAAAAGACATGTACAGACTGATACAGGGAGATACCTGCACATACACGCACACACACACACACACACAGAGAAAGAGAGAGAGAGAGAGACATGGAGAGTGAAAAACAGAGATACATTGATAAGATAGTCTTTCACACAGAGAATGAAGACAAACTGACACACACAACGACGCTCACTAACATACATACAGAAAAATGCAGTAAGAGAAAGAGACATACCGAGAGATAGTAGGGCTTGATGCCAATGTGTATGTGTGTGGTAGGTTCAGATCTTAAGGCTGCAGCAGTTTTGGTGTCATTGGTTCCTAATTTTGGATTGCTTCTTGAGCTCAGCTTAATAGGCCCATACTTCTAGGTGTGTTCAAGTGCAACTGAAACCGGACCAAGTGAACCTTCCTACGATGCGCATGATGATGTCACTTCTGATGTAAACAGCACATACCAACCGTCAAGTTTGGACAATTTAATTATCCTGCGACTCATAATTTGTTCAGTAGACTGTTGAAAACAAGGCGTGTGTGAAACGGAATCGGTCCAGAGTTGAACAGAGAGCGATGACTCGGTTTCTAACAGCTGAAAGACGTCGATTTGACGTCTATCGCAGAATGCAAGCAGTGGTTGGTGACAAAAATTTGTTGAAGATAACAGTGAAGAACTGGACAACGAAAGATCTTCGGAAACCAGGTCAGGCGCATATTGTTGCGTCAGAAGATGCCATAGTCAAAATTGATGCAGCAATTCGGGTGGACCGTCGCCGGAGCTTACATTCGCCACACGTTTGTCACTATACATTGCCTACGTTCTCTGAATAATACGAACTGGTTGACATCCTTCAGCTGTTAGAAACCGAATCACCGATCGCTGATCAACCCTAGACTGATTCCGTACCACACCGGCCATGTTTTCAACGGTCAGCTGATGCAAGTATGAGTCGGAAGATAATGACATTTTTGAAACTTGACGGTTGATATGTGCTGTTTACACCAGAAGTGACGTCATCATGCGCGTCGTAAGATATGTGTACTTGGTGCAGTTAGAACCGGTTTTATTTGAACACGTCTGGTATCTAGCTTTAATTGTCACTGTCCACTAGTCAAATGGTTTGACTTCCACGCCGAGCGTGACAGTCAAATTCATATTTTATGATTGTTTTTCTCTCCTTAGTGTGCTGGGGAGGGGTAGGGACATTGCATATGGATATTCGGTACATTCTTAACTGATGCATCGACAACGAGACTGCATTCAATGAATCAATAAACTGGCGACTGATGACAAGCGAAGGTCGACCGTGATGTAGCGGACGAACTAAGGCTCTGTAATTAGTGCAGTTCACTTTGCACCCATTCATATTCACACAGCAATTGCTAAAATAGGGTGTGTACCTATGAATCTGCCGGGAGTATAGTGATGTTGGTCAAAGAAATAAAATTTACAAGGGGGCTTTAATTAACTTAAAAAGAGAGCTAAACAGATTTAAATCTGAACGCTAACATGCCTGTCAGTTTATGACAGCAGATACAAATCTTAGCGCCAATATGCCTGTCAGATTATACAGACAAATACAAATCTAAGCGCTAATATGGCTGTCAGTTTATACAGACAGATACACATTTGTCCGCCAATATACCTGTCAGTTTATACAAACAGATACAAATCTAAGCGCTAATATGCCACAATGTATGCAAGCAGATACAAATCTGAGTGCTAATATGCCTGTCAGTTAATGTAAGTAGATTTTAATATGAATTTAGGAGCTTGATGATGATGATTTACATTTTCGATCAAAGCAAAGCATAGGACAACAAAACAGCAGTCATCATTATTTGAAGCCTGTGGCCTTGTATTTGCAGTGGTATTTTCAGTATTAATGCATTAGCATAATACGGCTGCTAGTCCAATGCACAACTCTCTTTACTCTCCTTCTACGACATGTTTGGAAGGTTCCTATTAAACTGGGTACCAATTGGGTGACAAAATCACTTTACCACAGCGAAAGTGGCAGTGATTTCAAAAGTGACCATGCAATGCAGATATCACTCAGGTATGGATGAAGCAGATGGTATAATCATTATGTCTGCATTTTATATGTTGCTGTTGTTGATAATCTTAAGTAAGCCCTCTCGTCGTGGTCATGTGAGAAAGATATGCTGACTTGTGCGTGAGTCCACTCTCGTCATGGTCATGTGAGATAGATATTCTGACTTGTACGTGAGTCCACTCTCGTCATGGTCATGTGAGATAGATATTATGACTTGTACGTGAGTCCACTCTCGTCATGGTCATGTGAGATAGATATGCTGACTTGTGCGTGAGTCCACTCTCGTCAGTCAGGTGAGACATACTGATATTGCTGGCTTGTGTGTGAGGTCACTTTCGTCAGTCAGGTGAGACATACTGATATTGTTGGCTTGTGTGTGAGGTCACTCTCGTCAGTCAGGTGAGACGTTACTGATATTGCTGGCTTGTGTGTGAGGTCACTTTCGTCAGTCAGATAAGACGTTATTGATATTGCTAGTTTGTGTGTGAGGTCACTCTCGTCAGTCAGGTGAGACGTTACGGATATTGCTAGTTTGTGTGTGAGGTCACTCTCTTCAGTCTGGTGAGACATACTGATAATGCTAGCTTGTGTGTGAAGTCACTCTCGTCAGTCAAGTGAGACATACTGATATTGCTGGCTTGTGTGTGAGGCTGCTCACGTCAGTCAGGTAAGACATACTGATATTGCTGGCTTGTGTGTGAAGTCACTCTCGTCAGTCAGGTGAGACATACTGATATTTCTGGCTTGTGTGTGATCCTGCTCCCGTCAGTCAGGTAAGACATACTGATATTGCTGGCTTGTGTGTGAAGTCACTCTCGTCAGTCAGATGAGACATACTGATATTGCTGGCTTGTGTGTGAAGTCACTTTTGTCAGTCGGGTGAGACGTTACTGATATTGCTAGTTTGTGTGTGAGGTCACTCTCGTCAGTCAGGTGAGACATACTGACATTGCTGGCATGTGTGTCAGGCTGCTCACGTCAGTCAGGTAAGATATACTGATATTGCTGGCTTTTTGTGAAGTCACTCTCGTCAGTCAGGTGATACATACTGATATTGCTGGCTTTTGTGTGAGGTCACTCTCGTCAGTCAGGTGAGACGTTACTGATATTGCTGGCTTGTGTGTGAGGTCACTTTCGTCAGTCAGGTGAGACGTAACTGATATTGCTAGTTTGTGTGTGAGGTCACTCTCGCCAGTCAGGTGAGACATAATGATATTGCTGACTTGTGTGTGAGGCTGCTCTTGTCAGTCAAGTGAGGCATGCTGTTATGCTGGCCTACGTGTTAAGCCGGTCTCGTCATGGTAATGGAACAAATACTTACTAAAATCTCAAATTCACATTCATACGTCGCAACTCGAAATATCCTGTGTTATACTAGCCTCGTCAACAAGGTGGGGATCTTCAGATAGCAACTTAAAGTGAGTTTAACATCACCTCTCATGCATCCCTTTTCTTTCATTGTGTATATGAAACGACTTATATGTCACTTTTTTATCCAGTAAATCTTTTATAAAAACTCTGAGTACTAGTTTCGAGTAGTTTGTGCCAGAAAACTTTCAGGATACTGTCACAGTAATTTGTGCCAGAAAACATTTAGGACACTTTCACAGTAGTTTGTGCTAGAAAAATTTCCGGACACTTTCACAATAGTTAATGCCAGAACACTTTCAGGACACTTTCACAGTAGTGTGTTCCAGAAAACACAATGCACACTCTGCTATTCGTTGTGATGACAACATAATGATCGAGCATGTGAAAAATGCTAATATTTACTTTTGAAGAAACATCCTTCCAACCTGATACTGAATATCAAAGAATTTTTTGACATGAACGGCTAACACACAATAGGTACGACGGTGTACTTGATGTTTAGCTCTGAACAGTAGTGTGCATTTGATGCTGGAATGGGTGTAACACATAACAGCAACAACTTTAACTGATCCTTGCCGACCTCACTGGTGTGGGTTGTAACACTGACATTGAAAGCCATTTTAATGCGTTATTTGGAGAAAGTAGACTTAGTTCTGTCAGTGAAGTATACTGAACTAGCTGTTATGCATGTGAAGAAAGTCCGAGTTGTTTGCCGGAGTCTATGTGTATGATAAGGACACGAATAGCACCTTTGCACCACAGAGTGAATGTCATAAGAGGTGACTAACTGTGTGGCATGGCATAACACCGGTCATGGTTAAGTGGTTTGTTAAGAGCAGCGTAGAAAGCGCCTAACAGGTTGCGGGTCTACTTTGTTCTAGTGTTTGAGTCTATCAAGATGGACTTGCACATCAGTTAACCACCCTACATAGTGGAGTAATAAGCTGATCGAGCCTAGTCAGCTAAGCAGGAAATCCTCTTCCTGGCTACATCCAGCTCACATCAGAGATGGGCTATGCAAAGGGGCTTATGTCCCTGTAGAAGTACAGGTCGACTAAGACTAAGACTAAGACTTCTGAAGAAATAACAGACTCAATGTGCCAGAATGACTGCTATACTTCTGAAGAAAGAACAGACTCAATGTGCCAGAATAGCTCCTATACTTCTGAAAAAAGAACAGACTCAATGTGCCAGAATAGCTCCTATACTTCTGAAGAAAGAACAGACTCAATGTGCCAGAATAGCTCCTATACTTCTGAAGAAAGAACAGACTCAATGTGCCAGAATAGCTCCTATACTTCTGAAGAAAGAACAGACTCAATGTGCCAGAATAGCTCCTATACTTCTGAAGAAAGAACAGACTCAATGTGCCAGAATAGCTCCTATACTTCTGAAGAAAGAACAGACTCAATGCGTCAGAATAGCTCCTATACTTCTGAAGAAAGAACAGACTCAATGTGCCAGAATAGCTCCTATACTTCTGAAGAAAGAACAGACTCAATGTGCCAGAATAGCTCCTATACTTCTGAAGAAAGAACAGGCTCAATGGGCCGAAATAGCTGCTCTACGTCGGGAAAAAGCAACTCAAGGAACAAACTGTCGGTTCCATTCGACAAAACGTTAATATATGACAAGTCGCAAAATTAGATGAAGAACTGTTGGTTATCTGTACAGCAGGGATGGCACATTATTCTCTAAGGACACTTTCTGTTCGTTCTGACGATGAGCGAAAAACAGACAACTATCATCTAGAATTTTGCAGTTTATCACCGTCGCCCTGAAAAAGAATAGACAAATATGGACCTCAAAAATGACTGTGAGCTAAGAAACGTTAATACAAAACGGAGTGTTTACAATAGAGCCTGCCTAGAATTGGCACACATTGATAACAATCTTAATCATGTTTCAATCTAATGGAAATCTATTTTCCTTACCAATAATTGATCTAGTACATAACAACTTGGATGGCTTGTTATTTTCGAGGCGTCCACAGTTCCCAATCCATCTAGAATTTTCTATTACAATAAAAAAAAAAAAATGATCGAGTGGACTAAAAAACGCTATATCTTTCCCTGCCTGGTTCAGTCATGGACACCTTGACGTTTCCTTTTCTGCTGCCCACAGCTCTACTGTTGAATGTGTGACAGTTAATGAAGAATCAAATCAGAGGAAACTCCTGCCCAACAATATTCATAAACACATAGGAAAAAGAGAGCATTTGTGATATGTTTATAATTCTTCCAAAGAATTACAAAATAAAATAAGGCTTACAATAGTACATAATGGTTTTTCTAGATAAGGTTCTTAGCAACTACACAATCCTTTATTGCCTAAATTAGACATGCTTATTATCTAGTATATGTCTGTGTTTTTATGTGTGTGTGCAGATGTGTGTGTGTGTGTGTGTGTTTGTGTGTGTGTGTTTGTGTGTGTGTGTGTACATACCATTAACGTACACACACAAACACCCTTTCATAAATACACATACCCTCACTTTCTTACGTAAATTATTGATTACAAATATCTTCGTGTATCAGTATAATTGGAAAATAAATCTACATATAATTCCTAGAAGAATTTGTCTAAAATTTTACCAGATTTTGGCAAGTTACAATTGTTCACTTCAACAACATTACTAACATTTTTAATTTACGTTACAGGAAAATTTGGATCGCATTCTCCTATTATCAGTATTACATGTAATTTACAACAAATTCAGGACAAAATAATAACTTAACTTTAGGAACAAATGCATGCCTTGGTCATTTTCTGTACTTTATTTCTACATCACACTGATGTCTAAGAAAGACAAACGTTATCAACATACCCTCAGGGGATCTTTCCCACGAATTAACCTGCGTTTACTCGGTATATATCTGTCTGTCTGGAGTACAATCATTATATTAATCACCCATACATATAAGCATTGTTATAATTTGTCTGTGAAAGAATTCAGTCAAGAGAGTACTTGATTCTAGCATCAATTGTTTTTTCATTGCAGATGTTTTTTAATTTTTATTAAGGACAGATGTGTTAAGCGTGATGAGATCACAATTACCAAGTACTGACTGTATTCATTTCTCTATTTCTCGTCGTATTCATATTATGCATCATCTCATTCTTCAATGCCAAACAGTGTAATGCTATATCGATTTAATTTACCTCTGTGCTTGATAATATATCTCCAGGACAGAAAACCAGCTCCCGATGTTGACTTTGAGAACGCTGACAACCTGCCTCGTTTCTTTGCCACTTCCAGTTTTTTTTTCAGCCCACTCAACCATTTCGTTTTGATAAAAGATGTTTAGTGATCTGTATTATTTGTACATTTCTGTGTTTGGTCCATTCATCTGTTTAACTCATTCACTCTGGAATACTGGTATACGTCGCTGAATACATTCATTCTTGCAATGTAACAATCGCTAGCAAGTACAATCATATTTGTGAAAAGAATAATTGATTCAGAGGAAAATGTATGAATAAGTTTGATAACTATTCAAGCTGTACGGTATTTTAATAAAGTTTGGGAGCAGGTATAATGGCTCGTCGGAGGAAATCAGTTAAAAATAATGTTGATTTGGCAATATGTTCAGTCTCCTATACACACATTATAAAACTACTCAAAATCTCACCGTTCAAAAAATCTAAATATTAGAAGTCTTACAAAATCGCACCGTACAAAAAATAAAAAGATTAGAAGTCTATTAAATATAATCAATTTGTTGTTCACTAATTTGAACAGAGTGTGACATTTTCACGCAGATGATCGAGCCAGTCTGAAATAAATTGCTGTTTAATAGGTCCCCATTTCGCCAGGGAATTCTGCTCAAGCCCTTCAGTAATTTAGACATTAGAGTGTAACACAAATTCATTATAAACTATTGGTTAATGATCAGTAACATGTGTGACCTCCACAGGCATTGATACAAGCTTGGCAGCGATGGCTGATAGAAAAATCAACCTCTGATAATGTGCTGGAAGATCGCCTGACAATACTGCAGACGGTTTTGCAACAATTGGTTCAGGTCACCACCTGGTGGACGGTTAGTTTTTGCTAATCGACTCAAGACGTCTCAGAGATGCTCACTATGCTTGAGATCAGGTGAGTAAGTTGACCAATCAATCCAGGTGACCTGTTGCTGCTGGAGAAAGTCATTAACAACGGGAGCTCCGTGCGAAGGGGCCTTGTCATCTTGAAGCACGGCATAGTCTGAAGTGATGAGAGTGCCAGAGGCTGAAGTGATGAGAGTGCCAGAGGCTGAAGTGATGAGAGTGCCAGAGGCTGAAGTGATGAGAGTGCCAGAGGCTGAAGTGATGAGAGTGTCAGAGGCTGAAGTGATACGAGTGCCAGAGGCTGAAGTGATGTGTGTGCCAGAGGCTGAAGAATTTCATCGCTGTAGAAAATTGTATTTTCTGTGATAAATGTCACCTTCTTCTGTCAATAATACACAGCTGTGAAATGTGTAAGATTGTCTTCCAAGTCTATCAGACAAACATAACTGTGAAATGTGTTAGTTTTTCTTGTTTCATGTCTTTCAAGTCTGTCAATAATTAACAAATGTGAAATGTGTAAGTTTGTCTGTCTTGTCTCATGTTTTCCAAGTCTGTCAATCATTCACAACTGTGAAGTGTGTTAGTTTGTTGTGTTTCTTAACTTCCAAGTCTGTGAATCATTCACAACTGTGAAATGTATTAGTTTAGTGGCTTTGATAATTCTATTCTAACTGTGTGTGATTATATCATAGAAGCAGAGAGTGAATGGCTGTTTCTATTATATATTATTATTCAATTATTATTATATCAATTTTTCATCTTTATGCCGTCATCGTTTTTAAACAAGATCTCATTATCTTTATCGTGTTTAGACGAGATGGTGTGCTTAGTTTATGAGCTAAACGGGTATTTGTGGTAATATTATTTTTTTAGTCAGAGATTCAGTACCACATATATCCCAGCATTAGTATTGTGTAACAAGATTGATATTATTTCTTTATTTCCGACATGCTGTCATCTGTAGTACGGGTGGAATTCCAACAAGGAAATCGGGACAACTGACAGGTACATTTTTAGAAAACACAATCACAGCTCGAGCTCCAATCATTAGTGATGAGTTGTATTTATTTATTATGTCTATCAGCCTGAGTGTCATCTGTCAGATCATCTGTTTGTTCGGAGCTGGAGGCAATATTATCAACATCGTCGTCTTCGTGAAACAAGGATTCACAGACAGTGTCAATATTAGCTTGTTAGCACTGGCTGTGTCTGATCTGACCTCTTTATTGTTCATGATGTGGAGTAACATCTGCTTCACTCCAATTTTCATGCACTCAAATATTCCGTTAGTTTCTCAAGAAGTCCAGCTCATCAGCGGAAGTTGGCCACACGTTATCTTCACTCGGGCAACCGGATGGATAACTGCGTTTATCAGCTTCGAGAGATGTATGTGCGTTACTCGCCCCTTGCAAGTTAAAACCATCTTCACAAGGAGAAGACATATTGTTACTATGGTGACTATATTTGTTGTGACTTTATTTTGTTCTACACTTGCGTACGTCTCTCTTGGACTGGATTGGAAATTTTACCCAGAGAGAAACGCAACATTAATTGGCCTTGTTTATCGCATGGATGTTCATGAGAGAAAAATAATAGATTCCGTTGGCTATGCCATCAGTGGAGTTATTATGCCAATAACGTGTTTTCTCTATGTCCTAATTTCTACATTCGTCCTGGTTGTTAAACTGAAACAACAAGCTTCCTGGAGACAATTAAGCTCATGTACGGACAAGGAAATGATGCAGGACTCATGTCGGAGCACGTCAATTAGTAGAAGAGACCAGAAAGTAGCTAAAATGATAGTGTCTATTTCTGTCATATTTATAGTTTGTTACCTCCCTGCTGTGGCGATAATTGTAGCTGGATATGTGGAACCGCAACTGAGTTACGATGGGATCTACAGAAATATGTTTCTTGTGACTCTATCAATATCGTTTACAACAGAGGTAATCAACTCTAGCATCAATATTCTTATTTACTTTGTAATGAGCACCAAGTATCGAAAAACCTTTTTGACTATAATGAGATTTCCAAAATTATCAAATTGAAATTATTTCTAAATTTGAGTGTTGACTAATAACATTCGGGGTTTTGTGCAAAATTAAGACTTGTCCACAATAAATCCTCCCAGAGAAAACTGTCTTTTGAAATATTGTAAACAGTAACATGGGTGTGATCAACAAAATGTTAATTTCTATGTAATATTTCTTTGTCTATTAGACCAAAAATATTAAAACTATTTTCTCATTCCTATTATTAATTATTAGCTGCCGACACTTCAGTTCATTTAATCAGTGTCTGAGTGGACAAAGTTAACTGTACTAGAATAGTATTCCTTGTTTAGGGGGAGTTGTTGGTGAAAATATAACATATACACTAACAAGTATAATAGGACAAACACAACGTGATTGTTGTACATAACGGAAACATTGACTTCACCAGAAAAGTTCAATTGAAACTATTTCATAAGTTAAAACTTCGTTTTGTGCTAACACGTTAAAAGAGATACTTGGAGTTAAATATGCAATTGAATACATAAGTATTCCGACTGTTACCATTGCACAATGAGGTATTCTAGTTTACTTTTCGTAACTGAGTTGTCTGTGCATGATTGTGTACGACAGTTAGACTGCTCAGAAAGAAAAAGCACGTCATAATGACATCTTTTATTCTCATTGTTTGGGGAACACCTCGATGATTTAGGGACTGTACACCTGGAGAGCTACTGGTAGATATATCCTGATGTATTGTAAAGCATTGGGGGTACATCCGGAGAATTTACAGGGCTATTTGGGGAACACTGGAGGATTTATAGGGCTATCGGGCGAACACCAGGAGGATTTAAATGGTCAATAAATAAAGAGTCGGATGTCCACGCCATCAACACTTAGTGTACAGACTAGATCGTTATGTTATCTGCGATAGAAAAAAAAAACCCTGTATTACTGAGGTTTTGGGCCTTCGTACTTTCGCTAGAAAGCGGTGTCTAAACCGTTCGCCCACTCACTCTTCATGAATGTTCAGAATATTTATATACATATATCTTCATCTTGACCACAATCTTCATGATCCGTTCCTGTTGCTCAGCGTAGCTACGTGTACCAACTTTGTCTCCAGCAAAGCCTGTCTTGGGCGACGGAAGTCCAGTGGATGGAAAGCCGTTTTTCAGAGCTCTCTCGGATGTTGTGTAGAGCAAGAGAGCCTGACTAACGCATTGGTGGTTTTCCCCGCGGTCTCTTCTTTCCTCCGGGGTACTAAACTGCTCTCGCTGTGTTAAATCGACCATTGTTTCATTGCAACATGACCTCTAGGCTTTGTCTTGTCAGCACATATATCACCATCATTCACCAAGAACAGTCGTAGAATATTGAAATTGTGGAGATTGTGTATATGTTAGTTCCAGAGATTCATTCCGAACAATCGTCTCTCAAGAAAGGCATGGATCACTCTCAATATGTCCTTCAGTGATTTTGTTAGTGTTCATGTTTCAGCACCGCAGCACATTGCCGGGAACACGGGGGAATTGAAGAGAAAGTCTCGTAGATTTTGGCCTTGGCAACTGTTCAGGACCGTGTTAATGGACGAGAAGGCTGCCCAGTCCTCATGGCGACTTCTTGTCAATTCAGGCTACAGACTATTCTCCTTATTGAGAAGGCGCCACACATAGATTGACTAGTTGACATCCTTTAGTTGCACCTCGCCAGGAAAGACTGGATTACAATTGGTGGAACGATTGGACAACACTTTGGTCTTCGAGGCATTCATCTCCAGTGCCGCTTTCCTGCCACCTCCATCAAGTAACTGCATCATTCGACTAAGGTCTGTTGCCGACTCTGTAATGAATATGTTGTCGTCGGCAAATCGAAGTTGATTGAGGCGTCTGCCGTCAATTTGGATGCCAAAGGTATTCTAGTTGCATCAGCTGATGACCGATTCCAAACATGCTGAGAATATATATATATTTATATGTTGCTAGCCCAAACACAACTTTCTGCAATCACGTGTAAGTATCCTTGTCTCTTTATTTCACAAGATAAGAAGATGAGAAGAATCCTTTCCTGCATATGTGCAACAAGAATAGTAGCTTGTGATACAAGATATTTTTTGTTTGAAGTTTCCACCACGGTAATAAAGCGAAAATTGCAATGAAGCCGATCACATGCATTTTCTGGCTTCCTTTGGGACATTAACGCAATAGCGCTAGGTCTAAAACACAAAGACATGTCTTGTACAATAAAAAATACTTGGCTAACTTTATTTGGAACACCATGGTAAGCTTTTGACCTGTTTCGATATTATTTACATCTTTCTCACTTTCCTAATCACGTCTTGTTTTTAAATGTCAAATATTATCATCATCATCTGATTGATCAGTCCGGAGACTGGTTGTAAGGTTGTCGTAGTCTGACTCTCCATTATCCATGTTTCAGTTCCATACCGTGTAATTGGCTGGAAATTCTTTTCCTCAGTTCTATGTTTTTTTGGTTAATTTTGTCAATCACCATTTGCAGCGTTGATACTTAGCCTCTCAATACGGCTTGGCCATCAGCAAATGTGATGTCATTAACTTTCGGGCTAATGACTTTGAAAAATCTCTCCCTCTCCATTACAACTACAAACAATTTTTCCACCATCATCTCACAAATTGCGTTACAGAGACTGTGAAAGTTAGCAATCTTGTCGTACACATCGTCTTATTGGGACTGGATTTGTTAATCCTTCTATGATTAATTAAGCTTATTTTTCTTATTATTTCTTATTTGATTAATTAACCTTTTTATATAAATACAGCGATATTAATATACTATTTAATTAAAATAACAATAGCAACAAACAAACAAAATCTGAAATTTGGCTAGAATTAACAGAAGGTTCCATGGAGATACCAGCCTTTCAAATGCAGCGATCGTTTATCGACTTTCAAATCCGATATTCACGTCAAAATCTTCCGGACGAAGAATAAATAAATGGTAATAATTTCAAACAGTGCAATATCGTCTAAGTGCATTAAAGCGAAGTATACTTGCATAATTTAATTATTTTTGCTTGTTTAATATAAGGATAATAAATTACACGAATATGTATATATGTATATATATACTATATATTAATATTTCAGAACGAATAGCAGCAGGTTGGCTTAGTTTCAATCGCATCAAACCACCACTTCAGCAGAAGAGAAACGACAAGGCAATGGATCACACATTTAACCGCCTGGTTATCCCAACCATGATATATGACTGCATAGTATGGGACTTGACTTATCAGATGACGAGACGTTTCTATCTACTCAAAAGACAATGGAGCGAAGAACAGTAACAGTCTCTGTAAAAGACCAATTTCATATTCCCGTTCTCAGATGCTAAACCTCAGTCAAGTATGGAATAGATACTTTAAGGTGTAACATATACAGAGATGAATCGGGCATGTAGTACGCATGTCTGACAACGGATCTACACGAAAAGTTACATTCAAGTGACCCATCGAGTATAGGCGCCCGCTCAGTAGTCCACCAGTTATGAACTGTGTAGAGCCCATGTTTCAACATGATATTCCAGGAAAAAAGACCGGAATAATTTGAAACATCTTTTGGCTACCTGGCACGAGGAGCAAAGTCTTTACGATTTAATACCAGGATTACAGATTACAGAAAGATACAACATCTTCCCGATTGAATTTCCGGATTACAGAATGATTCACAATCTTCCCGATTGAATACTGGATTTCGATTACAAATTGGAGAATGAAACAACATCTTGACGACTGAATACCAGAAATACAGAATGACAGAAAATATTCCCGACTAAATACCAGGAATACAGATTGACACTAACTATCACTAATGCGAAAATATGAATTACAATGAATAAACAATACCCGCTGGTGGAAACATTCTACAAATTGACGAACCATTAGATTCCTATCACTGGGGAGGAAGCGTTTGTGTGATGACTTCCGAATCAATTCTCCGAATCGTGAAGTTGTTATGATTTACATTTTGATACCGACGAAAGATGCACCTCAGTGCCAATGGTGGTTGTGTATAGATATCCCATTCAAATTGATAATACAGTGTATTAGAATATCGACAAACGGTTAAGTTACTTATATGCCAGCATGTGATCACATGATATGAACAGATAGTTCAACGTCTCATTGCTTTCAATGTCACAGCGACTAAAGTTAATATTAGCGTGTTCGGTCTTTATTGAAGAGTCGTGTTCAATGTTAAACGTTACCTAGGTCTTGTTGTGATTATATTGTCAGTTTAACTGATCACACCACCGAGATATTGCTTGAAAAGTCTCTAAGGCAGCGGTATTTCAGCTCACTAGTAGTGGCATGCGATGAATTTTATAAAAGAGGTCAAGCTTCGAGGACACCTTTCATTACTGAACTACAGAGGCATACTCTCCATATAATGTACACTATGCCGCTTACCAATGACACTTTCACCGGTTACAGTTTACACAGTTTAGCTAACTTCACCCGATGCACAATAGTTAGAAATGGAATAAACAAACAAATATATTCTGTATATATATATTACAAAATCTATTCTGGTTTTCCGGAAAGATTTTAATTTAGTTTATTCCGGATAAGTGTGATAGAGTTTTTACGTGGCGCATTTTGCCTTTGTGAAAATGACTGATATAACGAAATCCATTACTATTTCCACACTCCCTGATCTGTTTCGATCAGGACACAAGGCCAGCTATACATTCTGTTTCTTGATTTGCATGCAGCTAACTGTTTCTAAGAAGTATGATACTTTGATTTAAAAAGTCTTTCATTTTTGTTTTAACAAACATGTCTGGAGTTGGCCTTCCTTTCTTACTTGTAGTTTTTCTTAAAAACTGAGAACTCCAAATAGAACTGGGAATCGAGAACAGAGCATTGCGACACGTGATCGTGCTACATATCTTTGACCTAATAACCCTGCTACTTGTCTCTGGCAAGCTATGTTGTGATGGAACAGTTTCCAAAATCCGAGTCCCCTTCCATATTTCACCATTTGAAGCACTGTCAAATTATACTGACAATCTTTAACACTTCACAAGATGTCTTTCACTAACGGCAACAATTATATAAGCTTAAAAACTACAACACAACCCCCTCCCCCCCCCCCCTCCTCACTCCCACCTACATTAGAAGCAAACAAAATATTATATTTACTTATGACAGAACGCCATCGGTTAGCATGTATCTTATTGCATTTTGACACTTCGGTAATAAAAACTAACTTCAAGGTCAGGTGAAGCTTACTGACTATGGCCCCCAACTATCTTCGAATGCCGTGCTGCTGGACATAGGCTGTGCTACAGCTATTTGACCAAAGAGATATTGTTTGACAGTGGGATTCCAGTAGAGGTGAACTCACTGATAAACCTCACATTGTATTATAGCCAGGAGGAACCAGGTCTACTTTCTTAAGCACGGGATCGATCGTAATCCTCTATCACAGAAACGTTGTCAAGGGTTCAATTAACTTAGTACCCGCAGTTTATAACAACAGCAACAAGAACAACAATACCAGCAACAGCAGCAACAGCAGCAACAGCAGTGTGTTTGCACTTCAGTTCATGAATTAGCCATCCACTGATTGCATGGATTTCAAATTAAACATGAGCGGATAAGGGATGGGTAGGTTAGAGAACCGAGGAGTGATAAAACCAGCCAGAGTCACAGGAACCGGCAATGTT
This sequence comes from Ariolimax columbianus, assembly GCA_036924085.1. NCBI lineage: Eukaryota > Metazoa > Mollusca > Gastropoda > Stylommatophora > Arionidae > Ariolimax > Ariolimax columbianus. The sequence goes on along the minus strand of JAVGWX010000007.1, from coordinate 64,483,718 downwards.
CCCTCCATTTGCTATTTGTTGAAAGACTGATTACATGGGGGTTTACGCTGACTGTAATAATGTAGAATTTGTATCAACCAATCAATCAATGAGTCAAAAACCTGTCAGCTTCCATGGAGCATAGGTCCTCAACAAATACTCGCCAAGTCTTTCTATCATGAGCCAATATTGTCCACGTCGTTTGCTGCCTTTACATTTGCATCTAGGTCCCTCGTGTACGGGTGTCACGGTCTTCCTCCACTTCTCTTGCCCTGTGGATTTAAGAACAACGCTTGTCAGGTAATGTTATCAACTGGTTTCCGTAATGTGTGACTTATCCATCGCCATCGTCTCCTCCGTATTTCATGCTCCACTGCTGGTATTTGTCCCGTTTTTACCAATCAGTTCCACGTTGGTGATCTTGTCGCACCATTTACAGCCCTATATATTAAAACATGCACGTCTATTCTAGCCTACCGTGGCCTAATCGGGACACAGAGTCCCTGTGTTACGTGGACACTTTGATGCTAGAATGCCTGGCTGGCCATAAATACGAGTGTGAGAGTTCTGCGGATCCATGTCAACAACAGCAGCAACAGCAATAGAAACAACAACATCAACAACGGCAACAATAGCAGCAACAACAGCAGAAACATCAACATCAGCAACAACAACAGAAACATCAACATCAGCAACAATAACAGAAACAACAACATCAGCAACAATAACAGCAACAACAACATCAGCAACAATAACAGCAACAACAACATCAGCAACAACAACAGAAACATCAACATCAGCAACAATAACAGAAACATCAACATCAGCAACAATAACAGCAACAACAACATCAGCAACAATAACAGCAGAAACATCAACATCAGCAACAATAACAGCAGAAACATCAACATCAGCAACAATAACAGAAACAACAACATCAGCAACAACAGCAGAAACATCAACATCAGCAACAATAACAGAAACAACAACATCAGCAACAACAGCAGAAACATCAACATCAGCAACAATAACAGAAACAACAACATCAGCAACAATAACAGCAACAACAACATCAGCAACAACAACAGAAACATCAACATCAGCAACAATAACAGAAACATCAACATCAGCAACAATAACAGCAACAACAACATCAGCAACAATAACAGCAGAAACATCAACATCAGCAACAATAACAGCAGAAACATCAACATCAGCAACAATAACAGAAACAACAACATCAGCAACAACAGCAGAAACATCAACATCAGCAACAATAACAGAAACAACAACATCAGCAACAATAACAGCAGAAACATCAACATCAGCAACAATAACAGCAGAAACATCAACATCAGCAACAATAACAGAAACAACAACATCAGCAACAACAGCAGAAACATCAACATCAGCAACAATAACAGAAACAACAACATCAGCAACAATAACAGCAGAAACATCAACATCAGCAACAATAACAGCAGAAACATCAACATCAGCAACAATAACAGAAACAACAACATCAGCAACAACAGCAGAAACATCAACATCAGCAACAATAACAGCAGAAACATCAACATCAGCAACAATAACAGAAACAACAACATCAGCAACAACAGCAGAAACAACAACATCAGCAACAATAACAGAAACAACAACATCAGCAACAACAGCAGAAACAACAACATCAGCAACAATAACAACAGAAACAACAACATCAGCAACAATAACAGAAACAACAACATCAGCAACAATAACAACAGAAACAACAACATCAGCAACAATAACAACAGAAACAACAACATCAGCAACAATAACAGCAGAAACAACAACATCAGCAACAATAACAACAGAAACAACAACATCAGCAACAATAACAGCAGAAACAACAACATCAGCAACAACAGCAGAAACAACAACATCAGCAACAATAACAACAGAAACAACAACATCAGCAACAATAACAGCAGAAACATCAACATCAGCAACAACAGCAGAAACAACAACATCAGCAACAATAACAGAAACAACAACATCAGCAACAACAGCAGAAACAACAACATCAGCAACAATAACAACAGAAACAACAACATCAGCAACAATAACAACAGAAACAACAACATCAGCAACAATAACAGCAGAAACAACAACATCAGCAACAATAACAACAGAAACAACAACATCAGCAACAATAACAGCAGAAACAACAACATCAGCAACAACAGCAGAAACATCAACATCAGCAACAATAACAGAAACAACAACATCAGCAACAACAGCAGAAACATCAACATCAGCAACAATAACAGAAACATCAACATCAGCAACAATAACAGCAGAAACATCAACATCAGCAACAATAACAGCAGAAACATCAACATCAGCAACAATAACAGCAGAAACATCAACATCAGCAACAATAACAGCAACAACAACATCAGCAACAATAACAGAAACATCAACATCAGCAACAATAACAGCAACAACAACATCAGCAACAATAACAGCAACAACAACATCAGCAACAATAACAGCAACAACAATACTAACAACAACAACTTAAAAAAAACACAACAGAATTCACTGACTACGTTTCCTGACTTATAGTGTCGAATAGGTGCATAATATATGTGCAATGTTTGATGTAGCATGTAGCATTTAACAGCAGTTAAAAGAGTTACGCTATTGATACAAACTGAAATGTTTTGAATGAAAACTCATCCAACAGCTTAACACCTTGACCGTGTGTATGGAGAGAAATGTGTAAGCTAATTGCTAGTTGAAGTGGTTATCTTGAAAATTGAAGATAACTTTGGGCAATTTCTATATTTAGGAGTACCAAGAGGAAGCAGTTTTAAAAACGAAATTATCATGAGTTTTCCATGCTAGGAATGAAGTAATAACCTCCTCTCCTTCATACACAAACTCCATGATCATGCCTCCATTAATTTAAAGAAAGTTTTATCCAGTGTCAAGTAAATGTTTATTTATTGTTGTCTTTTAATGTTTATAATCTGTATTTCTATTTCTTGGGAAATGGCTAGTAAAAAAATATAACTATTACTAGCTTAATATTTTAAAAAAGTTTAAAAATGTTTTAATCATGTTTTAATATTTACTTAGTTAAAAAAAACAAGGAATATATATTTTCATTATGAAAACAAATTGAGAAAAACAGCTTAGGTCTGCAGTGAAAATTTCAACTTCAGAGGTTTTGCAATAAATTGCTAAAAAAAACCAAAACAAAATATGAAGAGTTCATATAATATTTTCATTTTGTGATGGACTTCAAGTGCTCCGCCGGGGTCGACTACCTGTGTGACATGGCATTTCACCATCAATTGCTAGGTCGTTTGTTTAGAGCAGCATAAATGCGCGTAACAGGCTGCGGGTCTACTTTGCTCTAGTGTTTGAGTCTATTAAAATGGACTCGCACATCAGCTAACCACCCTTCGCGGCACGTTTCAGCGGGAAACTTAGCTTAGCAGGAAACTCGCCTTTCGGCTACATCCAGCTCATACCAGAGCTGGAATCTGCACATGGACATCTGCTCCTGCATAAATACATTTAGACTAAGAACTAAGAATAGTCTAGACACAAATAATTGACGCAAGAGTGCTCTTGACTAAAAAAAAAATAAAAAAAATACTTGTAAATATTAAATTGTGCGACGAGGTAGTAAAATCAACATTTCTTCGTGACAACCAACACACATTATTTGTGTACTACTCGCTACCTCGAAGTTTACACACGTTCCTTAAAATTAATAACACAACATGATATATTATTGTTAAACAGATTAATAGTGGGTAATATATTTCCCGACACACGATTATAAAATGATGTTGGGACCTATGCATACATACTACTCGCTAGTCATGTACAGACAGCAATTATATCCACTTGTATCAATAGAACAAGTGCGTGGAGCTCATCGATCGCCATTGTAGAGCCCGTATTGGGAACGACTTCGATCACTAATACAATTACCAACAATTCCGTGTGGAAGTTCTGCCCGTCCATCTATCTGTACACTTTTAAAGAAAGAAAGAACAGTTTAACAATTATAAGATCTCCCCTTCGCTATAATCCTAGCCTGCTCTACATCGTTTGTCAATCTCTCTCCCACTCTCTATACCCCTCACATGCTTTACATCGTTTGTCAATCTCTCTCCCACTCTCCATACCTCTCACATGCTTTACATCGTTTGTCAATCTCTCTCCCGCTCTCTATACCCCTCGCCTGCTTTACATCGTTTGTCAATCTCTCTCCCACTCTCTATACCCCTCACATGCTTTACATCGTTTGTCAATCTCTCTCCCCCTCCATATACCCCTCACATGCTTTACATCGTTTGTCAATCTCTCTCCCACTCCATTTTAAGCCATACATCCAAGATATACTCTTGCCTTTAAGATACAGTCAAACATTTACCTTCTCGATCTTGATCTTGATGACCCACTCCTCAGCGTATATGGGTCTCAACTTCGTCTCCAGCGGACCCTGTCTTGGGCCACGGAAGTCCAGTGCCTGGTAAGTACTTTTCTAGAGGCATCTCGAATGTTGCAGCGTACAGCAAGGGAGTCTGACCAACGCATTGGAGGTCTTCCTCGTGGTCTCTTCTCACCTCGGGGGTACCAGACTGCTGTCGCTGTGCTCCATCGACCATAATTTCGTCGCAACATATGACCTACCCATCTATGCTTTGCCTTGTCTACATAGTTTACCGCATTCCTTCACCGGCGGCAGTCGTCTAATGTCAGAATTGTGGAGATCTTGCATAAGGTGGTTTCGTAGAGTGATTCCGACCAAGCATAAAAACTTACATTTTAATTATATTGTTTAAATAGTAACATTTTATAAGAAGAAAGCTATGTTTACATTTTGTGGACCCAAGAACGCTGAGTTCGCTAATTATTAACAGTTCAGTGGAATCAGATAAACTGACTTCTAGTGACTTATCAAAATGCGTATGTACATATATATATATATATATATATATATATATATATATATATATATATATATATATATATATATATATATATATATATATATATATAAAATAAAGAGACTAATTTACTTTGTTCATATTTTAACTAATTCAAGGTCAATCTTTCAAGGAACACCAAAGCTGAAAGCTCAATACACGGTTTTTGTGCTTGTGGGCTTTGTAATTGTAGCTAGATTTCTAGAGTTGTTTTTGACATGGTTTCGTGAAGTTTATATTCATTTTTTAATTATCCAGTTAATAGTTGACATTATGTGTCATTTGGTTATTCTTTTCAATTTAAATCCAGGTTCTTGACAGTTAAGTTGATGTCGCTCTCTGAAAGCTGTACGTTAGAAAATTAGGTCAGACGTGACACTCAATTTTCAATAGCTCTAAAAGTTCATCTGGAAGAGTTAAGTATTACAGCTAACATGCTATTCAAAATGCATTGCCAATTTGGCGTAAGTTATTTAAGAGGACTCGAAAACCCGCTTTGCACGACACGGTTTGAAGAATAACAATGAATTATTGACAACCCTCTCATAAATAACGCAACTTAATGAAACAAAATTGGTTTTTCGAGCGTATTTGAAATGGAATGCTCAATGTTAGAAGAGAAATGTTGTTCTAAACGATCTAAACATGTTACATTCCTCTCTAACTGCAGTCGACGTCCAATATGCTGGATGTTGCTTTTGTAAGTGTCCCATTCTAGTACGTCGGACCACTTCAATATTGACATATTTTTTTAAAAACAGTGATGCTACTGTTTTAAAGTCCTACCCAGGTGACAGCTTGTAAAGACGTATGTGCATTACTGGAAGCTGTAATATGAGAATGACAAGCAGATGTTCACGATGACGACATCGCTTGTTGTATTTTTTAACATTGAAGTTCCGAAATTATGACTATACATATATTTTAAATTGATGAAAATCCCACGTTATAATAATTTTTCTTGTAATTATTTTATTCATCCTTCACTTTCTGTCCCAGGGGGAGCAAAGATATCAAATTTGTAAATTGTTTGGGGAATAGTCTTGAGTGGGTTTGGAAAAGAAAACAAGTGACACATTTTTAAAAGCAATACCCTGTTTGTGATTATGATGCAGGTATAAATGCTGCAATCAGAAAAACAAATCTTGCAACAACAAAATAATCCCGATGTTAAAGATACAGATATAAATTCAATTATTTATTATTCCTTTACTGCCGCTGTGGAACAGCCAATGACGTTAATAACACTTCATTCGCAAGATGCAGTCCTTACGAGGCTTCATTTCGTTCTAAATTACGCGACCTCGGGTGTCTATGTGTGTGTAGGGGGGGGGGGGGGGGGTGGGGGTTGGGGGGGGGGGTGTATATGTATGTATACGTATATCAGTTGAGTTCAGTTCAGTTCATCCGGTAACCCATCATGTCGTTGGGGCACACTTGAAGTCACTCCCACAATTCCACGCCATCTCTCTCTGTTTGCTTCCGCCAGTCGTACCTCACCGGGACGAAGGTTTGACCACTCAGTGATGTTGTCTGCCCATCTCTTCCTTGGGCGACCCCGCCCTTTCTTTCCTGGTACGGAACCAAGCAGTATCGAATTTCTAATTCCACTGGACCTCGTGACGTCCCCATATCATTCTGTAAACAGATCACCAAAAGACTCAATTGCGTTATCCACTCTTCATCGCATTTCTACGTTCGTGGCACGATCTTTTTATGTAGCATTTAAGAGTAACGTTCTAAAGCACCTCATTTCTATTGCATGTATTATGCACTGTATATCCACAGTAATGGTCTAAGTCTCGCAGGCATACACAACTATTGAGAGCACCAATGAGCTCATTAGTCTAACTTATGCTGATGAGAGCCGCTTATCCTGCCATATGGGTTTCATACGAGTAAGCGCCGCTGTTGTCTGTGCTATTCTGGCAACCATCTCAGACTGCGGGCCCTCGTCACTGATCAGTGATCCCAGATACTTGAACCGGTGTACAACTTCGAGTTCCAGACTATATGCTTCATTACAGATGTAAACCCTTCCGAGTTATTAGTCGTCAGCTTTGTTTTGTCTGCATTTATCTCAATGCCATAGCTCAGTGCCGCTCTGTCCAATCTACTAATCAGCTCCTGGAGTTCTGTTTCTGTGCCTGCCAGACCATCTATATCACCTGCAAATCGTAGGTTTGTAATCGTCTTGTCACCTATTCTGACCATACCAACATGTCCCTCCAGAGCCACCACAATTATTCTTCCCACATTGAAGAGTGTTAGAGAGAGTATACAACACACTCTCACCCCGACAGACGTGCGGAACCATTCGCCTAGTATTCCGTTTACAGAAACTGCACTTGACGCCTTCTCATAAAGGTTCTCAATTACCGTCACAATATTACTATTGATCTTGTAAATGCTTCATTGTTGTCCACAGCAACGAATGCCATACTCTGTCGGACGCCTTTGTTGAAGACATGATATATGTGTTGTTGATACTCTAATTATTTCTCATTCAATATCCGCAAATTAAAATTTCTGTTCAGTGGTGCTTCTTACCGCTCGAAACCCTGCTTGCTCTTCTCTGCCTGTGGTTTTAATCTATTGTGGATCATGGATAATTCTTAAGAGAACTTGGCTAATCTGGTAATACATATATATATATTTTTTTCTTTACAAAATAAATATATGTATATATTGCATGCAAATGCCGCCGTCCATCGTAGACGACGATGGCATAATTTATTTTGCTAGCGTTATTTTTAGTAAGAATTAACAGTTACTTTTTATCCTCGCTCTCTCGTCTCGAGTCGCCCGACCCCAGTGGCAAGTCAAGGACAAGACGACTAGGGGACGACCACAAGATGATATATATATATCATTCATTGACACTTTCCGTCTTGTCAAACAATAGTAATTGTGCTTTGAAAAAAAAGGCTAACCAACTACAGTCCATGACGTTAACGATTGTGACATGTAAGACCAATTCGAGCAGAGAAGCGTCTTTCACAGTGTATGGAAGGAAAGTCAGGGCCGTTTGCAGCATCGTATGCTGTGGCGACTTTTCTCACACGCTGAGTCTTTAGCCTTCCAGCAATAAGTATACCCTATGTCTGTATTCCATGCGTATGTCTGTATTCCATACGTATGTCTGTATTCCCCTCCATGTACTACTGTTCCTATGATTCCTATCGATGCTTGCATCATTCACATACCTCTTGCATACATTCTTGTACCGAAGTAGTGATCGGCCCCGAGACCTTTTCCCCAACTATAATTCCCCATAGAAAAGATATTTTGGTATTCTGCCTTCATCCATCCTCCGAATGTGTCCCCGCCATCGGTCCTTGAAGACTAAGCATGTAAAAGATTGTGACAGTGCCTGTAACCTCCGACACTTCTGTTTTGGTGGTCTTGTCTTGCCACCCAATCCCCACGATTCTGCGCAAGCACCTCATGTGATAGCTGTTTATACGCCTCTCCTGGTGCATGTAGATAGACCATGTCTCAATGCAATAAAGAAGGGTGCTGAGGGCACAGGCCTGGTAAACACGTGTTTTTGTTTTAACAGTGAGTTTCTCGTTCTCCTAGAACCTTTTTGTTAATCTGCTCATTCCGGTTGCTGCCTTTCATATCCTGATATTCATATCTTGGTCTAGAGAACGTTTATTATTGATTGGATCCCAAGTACTTAAAATGATTTATTACACTGAGAGCCACATGATCAATGGAGATTACTTGTAGTTTGTTTGCAACCTGGACCATAACTTATCTTTTCATTTTGCGGATTGTTAACCGTAACTCACAGAAGGCATCTGTAAATGCAGATAATAAGCTTCTCAGTTTCACCTGTGAGTGAGTCGAAATTGGGGCATCATTCGCAAAGAGCAGTTCTCTCATCGGCATCCTGTTTATGTTTGTTTTGGCTTTCAGTCTTTGGGAATTGAATAGGCCACCATCTGTACGAGAATGAATGAAGATACCACTTTCCTGTTCAAGAGAAGTGAGAAATATATTCCAAAGAGGGTTGGAGCGAGAATATCATATCTGTGGTAGACCTATTCCCACGAAAACCGCACTGTGACTGGGTAAACCTGGTCTTATAGGATCTGAAGTCTGTGCAGAACAATTCTGGAACGTATCTTTCCACTGGTACATAGAAGCGAAATTCTTCTGTAGTTGTTGCAGTCACTCCGGTCCCCCATGTTCCTGTAGAAGGTTACAATGCTCGAATCTTTGAAATCATGCAGGGCCTGTACTTAATGCCAGCATAATGTTATCAACTGATGTATCTGTGGGGCAAGTATGTCCTGTGTATATATATATATATATATATATATATATATATATATATATATATATATATATATATATATATATATATCTTGTCGAATGTCCGTACTGTTTTTTTTTGCAGCCTATAGTATTTTGAGGAACTTTCTTATGATTTGACTCCAAGGACTCGATTCTCTTCATTGAGGCTTGGGAAACTGTCTCAGTTTTACAGGCGTGTGCTTTAGCGGGGAAAAACACAGGTTCTAAAAATTTTTACTTTTGTTGTTCTGCTGGTATTCTGCCATGGTCATTATCTTTATTTTGTTTATGTTTACAAAGAGGTTCTGATCTACGGTGCATCTAATTACTGTGGCAAATACAAGGGGCGCTCAAATCAAACCGGGACTTTTTGTTCTAGTTCTACCTGAAAGGTGTTATAGAGTGCTGGAACTGTTTTCATAAGTTAGGGGTACTTGTGTCTTATTTCTGCCCGGTGGCCCACTTGTCATGAACCAGTCACGTAACAGATCAATGCAAATGACGGACAACACTGTTAATGCTTGCATGGAACAGCGTGTTGCGTGCGAAGAAGTTGCATGTGAAAAAAAGACGTGAAACCTGCAGAATTTTACAGATGACTGCAATCGTAATACAGTGATGAGTCACTCAGCCTCAGAAAGACATTTGAAGGGTGTAAACGTTTTGGAGAAGGCCGTACATCCGTGAGTGATGATCCCGACCGTGGTTGCTTTCAACCCACCACAGTCATTCCTGTGAATATCCAGATTGTGTAACGCTTTATTCTGGAAAATCGACGCATAACCTGTCGCGAAATTGTACAAAAGGCGTCTTTATCTGGGTACGATGAACACTATTATTCATGAACATTTGCATTTTCTAAAGGTTAGTGCACGTTGGGTTCTTAGACAGCTCTCCGCTTTTGATCAGCAGAGAAGAGTTTAAGCCTGTACTAAATTGAACAAACGTTTTGACTTTTTGAATCGCTTCACTACATGTGACGAAACCTGTGCGCTTCATTATATTCTTGAATCAAAACGAGCTTCAAGCAGTGGAAGTAGGCGCAATCATCACCTTGGATGTCAGCATTTCAGCACTGATGACGAAATAAAACAGGCTGTCCTGAATTGGTTCAGACATACTGACAAATCTTTCTACTCTGAAGCTTTTCAAGCATTACTTAAACTCTGGGATAAGTGCATAAACGTTGCAGGATATTATATATAAAAATAAAGGGCATTTGGACTACTTAAAAAAACCAATCAATTTATTTCCTTACAAACAAATGTCCCAGTTTGACTTGAACGTCCCTCGTAGCTACTCTAACCTGTCTTCACTGTTTGATAGTACCACTGTGTCGTCTGCGTATCCTAGCTATGAGATATTGTATTTGACTATTTGTAAAGGTATCGAAACTTTCGATATTCTAATTCTTTCTAACGTTCCTCATTATGCACAGAGATGTTAAATAGATATAATAATAGTAATAATAATAATAATAATAGTAATAATAATAAAAATAATAGTAATAATAATAATAGTAATAGTAATAATAATTTTAATAATAATAATAATAATAATAGTAATAATAATAAATAATTTGTCCATCTCCTTCTATGATGCCGCCAACAACATCCCGTGTCATTCTGCATCCTTTAGACTGGATACGTTCCTAGATGATCAAGCCAATAAGAGCACAAACAGTTCTATTATATGATCTGCAATCGGTATTGCTTTTTTTCTGCTATGGAATTTCTAATAGCGCGTTCTTCTGGGCTGTCCGGAAAATGATTACAATGCCATTTGGTCAAAGACAACCAGCACGCAAGTACAGGGATCATTGGAAGTAATTTTACAGAAGAATGTTGAAAATTCCATGGACTGCATAGAAAGGTAACAACATGGTTCTTGAGGAGGCATAAACACATATGCAGCTTATGACAAAAATTAGGACACAGCTGTCATCCTTTTTTGGGTATGTGATAAGAAAAGACGAGTTTTTTTTTTTTTTTTTTTTTTTTTTGCGTTCGCCTTATTTTCTCTAATCCCCAAGGCGGTGTGCGTTGCACTGTGTTTTTATTTTGCGCCTGTCGGCCCAGTGTATCCGACTTCAGCACGCATTTTATGTAAGGGTCTGCTTCCTCCTGCATTTTCTAAGGGTTTGCTTCCCCGGGGTAACGGCCGGTGCTGTGATGGGGATCGAACCCAGCACCTTCGGGTCGTGAGCCGTGCCACTTAACCACTAGGCCACGCCGTCCCCCGAAAAGACGAGTTGGAACATACAGGTACAACGGGCAGAATTGTGGACAGCTTGAAGGCCCGACAAGAGAGACGATCAACAGCCGAACTGATAAACAACACACATGATAAGAGGAAATGAAGGTCCATGATCACCAACATGGCACTTGATTATACATACATAATTCACCGGAATTCAAATTTATAATGCAAAAATGATACAAGAAATTGTACACGTTGGAATGAATTCACCAGATTATTCAAACACATTTTTATTCAACTATTATTCAAGTGTCAAAGATTCAGAATGAGAATTCCTAACAACTATAATTTCCCAAGCAATGTCGACTTTTGTGGTGTTTTTACTGAAATTAGCGGACTGGCCGAAGGCGACGGATGTCCTACATTACGGTATCGAACTTTGATGATATTCCGCCGGATTTTTAGACTATGCCAAGTTTTTTCAAAGTAGGACCGGTTTAAAAAACGAGAGGGCACAGCTACAAATTGTTTAAAGACAGGTCCGGATTAGATACTAGGAAATATTTTTTTTACATAACAACGTGCACATGTAAGAATCCAACACGTGTCGGTGAGTTCTGTCTGGACGTATTGCGTTTCTTCGCTGTATTTCACAAGCTCTTGATTTTCTGTGTACTGGCTCTCTGATTATTGAATTAGATGAAATGACGCTTTAGTGTCTGTTTATTGACTTAAGATGTGGTAACGATTCGGGTAAATAATAGACAAGATACAAAATAAACTATAATTCAGGTGAATTAAACAAATACCCTTCATTATCGTCATTATTATTCATCTTTCTACACCATTGTGAAGCATAGGCATCACAACAGCGTGTTCCTTTCTAAGTAATCATGCTTTCAGTAATGGCAATAATTAACCTTTTTGCTTCAACATAAAGCATAGGTTTAAATCGATAATGTTTCCTTTGCATGAAACGTTTATCCGAGCTTTTGTCTTGATTGATTATAATGGCTATGTGTTTTCATAATGATTTTGCTAGCCCCAAACATATCCTATTTAACTTACCTTTTCCGAAATGCTGTGAAAGAGTTGTAATTAGGAAGGGGAGAGGCTGGGAGAGATATATACATATAGAGATATAGAAATATAGATGTGTTGAGAGGTACAGAGACTGCGAGTAATACAGAGATACATAGATATATATATATATATATATTTACTAATATATATATATATATATATATATATATATATATATATATATATATATATATATATATAGAGAGAGAGAGAGAGAGAGAAAGAAAGAGAGATACATAGACAATCATAGGGATAGATATACAGAGAAATGGATACATAAAAAGGGAGAAATATATAGAGGAAGAAAAAAAGAGAAAGACAGAGAGAATGAGAGCGAAAGAGCGAGAAAGAGACAAAGAGAGAGATAAGGAGAGAGCTGATAAAAATGTAAGAAAAATTGATTATTTTCCATGTTTGCGTAATCTACGATTCTATTCAGATGTCCCGCTCTTACCTTTCTCGTTTTACCTACCATTCTAGTCACACGTCCCGCTATGGGCTCATACAATTCTCGTTTTAGCTACCATTCTAGTCACACGTCCCGCTATGGGCTCATACAATTCTCGTTTTACCTACCATTCTAGTCACACGTCCTGCTATGGGCTCTTACCTTTCTCGTTTTACCAACCATTCTAGTCACACGTCCCATTATAGGCTCATACAATTCTCGTTTTACCTACCATTCTAGTAACATGTCCCGCCATGGGCTCTTATTTTTCTCCCCATAATTTTCGAGAAAATAATTGGTTAATTTCGACGTAAGAGCTCTCAACTCTAAGAATGATAGCGAGTCTTACAAGATGTCGTTGTGTTTTCAAATTAACAGAAAAGGATACTGGCATGAAGTAATAGCAGACTGCTGTTTAAGCATGTTGTCATAATACGGAAGAAGTAAATTATGTGTCACTATAAGAGTTAAAGTCAAGTGGACTCTCAAAGCCAATCAAGAAACCACAGGTGGAATTTCATTCAAAACCGCGATAAATCCAATCCAGTTTTCGAAACGAATTTTTCTTTTGTGCTACTTTTTCATTCTTTAGTGTTTCGAGAGATTCCTAGCTTCAAGGCTCAGCTGTTTTATTTATTGTTGAATAACTTATAAGCTTACTTTAAACATAAGTCATACTCTCTCGTGGGATTATGCTGAATGATAAACTTGACGATTTTGACATCAAAGTGTCAGATGATAATTCCATGTTTGCTGTATCCGCTGCGTTTAATTACAGATGATAAATGTCAAATGTTGCTTTTAAGTCTAGAGGGTAACAACATAAAATATAGGTCATCATAATTTTAAACTGAACAATTGTTAACAGGCGATTGCAACAATTTAATAGGTAGAATGCCTTGGTAGAATACCGCTACAATTAATTTGCGCAGACAATATATGTGGCAGACGGATGTGACAACAGATAACTCAATATTTTCAAGGATGAGTTCTTAATCAATTTTCATAGGTTATTCTCAGTTTATCTATTTTTTTTCTTTGTGTCTCACTCTCCTACCTTCTGTCGTTCAAATGCGAATTCTAGATACATGTAGTGTCACGCCTGAGAAACAAATCAATTAGAGATCTTGTAAATCGTAGCAATGTGACAGTAACGGCCCCTTATCGGCAATACTCATGTGTACTCAAATAAACATGATTATGGGACTTACACTTATAGACGCTAGACAGCAATGTAGCCCAATGGTGAGCAGGGCAAAGAGAATTGTGTCACTGTTACATTCCTTGCATATCGTAAGATGCAACAATTTCATCGAGTGAAAACCATTTCTATGAAACCTCATTGCAATAACTGGATTCAGTCTGTTCTAAAAGTTGTTAGGGCAAGCATCAAACGGGTGACTGGATTGTGATTAATTGGCGGATTGATGGATTGAATGCAGAAAGGAACAGGAGCTGGTCACATCACGTGACATAAATGTGTACATATATATGTGGGTGTGTGTGTGTATTTGCGCTCGCGCGGGGACATGCACGCATCCGTATGTGTATGTGTTCGTTCTCAATCTCCCGCTACCAAATCCCTGAACAGGTCTTTGAAAGTAGCTGGATGTAGTCCGGTTAGTGGAATGCGTTACACAAGTGCCTCTAACTAATAATATAACTAGAACAAAACGTCGAGGTTTGATTTGAAAGTCCTTCATTTGTGTGCATATCTGTGTGTGTGTGTGTGTGTGTATATTGGTATATGTATTTATATGTCCAGAAGGGAGTTCGAGATGAGATGGCGATCAATGCAATTAAAAATGGGAAAGCGGTTGGAACTGACAATATCCCAGGGGGATTATTTAAATATGGGGGGTGGGGGGTGGGGGAGGGGGTGATGGTAAAAATTTATCGAGACAATGACTATCATCTGTAACAAGATTTGGCAGACAGGTGTTTGACTATCAGCACGGGCACAATTCCTCATCATCACTATCCCCCCAAAAGGGCAGTTCGCAGCTTTGTACCAACTATAGGACCATCAGTTTGATCAGCCACACAAGCAAAGTAATGATGAATGTCATTCTAAACAGGCTACAACTAAAAGCAGAATAAAGATCATAGCAGAAGAACAAGCTGCTTTTCGAGCAGGCAGAGATACCGCAGAACAAATGTTCAATTTGCGCCTACTATGTGACAAATATGTCGAATACCAGAAACTCATCTACCATATTTTTGTCGATTTCATCAAGACGTTTGACAGGGTGTGGCGCGATGTTCTCTGGGACATAGACAGGGTGTTGCGCGATGTTCTCTGGGACATAGACAGGGTGTGGCGCGATGTTCTGTGGGACATAGACAGGGTGTGGCGCGATGTTCTCTGGGACATAGACAGGGTGTGGCGCGATGTTCTCTGGGACATAGACAGGGTGTGGCGCGATGTTCTGTGGGACACATTACACCTATTCAAATTGGGCGACACACTCACCGGCATCATCAAGAGTCTGCGTTACATCTCCACGAGCTCAGTACTTTTAAACAGCAAAAAGGGAGAGTGATTTCTAACTACGGTCGTTGTAAGACATCGATGTTTATTATCACCCACCCTTTTCAACTTGTTCCTGGAACGAGTTGTTAAAGATGCTCTAGAGGGTCACCATGGAACAGTGACAATAGCTGAGATCACGATTACGAACCTACGTTTTGCAGACGATGTAGATGGCATAACTCGAAGTGAAGAAGAGCTACATAACTTAGCTACCAGACTTAAAACCGCATCAAGAAAATACGGCATGGGAAAAAAAACAATGAAACGACACAACGAATGACCAACAACAAAAATGAATTTCAAGACACTTTATATATAAAGGGCAAACAAATAAACACCGTTACTCAGTTCAAATATCTGGGATCTTTAATTGGAGCCGAAGTGACTATGGCAGAGCTAAGAATCAGATCTGTACAAACAATGTCGATCCTCTCATCAATGAAACCTTTATCAAAAGATAAATGCATCGCACTCAAAACCAAGATCAATCTGATACAAACGTTGCTCTTCTCTGTATGTCTTTACGCATGTGAGACATGAGCATTGAATGCGGAAATGGAGCGAAACATCAAGGCGATGGAGATGAGATGTTTCAGACGGAGGCTTGGAATAACCTACATGAATCGTGTAACAAACGTCAACATACGAAACACAATCACACAGTCTATTGGACCTAATCAAGATGTCCTACCAGTGGTAAAGACACGCAAGCTTCAAAGGTACGGCAGAGTACTGCAATCAATTGGGCATACCAAACAAAGTAGTCAGAGACAGTAGGCATCGATTTGGAATCATGGGATATGACGCCATGGATTGTGTTACATGACGGAGCAGGATTAAGCGTTGAATACAGACACATTGGATACTGATTGCTGATAGGCTAAAGACTCAAGAGTTTGAAAAGACACGCGACACTATGCAATGCAGCAAACGGTCCTGACTTTCCTTGTATACACTGTGGAAGACGCTTCTCTGCCCTGATTGGTCTTACAAGTCACATTCGTTACCGTAATTGACTGAATTTGCATACCTTTTTTTTCAAAGTCTGATAAGACGGAAAGAGCTAATGACACACACACACACACACACAAACATACACACACACACACACACACACACACACACACACACCCACACACACACACACACACACACACACATACACACACACACACACAAACACACACACACACACACACACACACGCCCGCACGCACGCACGCATATATATGTTGTGTTTCTTGTTGCATACCCACAAAGAGTAGGATTACTCTTTTGTGCGTCCTAAAAAGGAGGTTAAGGCGGCGGGTTGTCGCAGTTTTCCTCAAATTCCGAGCGTGCTGATGAAGGTGGACCGGCGTCCACCAGATGGTTGTGCTTTGCTTGGCTTCATCTACGTGTCGCTCAATACTACGGAGATCACGTAGAACCTGACCTTGTTAGCCAAACTGTTGTCCTCGACAATATATATATATATATATATATATCCGTCTCTTTGACAATCTTTACAATCCTAACGCACCGAGTTCGAATTCTGCCATGTCCGATTTGGTAGATATACATTTTTTTTTCTCTGTGCGATCGCTCCTTGGCGTATAGAAAAGTAATGACGACCTAATGTACTGCACATCTGCCAATAAATGTATAGCAATCAAATGGGTTGTTGGTTGCAAGAATAACGTTTAGCGAAGGACATTTTATACACACTCTCGGGCGTGCACGCAAATTCACACGACGCATATATATATATATATATATATATATATATATATATATATATATATATATATATATATATATATATATATATATATATATATATATATACATATACGTCCTCACGTACTGGGGCACATACATACACACATAAGTTGCCAACAAGATCGATACCAAGAGCTAGTAGGTGATACAGATGGCAACACATTTTGGACTTTCGTGTCGTTCCACTAATCCTTAGATTGTTGTCATATACAAAACGTCCTTAATGGGTTTCTAAGTGTCAAGGTCGCTAGAAATGTATTGGTCGATTTCGCATGTCCTTATAGAATATGAATGGAGAGGCGGAGTTTAAAATATAGAAACATACTGCCAGTATATATTTGTAATTACATTGATGTAGTGTCTTACAAAGGAGATACACTAATGACAAATAGAGGACCTTTGGACTCAATAAATAAAAATACCTGGTATACGCATTCAGGTAATATATGTTCTCATTTTGCAAGTATGGAATAATTAATGAAAATCTAATTTTGCGTTTAAATTTATTTGAAAGTATAATTTTAATCATCAATTGACATGCCTGTTGGGGTTATTATCGTATATCCAGAGTTCTGTTATTTGATTATATACTAGTCAAGAGCAACGTTCATTTTTTAGTTGAGTTATGGTAAACTTTATTGCTCTAAATATTTCAGTTTAGTTAAGGTAAACTTTATTGCTCCAAATATTTCAGTTCAGTTATTGTAAACTTTATTGCTCCAATTATTTCAGTTCAGTTATGGTAAACTTTATGGCTCCAAATATTTCAGTTCAGTTATGCTAAACTTTATTGCTCCAAATATTTCAGTTCAGTTACGGTAAACTTTTTTGCTCCAAATATTTCAGTTCAGTTTTGCTAAACTTTATTGCTCCAAATATTTCAGTTTAGTTATGGTAAACTTTATGGCTCCAAATATTTCAGTTCAGTTATTGTAAACTTTATTGCTCCAATTATTTCAGTTCAGTTATGGTAAACTTTATGGCTCCAAATATTTCAGTTCAGTTATGCTAAACTTTATTGCTCCAAATATTTCAGTTCAGTTACGGTAAACTTTTTTGCTCCAAATATTTCAGTTCAGTTATGGTAAACTTTATTGCTCCAAATATTTCAGTTCATTATCTTTGCTCTCATCGCACGATGTACTATCAGGACGAAATATGTTAAATAAGGGGTATTGAATGTGGTAAAGTATTGATGCATCAATGCGTGAAAATGTGTTTCATAGACAAAGCCCTAGTGTAACAAACCGTACTACATAATTCAATGTGTCATATTAGATTATTTAATGTAACGAAAATGGGTGTAATTATGTGACAAAACGAATTTTTGTTAGAGTGTTAATCCAACGGGACAAAGTGTATTGCAAAGAGTATTATAGGAAGGACAGGCAAATGTTTTGCTTCTTCTATATGATTTGCCTTCCTAGGCTTTCGAGCCCTATCTGCACGAAAACTACTGGTTTTAAGGCGCCAGTGACTCACATTCAGTCTCTTCTCCTGTTAGTGAAAACAGTTTTGCCGCGCAAAAGGCAAGGAGCATTTAGTAGGTGTTGAGATTTCATCCTCAACCCCACCCCCGGCTATAACACCATTTAGAAATAAGGTAAATGAAAAACAACAAGTACATGCAAGTGTAGTACTTATTCTTGTTATTATTCTTGATGTTATGTTATCACCATAAACTACGTGATCGATGGAGTATCGTACTGGTCTCTAAACCAACAATACATTTGTTCAAAATCTAAATCTGGTGTAGACATTTTCTTGTCAGAGGTAAAATTGAAACATTATGTATTTTGAATGGTAACTGTAGGGGTTATCAACCTTTATTTCTCAACCAAATAGTCATACAGGCAGACGATCCGAACAGTGGGAATTCACATCGTTATAAAATCCAAACAACTAAAGAGCATGTGGCCGACGGTGTCGATGCCTGCCTGCGTGCACTTCGACGTGGCGACAGCAGTGGCGGCGTGACCGGAAGTCCTGACAACTTCCTTGACTACTCTAGCAAAGTGACCTGAACTCACGACAACTTCCTTGACTACTCTAGCAAAGTGACCTGAACTCACGACAACTTCCTTGACTACTCTAGCAAATTGACCTGAACTCCTGACAACTTCCTTGACGTATCCAGCAAAGTGACCCAAAGTCCTGACAACTTCGTTGACTACTCCAGCAAATTGACCTGAACTCATGACAACGTTCATGACTTCTCCAGCAAAGTCACCTGAAGTCCTGACAACTTCCTTGACTGCTCCAAAGTGACCCAAAGTCCTGACAACTTCTTTGACTACTCAAGCAAAGTGACCTGAAGTCCTGACAACTTCCTTGACTACTCCAGCAAAGGGAATAAAGTCGTACGCCGTAATAACAGGTTATAATATTATCACCATCATCTTCTACCTGGACTAGATTATCTTTTATCCGGGATGTTAGGAAAGCTACTACAACCGTCACTTAACATCCTTTTCAGGGCACACAAAAGAGTAAACTTACTCATTGTGGTTATTAAACAACAACAACAACAACATACCACGTTACTATTTAACTATTGATAGAGGCTACATGATACGGCGTGGAGGAACAAAGTGGTCGGTGTGTATGTGTGTGTGTGTGTGTGTGTAAGCGTGTGTGTATGTGTGTATGTGAATGTGTGTGTGTGTGTGTGTGAGAGAGAGAGAGAGAGCGAGAGAGAGAGATAAATCCTTAACTTTAAACATGCCCCATTCCAGCACTTGACTTGGCCGTTCGAATTAACAATTTTTTTTGCTTTGACCACAGGTTCCCTTCCCGCCGAGACATCATAAGCTGACGATGCTTCGCGGCGCCATCTTGTTTAGCGTTATTGGTATTTTGATGTACAAAGTGATGGACTCTGTTATTAGATCAGGTGGTAATAATCAGTATAAAAAACATCATCCTGGAGAGTGCAGGTGAGTAATTCAGACAGACACATACATAGATACATATAAATATATTATACAGGTATATAGATAGATAGATAGATAGATAGATTGATAGATAGATAGATAGATAGATAGATAGATAGATAGATAGATAGATAGATAGATAGATAGAGACGTTAAGTGGTGGGTTGCAGTAGCTTTCCTCACATCCCGGTCATACTGATGAAGGTGGACCACGGTCCTCCTGGCGATTGTGCTATGCTTGGCTTCATTTGTGCACACTACTACGGAGATCACATTGATTCCCATCTTGTCAGCCAGGACACCTTTACAACAGCCTGTTTTCGTGGAATGCTACATGGAAGAAAGATTATGATCCTGATCAATGTATTAAGTGCCTAACCATGACGCGACATCCTGGTCAGTATGTTGTGCCTGACCGGACTATCGTTTCAGTTCCTCATAGATAAATGGTAGATACACATATAAATATATGACCCAAGAGGTTTTTGTGTATGACAAGAACAAGAATAGCACCACTGCCTCACAGAGAGCATGTCGTAAGAGGCGACTGACTGTGTGACATGGCATAGCACCGGCCATGGTTGGGTGGTTTGTTTAGAGCAGCATAGATTGCACCTAACAGGCTGCGGGTCTATTTTGCTCTATTGTTTGAGTCTAATAAGATGAACTCGCACATCGGTTAACCACATGACGCAGCGGAGTTTTAAGCTGCTCAAGTCTAGCCCGCTAAGCATGAAATCCTTCTCCCGGCTAAATCTAGCTTATACCAGAGCTGGGACCTGCACAGGGGCAACTGGCTCTTTAGAAGTACAGGTCGACTAAGAGCTAAGAACAATATATATATTTATATATACTATACATAAAGTAGCACAAGACTTCGTAGGATTAACAGCGGTTTCCAGCCAATACGCTTCGATGTAACAGCGATATCTACTGAATTCAGCATCAAAGTAGAAAACAAATTTGAGGCGTGTTTGCGGTACAAGAAGTGATGACATCTGAGAAGGTGACATCACACGCAAGGGATATTTTAATCTCGACAGCGAACGGAATGATTCTCAGGATGTCGCACGAGAAACAGAGCTATATAGCAGATGAACCACCGAAACTCATTGGAGAAAGGAAACAATTAAAACAAATGGGAAGTCCAAAGGACCAATACAACATATATACACTGCGCAAGAAATGTTAGAAGAGAAATAAGAAAAGATAAAAGAAGATACATAGTGGAAACATAGACAATCTACAGCAACAAGGTAGGGAGAGAGATGTTATTAAGGCGATAAGAACACTGACAATGCAATTCTATCCGGTTCCGTATGTCATCAATGACAAAGAAGACAACACATTAACAGAAACCAAAGACTTACTGAATAGATGGAGAGAGTTCTGCAGAATCATGTATGAAGATAGCACAAAGCGCTCAGTTACAATCCTACCAAAGGATGAGAAAGAACCTGAACCAACATTGGAGAAAATACGCTCAGCAATCAAAAGTTTGAAAAAGGAAGTCCCCACGATGTGATGATTACCAAACAGATCTAATACAAGCAGGAGGGGAGGCAAGTGCTCGAGTCTATCACAAGCTGTGTAACAGATATGGGACAGCGCAGAGTGGCCAGAAGCATGGAAGAAAGAAATTTATATTCTCCTCCACAAAAAAGGCAATCTAAAGCTATGCACAAACCACCGACCTATCATGCTAATCAACCACGCTAGCAAGGTACTCTTACGGATCCTATTAAGAAGGATAGAGAAAAGATTTTAATCTGAAATTCACGAAGTTCAAACAAGTTTTAAGAAAGGCTGAGGGACCAGAGACTACATATTCAATATGATGAATATCTACGAACAATGCAGAGAGTTTAATGTAGACCTGTACACATGTTTCATTGATTACACCAAGGCGATAGAGTGAAGCATCATGGGATTTCCTGTGCACATTATACATCTCATTGAAACAGTTTACCATGATCAAGGAGCCGCTGTCTGAGTATCTTGGCAAACATAAGATTATTTCGCAATACAAAATGGAGAAAGAAAGGGATGTATCCTCTCACCTTATCTATACAACATATTTGCGAAATGTATAATGAGAATTGTTAGAGAAGATGAGAACATTGAACGTTTTGATGCATTTACGATTGGCGGATTCGAGATTCCAAATTAGCGATACGCCGACGACACAGTGATACTATCAAGAAGTGCAGAAGAGCTAGAGCAGCTAATTTCAGACGTAAACAGACAGTAAAAATCAAAAGCTGTTTATAAACATAAATAAAACAAAGATAATCACCACCGACAAAACACAATGTCAACATAAATTTACAGTAGGTGTTGATGAAATAGATCAGGTCTAGAATTTTAAAAAAGTGTTTTCCAGAATTGACAAGAATGGCAACTGCTCGAAGGAAACCAGAAAAAGACTAGTCAGGGCAATGCAAAGACTGAACAGCCTGAAGAAATTGTGACAGAGCACCAACAAACCGACAAAAATAAAAGACTTGAGAGCCTGTGTTTTTCCTGTGGCAGCTTATTGCTGCTAATCATGAGCGATTACCAAAACTTCTAGACAAAGAATCGAATCCCTCGAGTCAAAATGTTACAGAAAGATCCACAGAATACTATTGTATAGAGAAAAAGATAAATGTAGACATTCGGCAAGAGTTGAGAATAGAAGAGAACTTGTTTATCAATTCCATTACGGCCGGAAAATGTAAATACTGTGGTCACATCAAAAGACACAACGCTCTTGAGAAAACAGTGATGGAAGGTATTGTGCCAGGCAAAAGAGGCAGGGGTAGACTAAGAAGAAGAAGGCACCAAGATATCTAGGAATGCCTGGGTATGACTGTGGCGGAGGCTGGAGTTTTGGCAAGGGAAAGAGTATCTTCCAGACAGACTGTGATGGAAGCAACGTTCTATAAAGACATGCTAAATGATGATATGATGATGATGACACCCACATATATATTTATATTTATATGCGTATGTATGGATGTGTATTTGCTGCAATGCACGAAAACGTTTGTTTCTTAATTGTAGGCTCGTAAAAGGACCTAATTTCGGATCAGAGGATATCGCAGTTACCAAAAATGGTCTCGCTTTTGTTACGTCAGGTATTTCCTTCTCTACACTGTCAGATACATTTCAAGAGTTTATGAAGACGAACAGAGTTCGAGGTAAAATCTTTCTCTTTGATTTCAACAAACCAATTAATGATGCTACAGATCTTCAGTTTATTCCAAGCAATGATTTCAACCCAGATACATTCCACCCTCATGGTCTCAGCCTTGTTGAAGATTCAGTCAAAGGTGAACATATACTATATGTTATAAATCACCCAGACAACGCTGATGACGCCATTGAAAAATTCAGGTATATTCCCAAGACAAACCAGCTTCTTCACCTTAAGTCCTTCCGGAGTGAGCATCTTCGCATAACTAACGATCTTGCTGTGACTGAAGAGGACAAATTCTATATAACTAATTATCTGTATTTCAAAACTCCTGCCATGAGCTTTATCGAGCAAGATCTTTTGCCCATTGGTCTTGGCTCTTTGCTATATTTCAACGGTACAGATTATACAATTATGGATTCTGGACTGTTTGCGCCAAACGGTCTTTTGTTGTCGAAGGACAAAAGGTATGATATACTGTCTTTAAAGTTACTTTAAATGACTGGACTTAAAAGGTCGAGGTTTGGTTTCAATAGCAAAATATATAATTAAAGAATTGGTTAGATGCAGATACTTTCTATTTGTTTAAGATTGTAGAGAAACTCTAGTTATGAGAAACAATAACCGATGATTGATGTTCATTTAGCTGGCAATCACATCTTTGGCAACAAAGTGCCACAGAAGTCACCAATGCAGGAGAACAATACTTTCCTTGATACTGTATGTCTGCAGGGACGCCAGCCCTACCGGGGACCTCGTGCTTTTATAAAGGAAAGAAATTGTAGATACAGTTTGAGTGATGTTGGGAGTGATAATACGTCTTAACTTTATATTCAATGTTCAGAATCGATTCAATGATGTCTACGCACCAAAGGTATGCTACACTGAGTCCTCAACAGTTTTTGTATGACGGATCAATCTTCGGTACCTTAATAAAAGTAAAAAGGCTAAAACACGCTTTTTTTATGAGAACATCTACAAGAGTATACCAATGATTCGGTCTACAAAGGTATTTAACAATCAACACATGACAATGGAACATGGATTTATTAACGTATTCCAGAATAAAATAAATGATGTTTTCAGAACTGTCCTACCATGTTTCTTATGAACTTGCCACTGTTCATTGCTTGTCGGTCTCTAACACGTACGTTAACCCTTTGAATCCTGGCCACTCAGAAAAATCTCATTACCCTGTGCTCCTGAGCAAAATATGCACAATACAGAAACATAAAAACAAAGCTAATTATTCTGGCAAAACTATGTGCGCTATTGTAATTATATCTCAAACTGACTGTTCTGATTATATCCAATGTTTGTGCTTATTTTAGCAGTAGTTTGTGGAATACATTTATAGAAGACAAACTTGTTTCAATTTAACTTGATACATTATGAGAAAAGCGATCCTAGACCATCGCCCGATTCCACGAGTGGTCAGGAACATATCTAACTTGATCATATTCGATTTAGACAGTGCGACGTTCAGATGATCATTAGCTTTTACTTATTTTCAAAATAATACCCGTCTGAATCTAATTATAAACCTTTTAATCCTTAAGAATAAATTGAACTGTTTGTTCTACTGTTTAGTATTTCATTTTGGCCATTTTGGAAATTTTAAACTCGTCTTTCATTCAGGAAAACAATAACTGAAATTCGCGAGCCGCCATTTTTACTTAATATTTAAATAATTTTCACTCTATGGCGTCTCTATTTGATGGGGCCAAATTGCAAGCAGCATATTCCAATATAGGCCCTTAGGTGTGTGTGTTGTTAATGCTGAGCGATAGGAAAGTTTAGAAGTAATAGAGTTTACACAAATGTAGGCGTCATACTCTGTCTAAGTTTTTCTCGGAGAAACTGTTCAGGGCACATTTTAAGTAACGAAAAGTTCGTTTAAATATTTCTTGTAATTGCAAAGAGAAATGAACCTAAATACCCCTTGACATTTTACAGAGTTGAATACTCCTTGATACTAATTTTATGAACAGTGTTTGAAAATTGCAATTTGGATGTAATGCTATTGCAAGGCAGCACTAAAGACGTGCCAAAGTGTACAATAATAAGACAAATAATTTTGGAGATATGACTCTGTGAGAATAGACCACAGTTTGTAATGTTTACAAGAGTTGGAGTGTGTTATTATTTAGTAGTGCAAACACATATCTCATCTCAGGAATTATATTCATTTTAGTATATATAAAGTGGACATAGTAATATGATCCACAATAAAATGGACTGTATGAATCAATCGAGCCGAGATATGACCACTTGAAGTTGAACAATATGGATTGTTTGTTTAACAATATGATGTTGCATTGTCATGTGAAAGTTCATTTATATGTAGAAATAATGTATCCGAAATGAGATGATTATGTGAACAATGCACACATGTATGTAAATTCATTAATTATTATTTCTGCATTATTTATTTCCGTCATGCCTTGGCAAAAATAAATTAAATTCTACGTATACATGCAGCGGACATATCCCAAAATAAAGAACTAAATACATCAACTATGAGATTATGTTTTGGATATTTATGTATTTATTTGGATATAATATTCTTTGACATTATTATTTAATGGTTATATAATGTACATCTTAACTAATGTTATTTATCAGTGAGAAATGTATATTGTGAAGACAATTTTGTATTTCTTATTTCCTTATATCAAGACGACTGGAGGTAACTCAGGATGCAGGCACTCTGCTCCCATCTCCCTTGAGGGCAAGGGTCGCTTGAAAACCTGTGGGATTCGTTCGCCTACCGTATCCGTTCATCGCCTAGAGAGGAGAGTGTCTTACCTATTAACCACAGCGACCCCCAAAAGACTCAGTTCAGTCGGTAGACAACCATTTTCGTATTCCAGTCGTGCAGTTGTGTCACAAAGTTACCAGCGAACGATTGCAATATTCATGCCCCCCCCCCCCCTCCCCCCAATCCCTAGAAGTCTCACCCGAATAGTCATGCTAGCGCTGGAGTCGCCATCTCTGTCCTGATCAGAGAGAAAGTACTGATCAGTGTCGTTGGTTTCACCGGCTGCAGCACAGCATCAATCCCTCTGCCTCCATCCCCTGCTGTTTATTTGTAAATTGACAGCCTCTTGAGAAGTATACTAACGAGGATGCTGAAACGTTGATTCCAGAGATGTTCAGATGACATTGATTTTTGGCATGATATCTGCATGAGAACGGAATGTGTACAGAAAAAATGCTAGTAATATTAATGGCAGGATGATAGATGACTAGGTCTCAGTGGCATACAACAGTCAATGACGTAGAGAACAAAAACCGGCTTGAATAAAAATGTAATGTACGAACAAACGACATAACCCGGCAATGAACACACATGTGGGTTCCGACGACAGAATCAATTCCACAACTGTCATTGGTTGACGTTATGTCATGAACATGCTCGATAGGTGAAAAGATGATGAAAGAATGATTTTGAATTCAGTGAGTGTACACATCCCCCCCTCTTCTTTCCCGTTATCAATAACAGGAGGCAACACGTGCATCTGATTCGATATAAGTTAACAACACATCACACTCAAAGAAATGGTGCTTAAAAATTATCCAAATATGATCCACCATTTGCGGCCCACCATAGATATAATAATATGAATCCACATCAGATGATGGACGCAGATACAACAGCACATAAACGGGACGAAAGGGTCAAGTAAGCTGCATTGCGCTAGACCGAAAACCAACAATATCTACACTTAAACATATACACACACACACACACACACATATATATATATATGCAAATATATATATATATATATATATATATATATATATATATACACACACACACATTTAAATATATAATATTAATTTATTAATATATATATATATACATACATATATATATATATATATATATATATATGTACAAACACACACACATACATACACACATACGCACACATACACATACACACACATGTATATATATATATATATATATATATATATATATATATATATATATATATATATGTATATATACGCTGGGTTTTCATATTCCAAAAGAACCGGTCTTGATTCCCACCGTTACCAGTTTGGCAGACACTGGATATTTTTTTTCGATCGATTGGCCCCTCTACGTACGGAAAGTAATGGCAACGTAACATACTGCACACTTGCTAATAAACTTATAACAGTCAAATAGGTGTCAGTTGTAAGAATCGTCGTTCTGCAAAGGACATTCTACTTACTTTATATATGATCATCATTGGCAGATACCTGTACATGAACATTCCACCGATGAGCTCGATCAACGTCTATGAACGCAAGCATGATAACTCGCTGGTTCTGCTGCAGTCAGTGGACCTTCATACTATGGCAGACAATCTGCATTTCTCAGAATCGGGAGACGCATTATACACAGGAGCTCACCCAATACTGCAGAAGCTTATTGAGCATTTAGACGACCCACGACAAATGGCGCCATCTTCAGTAAGTTTAGGGTTCAGTTAGTTTAGGTTTCAGTTAGTTTAGGTTTCAGTTAGTTTAGGTTTCAGTTAGTTTAGGGTTCAGTTAGTTTAGGTTTCAGTTAGTTTAGGTTTCAGTTAGTTTAGGTTTCAGTTAGTTTAGGGTTCAGTTAGTTTAGGTTTCAGTTAGTTTAGGGTTCAGTTAATTTGGAAGTTCAGAAAATGTGGTTGCGTAGTAAATTTGGGGTTCAGTACATTTGGGGGGTTCAGTAATTTTGTCGATTTTGTAATGTTATTTCTCTTCCTACCATCATCATAATTCCGTTATTACTAATAGCCATATGACGCAACTGTATAACATGATGCCTCCTTAGAGAAATTATTCAAGAATAAATTAAATTATACCATTTATTGGAATTACATGGTTATTGAAAGGCTGGCAAAGGTTTAGGACATTTAGCACACAAAAGGTCATTAAACTGCCTACCATAAATACGTTGCCTAATACTCTTACAATATCATGCATATAACTATGAAAGTCTACTCATATTATACATCAGTGGTTGGAGATCTCCATCCCAATGTTAAAATGAGATTAGGCTTATCTTATCAAGTCTAAATTTGTAAATTATTTTTCAGTTCATGGAGGTTGCGTAAAGTGTCCGTTTCACAATCCCAACGCACCCTGTTCGATTCACACTCTTGTCCAGTTTGGCAGAAACGGTTTTTTAAAATTCCCTACTCGACGTACGGAAAGTAATGACAAATTACTGTACTGCACACTTGTCAAGAAACTTTATAACACCAAAATACGTTGGCAGTTATAAGAAACGACGTTCTGTAAAGAACATACTATTTACCTTTCCTTTATTTCATGTGTTTTTATCTTTCTCCATTGCTGAATACATATTCATACATTTGTATACATTTCTGCAGGTATTGCGTTTACCATTGAAGAATGGCAGAGTCGTGACTGATGATATCACGGAACTATTCTACGACCATGGCGATCTGATCAGCGGCTCATCAATTGCAGTTATCTACAATAGACAACTTCTTATAGGCTCTGTCATTAACAAACTTGTCATTTGTGATGTTCATAAAATAATGGTTTGATTAATTAGTGACAGAACATCATTCAACAACACACGTAAGACAGAACATAATTCAACCACACACTAAGTACAGCAGCCACACTTAGTACAGGAGCAACACACTTAGTACAGCAGCCCCACACTTAGTACAGTAGCCACACTTAGTACAGTAGCCACACACTTAGTACAGTAGCCACACACTTAGTACAGTAGCCACACACTCGGTACAGTAGCCAAACTTAGCAAAGAACATCATTCAACTACACACTTTATACAGTAGCCACACTTAGCAAAGAACATCATTCAACTACACACTTTATACAGCAGCCACACACTTAGCGAAGAACATAATTCAACCATACACTTCGTACAGTGAATGATGCACACGCGTGACAAAGGGATTCACATCTGTTCCTGTTAGTTTTGTATAGCCACTAAAAAATCCCCAAATAGCGTGTTACAATAATTGTAATTTCCCAGTAGCTGTTAACGTTATTAGCGAAGCTAGGGTCGTGTTATTATTTAAGGCGGGCTCTGAAAATGTTGACATGTCATTAGTATTGTGACCCACAACAAAATTGACAGCATAATGTGTAATACGAAATAGTCAAGGTTTGGGTAAATGTGCCTTAAACTATACTGGATTATATATAAATACACCATTAGCTGTGCAAGTGTAGAAAAGCAACGTTTAATTGCAAAACCAAGCTAGAACGGCAGCTATTTTACTTTACTAAATACAGGACTGCAGTTTATTTCAAACCCTCATAATACAAGACGGAAGATACAGACCAGATAAATATAAAGCATAAAGTTACACGCTCATCGAGGCGTTTTGAAATTTAAAACAAAAAATTTAAATAAAGATATGTATCTGGTTAAAAGACGTTCAGGTCACACGAAAAGACGTTACCTTGCTGAAAACAATAATGGAAAATAAAGTATTTGGCAAAGGTGTCAGAGGTGAATGACTTTATAAGTGAAAGAAATGACATCAAACGATGGACTTCGAAATGCCCCAAGTTTCACAATCACTGCAAGAGATCCATCGTAGAGAATCTTTAATTTGATGAAAGCATTTTAACTGAAATGAACTGGCTTCGAGCAGGAGAAAACAGGTTTGCTGTTACTGACCAATATTGCTGAACGTATGCACATCTCGAACGATGAATAAATTAATGAAAATATCATTTTCAGCAAAATTTACGTTACTGAATTAAAATGCAATGGATAGCACAGAAATACCAAAATGAGAAAATACATCATTTAGCGATCAATGTAAACTCAAGTAACAAAACACAGGTACAGTTTGTTACGCACAAATTAATATTGAACAGCGATGTGGTCCTTCAGTCATTGAAGTTGTGTTCACGTTGTACTTGTAGAATTGCATTAAATTCACATGAAGTTCTTGATGTTTTGTCTCTATGATTCCTGACAAATATATGACAATGGTAAATAAATAGGATAAATAATGTCTCTCAGTAACATTACTTTCTGATCTTCCATATTTGTGAGATGGTTACAAATGGTATCAATGCAACAATTTGTTGATGGTGTCGTTGACTGCCATTTCGCGAGATAACCCATGTTTTCTGATGACAACGTTAAATGTTCTATGTTCCATTGCTGCTTTTCTAAGCTTCTATATTGGTGAGAGTACAGTCTGAGATTGCTCATCTTACAACTCATTCTTGTGTCTAGTTGAATAGTCTTCACCGCGGGAGTTGTTTTCACTAACGACAAAGTAGATCGACTCATGTTCAGTCTTAGCATATGTTTCAGTGAACTGTGGTTTCTTATGTTACTCCAGTCTTTGCTTTTTTACCCTACACTGACGTCTATTTTATTCTGATCATTTAGAAGACTATCGCACCGTTTGCTTTACATTAATAGTTCAGGTTTCAGGTTCACATTTCGACCCTACTAATCTAATACTTCCTACATATAAAGCCTAAGCACCATGTCATGACGCCACGGAGAGTAGACCTTGGTGACAATGGTTATGCGAAGCGCATTGGACGGTATGGTTGCCTTAGGAATTATTTAATTGACAGCGGAATATAGAAATGGATATTTTATTTCGATGTTATTAATACTTTTACTTACTATTATTTGTATATGACTAGCAAAGGTTAAGTTTATCCCAGCAAAGTTGACATAGAAACTTTCTCGATTTTTAAGAACAAAATAATTTTGATAATCTTGCTATCATTAGGAAATTGAATTTAAATCTTGTCCATAAAATCTGCAATATTTCAAACCATTGGATGAAAGCAAATAAGAACGATAACATATAAAACCAAGCTTTCTTATTGTAAGTACTTTAATTTTATTTTACAACACATGTAGTTAAGAGTCATGGTTTTAAACCACAATGACAAATTGAAGACTAGGTCAAACAAGAAAAGGCTCTTGTGCGATAATTCTCAGCAGAAGCAACATGTGCACACCATATTTATAGTTTGTTTTAGATCTAGTTATCAGAAATACATATGTACCAATAGGTAATGTTTTAAAAACACAATGACGAGCTCAAAACTAGGTCAAACAAGGAAACAGATCTAGTGGGGTAATTCTGAGCACAAGCACATATGCACGACATATTAAAGTTTGATTGATAGCAAGTTACCAAATGTACATAATGAACGTTATCAATTTTTCCCAGTTTTAAGCTTTCGTTTTTTTGCATGTTCATTCTCTGAATCATTTTTTTCCTTTGCAATAGTTCTTAATAAATGTCTTTGTGGCTGCCATAATTATATATTTTGTGACTGTCAATACTACGCCCTTCTGCACAATCTCCGCTTATACATATTTCTTTTTCGCTGAGTATTTTTGTTACAAGGGTAATTACAAGATGTTGTTGATTGATTACTTTTTAAAATAGTCTTTCAAATTCAACATAAACAGGTTTTATGAAGACAATAGATGTATGTATTACAATATCAAGTACATCAGGTTGAGTATACAGAAGACCTCCTCTGTCCAATTTGTGGATTAGCTCATACTGGCTTTGTGTGACATCCATATTAATATAACGAACTATCAAGTACAACTTGCAGAACATCATTTGTGTTAACTCATATTGGCTTTGTGGGACATTAATGTCAATATAATCAACTTTCAAGTACAACTTACAGAAAGAGCATTTCAATTTCTTTATAGTTGAAAATGTACAATATCCTGCGACGTATGTTAAAATAGAAATTAAATCA
This sequence comes from Ariolimax columbianus, assembly GCA_036924085.1. Taxonomy (NCBI): domain Eukaryota; kingdom Metazoa; phylum Mollusca; class Gastropoda; order Stylommatophora; family Arionidae; genus Ariolimax; species Ariolimax columbianus. Next base: position 64,451,551 of record JAVGWX010000007.1, on the reverse strand, counting down.
ATGACATTCTGCAAATCATCATCAGTAACAATTATTTTTCCTTTACAGAAAGGACGTGATTAATCTCTAACATCTTTGCTAAATTCACCAACTACATTTAGATCTACATCAGCATCAAATTCTCCATATTTTGCTGAATTTATTTTCAGAGGGTTTATACTCTGCAAACGAAGTTTGTTTTCCGTTTCAAAGATGTGTCGTAAAGAAATTAAGTACTGCGTGCCCGCAAGTTGACGAAACTGTTCAAACCAACGTTCCACTGCATCTGTTTGAATATTTCCTGTTAAAATATATGAAAATCCCAACTCGTCTGCACAATATGAGGTTAGCTCTAATACTGCATGTGTTGTGTGTCTTAAAGAATGAAATCTTTCTCTAGTCAAAACTCCTGTTGTTAACTTGCTGGCCTTCCATTTGTCCACCCTGTTACAAAACATATTTAAGAAGGTCGACTGCAATGGATCTCGAACGTTCTCTGTCTTTGGTCTTCAAAGGCATCAATTCTCTTCTTCAACTGTTTATTCATTGTCCACGTTTCAACAGTATAATACATTAAGGAGGAATACAATTTCCATTTCTAATGTTAATCTGGAATCCATATTATTTACTTCTGGGGCTGTCTATATAAATATCCATCAGATCACCATGTTATCATATCGGCTACCTCTAAACATATTTTCTTGTCCTCTTGACCAAACACTGATATGGAAAACAGTCCACAAAAAACAATATACCTTAATATTATATTATGGAGAGAGGGACGGAAGAGCAAAAGAACAGTTAGGGAGAGAGGAAGGGAAGAGCAGCATAACAATTATAGAGAGAGGAAGGGAAGAGCAGCATAACAATTATAGAGAGAGGAAGGGAAGAGCAGCATAACAATTATAGAGAGAGGAAGGGAAGAGCAGCATAACAATTATAGAGAGAGGAAGGGAAGAGCAGCATAACAATTATAGAGAGAGGAAGGGAAGAGCAGCATAACAATTATAGAGAGAGGAAGGGAAGAGCAGCATAACAATTATAGAGAGAGGAAGGGAAGAGCAGCATAACAATTATAGAGAGAGGAAGGGAAGAGCAGCATAACAATTATAGAGAGAGGAAGGGAAGAGCAGCATAACAATTATAGAGAGAGGAAGGGAAGAGCAGCATAACAATTATAGAGAGAGGAAGGGAAGAGCAGCATAACAATTATAGAGAGAGGAAGGGAAGAGCAGCATAACAATTATAGAGAGAGGAAGGGAAGAGCAGCATAACAATTATAGAGAGAGGAAGGGAAGAGCAGCATAACAATTATAGAGAGAGGAAGGGAAGAGCAGCATAACAATTATAGAGAGAGGAAGGGAAGAGCAGCATAACAATTATAGAGAGAGGAAGGGAAGAGCAGCATAACAATTATAGAGAGAGGAAGGGAAGAGCAGCATAACAATTATAGAGAGATGGAGTGAAGGGCAACAGGACAATTAGAAAGAGAATGAGAAAGAGCAGCATAACAATTATAGAGAGATGGAGTGAAGGGCAACAGGACAATTAGAAAGAGAATGAGAAAGAGCAGCATAACAATTATAGAGAGATGGGCAACAGGACAATTAGAAAGAGAATGAGAAAGAGCAACATAACAATTAAGGAGAGAGGCAGGGAAAAGCAGCAAACGATTATGAGACAGGGAAAGAATAGCTGCAGAATAACTGTGGAAGATGAACATGAAACTAGTTAAACTGTTGTTTGGTTTGTAGTGAGGGTAGATGGTGAGGGTAGATGGTGGGGTTAGATGGTGAGGGTAGATGGTGAGGGTAGATGGTGAGGGTAGATGGTGGGGGTAGACTGTGGGGGGGGGGGGTGAGGTGATAAAACGAGGAGATTCAAGAAGATGGCCCCATGTTCCAAGTAACACCAGTACCAATAAATAAGCTTTCATGTGCCGTAAAATAAGATTTAGAGTTTTTTATAAATTTATAACGTTTTATGTGGACACTGATAGCTGTGTGGTGATTACTAAAAACAGTCTTCAATATAAAACTTCAATATTTGATATACGTTTTATCGGAAAATAACATTCTGGCTACTGTTTCTACTGTTGTTATTGTTGTAGTTAGGACCTTTCCAAAACCCAATAGTTTTGATGGCTATTTCAGTAAATGTTTCTTTAAATACATCTGCATGGGCTAGTGGTTAAGTAACACGGCTCACAACCAAAGGTGTTGGGTTCGATCCCAATCACAGCACCGGCCGTTACGCCGGGGAAGGAAACCCTTAGAAAATGCAGGAGGAAGCAGACATTACATAAAATGCATGCTGAAGTCGGATGCGTTGGGCCAACAGGCGCAAAATAAAAACAACAGTGCAACGTACACCGCAAAAAAAAAAAATATATATATATACATCTGCGTCAAACATTAGGATTTGGTCTACATTACAATTATTGGAATAATGCAAATATATGTTTATATATGTGTGGGATTCCGTGGCGAAGTGGTTTAGCTGTCGGCCTCGTGATTAGGTGGTGTGGGCTCGACTCTGGACTCCACCGTCTTTTTCACAGGTGCTTAATGCGGAGTCCCCTGCATCTCGTAGTCGCCGCCTAGTCGTCTTGTCCTTGACTTGCCACTGGAGTCGGTCGGCTCGAGACGAGAGAGTGAGGATAAAAAGTAGCGAAGTTAATCCTTTTCTAAAAATAGCGCAAGCAAAATTAATTATGCCAACATCGTCTACAATGGACGGCGGCCTTTGTCTTAGCCTTATATATATATAAATATTTCTAGCAATCTGCTTAACATTTGTTGACATTTGGCATATAAGTTTGTGTTTTTAAATCTAAATGTGTGTTAATATTGCAATGTAATTACTCTATTACCGGTTTAGACACCATCAATGGGAATAAACGTTGTAATGAAAGTTTCCTTTTAGTCTGATCAATTCAGATAATCCTGTGACCTCTTTAGGTCGCTGAAGCAGCTCTGTTAATACCAACACAATCCTTCGCCATCCCTTTCTGTCTGTGGTTGATTTTTACCTGTGTGCCGCCTCGAGTCGTAATTTGGTCCATTCATGGATGTTCTCTTTCAATCGTTTTCTCGGAAGTCCACGCCTTCGCTTGCCCTATACTGTGCCTCTAGTATGGTAATTGCAAAGCACTTGGACCTCGAGACGTGACTATATCAACTCCATGGCCTAGATTCGTCTCTGGAGGTCTGCTGTAATGGTCCATGTTTTGCAGGCGTTGGGGAATATCGAAAGAGCCGGTGAGCGCATTAGTCTGATATTTATTGAGAGGGAGAATTGTTTATCTTTCTATATATGTTTCAACCGTATAAGCGCGCCGTTGTTTGTGCTATTGTGACCAGGATATATGATTTTGATTCCTCATTACTGATTGTTGAGACCAGACACTTGGAGCGATTCACTGTTCCAAGCTCCTGTTCATTTGCTTTGATCCCAGCGTTGATTTCTTCAGTTTTCTTAGTCATCAACTTTGTCTTTCTGCGTTCATCTGTTCATCAATTCCTGAAGTTCTGTCTCAGTCCCCGACAGCCCGTCAATGCTATCCGTAAAGAGTAAGTTGGTACTTTTTCTATCCCCTATCCTTAGGGTGCCAAAATGATCTTCAAGGGCATCACTCATAATTATTTCTAGCAATATATTAAAGAGTGTAAGGGAGAGTATACATTCTTGTCTTACGCCGAACGATGTGCAGAACCATTTACCTACTTTTCCATTCACCAAGACTGCGCTTGTTGAATTATACAGATTCTCGCTAACTCTCACAATGTTACTGCTGATGTTATATATCTTCATTGTTATCCATAGATTTCCATCCCAGACGATATCAAACGCCTTTATAAAAGTCAGTAGACGCATGATATAGGTGTTGTTGGTGTTCCAAATACTTCTCGTTTAGTATTCGTACGTTGAAGATCTGCTCGGTGGTACTTCTTGCGGTTCGAAAACCCGCCTATTCTTCGGCAATGATGTTCTCGGCTTGAGATTTCAGTCTGTCGATGATTATTCTGAGCATGCCTTTGCTAGTGTGGTTAATGAGGCTGATTGTTCTATAGTTTTCACAAAGCTTCAGGTTATCTGAATTTAGGTATCGTCAGGACGATCGATTTTGGCCAGGTGGCCGGCCATTTTTCTGTCTACCTACCATATTCTATTGCAGGTGTATGTCAGGATGTCCTTTATTGCATCACCACCCGGCTGTATGAGCGCTGCCAGGATATTATCCTCTCCAGCAGCTTTCCTCTTCTTCAGCCTCTTCCCCGCTGCAGCCACCTCTTCTTTTGTTATCGGTTGATTTTCGTCAGTCTCATGAGGTAAGGTGGTGATTACTTTGTTCCCTTTTCTCGACACTCATGATTTTATCATTCCGAGCAGTACTCCGTCCAGCGTCTCATTACCTCTTGGTCTTCTGTAAGGGATTTTACATTCTTGTCTTGTTTTGTCCTACTGCGACCTCCAATAGGCCTTTTAGATCTTTGACAATATTATATGATCCTTTCATATCATTTCTGCCCAGTTTGTGCTTCTTATCTTTACATTGTTCAGCGATCCTGCCTCTTTTGCTTCTTTAATTTTGAACCTTATTTTTCCATTTACAAACCCATATCTAGTGAATCATTCTGCAGTGTTCTTTGAGTTCTTCAATTGTATTCTCTTATCGCACAGATCGAGTATTTTCTTTGTAATCAAGGTCTTCTTTTTTGTCTGTTGTTTCTCTTGGATCTCTGCTGCCATGTCTATTATTGCTGAATTAAATGCGTCAACAATCAAATCTATACGTAGGTCTTCCCGTAGGACAGTAAGTGGTGCAAATCTGCCTCCTGTCATGTCACCGAACGCTTCTATAATTTCGAGTATTTCAATTTGTCAACGTTGATTATTATTTTAGTTGTCTCCAAGCTCATGACTTTCCTTAAGCAGTGAGGCATGTTCAGTAAGTCACGGTTGCTTCCTATATCTGTCCCAGGGAATGTTCTTCTGTTCAATAGTAGACATATTGATACGTGGAAACTCTGTATAGTCGACGTCTCTTTCTGAACACCATTACTCCCCTATATACATTAATTTTACGTGAAGTACAAAGAGGTATGAAACAGGTAAATACGCTGGTGTAGACACTGTCATTAGCAGACATGAACAGAAGCGACGACAGGTAGATGTGACAGACAACTGAAGGTCTCAGGTAAACACAATCCCACAGCAAAATAAACAAAAAGCTGCGACTGGCAAATGTGACAGATAATTGCAGGTTTAAAATAAACGTGACCCCGCAGCAAATATAAACAGAAGCGACGGCTGGTAGAAGTGACAGAAACTTGTATGATCTCAGTAGACGTGACACCAGATCAGACAAAACCAGAGACGACGACTGGTAGCTGTGATATAAAATGGAGGGTCCAAATAAATGTAGTCTCACAGAAGACATAGACCGGAGCAAATATCGGCAGATATGCGTCTTACGACATCCCTGTTAGGTTAAACCTGACTTTATCTTGTCCACCTGGCTATCAGACAGATGCGCGTTGGTGTACCAGAACAAAAATAGGATCATGTTTTTTCCAATGACAAGAAAAACAAAAACACACCTATTTTAAATCAAGCTTATATTTAATTTACTGAACAATTTGAATAAAAGTCAGTTTGAATTTACAATAACAGGATTATGTAATAACTGGAACTTAAGTTTTATGTAAAGCTTTTGGGATTTACACGAAGTAGTTTTATTACAGAGCTTTGCAGCAGGAATCTCCATGTAGAAGACACTTTTATGCTCTTTACCAGCAAAGAAGGCTATTTGAAATATATTCCACTCTTGCTTATTTTCCCTTAAAAAATATTGAATTTAACCCACATGCATCTACCACTCGGATTCTTGGTTGCCATGTTGGTTGGCTACTATAAAAAGAAACTGTATATATATATATATATATAAATATATATATATAAATATATATATATATATATATATATATATATATATTTTGTTTTAAATCAGTGTTTCTTATTGTTTTATTTCTTTGCTCGTATTTAATGTTTATGTCCGAAACATCTAGCACGGTTTACATCTAAACAAGAAAATTAATTTCTGTCTAAAAACCACACAGCTGTTTTAACAGTATCGTAAATCAACAAGTTTTAAATTCGTTCTGGGGGACGGCGTGGCCTAGTGGTTAAGTGGCACGGCTCACAACCAGAAGGTGCTGGGTTCGATCCCCATCACAGCACCGGCCGTTACCCCGGGGAAGCAAACCCTTAGAAAATGCAGGAGGAAGCAGACCCTTACATAAAATGCATGCTGAAGTCGGATGCACTGGGCCGACAGGCGCAAAATAAAAACCACAGTGTAACGCACACACGCCTTCTTGGGGAATAGATAAATAAGGCGAACGCCAAAAAAAAAAAAAAAAAAAAAAAATTCGTTCTTTAGAAGCCCCATCCAATGTGAACAGAAGGGAGTGAAGAGTAATTAGGGTTTGGTAAAAGATACTCTGGTAACACCAAGACAAGGCAGGAACCTTATGATCCATGATAAAAGCGGCAAGTGCCTTATTGAGGAAAATGACGTAATGGCAAGATGGAAAGAGTACTGTTCCGAGCTATATAACTATGAAAGGCGAAACGAACCTGAGAAAACAATCCCCCCAACACCAACAAATATAGAGGATAACCAACTGATAACGAAGGAAGAGGAAATTGCAGCGGTAAAGACATTAAGAAGAAGGAAGGCGGCCGGCGTGGACAATATACCAGCAGAGATCTTACAAGCAGGTGGAGAGGTAGTGGTTAAAGGCCTGACACACATCTGCAACAAAATATGGGCGACAGGAAACTGGCCGGACTTATGGACGAAATCAAAAGTTATACCGTTACATAAGTCTGGAAACCTAAAGCTGTGCCAAAATTACAGAACAATAAGCTTCATCAGCCACCCTAGCAAGGTCATGCTTAAATTAATCCTTGATCGATTGAAACCCCAAGAAGAGATCATCATTGCCGAGGAGCAAGCAGGGTTCAGACAGAGAAGAAGCACTACAGAACAGATATTTAATTTAGGGCTGCTAAGCGATACATATCTAGAACAGCAGCAAACACTGTATCACGTGTTTGTGGATTTTAAGAAGGCGTTTGAAATGGTATGGCATAAAGCGCTTTGGGCAACCATCAGGATGTATAATATCAAAAGAAATATTATAATGGTCCTTGAACCCCTGTATGACAAGACGTCTAGCGCAGTTCTTGTGAATGGGAGGCTAGGGGACTGGTTTCGCACATCAGTTTCTGTAAGACAGGGGTGTACACTCTCTCCAACTCTTTTCAATATATTCCTTGAAGGAATTATGAGTGAGGCACTTGGAGGTCACTTTGTTCCTGTCAAGATAGGGGGCCGAACGATTACCAACCTTCGTTTGGCGGGTTCAGAAGTAGAACTCCAGGAATGGGTCTGAAGGCTCGATGAAACAGCTCTTGACTATGATATGGAGATAAAAGCTGGAAAGACAAAATTAATGACCAACAACGCCACGGGCTTCAACAGCAGGATAAAAGCTAACGGTCAGGAACTCGAAGTGGTTCACCGTTTTAAATATCTTGGGTCGATTGTCAGTGATGAAGCATCAAAATGTGAGGTGTTGGCCAGAATAGCACAGACAATAGCGGTGCTTGCACGGCTTAACAAAATCTCGCAAGATAAACGGTTAGCACTATGCACGAAAATCAGATTAATGCGTACACTGGTCCTGTCAATATTCCTCTATGCGTGTGAGACATGGACAGTTACAGCTGACCTTCAACGAAGGATACAGGCCTTGGAGATGAGATCTTTCTGAAAACGCACTTATCCATGTTATATTTATTTTGCTTATACACGTTTTTTGTTGCGATTGTTGCAAGATATCTGCATTTTATCTGAAATGTATTACAATTAAACTTATTTGATAAAAATCCACAAAAATAACATGCAGGCACTAAAATTACTGCAACGTGTAAAGTCTGCCGATCCGGATAGTGTTCACAACAGGACCCATGACAGCATACATTTCATTTGTCACAGAGGTGTTACGCTAATTCTTCAAGAAAATATACAATCCGACGGTAGCCAATACAATTTGAGAATGAACACACTAAGAATTCTCAAATATTCAGTAACTCGCAAGGAATAATACTCCGTGCAGTGATTGAAAAAGTACTGACCACAATAATTCCAAAATATTATCTAATATGCTTTATTTGAAAAAAAAATGAAAGACGTAAAAGCATAATTAAACACAAGATAGGCATACAAATGTCAAATAACTACACACTCATAATTATTATACCAAAAGCAAAAGTGACAAGCATCTCTGTATTTCGCCTTTATAGGCTTTGTAAAAGGCATTTGCGAGGTTATAACTTGCAGTAATACGGAAAATACCGAACAATTTTCAAATACATGAGAAATATAATTATACTAGATTTCTACGAAGAAGCGATCAGCAGAATAGTCCACAAAGGCCCATTGTCAGAGCCATTTATATTTGAAACTTAGATCACATTTGATGTCTACTACTAAAAATCTGTGACGCAAGAAACAGAGTAGAATTACCCATTTTATTACAGCATCTGTAAAAATCAACATATATTTAACTAAGTTAGACCACACACACGTCATTAACTGCCAATTATTCCTCAACCCAAATGAGTTAGTATATCACACACTTCTCTGTTGCTAAGGTTTCACTCCATTAAAACGTCAATGCAGCACTTCAACAAATATGCCCGACATCAGACAACCTAAACTATCAACCGACTCCTAATAAACACATTTAAATTTCCCAGCTTAACATTGACCGAGAATGATCGAACAGCTGGACATAACTAACTAAACATAATCAACAACAACAACAACAATACCAGCAACATAAAGAAGAGCAATAACTTTATATTTAATCTCAGTGCCACAGCAAATTTGCATGTCCTTTCACAGTTATTACATAGCCTTAGCATTATATGTGTATTCATTTTTTACTTAGTGAAATTGTGTTTCTATGTATGATAATTTCAATGTAATAATAAACGCCTCTCTGTACTTAGAACTCGGAACAAAAATTTGAATGTCATAAGAAAGGTCTCTCGATATTTGGTACTCATAACAAAGTACACGAATATATTGATGCTAGCATTTATGGCCTGGGCTGTACAAGAAGTGTACATCATAACATAAAAAATGTTTTTGTAGAATCCACCATAATCTAACTCCGGTACTACAATTGGAGCAAAGAACATTACAACAGTTGGGATGAAGGATATAATGAAGATGACAGAAATTAACACAACCATCTTTGCTATCTTTTGGTCCCTTGAGTTGATAGAAGTGTTCTTGCTTGACGGCCGACCTGCTTCTTTGACAGTATGTGTGCTGGCATTTCTCCAGGCTGCTTGCTGGTTCAATTTGACAACCAGGACAATCGTAAAGACCAAGACTGAAAAAAAACATGCTAGTGGCATGGCAACTCCGAATGTAGTATAATTTATACCACCTACTAGTTTTGTAGTATAGACGTCCATGCGATAAACAAGCCCAATCAAGGTCGCGTTTTTTTCCGGGTAGAATTTCCAGTCTATTCCTAATATAACGTAACCAATAGTAGAGCATCCAAAGGTTCCAACAAATATGGTTATCATAGTTACAACGTGCGTTTTTCGTGTAAAAATTGTTTTAACTTTTAATGGGCGAGTAACACACATGCACCGCTCCATGCTGATAAACATGGTTATCGACCCTGAGATTCGAGAAAAAACTATATGCGGCCAACCGCCACTGACCAGCTGAATCTCATCGGTCACAAGCGGTAGAGCTGAAAGTCGAAATATTGGAGTGTAGCAGAGGTTGATCCAGAGTAGAAATACCAGAGATAGAAGATCAGATACAGCTAGAGATATGAGACTTATATTTACACAATCCGCAAACCCTTGTTTGATGAAGACGATAATGTTGATAATGTTGCAGAGGGTACCGAAGACAGCAGCCGACTGGCAGATAACACCCTGGCTAATAGACATGATAAAGAAGAACATCTCATCGTCCACTACCACAGAACGTTCATTTGGAATGACTTCGGTAACCAATGATGTATACTGTTGGGAGTTGGTGAATTGAATTCTCTCCATGGCGTTATTTTAGACAGGTCGTAGTATATTATTGCCTTCCCTTTTCTTTTGTTCCGTATGTGTCTATACATATATACATACTACTGACCAAATATGTTTATCATTTTTAAAAGCTCAATTCAATTAATGTAAGCTCATCATTCGAGTATACATTTTAGAAATCGTCAATTAAAATTGTCAACAAAAGCCCACATTATCTTGTCATTTTATGTGATGTGGAAAATTTGTAAAAAAATAATTGATTGCAGATCACGCGTTTTAACAGCATTTCATGTAATTTATTTGTTTTAATTTGCTTTTAATTAGTAATTTATTATTCTGTACCGTGATGAAAGTAAACATGAGGTATTCACGATGACTGAAACCGAATGAAAGAGGCGGTAAATCAGTGTACTTAAATATAATATTTCCTCATATGAAATCGAATATCAAAATGTTTGAAACACGATAAAACAGCTGAAGGGAAAAATGTTGTTGACATTAGTCTGTAATTGTTCTATTGAGTTTTTTGCAAACTGTGAATTCAAAATGTAGAGCTGTGCAAGTAATTGTACATATCTCCCGTTTGTGAGAAGTAATAGCTAGGTGTCAAATAGGAATACATTTCTGTGACTAATTACACTTGAACGTGGTTCTCTTTTAGTCGATACATTGATTAAAGCGACTTTCCCAAGAAGGACTTATCAATAACCAAAGTAAACACCTACTGATTAAATTGACTACACTGCGTGCCAGTTATTCTTAGCTTACACCACTGCTATAATTAATGTTTGAAAGCTACATTATGAGCTCTATTATTGTGGTGAACAACAGCGTGACTCGTTGAGTAGTTGAGATGATACACATACATCTCTTCAGGTTCAACGTAATTTTGTTCACAATCCTAGAATTGTCCAATATAGTAGCTTACTGTTTTTAACTAATCCAAGTATGAACTGTTAGTCTGATAAAAGACCTGCCTTCTTATGTGATTGCGGGTAACTGCAGCATCGTTGCAGTAATTGGAAGCACTTGAAATGCATGTTCCGCTCTGGTCAGCAGCGACTTCACCTTTCAAGATGGCAGAACGGCACCAGCCTGGAGTATCACAAAACATCACAGTCACATCCCAGGATAGAGCATTATTGTCTTCATCACCGTTATCAATTATCAACTGTTCTTCTTTATGAGCCACTGCATCGTTCTCTACTTTCAATGTAAAAAGTGGTGTAGACTATTTGAATAGTTTGCTTTTGTCTCACCAGTGTTGACATATTTTGCCTCTTGATTATAGCCTCAGCTTTATCCTCTACCCAAGTGTCATTCCTGCTTGCTTGATACATGCCATTGATTTAATGTTTTTGAAACTTGAATTTATAGTGTGTGTGTGTGAACTAGCTATTCATATGCTTCCTACTAATAGGTATTGTCCCTCAACCAACGCATGCATTGATTTTACAGACTTAATACATCCAGCTATGTACCTCGTTCTCACAGTGTGTGCATCTTGTCTTCTCACTGAGAGCATCTCCAATGCAGTCCAGGATAATCCACATTCCTTCATCTTGCTTTTTCCAACAGTTTGCGTTATTGCATTGACACGATTAGGGTGTTCTATGAATTATCAGTTGCTGTCAGGATCAACTGATGGTGGAAGAGATCAAGAAATATGTGATCCCTGTTTGCAGCTGCTATTGTTCTTGTCTTATAGATTTGCAGGGCACGCTATCATTATGATAAACTGGGATTAAACGCCTGTCCTAGAAATTCTGGCACGCCAATACACTTTAAGTATATTCCCTGACGGATAACATGTGATTCAGCGCTTCTACATATTCCAGCATGACAATTCATTTAATGTATATTTCCCAGGTGAAATATTAAGGAAAGTCAGCTTGCATTGTTTCATATATTGCAAACACGACATCACTACATCTCGGTCAAACGTTGGCTGCTTTCTTTAAGGAGTTGCTAAATGAGTTCAATCGATTTCCCCCGTCAATACAACATATGTTGTTCTGGTAGACTATCTTAGCTGACCATGCGTGTGAGAATGCAAACTATAAATGATAATATTCAAACTGTTCGGGAGAGCTGCAACTTGGCTATTTAAATTGTGTAGAAGATGAAGAGAAAAAGCAAGAGCAGAGAGCACCGATGCGGTTCCGGTGATATCTGTGAACTCTCTGATGTGCACCACCATTAGCGGAGAGGTATTGCCATTTCCATAGAGATATTTTGGACATTTTGATAGATTGTTTTCAGCGATGCTGCGGTATCTACACACTTTGGTCAGACACATCCGATTTTAACAAGGTGAATTTTTTTAAGCGAGTTTGCCTTTCTGCTACTATCCTGTTTTTTTATCTGGTCTTTACGGGTGTAGTCTGTTTCCAGGGTCTTCCACAGCACAAGTTGGCTGACCGTGACGCAGACAGACAGCTAGGAATCTCTGACTGCTGGCTGTAATCTCATTCCCTGTGTCGTCAGTATCCCCTTATCTACCTCGTATCCATTGGACTGACTCAATATTATATTCATAAGTACATCATGGACACATAGGATACTCTGTTACTTACATATATCCTCCAGGCCAAATGACCACAACAGGACTTTTTTTGTTCGAGAATGTGAAAATTCAATTACCCGTACCCGAGATAGAACCGACTGGAAACTGAGCTGTGACCCGAAAAAAACGCATTACTGTTCGAGCCTAGCCCGTTAAGAAGAGAAATTCACATGCCGATACGACCAACTAACTCGCATGCAAGCTGAGATCTGTACAAGGGCAACTTTCCTTGTAGAAGTACATTCCAACTAAGACTAAAACTAATAAGAATATATTTCTGTTGCATAAAACTACCCAGCTGGCTATGGATTCAAGGAAGATGTGTTCGTCCTCTAGATGGAACATTATTTATCAACTGACTATTTCGTCGCATAAGTCACGTGTGACATAATGTAACGTGGAAGCTACTTGACAACGACGATACACTGAACAGTATTAAAAAAATGATCGTCGATATTTTTCTGAAAATGTATAACTATTGAACCAATTGATATGAAAAACGAATCAGTTAATTCTAGATGAAATAAGTGTACATTAAAAAAGAATGTAAACCAAACTGGCATCAAATGCTGATTATATTTTACCGGTATAAGGTTCTAATTACAAAGAAGGATACCAGTTTCAATGTTCACGTTAATGATCAACGCAAAATTATATTAATGAATCGAAAGTGTTTCAATCATATACCTGCTTGATGTATTTAGAATAAATTCTGTTAGTAGAGGTCAAGGAAGTTATCAGTACAAGTTCATGATGCAAGAGCCCGGGTGAATGACATTCGGTTTTCAGTATTGGTAAATCTAGGATAATTCTCTCATAGACTTGAGCCCCTATACAGGAACATCAGATTTTATAAGAACCTTTAAGACTGACACGAGATTCATTCAGATTTACACAAGAAAAACTCAAACAACTTCCGGGACAATTTCTGGTTGATAAAGGAGCATTGGAAGAATATACATTATTTAGAACAGCAAATAGATATACCACCAATAAGATCATCAATAAGATCATCAATAAGATCATCAATAAGACCTCTATTGGGTAAATAAGCAACTCAACTAACATCACTCAACTAACATCACTCAACTAACATCATGGCCTCTAATAATACAAAACATATCTAGCATTGTCAATAACGCACTGTTAACTAAGATGTTCTTCTAAATTGTGCCCGATACACTGTACATTATCTTCTACGTCTTTTTCTATTCCCGTTCCACGTTTGGCTGGCTGTTGACAAGTGTGAATGTCGATGTGTGAGAACTCACGAGTTAAAGACTTCTTTACATTGACGGTGTTAAACCATAGTTAGTAGCCTCCCACATCAATCTCTAAACGTGTAAGTGGTTTCTGGCACATACGCAAATAACGAGAAAGGGTAAAATGACCATGTATCGCAAACTGGAAACATGCAATTGATGTAGGACAATTCTGCTCATATAATAAATCATTGTTTAATGGAATATTTTCTACTCATTGATGGCAAACATTCTAACTACACACATGAGACACGAGTGCATCGATACATCCATTAGAATTGAGACATCGCAAATGTTAATTAGTTTTGCATAATTATAAGGGAAGAGACACTAAATAACATGGAAGATTGAACCTCCATGCTACAAAGTTATATAAAGCCACTTTATATGGGTCGAACCAAATACGATTATCTATCAAGGTTTTGACATTTATCAAGTGCAGCAACTGACTGCAAATATTATCAAACTGTATCACATGATACACTATTATAGAGAGCACATTCCGAAACTGAACGACCTGCATGTAGGAACACTAATGGACTGCACGATCTATAGAGTATTATTTTGAGTGCCACTGTAAGCAATTATTACGACTATTAGAACGTGGTGGAGGTTCAGATCTTGGTAGACGACCTTAATTAGCACACCGCTAGAAATGTTCTGCACATGTTAGCTAATCGATGTACGACAATTGTGGAAGTGTTTTTATACTTAGTAAAGAAGCAAAATGTGTTACTGTTGACTCTTATTTACATTATAAGGAAAGCAAAATGAAGAAACGTAGAAGCAGTAAGTTGTACAATTTGTTTGTTAACGACAACTTTAGACATACTTATGTTCCTTTAAGTTTCGTGATTTCTTCCAATTTTACCCGAATATCTTTTTTGTTTCATACCTTTCATAATCCATATTGAGGATCCAAAAGCGTCACATTAGAATATCCACATTTATCTGTGCCACTGATATGAAGGGATTGTTGTCTTGTTGCCCACACATTTGGTTCAGTGAATGCAGGTGGCTCCTGAGTGAGACTATCCCTAACACCATGGCTCTCCGTCTTACTGGAAGATGATGAATTGTGATATGTCCGTCATGTCAAGAAGATGGCACTTAATTTGTAGGGGAACTAAACTGAGCGCAAAAATAAACGTTACTAACACATACAGTTAATGAAATTAAAGTCTTAACGATCTTCCAACTCTAATACCTGCTACATTCACGTTGAACGGTCACAATCTTTGGACATACTCACAATTTCTTGAGCACTTTGAACACACACACACATGCACGCGCACATACACACACACATACAAACACACACACACATATATAAAATTCAAGTTCTAGTTAAAAATCTACCCACATTATTTGTACCTTCCCCTAGTCCTAGTAAGCCGCATAAAGTGTAAAATAGGGATAGCCAAAGTTTTCGGCGACCTGGCAACCTACATTAACATTCCTGTTTGAATACCAGAACGTCAAATATTTAAAGTAAACAAATATATTTTGCTACAAGACAGTGACACATTTGAAAAACTCAGACCAACTGTACGTCCCAAAATGTGTTTTACTATTTCTCTTTCCTATCTCACCCATTTTCAGCGTAATGTGATCGTGTTATCGTTAACAGTTTTCTAAATGTTGTCCTGTATTTGTAGTTGCCCCTTGTCAGGGAAGAGGCAAGGGATGTCCTATTTGGAGTCCATGAGCCTGGCGTCGACCCTCTCGCCCACCAGACTCCCACGTTCATAACTGCTTTCTCAGCAGCCACGCAGTCCTTTAGCACGTCGATATACAGTGGACTTGAGGTCATTTTCCCCATTGAATTTTTTGTCAGATATTAAGGTCTAGGAATGGCTTTATCTTTCGGCTTCTCCTTGTTTGGGCCCACTAGATGATAGTCCTTGATTGCCCTGCCCTCCTGGGTTGCGTGCTCCATCTGCCTGAATCTTATGTAGAGTTTCCTCTCCTAAGTAGGCTGTTTTCCTGGACTCTTGGTCATCACCCGGCTGTTACCGTTCCTAGTCTGGCCCCTCTCCAGTGACCTGTCCGGAGTGGGGTGGGGGGCCCTACCAGGAACATACGTTCCCGCTGACATAGCTCACTGGGTCACTTCGGTGGGGAGGGGGGGGGGGGGGTTGTCACTTAATAATGTTCACTTAAAGTTCGTTTGAGGAGAGTGAAAATTCAGGAATATAGGTAATATTTATAATCGAGAGACAGCCATTGAGTAGCAGCAATTTTATTAACATTTTCACAAGAATGTGAACAAGACATTTGTTGTGTCTTATTTTTCGACAGTCTCTGTGTCTGGCAGCACACATTTGTCCATCTGTCCACTAGGTTGTAGATGCTCTCTATAAACAGACATTTGGTGTGACCTTCAACCAATTTTGCCCTCTTCCATTACCTCATTGTCATCTGCAAACCGCTCACCCCGCAAATGCTCTGTCAAAAGTCCAAACAAGAGAAAGTCCGATGGTTTAGGATGTGTATGCTAGGTTTTCCAAAAGCTCAAACTTCAAAGCATCAACGATATCTACTGTACGCGCTTCCGTATGTGAGCAGGTGTGTACGCGCTTCCGTATGTGGGCAGGTGTTGTCGTTCAGAAGCAATCCTTCTTTCCAGAGAAATCCCAGGAGTTTAGATCGCGGGCTTCAACCTGTTCAATAGCATGTTACTGTATCGTTCACTAGTCAAGGTTTCACCCATTTCTAGGAAATACATCAGTATAGGGTCATTAACATCCCATAAAATGGTCATCATGACTTTCCTAGCACAAGCCAGAGTTTTGAATTATGTTTTCTTAATTGGAGACAACGGGTGCTTCTATTCCACCTACTGTCTCTTACTCTCTGGTTCGTAATGATGCACCAACGGTTGGTCTCCAGTCAAAATTTGCTTGGAGAAATATATCTCTTTCATTCTTTACGAGCCTGGTGGTCCAAATGCTGTCATCATCGAACAGCTGCAATGAGACTCATCTGCTACACACCTTCAAATAGCCGATATAATCATATACAATTTTGTGCACATCACCATGACTCTTTTGAAGATCTGGTTACAGCTATCAAAAGACGAAAGATGGCCTGGTGCGGGCACGTTGCGAGGTCCAACGGAATTACGAACTCGATACTCTTTGGTTCCGAACCGGGACAGAGAGGGCGAGGACGTCCAAGGAAGAGATGGGTGGACAACATCACTGAGTGGTCAGGCCTTCGTCCCGATGAGATACGTTATGCGGCAACATACAGAGAGGGATGGCGTGGTATTTTGGGAGTGTCTTCATGTGTGCCCCAATGACCTGATGGGTTACGGGATGAACTGAACTAAATTGAACCATGACTCATGCTGAAATTTACGGCTATTTGCTGTACCAGCAATAGTGACTCGACTGTTGTGATGGACTAGCTGGTCGATTTGCTGTTCCACTGTCAGTTGCCTCACCTGCTGGTCTCCCACGCCATGTATCGCCAGTGACGCGTTGTCTTCTATTCTTAATTCTTTCTACCCATTCATGCACTCTACTCTGAATGAAAAAAACACTGTCTCCATACTGAATCTTTAATCTTCTGTTGATTTAAAAAGGATTCCCCCCTCTCAATAGAAAATAACGAATAACACCTAGTTGTTCTTCCACGGTTTAAGTCGACAGTAGAGAAGCCATGTTATAAGCTTTATTACGTATGCTCAAACTGTTGGATCGTCACAATCCCTACTTCGAGTATTGCTAATGACCAATTTGTGCCCCGAAACATGATCTTCCTTGCATTTAATAATAATTGCTGCTTCTTAAAGACTGCTCCTCGCCTCGTATAATGTGTCAATTACTTCAAGTCCGTTGGCTCGTCTTCTCTAGCCATCTGATACTAGAATGAACTTTTGTGATTACGAATAATATTTTCTGATATTGTGTACGATACTTTGTCTATTTACTATATTTACTAAGTACAATTTATGCATTGAATCGAGAGACCATATAATATGTTCAATTTACTATCTGGCCCAGGTAACCTTTCTTTGGAGTTAGCATAGGCCTGTGAATAACAAAAACCTTCGGTCTTCAAGACGCATGCCAAATTGTTCAACTCATTTCAGAAAAATATAGCAACAACAACTCAGAAAAATACAGTGTATGACAGATAACACCCATATTGATTGACGTGACCGAAAAGTCTAGCTCTTAGTTCATTATAATAGAGCGTGTTGTATTCACGAACTCAAGAATTGTAGCAGAGTACTGCTGAGATTCTGCATAAGGGACCTTATCCATGCCGCACTTCAGTTTGGTTTTAGTATAAAGTTATCTGTCCTATTGTTGCGTCACCAGAAAAGTTTATTGATGGTTACACGAATCGTCAAATAATGATTAAAATGAGTTAATTCATTGGTTGTAGTGTCGTTGTTAATGTTGAATGCCCACAATGAAAAGGGCTTTAATTTGCTGGTTGAATTAGCTATTGCAAAATCCCGATCGCTCTGGTGAAGGTGGACTGGGATCCTAAAGGGTGTTGTGCAATGCTTGGCTTTATCGGCCTGTCGCTTACTACTACGGGAATCACATCAATCCCTCACCTCGCAAGCTAGCCTGCCCTAAAAGCAGCCTGTTTCCAGGGATAACTGCATGGATGTGCTAACATTTCCAACCAGCATGTTTTGTCTGACCAAATTTCAGTCGCCTCTCCCCATTGGTTGGATGTGGAGTCTGAAAGAACTGTGACAAGAATATCCCATATTAAGTTTGTGTATTGATTTACGTAACTCTAGTATAATGATGACTTTTACCACTATCCATTATATGTGTAACAGTTTAATTACAATGTTCACAAAGGCGTCTGAGGCCAATTGCGTCGGTCGGCGACACTCATGACCCACTGCTGCGGCGTTGTTCCAGACCTGGCCCAGAGTGGAGGTGAAAGTTCCTATCTGCTGGAACCATTCTGGGCGGAGACGGCCGCTTTTGCACCTCCAGCTGGGTACCAGCTTAGCGGTGACATAAAAATAGTTCTTTCATCACATAACAGTTATTTTAGCCATACATTTATTTGTTTCTCCTTTGTTACAAACTAATAAAATGTTTTCACATAAACAAATAGTTATCCTTTTTTTACATCTACTTTTCCTGAAGAAACAAAAAATATGATTTCAAAATGTTACAGAAATTAATGATATTTCTTGTTCGTCGTTCGCTCTCAAATAGTGACTCCAATCTCCTTCATAAATCCGGCGGTCATATTTCAGGCTTGTCTCTTCGCCACACATTTTATCTCGCAATTGGATTGGCAAGGGCCATGTAGTCCCTCTGTTCCTTTCATGGAGCCGGCAGATCAACAGAACACGTTCTACTACTTGTTTATTCCCTCCACATGGGTGCATGTCTGTGTGTCCAATTTTTAATTTGTTGAACATACGATTTTTCAGTCTGCAGTGACCCGTTGCAGTCTGAATAATGTCACTTGATTTATTCTTGGCAAAGAATAGTTTCCTTCTGCTATATCAGATCCTGAATGCTTTATGGGACACTTGACTTTGAAGTTCAATTTTTAAAATTGTTTTCATACATTAGTGATACTGATTGAGGTTATGAATTTAGTCAGTGCACATAGTATACATGTGTAGGTATGTGTACTTTAATTATAGTAATTGTGCTGGTGAATGTGTTAAGTCTATAAGAGAAAAGGCAAGGTGTCGAATTCGTGTATTTCAGTTATAAATTATGTAGACACATGCATACGTTTTATTAATGACATTAATACTGCCAGATCTACAGGCTCTACTGTCTGAACTGAGCAACCAGCGCAAGATTGTCATGCAGTGGATACCTTCTCATTGTGGAATACCAGGAAACGAGAGAGCAGATCGACTGGCAAAGGAGGGTGCTGCAGACGAGCAACCAGATGTGCCAGTTACATACCAACAGAAGATAAGGATGATGAAATCAATCAGAAAGCCACCAACAGTAACACCAGACGATTACCATAACATGCACAGACAAGAGCAAACTGTTGTGTTGCGCCTTAGAACAGGACACAACCGACTCCGCAGCCACATGTACACAAAAATGAAGATTGGCATGTGTACATGCAGACAGGCGCCCCAGACAGCAGAGCACATACTACAAAACTGCCCCGAATATGATATACAGAGAAAATCTCACTGGCCCATAGAAACAACACTGGAAGAGAAACTTTATGGAGATGTATGTGAACTACAAAAGATAGTGAAGTTTATAAAAGAGACAACATTGCAGATATAGACAATATTTTAAAGAGAACGAAATAAGAAGAAGAATGACACTAATTAAAGTGGCAATAAATGTACACATAGTTAGATGACAAAGATAAAGGTTGTCCCATATGATATACTGCTGTCGGGGATAAAGTGTTCGATAATTCATTGCACAATGCCACATCTTGTTAATGAGGTAAGGCGGTCAGTTCCCTTCCTTGCTGTTCTTCCCTACTTAACAGGAAGTCATTTAACCATTTACAGTTTGTTCGACTGAGAGTACCTGTAACGGGAGTTGAACCAAGGTTAAAATGCTGTAACAATCCAGTACACTAACATTAAGCTAATCAAAGACATAGAGTTGAACCAAGGTTAAAATGCTGTAAAAATCCAGTACACTACCATTAAGTTAATCAAAGACATGAGGGTCACATAAATTAAAGTAAACAAAGATGGACGGGCGGCTGTTACATACTCCACTGTTTTACCAAATGTCAGTCTCCTCTCCCCATTGATTGGATGTGAATTCTGAAAGAACTGTAATGAGAGTATCACATATTAAGTTTGTGTATTGATTTGCATGTGTAACCCTTGTATAATGATGACTTTTACCACTATCCATTATATGTAAAACAGTTTAATTATAATGTTCACTTAGGCGTCTGACATACTCCATCACGAGGCTACTGACAAAGTAGGTTTAAATAAGAACAATCGAAAAGTAATGTCCTTGCAAATAGCTTCTTTTTCTTCTTTACTTTCAGGATCTTTTTGTCATGCTATATCAACAGGCCAGTCGCATGATGAAGTCTTCACTAGGTCGGTACGGCTGCCCCCCGCTTTTGTCTCAGCTCCTCACCCCCTGGCCAGGTCAGGTATCTCATTTCCCAATAGATTGGGCTTTCCTGTAGAATGTGTTCAGGATTCTTTCTACCTGTTCGACATGGGCATTCGTCGGTGTGTGAGATCTTTAGTCGGTATAGATGTTATAGTAGTCTGCAGTGTTCAGTTCTCAGACGAAATAAGGTAGTTAGTTGATTTCTTTTAAGTTGATGAATTGGGTCTGGTGTACTGCTCATATTTCTGTCTTCTCTCCATTTGGGATTATACTGATTTCTGATTATGTTCTTGATCTCTCTGTTTGGGCAGATAACTAAAGATGGCACAGACCAACATCTTAGAACTTCTCCAACAGATTTCTAAATCACATTCTGCATATGAAACGTGTATAGGAACTTACCAAATCAGATGTACGGTATAAAACACGGCAAGATATAATGAAAATCGAGATAAGTAAAGATAGTATCCAATAATTATGACCCCGGGCCTCCTTCCTTTTCGCCTAAAATCCCCCATCCCCTCCCGCCCCCCTCCGGACCCTCTTACCCTTCTGGCCTTAGATTGGAACCCGCAAGATCAGTGTGGGCAGTAACACTGTGGATAACTCCTTGCGAAACAGAGTGAGATAAAGCTTTTGATAGACTGATTTAATCAAAAAAGCCCATAATGTTTGTTTTATTTAGATATCGAGATATGTAGTTTCATATGTATCGTAAGGACTATGCAAGTGATTACGTCACAAACTGATATGTAACAGCTGGATAATGTAGTTGGTAGTTTAATAAGGTAACATTTAGGGACGCAACATCAAGCTTTGTGATTTAATGTAGGCAGCAGGCGTTAAATATCGTATGCACATGCGCAGTCAAAATAGAAAATTGTGTCGTGCTCACAGCGTATGATCAATGAACACTGTGCTGTTGTCATTTATTGCCTCTCTCTTCCTTTCTCCCTATCACTATGTCTCTCTCTCTCTCTCTCTCTCTGTTTGTCTGCCTGCCTGCCCGCCCGCCCGCCCGCCCGGCCGTTTGTCTGTCTGTCTGGCAGCTTGTCTAGTGTGTCATTGTAGCGGATGACATTGATGTTCCCCCAGGACCTTTAACGTCTACCAACAAAAGTCCTTCATGATAAAAAAAAACACGCTGTCAGCATAACCTTACAAGCGGAAACGTGTGACTTGAATTTTGTTGGTTTCGGTGATCCGGGATGTTTCCATTGCATGCTAGCAGTTTTGCTGCTCGGCTCAAAATGGTGAATCCACGATTCATCACCTGCCACTATGCGTGAAAGAAACGAATAACCCTCCTCTTCGTATCGCATCAAGTGGTTCAAACTCGATCTCTGGCGTTCTTCCTTATGGTGGTTAGTAAGCAACAGATAAATCCATTGTGAAATCACCTTCTGATAATTCAGTTTCTTGCTAACCCTCATTTGAACGGTACATAGCGACACATCGAATTCATCTGCTATCGAACGTAAGCTCCGGTGACGGTCCACACGAGGTGCTGCATCAATATTGGCTATCTCATTTTCTGCCCCAACAATATGCGCCTGGCCTGGTCTCGGAATATCATTCGTTAACTCACGTCATCCTTTAAACTTCGTTGTCCAATTCTTCACTGTTGTCTTCGACACACTTTTGTCCCCATACACAGCCTGCATTAGGCGATGAATGTCAATTGGTCGACATCCTTCAGCTGTTAGACACCGAATCACCGCTCGCTGATCATTTCTGGATGGATTCCGTGTCACGTCCATCATGTTTTCAACGGTCTGCCGAGGAAACTATGAGTCGGATAAAAATGACATTTTGCAAACTTGACGATTGGTATGTGCTGTATAACCAGAAGTGACGTCATCATGTGGATCATACGTATTTTCACTTGTTGCAGTTCGGTCTGGTTTCATTAGAGCAGGCTTCGTATATATACTAGTGTGTGTGTATATATATATATATATATATATATATATATATATATATATATATATATATATATATATATATAAATATATATATATGACTGTCGTCATATGGTGAGCAAGATGGCGGTGACAAATAGAGAGTCTGGACACCTGCTACTCCTATGTAGGATTACTGGAAGCGTGTTATTTCCAGTTGCTGTATATTTCGTCCTATCGGCGTTGTAGGACTCACGTGAATAGCTCGTTATATTCCTCTGAATCAGAATGGTCTGAGTGTTCGACCATAGCCGCCTGATCGAAAGAGTTGTAACCTGACACCTCAGGGAGCAACCCCGCAGGTATAGTAAGCAACTATTGTTGCATATCACGGGACTGTCATTTATTATATACAAATTACGTGTTGAAGCTGTACGATCAATTGCCTTATAATTGCCCATGAACAAACCTCGTATTGTTCATAAGAAACCCCGGCACTAGTTTAATGACACACAGTTTGAGAAACAGTGTCCGAGGTCAGGTGCCTCCAAACCTTTGTGTACGTTGGCCAAATAGTATATTTTATACATTATCGAAGTAAAGTAAGTAGTACATCCTTTACAGAACGTCGTTTCTTACAACCGCCACCTCTTGGCTGTTAAAAAGCTTCTTAGCAAGTGTGCCGTACAATAGGTTGCTATTAATTTCCGTACGTGGAGGACCATTCGTCCTAGAAAAAACAGTGTTGACCAAACTAGACACAAGTGAGAATCAAACCCGGAACGTCGGGATTATGAAAAACGAGCAAGTTTCACCTCAAGGCCACGCAGCTTCCATTTCCAAAGGCCAAACTTAAAAATACGTTTTTGCATGAAAGAATAACTTTTATTTTTGATTTTTTTTCTCGAAAAATCAGCACGATATGATACGGAACAAAAGAAATATGTAACAAATACAAAGAAAGGCAATGGCGCATACATATTTTCAAGAACTCAACTCACATTTACTCTGGGCTGGCAATTGGAGATGTTACTTGTAACTAACAAATCATTGAAGTTTGCACAACAAGTAGATGGGGATGATGTAACTGTTTTTTATTTAAAAATTCAAAAATTGCTGATCTGAGGTATCAAGCTTGAAATGTAAATTTTTAGAATGGACTTAAAAATACACTTGCTCGATAGTTGGACTTGACATACTTCATTTTTGCGAATGTTTGTTCACACAGGTATGGTGTACCAAAACAACAAACACATCATTTCAAATTGGGAAATAGCAAAAATTTAAACTTGGTAGGTCAATGTTTTGTACTTGTCTTTCAGCATTTAATTTGAATGGTGAACAATTATTTCTATTTGAAAATGATTTGTGTCTGCAAGTCTGAAACGAACTCTAGAAGAAAATTCAGTCTGACATTCTTCGTGACATTTGTAATGGCATCATCAATGAACTAAGCTATGAACTTTTCACCCTTCCTTCAAGTCGCATCGATTTTGATAGGAATGCCTTGATTTGGACGAATTTATGCAAATCAGATTGTTGTTACTTACAGAGATGATACAAGAAGCAGAGTCCGGGGATCTGCACAAAATCAGTTACATAGTAACATTTGTGTTTTATAGGTGCGAAGTTCGCATTTAATGATTCTAGTTTGAGACACGGTGTAAGACATGGATGTGTCTTCACTCGGTAATTTCACGCGTAATTATTGGTTTGCAGGTCATACTTCGTCTGAAGAAAGCTAAAAATGGCAAACGACAATTTGCACCAGGGGCTCTCTGTACATTTTCCCACAAACTTCACTTCTTCGTAGCTTGACTTTAGGTCCCTCTTTCCAGACCTTGTCAAATGCCTTTTCTAGATCCACCCAAACCGCTACTGTGTGTTTTTGCTCCTTGTAAGCATCCTCTATTTCTTGGGATATAAGGGTGATCTGATTCTCAGTGGATATGTGCTGTCTAAAGCCTGCTTGCTGTGGAATTAGTATGTGAAGGCTTTGTTCAAACCAATACTCAAAGCAGGTGGGTAAGAAAGGGAGTATCACGCTATCAGCAAAGACATAGAATGTTTCCAGGTGCACGAGAGTCAAGAGAAATGTTAAGCGGAGGAAGGCTTACAGAAGGATGGAGGTAGAAATCGACTGGAAAGAAGCGTTTTAAGTATGTTGCCTGTAAACTGTGAATATCCTTGATCAATAATTGTTCACTTTATTAGTCAGAACCACCACAGGTAAATAGAACTATCAAAATTGACGACGGGCGAGGTTTAGAGCGAGGACATTGGACCTACAATAAGTCAATGTAACTTTGATACTCGCATTATCCATTCTTCGTTTATGATGGCAACTTGCACACTTGTCTCGAGAGGAATGTTTGGACCAGCAGGAGAGTTAGTAGTTTGACATAGGACAGACGGATTTGGCAACAGACGCCACTGAAACAGACATATAGACAAGATCTAAGTCACAAACTTTCAACCAACACATAAGATTGTACGAAACGTGTAGACAAAAAAACATGACTGGAAACGAAGCTCCTCTGGTTTCATTGAGCCATAAACTAGCCCTAGAGCTAGAATACGATGAGAACTTTGTATACCAATAGATCTCCAAAAAAAAATCTGAAATCTCGTGTGCCAATGAATCTCACGAGAAAATCTCTACTGTCCAAAGATCCCGTGAAATAGCAGAAAGTCCACGTGAAAAAAAACCCAGTTTAAAAACGTTATTTGAACCCCCCGACCTTCAGCACACGAGGCCGATGTCTTACCTCGTGACCACGAATGAACTAGACATGTCAGCTGTACAATTAAAGGGAACAATGCTTTAAAACATTATTCATTTGATTTTGATGCAATATTTTGGAATGCAGGATAGCATATTGCAGCGAACAGGATGTGGCATGCACGGCAATGTTTAGAGATCTCTGCTTTAGATCAACGATCTCCATACACAGATCGCAGCTACTGCTATTAGGCTTACATACAAAAACAGTTTTTCCCCTGCATGATAATAAATACATGATTGTTAGTTCAACCGTCGAACATGTCCATAGGAAGCTGGATTTAGTTTGAAGTCCTTGGTGCAGACAAACAATTGATTAACACAGGCTAAGTTATTTAACTTGTGTTCTACAACGCATATTTGAGTTTCCGAGATTTGTTATAAAACACAGAAGACATCGTTTAAAAAAAATAAAAAAAATACAGGCAATTATTGGCAAAGACAAAAAGCTCTAAATGTCAGTAATAATCTTATTCATCAAGTTTTGGTACATCCCAAAGCCCAACCTCGACTCCAAGTGGTGGAATGTAGAAACAAGAGGAAATAAGGGATTACAGCAACATATCGCTAACGATTAGAGACTGGATGTTCTGCAAGCTGTCAAGACGTGTATCAGTGCTTATTAAATATACAAAGCTCTTAAAAGTGCAGATTTAAATTGACAACATACTGGAAATGTAAACAGAGGAATACTGAAAAGGAACACGACTAAAGCCGCAACATTGAATTTAAAATGAAAGTAAAATAAATTGACTAGCTCTAGTAGATATAAGAAGAACAGGACAGATAAACAAAACAATAATATCTAAGGATTGATAGGGAGGACTAAACACTGAAATGAAAAAAGTCAAGCAATGTGTGGGTTTTCTTACTCATTCAGGGAGAAACCATTTTTTCAGTTAGAGGCTTATAAGAGTTGATATCAAACATGAGGAAGAGAGACGATTATTGCGTGAGTGTCTTTAGACATTGTCAGTGAGAATAACAATCATATTATAAGTGGTGATTTTAATGGAACGATAAGGGAAAATGATAGTCACATGAATACTGTTGAAGAATATCTAATGGAACCGCGATAGAACCAAACAGCAACGAGAAGAGCTTATAAATCTATTTACTGAAAATGGTTTAACAATACCTTCGTCCAATAGCAAAGGAGTCATATCAAAAACCGTGACATCACATTTTGATCGCATTTGGAACGACACAAATAAAAGACACATATAACAGAATCGAGCATAATTTGTTAACGTCAGTATAAATACTGACCATGGACGGTTGGTAAACACACCAAATATATTCCAGATGAAAAGTTAAAAAAGGTTGTTGTTTCAAATGTCAAAAATGAGTAGGTTTACTCTTTTGTGCGCCCTGAAAAGGACGTTAAGTGGCGGTTTGCAGTAGCATTCCGAGCGTACTGATGAAGGTGGACCGGGGTCCTCCAGGCGGTTGGGCTATGCTTGGTTTCACCTGCGTGTCGTTCACTACTACGGCGATCACGTCGATTTCTCATCTTGTTAGCCAGGCTGCCATGAAAACATTCCGTTGTCAGGAAGGGCTACGAAGAAAGCCAAGATGAGGGTCTTAGCCAGTATGTTTTCCTTGCATCTGACTAACGTGTCTGACCAGGATATTTCGCCTGACCCTGACTACCATGTCTGACCAGTATATTTTGCCTGACCCTGACTAAGATGTCTGACCAGTATATTTTACCTGACCCTGACTACCATGTCTAACCAATATATTTTGCCTGAACCTGACTAACATGTCTGACCAGTATATTTTGCCTGCCTAGACGCTAGTCATCGTAAAAAAAAAGAATTAACAATATATAACTGTCACAAATCTTAAACAAATTGTGAGTTACGTTTTTAGAGAAGGAAAGTGCCTCGATTTGACAAACATTTTTGAGACACTCAAAGGTGACATTGAGCACATACCAGGAACAGAAAAAGCACATATGAACACCGCCGATCCCATTACTGGAAAAAATCAATGGAGATATCGATAGCTGCAGGTCAACTATCGCTTTCTGTAGATTTAATCGAGATGATGTCCGAAAGCGTATGGAGAAGAAGCAGAAAAAGAAGATAACTACTGATAACATTAGATTTTAAGTTTTAAGTGATTTTCAGATGTCTATATATAACTAATGCTCATGAAAATTGATTTGGACATCATTGTTGTCTTCCTGATTTGCTTATCAAATAGTCCATTTTCCGTAATTATATTTTAAAGATAGGAGAAGTTCTTGACCTGTTCTAGTATTTGATTTCAATTTTTATCTGTAGCGAATTCTCGTGTCTACTTTACACATTATTATAGTTTTAGGTTTCTATGCACCAGCCATTTTCTATTTGCTTGAGTGACCAATTCATGTAGTTCTTGTTTGCTTTCAGACACCCGAACAGGGTTCTTGGCATATTGTTGTCAGGTCTGTAATTTTGTTCCAGTGCACCAATAGGCGCGGTTCTCGTGCCTCATGTAATGATTCGCATTGCTTGTTTTTTTTTTAACTTTAATTATTTTGTCAAAGTTTGATTTCGCTGCTGTTGCCAATGCTGCTATGTCATATTCTAGGACTGATCTCAAACGTCCAGTGTACATCTTCTACGACTGATCTCATATATGCAGTGTACAGCTTCTAGGACTGATCTCACACATCCAGTGTATATCTTTTTGATCAAACTCTCAGCTGCTCCCAAATAGGTCCAGAAACACTAACACATATACTCACACATAAATGATTGCATGAATATAAATTTTATATATATATATGTATATATATATTAATATATATATATATATATATATATATATATATAATAAAACACACACACAGACACACACACACTGTGACACACACACACACACACTAACACACACACACGCACAGAAATATGTACATACATATCAATATATACATAAATTTAAAAGAAGGTTCTTAGTTCTTAGTCTACCTGTACTTCTACAGGAGCAGATGCCCTTTCGCAGATCCCAGCTCTGGAATGAGCTGGATGTAGCTGGGAAAAGGGTTTCTTGCTTAGCGGGCTAGGCTCGAGCAGTTTGATATTCCGCTGTGTTGGGACAAGCGCTTACGGAGGTGGTTAACCGATGTGCGGGTTCAACATAATAGACTCAAACACTAGAGAAAATTCGACCCATACCCTATTAGGCACCATATATGCTGCTCTAAACAAACCACCTAACCATGGCTGGTGTTATACCATGTTACACAATTAGTCGCTTCTTACGACATGCTCTTTGTGAGGCAGTGGTGCTATTCTTGTCCTTGTCATAAACAAAAATCCCGGCAGACGACTCGGAAAATAAAGAAGGTGGGAAGAGAACAAAAAGAAGAGAGAGAGAGAAAGAGAGCGTGGGAGGGGGCAAAAAGGAGGAATGCACAGAGGAGCGTAAGCAGAGTTAGGAATATATCCACATGATTAATTGAAGTTAGGATTTGAGAAAGTTGAAGCAATTCTAAAGCTAAACCTGGTGGGGATTATCAATGAATCAATTCTAAAGCTAAACCTGGTGGGGATTATCAATGAATCAATTCTAATGCTAAACCTGGTGGGGATTATCAATGAATCAATTCTAATGCTAAACCTGGTGGGGATTATCAATGAATCAATTCTAAAGCTAAACCTGGTGGGGATTATCAATGAATCAATTCTAATGCTAAACCTGGTGGGGATTATCAATGAATCAATTCTAAAGCTAAACCTGGCGAGGATTATCAATGAATCAATTCTAATGCTAAACCTGGTGGGGATTATCAATGAATCAATTCTAAAGCTAAACCTGGTGGGGATTATCAATGAATCAATTCTAAAGCTACACCTGGTGGGGATTATCAATTAATCAATTCTAAAGCTAAACCTGGTTGTCAATCATCAATGAATCAATTCTAAAGCTACACCTGGTGTCAATCATCAATAAATCAATTCTAAATCTAAACCTACAGTGCTTCATAACTAAATCAATTGTAAAGCTAAACCTGGAGTCAATCATCAATGAATCAATTCTAAAGCTAAACCTGGTGGGGATCATCAATGAATCAATTCTAAAGCTAAACCTGGTTGTCAACCATCAATGAATCAATTCTAAAGCTACACCTGGTGGG
This sequence comes from Ariolimax columbianus, assembly GCA_036924085.1. NCBI lineage: Eukaryota > Metazoa > Mollusca > Gastropoda > Stylommatophora > Arionidae > Ariolimax > Ariolimax columbianus. Next base: position 64,421,719 of record JAVGWX010000007.1, on the reverse strand, counting down.
GATCATCAATGAATCAATTGTAAAGCTAAACCTGGTGGGGATCATCAATGAATCAATTCTAAAGCTAAACCTGGTGTCAATCATCAATGAATGAATTCTAAAGCTAAACCTGGTGGGGATCATCAATGAATCAATTCTAAAGCTAAACCTGGTGTCAATCATCATTGAATAAATTCTAAATCTAAACCTGGTGTCGATCATCAATGAATCAAGATAATGCAAGTGAACCTGATATCGTCATATCTTTGGTGATTCGGACTATTGATCTGTTTGACGACCGAAAAGTCGTAGGATTTAAAATTGTCGTTAAGGGGTTAGTAGAACTGAGCATAAAGTAAAAGTAGATATATTAATGTGAAAGAAAGGAGTATAAAGTAGAAGTAAAGAGATTAAAGCAAAATAAAATATTAAAGTAAAAGGAAAGAGATGACAGGAAAGAGATTAAAAGGAAAGTGATTTATGTCAACTTAAAGAGATTAACGTCAAAGTAAAGAACATAATGTTAAAAGAAAGAGATTAACAACAAAAAAATAATAAAAAGAGGAGACTAACGTCTGGTCAGGTAAAACATACTGATCGGACAATGTTAGTCAGGGGTCAGGCAAAATATAGTGGTCAAAATCCCCGCATCACTTTTACGCAGTTCTCTCTGGAAACAGACTGTTTCATTTCAGTCTGGCTAACCAGATAGGGGATCGACGTGATCCCTGTAGTAATTGGCGAAACGCAAAGGAAGCAAATCATAGAACATGCTCCTGAAAATCCCAACGCCAATTCACCAGTTCGTTTCGGATCTGGGGTGAAACTGCTGCATCGCACCACCTACCGCCATTGTCAGGGTGGACACAAGCGTAGAATACTCATTGTCTGCATTCAACAACACAAAACAATAGGGCATAAAAGGAAATAGATTCATGTAAAAGACATTAGATTAAAGGACAAATTAAATGTTAAAATAAAAGACAAGAAAATGAAGTAAAAGAAATTAATGAAAATATTAAAACAAAGACAAGAGAAAAAGGTAAAAGCAAAGGGATCCACGTAAAAAGATTACAGTACAAGGAAATATATTAAAGTGAATGACAGGGATTAAAGTAAAAGTACAGACAAAAATGTAAACGTAAAAAGATTAGAGTACAAGTAAAACGATTAAAGTAGAAGAAAGAGATTGTAATAAAGAGATTAATGTAAAATAATTAATTGAAATATATTACTATAAACAAATAAAGTAAAACACACAGAGATGAATGTAAAGATGTCAATGTAAAGAGATCTAAGTAAAAGTAAAGAGACTGAAGCAAAAGTACAGAAGTTAAAGTAAAAGTAGAGAGATTGAAGCAAACGTAAAGAGGTTAAAGTAAAAGTAAAGAGATCTACATACATGTTCAAAGATACAGGCAAATGTATAGAGGTTTGACAAAGTAAAAATATTAGTGTAAATTCAATCAAAGTAAAAGTATAGAGATTAAATAAACTAATACAAACTTACTAACAAATAAGTTCTAATCAATAAAATTGTGCAGGAGAGAGAGAGAGAAAGAGAGAGAGAGAGACAGAGAGAGAGAGAGAGAGAGGACGGGGACAAGAGAAAGAGAAGGGTAAGGACAAATGAAATATATATATATTGGAGAGACAAGAGAAGGAGAGAAAAAGGCGTGAGCAAGACAAAGAGAGAGAGAGCGAGATAAAGAGAGATAGAGAGAGAGATAGAGAGAGACAGAGATAAAATAGGAAGGGGATACGATAACTAAAATGAAAGTTTTTAGATACTACGTAGAACTAATATTGCTTTACGAATGTGAATTCTAGACACTGAATGTACATACAAATTTACATATTAGTGTTAGTCGGTCTGTACATCTACAAGGGCGGCTACACTTGTGCAGGTCCTAACTCTTGTGCGAGTTGGTGGTAAGCGTTAGGTGCATGTTTCTGCTTAGCTGCAGGGCTTGAGCAGTACTGCATTTCCTTGTACTGTAATCTCTTTATATGGATCTCTTTGCTTAGTTTCCAGTCGTATATAATTATATATATATATATATATTTAAAATATATGACATACGAGCATTTACATGTATGTATATATCATATATTCATATAATATCACAATCACCTCATTGACTACATTATCATCAGACGTAGGGATCGAGCGGATGCTATGGTAACGAAGAGCATGTGTGGTGCAGAATGTTGGACCGACCATCGACTTGTCATTGCCAAGCTAAACTTCAAGATCCAGCCCAAAATGCGCCCACAGGGAAAGAAACCACATAGGAGGCTAAATGTCTCTCAGCTGAAATACGAACCCACGAGAGGAGGCTTCCAGGAAGAGCTCTAGGGCAGACTATCTGAGCTTCGTTTTGAAAAGAATGACATCGAAGAGAACTGGGCATCACTGAGAAACACACTCTACGACACAGCTGTTAAACACATTGGCCCACTCACGCGCAAGCATAAGAACTGGTTTGATGAGAACGATCTGGAAATACAGGGCCTTCTCGATGCAAAACATGAAGCGCACAGGGAATACCAGAGGGACACACAATCTCCGGCAGCAAAAGCTGCCTTCAATACTGCTCGCAAAGCTGTCCAGACCAGGCTTAGAGAGATGCAAGACTCTTGGCTCAGCAAAAGAGCTGACGAAATTGAGATGTTCGCCGAGCGTCATGACACCAAACGGTTTTACGAGGCACTGAAAGCTCTCTACGGCCCGCAGCCCTCTAGTAATACTCCAGTTCGTAGTGCGGATGGGGTACTGCTAACAGATAAGGTTCAGATTCTAGACAGATGGGCAGACCACTTCTGCAAAATACTAAACTACCCATCGTCCATAAATGAAGAGGCCATCCGGCGAATGCCGCAGGTGGAACTGAACCTGGCGTTGGATGAAGTCATTACTGAGGAGGAAGTCGACAGGGCAATCAGTTCACTATCTATAGGAAAAGCTCCAGGAGCTGATGCAATACCAGCAGAGATATATAAAACAGCTGGCCCATCCCTCACCAGAAGGATCACTGAACTCTTCTGTCACATGTGGGCTGAAGGTAAAATTCCGCAGGAGCTAAAGGACGCCTCAATCGTTCACCTGTACAAAAGAAAAGGCAACCGTCAGGAATGTGACAATCATCGTGGAATATCTCTACTCTCCGTAGCAGGCAAGATCCTAGCGCGCTTACTGCTAAACAGGCTCAACAAACACCTTGAACAAAGCCACCACCTCCCAGAAAGCCAATGTGGATTCAGAGCCGGAAGAGGAACAGTGGACATGATTTTTGCCGCTCGCCAAGTACAAGAGAAATGTCGAGAACAAAATCAGGCCTTGTACACCACATTTATTGATTTGACAAAGGCATTTGATACAGTAAACAGAGGAGGGCTGTGGATGATAATGTCTAAGTTTGGCTGCCCCAACAAGTTCATAACAATGGTGAAACAGCTACACGAAGGCATGTGTGCTCGTGTACTGGACAGCGGTGCAATCTCTAAAACGTTTCTAGTATCAAACGGAGTAAAACAAGGATGTGTACTCGCCCCGACTTTGTTCAGCATGATGTTCGCGGCCACGATGACAGACGCCTTCAGATCATTGGAGCTTGGAATACCCATAAAGTACCGCACAGATGGCAAGTTACTCAATTCCAGAAGAATGAAGGCCAAAACCAAAGTGGCTGGCGATATAATCAGGGAACTTGTATTTGCTGACGACTGCGCTCTAATGAGCAACTCAGAACTGAACATGCAGGTTGGAATGGACCAGTTCTCTGCCGCATGCAAAAATTTTGGCCTGACCATAAATGCCAAAAAAACAGAGGTCATGTACCAACCAGCACCAGGCATGCCGTACACAAAACCAGAGACTTCAGTCAGCGGGCAGACGCTGAATGCCGTAGACAAATTCACATATCTGGGCAGCACTCTGTCGAGATCTGTCAGCCTAGACGATGAGGTGGCAAGCAGAATAGCAAAGGCCAGCACAGCCTTTGGTAGAATGCGCTCGATGGTCTGGGCACGTCGTGGCATCAGCGTCAAGACCAAACTCAAAGTCTACCGTGCAACCATCATTCCAACCCTACTATACGCTTGCGAAAGCTCGACTGTATACTCTGGACATGCAAGGAGGTTAAACCACTTCCACACAGGTTGCCTGAGGCGAATATTCCACATCCGATGGCAAGATCGTGTCACTGACATCGAGGTTCTCTCGAGGGCTAACATGCCCAGCATCCATGCACTGCTAGAAAAAGCACGACTAGGATGGGCCGGACACCTCGTCCGTATGTCAGACGAGCGGCTGCCAAAGAAGCTTCTCTACGGCGAGCTGAGAGAGGGATGGCGCGAGAGAGGGCGCCCAAAGAAACGTTTTAAAGACGGTCTGAAGGACTCACTAAAAAGTTGCCAGATAGACATCGACACCTGGGAATGTCTTGCGCAAAACAGATCTGACTGGAGAAGCGCAGTCAAATCGGGTGTAGCTGCCGGTGAAGATGACCGTGTTGTGAAAGCCCAGAACAGACGAGAGACGCGGAAATCCCGAGCAGCGGGAACACCATCCCCTTCTACAAACCTCGTGTGCCCGATATGTAGCAGATATTTTCGTGCTCGCATTGGCCTGTTCAGCCACATGCGCACCCACACCCAACAGGGAAATCTGTGACAAGGATGATGTCGGCGGTCCTCATCGACAACGATGGACAGCTATTATCACAATCATATTGCATGTGCTTTGCAGAACGTCACTCTCCTGACAACAATCTGTACGACACCCTATGGCTGGTTAGCTCTTTCGCCTCTGCCACTGTTAACCCTAGAGCCTCTGTAATGTCCCTTGTCCGTCTTTTCCTTTGTCTGTCTCTGCCTCTTTTGTCATATACCATCAACCGTCGTTTGCGTTTTTATTCCAACAGATATTCAAAACTAGTGACGTTCTGAAACTTTTGATTTTCTAGGATGACGTTAGGTCTGGTTTTCGTCTTGTCAGTGCTCATTGTGTTAGCCTAGCCAGTATTTATGAATAGATTGTGTTGCTCTCTGTGTCGTTTGACCGAGCAGATAACCTGTTTCAGTCCTGCAGCACCAGTTGAACCGAAGAGAGCAGGTCGTTGTCTTCAGACTTCGCACTGGCCACAATAGACTGAGGTACCACCTATTCAACAAATTGAAGATAGGGTGTACCGACGAATGCCCGTGCGGTACTGGTAAAATGACCGCTGAACATCTGCTGCAGAACTGCCCGACATACGAGGATCAGAGAGAGCAGATGTGGCCATTACCAGTGGAACTGCAAGACAAGCTCTATGGCAGTGGCGAGAGCCTCAGGATGACCGCCGCTTTTTTCGAAAAAATAATGGTTACTGTCTGACTGCGTACGAAGAAGAAGAAGAAGAAGAAGTCCTGCAGCACTTTTCGAACAGACAACTGTATCATCTGCATATCTTAGTTTTGGCATTTCATGTCCGCTGACTGTGAGCGTGTCTACGTTCTTTCTCTTTGTCAGTCTTGAAGTTTTTCATTGTGTGTTCTGCATAGATATTGAACAGATGAGGCTGCATTTCATTCCGTTTACATTATTGTCGTTCTGCCTTGTGCATCTCTAACCAGTCTAATGTCTTTCCAGTTATTCTGGTCGTTGCTTGTCCCCGAAACAGTGTTTAGATCAGTCGAATCAGTTGCACCAGGAACACTGTGTCCGTTTTGATTTTCCATAGCTTTTCGTGTCGCATACAGACGAAAGTCTTGGTATATTCTATGAAGCAGTTTTGGAAGTCGACATTGCACTCTTTGCACTACTAAATACTATTTAGCATTTTGTTGTTGTTGTTTACTGTCAACAATGAGTATGTGTACTTTTTTGTACACCCTGAAAAGGGTGTTAAGTGGCGGGTTGTAGTAGCTTTCCTCACATCCCGAGGGTGCTGATAAAAGCGGACCACGGCCCTCCAGGTGGTTATGCTATGCTTCATATGCGTGACGCTCACTACTACGGGGATCATGTGGATCCACATGTCGTCAGCCAGACTGCCTTGAAAATAGCCCGTTTCCAGGGACGCAATATGAAAGAGAAGTTGTGGTCCTGGTCAGTATATTATGCCTGCCCTAACACGACATCCAGGTCACTATGTTGTGCTTCATCAGACACGCGTCTCAGTTCCCTATTTTGCAATTTAAGGATGTGATACATTGTGCTTCTATCTAAAACCTGCATGAGACATATGTGGCTCTTCTTCGTTGGTTTTTTTGTATAGTACCTTTTCGTGAAGATCCGAAGTGGACTTTGCTGGGATGGCTAATTAGAGCGATGATTGGGTAGTTAGTTCATCGCTTCATATAACAGGTCTTTTACAGTGTCATATACACATATCTTGTCCATGCAGTTGGCCATGATGTTCTGAGCAATATCTGTGTGAATATTACGTGGTAAATGTTGAATCTGGACTCTTACCCTGCTTGTATGAATTCATCCGGTATATCATCAAATCCAGGTGAATTTCCTTTCATCAAGCCTTGTATTTGTTAATCGGATTTAATTTATTATAATTTTCAACTCTGTGTCCTGGACCTTGGTGCTTTCCCCTGTGTTTTCGAACAAGTGTGTGTCGGCGATATTGCGTTCATCTCTCTATTCTGTCCATGCTCCCCGTCATTGTATGTCATCGCCAAAGTTTACCAGATGCAGTGTGTATGTGTGTATATATAACATATATACATATGTTTGTGTGTGTGTGTGTGTGTTTGTGTCCGTGTATGGGTAGGCATTAGTGAGTATACTAATTGATTCATGTTTTTTCATATTTAAATGAACATTTGCACTTATTAATTTATACACATATTATAATACATATGTTAAGTATATCTATATTAATCATCTCTTGTTTGGCCTACTCTGTCATACTATAACTAGCATACCATAAATCAAACATTTTTCGGCCAATCTCTGGTGGACAGCTGCGGGCTGATATATAATTTTATCCGTTGCAAAATGCACGTAATTCTTGTTGAGATTTGTTCTTTGTTCATGTCGAAGGTCTTGTGTTACATCGATTTCTTTTTGCTTCTGCCCTGGAACGGTAGTTCACCCATACCTATTTTTGTTTTTTATTAAACATAGTCAGAAATGTCTGTCGGTATTTAGTGCTCATCACAAAATAGACAAAGATATTGATGCTAGCGTTTATAGCCTGGGCTGTGAAAGACGTGTACATAATTACCAGAAACATGTTTACGTAGAATCCATTATAATTTAGCTCAGGTTCCAAACACGGAGCGACGAACATTGCAACTGTTGGAATAAAACATATAATGAATATGGTGGAAATAAGAACAACCATCTTTGCTATCTTCTGATCTCTTGTCTTCATAGATGTGTTTCCATTTGATTTCAGCGTCGTTTCTGTGACGACAAATGAGCTTGACTTTCTCCAGGCTGCCTGCTGGTTCAACTTGATAATAAGTACGATTGTAAAAAAGACGACTGAGAAAAAACACGATAAAGGCATGATAACTCCTATGACAGTATAGTTTATGAAATCTAGTTGTCTTGTCATGTAGGGATTCAAACGATAAATAAGTCCAATCAAGGTCATGTTTTTTTCTGGGTAAAACTTCCAACCTATTCCCAGTACTACGAGACCAACTATAGAGCAGAGCAACATTCCAACGAATATTGTTACTACAGTAACAACATGTGTTTTCCGTGTAAAATGGGTTTTAACTTTTAATGGAAAAGTAACACACATGCACCTCTCCACGCTGATAAACATGGTTATCAATCCTGATATTCGAGTGAATATTATGTGAGGCCAACCTCCAGTGATGATCTGGACCTCATCAGTCACAAGAGGATAGACTGAGTGCCGGAAAATGGAAGTATAACATATGTTGATCCAAATTAGGAAAAACAATGATATCAGATCAGAGACAGCTAAGGCCAGGAGACTGATATTTACGCAGTCCGCCAAACCTTGCTTCATGAAGACGACGATGTTGATAATATTGCATATCGTTCCAAACACAGCAGTAGACTGGCAGATGACACCCTGCGTTATTGACATGATAAAGTAGTACAACTCATCGCTGACTATTTCAGATCGTGTATTGGAATCATCTCCTGTAAATGTTGCAGTTTGCTGATCTGCGCCGTGCCATTGATCCATGCTGCTTGCAAGTGTACTCTTGTCTGTCGTAATGTTCAACTGCTTCTTTGTGAATTATATTTAGTCCTTAAAAAGTATTCTGAAAATCAAATTTTCAGTTCATTATCAACTCTGGACAATATTAAAAGTCCACAGAATGCAAGGATAATTATTATATATTAGTAGAACACTCTGCTACCTGCATATACATGTAATAACAACAATTTATAGCATCGCAGGTAATTCCTTACGAAGTACGAAAACGATCTGAGCTTTCACAGTTGCTGTTCAACTTTTACGTGGAAAAAATGACCACAGAAGCCAGACAGATTGCTACATCAGAAGTGGGACCTTACACAAAACAGGAACTACTGTTTACAAATAACTGCAACGCAAATGACTGCGTTAGGTAGAGCATGCGAATGCGTTAGGTATAGCAGGTGAATGCGTTAGGTACAGCATGTGAATGCGTTTGGTATAGCAGGTGAATGCGTTAGGTGCAGCATATGAATGCGTTAGGTACAGCATGTGAATGCGTTAGATACAGCAGGTGAATTCGTTAGGCACAGCATGTGAATGCGTTAGGTACAGCAGGTGAATGTGTTAGGTACAGCATGTGAATACGTTAGGTACAGCAGGTGAATGATACGAGACTAAAACTATGATGATAAGCAGACCATAAGGTCCATTTTGCAAAAGTGTAAACGTCATCAATATCCAGGAGAACCAACAGTTTCGACATCAGCAAATGGTTTTCATGAAAGATGGAAGGCATGCTAAAGAAATTGAATGCTAAAAAGCCTGTGCTATAACCTATTAACTATCATCTCACTTGCACATCAGCTTGGCATCAACGCAGCGGCTGGTAAAAAGTATGTGAATGATAACTCTGTTCTACCAATCTCAAAAGTGGCCCTTATCTGACACGCAGGACTATGCAATTACAACGTATGGAATTAGATGTGTCTAATAAACGTAATGAAGCTCCTCAGGAGAGATATAATTAGAAATGAAATTATCATAGATAAATTGATAACTTCAAATATTTGCAGAATACATTTCAAGACAGAAACTTCGATGGCTTGGTCATCTCAGGAGAACATAATCTGATATGAACTAGATGTGCATGCTTACAATGCACGAACATCTGGCTGCAAGCACGACTAAATACATGTTGCAGATGAATCGTTACTATAACAGCCTTTTGACAACAACTTCGGCTTACAACAACTTCGGCTTACAACAACATCGGCTTACAACAACAGACGCAATGTACTGGCCCATGAAAGGAAACTTAGGCTCCCCATTACATTTACCGGTTCCCATGGATGGGTAAGTAAAGTAAGCATTTCAATACACTAATTCAATCTCGTTTACCACTGCCAGATTAGATAGCTTACAGTAATAATGTAATATCAGAAGGTGACAATGATAAAGAAAAATAATACGTGAACAGGACTTTCAGCTCTTTAAGACAATTATAATTTCTTTCACTGATATAACTATTCCTCTAATTTGAAAAGTATTGTTCAGAAGCGTGAAAGAAACATTAGGTGAGTGTTCACGATGAATGAAACCAAGTGTAGTATCGATTAAGCTCACATATTTAACTCTCATTTTCTTTGACACAAAATCGATGCTTGAAATGAAATGCTTGCTTCTCGGCAAGATGACTGCAAAAGAAAAGATTGAAACAATAGTGTGTGATTATGGAAAATAAAAATATATGTCGTATTTAGAGATTTCAATCACGTAAGTAATTTCACATTTAGATTAAACATAGGTGGATTAACAACTAATTTTCCGATTGCAATTACAATGAAAATGATATTAATATAATGGATACATTTAATGATGTTTTAACACTGTGTGGCTTTGTACACAAACGAATTTAGAAATTATAATTGAAGTAAGCGAAAAAATTATTTCAAAGTTAGAAGACACAAACACGACCATGTGAGCGATGACATCTTTGCAGAAGATACATTCACGTTAGACCATACCTGGCATGCCTGCACTGATAATTCGACACGATAGCTTCCGCAATTCGCAGGGTCCGTCTCAGATAGCGACATTTGTGTAGTCCCGTGCATATCAATGTTCTAATAAAACTAGCTAGTACTCGTATTTAGACTACAACTAACAAGATAATTCCACCTGGTATTAAGGAATAGCTGCTTCGGGACCTAAATGATACCATCATGGTTCATATGTACAAACACTAATCCAATAGTTACTTGTGTGACAAACACAAAGACATCTTCCTCTTACTAACGGTTGACAAAATTCTGTATGCTCAACCGCATGACTAGTCACCTTGAGCAGGGCCAGCTCGCGTATAGTCGACCTGACTTATGAGCCATGTCGCGGTGGATTCCCATGACATTAGCATCCCCTGGATAAATTCTTGGATATATGTATGTATGAACGTATGTTCGTACGTATGTACGTACGTATGCATGCACGTATGTATGTACGTATGTATGTATGTACGTATATATGTACTTACGTATGTATGTATGTTTGTATGTATGTATGTTTGTATATATATATATATGTGTGTGTATGTATGCATGTATGTGTATGTATGTGTGTATGTATGTGTGTTTGCATGTATGTGTGTGTATGTGTATGTGTTTGTATGTGTGTATAGGTGTATGTATGTATGTATGCATGTATGTATGTATGTATGTATATATGTATGTATGTATGTATGTATGTGTGAAAGTATGTTTAAGATCTGTACTACCGTTCATATGCTCTGCAAGGACAATATTCTCGAGATAAGATCAGAACAGCATATTTCTTCGAATATCATAGCCGCACCCAAATCTCGTTTTGTTCTCTTGAGAGAAAAGTTCTTCTATTTATCAGTCACACTGTTCTACAGTTGTGTGTAACACGGTGTGTATTTATTCCCCTGCATGTTTGGGCTCATGAATAATTCGCTATAGTCGTTCTTTCGCGATGAAACTAATTGGAAACACACACGTGGGTTATTGTTATGGCGATATGAATCTCGGCACTGCCATTTCTACCCTTACTGCTTTGTTGGTTACCTGTTCACGTGAACAATGTCTGGAGTAAACCCTGACGAACAATCCAGAAATGGTGACGCTGAGGTAATCTACACGGAGTCCAACTGGCTTGACGAAAACGATGTGTGTTGGCACCGACAATTATTAACATAATCTTTGTAGCTGTCCTCTCTGATGCTGTAAATTTCACTGCTACTGGCATCCATATCAGATACAGGACGTAAGGTCAGCTATCAGAATCTGGATCCCTGAAATTGTACACCAATGGGAATGAAGTCACCATTTTGGACCTCCTGTGTTCGATGACGACTGAGCCCTTAACATCTGCTCAGAACAATATATGCAGTCCACTGTGAGGTTTTTTTTGGCTGCGTCATAACTATTGGTTTTACATTCAATACTAGAGTTAAAAAATTCGTTCAACCTGCTCCTGGGAAACCGTACAGCAAATCATCACTAAAAAAAAATAAATTCTCCAGGCAGTCGATAGCTTTACACACCTATGGAGTACGTTCACCAGAGAAACACATATTGATTCTGAGCAATGGCAACCTCTAAGTTTTGAAAGCTTGAAGCGAAAGTCTAGAACAGACAAGGCAGACAATGGGAAAAATGTATCGTGATGTAGTAATAACCCTTTTGGAATATGCCTGCAAAATAAATCTCAGACAGCTAAATGGTGTATAAATAAGCTGTCGGCAGCTGTCGATTAGGAAACGGGGCAAAGTTCCGAACTCTGAAAGTCTTAACAGCTCAAACATGTTTAACATCCGTATGCTTCTGCAGGAAGCTCAGATAGATTGAATGAAACATTTTGTTTGCATGCCCAATAGGCGCCCCGACAAGCAACTATTATATGCCGAACTCGTAGCAGGCAAACGCTCGTTAGGGGGGACAGAAGCAACACTACAGAGACTTGATACAAATGTATCTGAAAATCTTCAACGATGAAATTATCGTCCAATGTCGCTTCTCCCGATCACTAACAAGCTTATTACGACATGTATCCTTGCCAAGACCGCACCACTCTCGAAGAGCCAGTCGAACAAGCAGGCTTTCAGCGTTCATACAGCACAATGGACAACATTGAAACCTGCTGCCACCTTATTGAAGTAGCCCGGGAGTTCCAGGCAAGCTTTGATGTTCACCTTCATCGACTCCAAAAAAAACAAAAAAAAACAACAACAAAAAAACACGTTTATTTAGGTAGAACCACATTTTGTCTGGCGTTCACTGTTAGAACAAAGTGTCGATACCAGTTATATCAGAATTCTTGCCAACAGTTACACGAACTGCGCCACTACATTTCGTCATTTCTAACGTCCAATTATGGTTCCCGTTCAGAAGCGACCCGCCAGGTAAATCCTATCGCACCGAACCTCTTCTCCGTATGTTTGGAATCAGTAATCAACCTATGCAACTGGCCCACCTTTGGCATCAATATTGACCGCAGATGTCTCATTCCCCTTCGATGTGCCGAAGACACAGAGTTCACTACAAAGTCAGCAGCCAACCAAATGATGAGAGCAATAGTGAGAGCAGGAAAGCGGGATTTGAGACGAATGCCTTGAAAACCAAATTTGTTGCCAATCGTTTCGCCAGTTGTAATTCAGTTTTCTTTGGCGGGCTGCAACTAGAGGATGTCACCGAGTACATTTATTTTGGGCGACTCCTAAATATGGAGAATAACCTGGGACCTGAATTGACAAGACGTCGCCGCGCGGGCTGGGCAGCCTTCTCGTCCATTAACATGGTCCTAGACGGTTTCCAGAACCAGAACCGACGAGCATCTCTCTTCAATGCTACTCTTCACCCTACAGTTCTAATACATGGGCACTCACAAAATCATGTAGGACAAATTGAGAATTACCCGGGCCTCTCTTGAGAAACGCTTGGTCGGCATCACTCTTAGGAAAAAAACATGCGACATCTCCACAATTCTGACATACGACGATTGCCCTTGGGGAATGAGGCGGGAAGTGAGTTAACGAAAGATCTTCCGAGACCAGGTCAGGCGTATACTGTTGCGTTAACTCACGTCCTTCTTCAAACATCGTTGTCTAGATCTTCACTGTTGTCTTCGACACACTTTTGTCACCATACGCTTTCTGCATTCTGCGATGAATGTCAACTAGTCGACATCATTCAGCTGTTAGAAACCGAGTCACCGCTCGCTGACCAACGCTGGACGGATTCTGTATCCCACCCGCCATGTTTTCAACGGTCTGCTGAGGAAACTATGAGTCTGGGGATAATGAAATTTTGCAAAATTGACTGTTGGTATGTGCTTTTTGCACTAGAAGTGACGACATTATGCGCATCGTACTCATGTTCACTTGTTGCAGTTTGGTCCGGTTTCATATGAACATGCCTCGTATATACATATATTCTATAGTGGTGTGTGTGTGAAATGGTATTTATATTTATATATATTTGTCTGTATGTATATATGTATATGTGTGTGTGTTTGTTTACCTTTACGTTCTTTGTGCTACAGCTTGTTGAACAGATAAATACAAAATACTACGTTTTACTGTAAAACTTTTATTACTTATTAACAGTCGTTAGCACATGCTGAAGTACTTTTGTGTTTTGTTTTTTGATGTTTTTTTTCTGCAATTCAGCGAATCACTGTTTTTCCACTTCAACTTTTAAACTAATTTAAACTCTCACAATTTTCAAAACTGTACTAAAGATGAGATCCGTCTGTCGCGAAATGCACTGATCAACTGATACTCTCGTCAACAAATATTTTTCTAAATAAAACTTATATGCACATCATGCGTCATGAATGTAGTGCATCTACAATATGTTAGCTACTATTTTATGAACTGATAAATTACAAAAATATTAAATAATCAACGCGGTTTACATATATCTGCCCATATACCTAGCCTAGTCCTATATTTTCAATTTCAAATGGCCTTTCTTTATGTAACCTATTGTGCCATGTCATTCGAGTATCCGTCTTGATTAACTGCGATAAACGAACGGTCTATGCCCACGTACTAGGCCCATAAACCAATGGCGCGAGGCTACCATGTGAGGGATTACGGCCGAACGCCTCTAAGCCGGAATCCCGCCCTAAATCTCCGCACCACGGTGATGGGAGGCTACGATATGGTTGGGACCTGGGGCTCACGTCTTAGTCCGACCTGGACGAGCCGCAGAAAGAGATCTCTGCCGTCCGCCGATCAAAGCGGGCGGGAAGCTGCGTGATACTCACTCCATACGGCGATGAGGTATGAAGCCACTAGTAAAAGACTTAGTTCTCGGTCGGGGTGTCTTAAACAGTAGATCACCTACCTCACTGCGAGCTGCTGAGACTCAACTCTTGACCATGAGATATGTCCGCACACCAGGCAAACAACATCTCCGTGCCATGACCAGGCTTGTCCCCTGGTCAAATGCACTATTTCGAGAGGAATCACAGGTCGCTGACATTTGGTCCACGTGCTTGGCTGATAAGCCAATGGTGCGAAGCTACCATCTGAGGGACTACGGCCGAACGCCTGTAAGCCAGAATCCCGCCCTAAATCTCAGCACGGCTGTGATGGGAGGCTACGACATGGCTGGGGCTTGCGCCTCAGCCCGGTTCGGTCGTGCCGCAGAAATGCACCTGGTTAAATGCACTCCTGCCTTGCTCTTTGCCTCTGTCTGCTATCAGTCATCCCAATGGACGCAGAAGAGATGCAGTCCAGCGGACATTGCACCTCCTGCCCCATTGTGACAACCTCCCGGGTGGCGGGGAATGCTAGGCGTACAATCACTGCAGATGAGCCGAGAAAATAAAGGGAGCAAAGAGATACCTCACTCACATACATATGCTACGTTTCTGGCAGGACGTGACGATCCTGGGACACAGTCACACTGGACTGCCTCTCTTCCGGGATAGTACAAACTAGTACATAGTCCATCATATCATTGCCAAACCCTATATACACGAGTAGGGAAGACTCGATAGTCCTGCAAGACAACTTCCTAAGAGAGACAACTCTGACCAAAAACAACTGCTGCCTTGCAGTTAGGCTAGGGACAGCTAAAGGCTAAGGAGGGCAATTCTACAGCCTGTTGAAATCGGATGCACTGAGCCACAGGCTTAACAAAATAAAACAGTGCACCGTAAATATCGCTGTAAACAGCGTACGATGAAGAAGAAGAAGAAGAATGGTCTATGCTATGCAATGCCATTTGCAAATCTCTGCCCATAATTATTCCCACTTTGTTGCCTAGTCATATATCTTGAATTTAACGAAAACGTTATTCATGCATCCATCTGTAATGGATTAGGGACATGTCATTTGAGGATCGATCTTGCATTATGATGAACAACCAACTGTACATAATATATAATGCGGTATTTCCAACGCTGACTTCCCCACATTGTTATCCAACTCTGCCTTTGAACTTGAAACACACAATATTTAAGGTGCCCTCCTCTATAACGGATCATGGACAGGTCATTCGATGATCCGTCACAATTTGATAGCAGGTCGCAGTAGTATAGACAGTTTAAAATATGTCAGCTCTCTAGGTTATGAGGCAGTTGATTTAAATTGGAGAAATAGAAGTCCGCGCATAATAACAACGGTCATGACAGGTCAAGTAAACAATTGTAAATAGAAGAACAATCAACAATGTGAAAACCATAAATGTGTTTGTCCCCTTAGTGTCCTTGGAAATGTATTTTTTTGTAAATGGTAGCGGTTCTTTGGCGCATTGATGTATTGCCGTTGTATGGTTATTGGTTAATTTGTGAAATAATCACCGATACAATTTGATAGATTAATTAACGTGTCGTACCAGTGGAGGCTGTGTACACAGTATCCACTCTCTAGATTATGGTAAAGTTAATTGAAATAGGAGAAATATAGGTCCACGTAAATAGACACATGTCACGGCAATGTCAAGATAAAGAACAAGTTTGGAAAAATAAATTATGGCCTTTACAATGAAAAAAATGTTTTGTTGTCGGCCTTTCAGCTGTTTTCTTCGAAACCACTGGAAGACAACCGAAGATAAAGTGCTTGAGAAGGGAAGTAATTGCTAACAAAGTAAATTGATGTGGCATTAATTTTTAATGACATATTCTTATTTCTGTACCCCAAGGTTGAAAAACAGCAACTCAGTCAAATTGAGTCCTTTAACAGTTTTCAATCATTTAAAAGTGAAGGGAAATGTGTTAATAACAGTTTTCATCAGTATAAGTTAGGTGTTATATTATTACATTTGAATGCAACAATTTATTTTATTGTAGACATGCATCAAATTGATATCTAGCAAACACAAAGTAGTTGTTGACGCGACCTTAGGGTGAAAAATGAATTTTGAAAAGGCTTATCCAGTTGTACTAGCTGTAGCAAACCGTATATGGAACTAATGCATACATTTACAAAGAAATGACGTATAATTGCTCCAATGTAATTATGTAACTCCAATCATTGTAGCAGAAGGAAATAATTGCTAAAAAAAGGGGATACAACCCTATTTATTGTTTAATATCTGATAAAACATTCTAAACACGGCATCAAAGACAAAAAAGTGGACTATTTATACATCAGAAAAAGAGAACGTATACCAATTATTAAATGAACTAAAAGAGTTTGTATTGGTGATTTGAATGTGTTCATTACTGTAGATGTGGAAACAAGAACAACATAAAACTCGGAGTAAAAGTAGTAACATACATAATGTTAGTCCATACATAATATGTAACATAAACACTAAGAATGGATAAAGAAACAGATAACAAAGAGCATGCAACTACTTAACTGTCACTGAGTCAATAATGAGAGATGTTATGTAGTTAACATTCAGAACGCGAACTACCTAGGAGACTAATATTAGTAAAAAGAAATGTTTGAAGAGAATGTCATCAGGGTTGGATCATACTGAAGTTATAGGCTAAAATAATGTATTTATTATTTCTATTCTAGCATATCTTATTTGCCTGGTACAGCCTGTAGGAGATATAATATACGGACGATTAGTACATGAAATAAGTAAACTAGGTAGATTGGCGGGATACCAGGCTCACTAAACAAAAATGTTAACAATATCAATCTTAAACAGGTCCAAGAAAATATATGAAAAGTCTTTTTATTGCACATGTAAGACTAGATAAAGAAATTGAAGATAACTGCCATACATCAAATACTGTGACATATCAACTGTGGCATATCAACTGTGAACAATTAAACTACACAACAACGGTTAAACTAAATGGATACCAACTTTGTACTACAGATGTAAACATTGGTCCTTATCGAATGCATAAGAGAAGAAAAATTACAACTAAAATTATTTTTTTCAATCGAAGAAAAGTCATTGATCTCACCAGCAGAGATTAAATTGTTAAATAGTCAGAAGTACCTTCCTTCGCTATCTCTACCCTCACCACCCACCCCCCCCCCCCATGTTCTTGTGCTGGACACGTTTATAGATACAAAATACAATAGTTCGATAATCCCATGAGAAGATCAAACTTCCACTACATGCTTACAGTGCCTGAAGATGAGCCTTCCACTACATGCTTACAGTGCCTGAAGATGAGCCTTCCACTACATGCTTACAGTGCCTGAAGATGCATGAAAATAATAATAACCATTACTCATGCCCCAAGAAATGCAACATAAGCTCCCCAACGCACATAACGGCAGAAGTGGACAGGAAAGTCAGTTATTAAGTAACTATTTGTAAGTTTCACATTATTTTGTAATCTTACTTTTGGATATGGACTGCTTAATTATCTTTTAATCTTTCCTTTGGTATGACAGACCATATCGTATTTAGCAATGACATTTCTACTCTACAATTGTTACGAATGTTCCACCAGGCTGTTCTGTGTTGCACATGTATCTAACATTGCATTATTCAGTGTTGAACGATACTGTAATCACCGAATTCGTCTAATGGTCGATCTTCTATTATAAAGTGACCCGTCTTTAACAAATATGGGGATTCCGTGGCGAAGTGGTTAAGCCGTCGGCCTCGTGATCAAGTGGTGTGGATTGGACTCCGAACTCTTTTTCACTGTCTTTTTCACGTGCTTGATGCGGAGTCCCCTTCATCTCGTAGTCGCCCTCTAGTCGTCTTGCCACTGGGATCGGGCGGCACGAGACGAGAGACTGAGGATAAAATGTAGCGCATTTAATCCTTTCTAAAAATTACGCCAGCAAAATTAATTATGCCTTCATCGTCTACGATGGACGGCGGCCTTTGCGTTTGCCTTTGATCGGCCCAAGACCACTTGTACGTATTTTATTTATACAACTTCTTCCCTTCCTGGCTTCTATTTCTATTAGTTCATTACTTACTATGCCCACACGCTGTGGTATTCACAGCATATCATTTGAATATGTTTTATGTATGCGTAAGTTTTGGTTTACTGTGTCTTCGACAATGTCAGCTCTTTGACCTTCGTGTGCTCTCTTCAGTGATTGGACTGAGGTAAACGGGTATGTGAGTATAGCTACTTTTAGTTGCGGATATTTGTTAATATTTATACTTATGTTATTGTAAGATCAACATTATGTCCCATTCTTTCCTCGGCATAACAAGTAAATATAATGCATGCTAGCTTTTTTGGAGTATATAAAAAATACGCAGCTTCGATGGTTAGTCTTTTAATATTTGACAGTAACCCATGGCGTTGAGTTTGAAATGTCATTCATGAAATGACATTTTGCACGTGTTTTAATGGAAAATCCCAATCGCGAGCTGATATTGCAATGATACTATAGAGACGCTTCACAAATTTAGGGCTCCGTGTTCTTATCATAATTATCTTTAATTGGGAAAGGCATGCTGGGATATATAATGCCTTTTTATTTATATATTGTTTAAAGTTTAAAGTTAATTTCTTTACACTAATAAAAACAGCAATACAAATGTAAACATAATTCTGACGTGACGCTAACATGGGAGTTTGTATCATTGTTTGACAGCCCAACAGAAACGAATCATGAATATTAGTTAAATCCCATTATCTCACTGGGCACTAGCATATGGCAAAAAAGTAAATACAATAAATTCTAAAAATACGTAAAGAAAATGACGATATTGTGTATCAAGAAGGAACATGGATATATTCACACCATGCTAACGAAAAGGAATAACAATCTGTAGATGGAACTACAAAGATAGTTGCACGAAGTATTGAATGACAAAGATTAAGAGACTGATCCACATCTCCTAGAGGTTTCTACCAACACAATTCGATTGTCTTTAGTTGCATTTATTCTCATAATCTTGTTTTTTTTCCCTTCGTATATTCTGTCAGAGTTTATGTGAGAACCTTGCGAAGTATCCTTCTATGACTTCTTAGATCTTAGATCGACCCGTTCGTCGATAAGGTGTGATACGTCTTCTGCGAGTCACATCTCCGGGTCCAATATCTTCTATCTCGAGCACATGTTGTCCACTTGTTTAATAGTATGTTCAAATCGGAGTCACGGATATTGCTACGTCTCTCTAGTTAATATATCTAGCGGGTATGGGGTCCTTCTGGGGTTTTTTTCTTGTCACATGGGCACCATAGAGCAGCTGCAGTGCTTTATCGTTCCTTCTTCCGTTTAATCACATTTCCTGCCCAGCGGTGTTTCGAACTGTTTATAAGTTGCAGGATATCATTTACGTGCGACAATTATCTGATGTCATTATTTTGTAGGCTCTCCTGACGTTGTTGTCGGAGTAATAGGCCCATCAGGCGTTCCTAAAGTGCTGCATCTGTTGTTCTTAGATTATTTTATATTGCTCTCGCGAGGGGGCAGATGTCGCTTCAGAAGCAAAGTAACAAAAAGATTACATGACTATGCTATATAATGTCTCCTACAGTTCGCTTGATGCTTCTGCGAGACTCCGAGGTTTCAATGATTTACCGTTTTGAGAAATGTGCATGGTCTTCTTCTACCTTTTCTTCATTTGCTGAGAGCATTGTATTGTTACTTGCTGAAGTTGGGTCAATATGACGTCAGAGGGTTACTTTCGTTTTTGAAGCGATGCCGATTATTATATGATTTCGCCTTGGAGTTTAACTGGCTTTAACTATGTCTAAGCTTTGATAGACTTTCGTAGTCCACGTCTAGGATTTCTTTTGCAGTACATGTCGCTTACATTGCTAGTCCTTTCAGGGGATGCTATGTCTTGGCTGAAGCCGGCAGTCTTCTAAGTCGGTATTTGTTCATTCTTGTTTCGCTTAGGCTAATATAGAGACGTGTACGTATCAGACGATGGTCACTTGCCGATGTAAAGGTGGTTGTCACTTCCCGATGTAGAGGTTGTGGACAGGACCGCCGAAATCTCTGAGGACAATTGTGTAGTAGGTGAGGCAGTCTTTCAGTGCTTCGATCATATCATTACTTCTCTCTGTCTCAGGGAGCGGGGGGGGGGGGGGGGGGGGTTGTAAACTTGGACCAGAGAGATGTTGAATCCGCGTTTGATGAAAAGCTCTAGGTTGGAAGCGGTGTGATTGATGAAGCACTCCATTAGCTAGATATAGTGCGAAAATGAAGCCAACTCTACCGGAAGGGCGTCTTGTCGTTCGCTCTTCTCCGAAATATTTCCCGCCCTGTCCTGCCATCGAGCTTTCATTTGGCAGTGGATAGCAGCTGTTGAGGCCTCAAACCTCCAGAGGTTTACATATATATACTGTCCTGCTCATGCTGGGGTTCAGGGCAATGAAAGAGCTGACGTCATGACTTCATAAGCTCCCATCATGGGCACATTAATGATGGATAGAAGTTACATTTTGAAATCAATCAATGACCGCCTGCTAGATGAGGACACCAAAATAGATGAAGTAGCAATCCACAGACTGCAAAGTTTCGACAAAAACGAGGTTCGAGCGGAGTATGGCGCATGAGAGGACGGAGCAGGAGAGTATACAACTAATGAGATACAGGGACCATCAGCATCCCTACCCAACGCCATTTGCTGAGAGAGACTGAGCACCTATGGGTATGCCCAGAGTGAAGTGACGTCGATTCTTAGAAACAGAAACAGAACTGTTAACTCTTTTAGTAATTGAACTCCAGTGCACTAGATAGATAAATACGAGCCTCACTTTGAGCTGTACCCTCAGTCAGAAACAATTCATGTATGTAAATTAAGTTGTCATTTTTTTAAGGTATGTGATAGCAGTTAAACGTAAACAAATACATATAGATATCACCTTTTCTGATCAATAAAAATGAGGTGAATATCCGAACATTTTCATTTGACAAATTACACAACGCATATGCATTTTGTTTAAGACATTTATTTAGGTTTCACAATATATATATATATATATATACACACACATCCCACACACAAGCGCGCGCACACACACACATTATATTACTAAACAAAGACCAACACAAGATCAAATCATCCATCTTGCTCAGGAAATAGTGAGGATGCTTTGCAGGCCAAGATACATGCTCTGGCCATTTGGGTGGATCCAGAAAAAGCGTTTGATATGGTATGGAAAGAGAAACTGAAAGTCATGTTGCGTAGATGTCAAGTTTGAGTGTAAATGTTGAAATGGATCAGCCACAATCTAGAGAACAGTATCACTAAGGTCCAAGTCGTACACGAAAGACTAGCAGAAAGATGACTCTAGCACAGAGGGTGACCTATGACGTAGTTCTGCCACTCAGAATATCCCGCACGTATATAAGAGACATAACAGAGAATATCTCAAAGAGTGCACACAGTTCTGTTTTTGCAGTTGACTTAGCTTTGTGGATATATGCAGACACAATCACATTAAACCTTATGATACAGAACGTTTTAATATCTTTGGATGAGTGGGCATGGTTAAGAAAGATAAACGAGGAAAATACCCAGAAATACAAGTACAATCTGTACTCTCTCAACTAGAGATCACATTTATGTGGCTGATCAATGTTTGCAGCTGGAATCGCTTTGAGTTTGGAGATATCCATTAGGTTTTATGTGACTGAAAACCTTACTCCAAGATGTGTTTTAAACTGCTATAAGTTTCATTCCACGGTAATACCACGGAGGTCAAGGTTCAATGTTTCACGGAATAACACTTCATACTTACATTCATTGGACTTTTCTGTGAACTGGATTAGCAGTACCATTCAGTGATAGTCTATCATCGATACCCGGAGCACTGTGTGGAAGGTTTATTATTTCCTGGCAATGGCGTTATTAGCCATTGTAATCTACAGTAATACTTTTCTAGCTATTCTGTTTGGTCAGGGTAAGAAAGACGGCGAAGTCAGATATGGAGCCTGTTCTCCAATACTTCTGCATTTTTTTGGTGAACTTGATGTCCTTCCTAATGTTCCCTCCACCAGGACACAGGACAATGTTCAAACTGTTATACACCACAATGTTCTCGGTTATTATGTCCGCATAAGCGTCATCCATCTGTGACCGTGTCAAGAGTAGAGGTTCAGAATCTCCTACCGGACATATTTATGGCCATCATCTGTCGCAGCAACGTATCGATTATTAATCCAATTGACACTTCTCTCTGTTTCTATTTAGAATAGTCCCTGCCAAGTCTTGTAAATCTTTGATGTGTTGGCCTGTGCTTCACCATTCATCTTTCATTACGTATAACAAACATTGTGATGAATGTATTATTATCTAACCCAATTATTATTCATTGCGCCAGTTCTGAACAAGAAAATGCATGCAGAGTGTTACATCGTTGTATCTGTTTAAAAAAAATGAATATGTAATATATTTTCCCTAACAATTTTCATAACAACTCTCCATTACAAACTAAAGATACGCGTTCAAATAAATGCATACATTTTTATTCCAGGTGTATACACTAAACAATTTAACCAGAAGCGCAGGGACGATGAAGCTAACGGCTGGTCAGGCAAAACACACTGATCAGAGAATGTTAGCCAGGGTCAGGATAAATATAATGGCCAAAACCCTCACCTGATCTCCTCGTTGGTCGTCCTGGAAACGGGCTGTTGTCGAGGACAACAGTCTGGCTAACAAGGTGAGGTTCGACGTGATCTCTGTAGTAGTGGGTGACAGGCAGATGAGGCCAAGCACAGCACAACCGCCTGGAGGATCCAGGTCCACCTTCACCAGCACGCTTGGGATGTGAGGTAAGCTACTGCAGCCCGTCACTTAATGCCCTTTTCAGGGCACACATAAGAGTAACCTACTCATTGTGGGCATTCGAAACAACAACAACAACCAGTAATGCAATGCTCTAAAAGCTACGGAGTAGAAACATATTTCGAAAGTCATTGAACATCATGTGAAGAACATGGGAAATAGAAGCCAGTGCATAATGGTTCACTTGGAGCAATGAGGTGAACACCCACTGCCACAAGGGAAATACACGCAGAGATGGAACCGCTTGAGATTTGGAGAGACATGGCCGCTATAAAAGCTTATGAAACGAGTAACAGAATGAATACAGACCCTCCAAAAAATATCTTGAAGATAATTGGCAATAAAAGCGTAGAATAAAACAAAAGTCAGTCCACCGCGTCAATACGATTAAAGACGGATAGTCCCTACCAGACAGAAGACACGAAGTACAGAGAGTGACACAAATTTACCAAACAACTCGGACATGTCTCAAAATTCCAGAAATTGAAATGAAACTAACAGATAATACAACATGAAGTTATGATAAAATAAGTCTTATTAGCCTACCCAGAAGAATGGATACATGTATATACTAATTGGTCTACTCTTTAAGGCCATCATTAAAACTGAATATAGAGTTTGTATAGAGTATCAAGACAGAATATCTGATAAGCTATTTGATGTCTGTTGGGAGATATGATTTGTGATGTCGAAATAGCAGTACTAGAAGTAGCTCTGTAACACTTGAAAACTGTATTTTATACCTTAACATTAAGAACTCAAAACATCGGTATCCTTACAGACTCATTGTCCACTCTTCAAGTTCTACAATGTAGTGGTCATTGTAAGCCTGAACGTGTCCACATATCCATAGATACAGTACGGCGTATTACATCCCATAAAGGCATAAATGTTATTCATTTGATCCTTGACCACTCAAACTCAATGACAAGACAGACAGACTAGCACAGATGGGATCAAATCGAGATCAACAATAGAAACCATCAACCAACTACAATAAACTGCGAAAAAAGGCTAGGCAGAACAGTTGAACAGATGGAGGGTGGGCAATACTGAGAGATAGATCGACAAACACGTGACCATCGTAAATCTCAAAGAAAACATAAACTTATAAAAATGAGAGGCGAAAGACCCATTTTCTGGCTTCATACTAAACGTAAACAACTTAACAGTCACTTGAACAGATTCGGAACAAAAAGCAATTAATGAGTACCAGATGTGCACATGTCTCTACGAAACTGAACACTGTTTTTGTGAGTGTCTGGGACATGTAACGATTTCTTCTACTGCAGCCCTCAGTGCCTCTGCCTCCGCTCTGAAATTGCTTGAGCATTTTGAAGTTGCCACTGATAGTGTTGTTTTCCTACCATTTGGTAGGCTCAGGAATTCCCCTGCCCCTCCGTTCTGTGTTGTGTTTGTTATAGAACCGTCGGTGTATGCATAGGTCCAGTCCATGCTTGGGTAGTTTTTCGTTATGTACCTCAGGGTTATGTCTCTTCTTTCTTTTTCAGTCTGGCTGTTCTTGTTTCCAATACCTGGTATATTTTCAACCACCTCTGGAAATATATGCTGCCTCCAGGTAGGTTTGCGTTCAGTAGGGATGTACTTTGGTGTTGTTAATGCGTTCATAGGGTCTTCGTTCATCTTTGCTTTGGCTATTTCTGCTAAGTTTCTCCGCTTTAGTTTCCCATTTCCAAAATTATTTAGTCTTTTCTGCATTGGATGGTCAGTCAGTCTTCTGAGTTTTTCTGCTTGCTGCTGGACTTTGCAGTCTCTTCTGTCGGTCATGGATTGAAGATTTGTAATCTTTTCCATCTCTACAATTGGCGTTGACTTCATGCCTCCTGTTATAACTCTCATTGGCTTGGTTTTGGAGTTTGCTAATTTTGTCAAAATTCGCCTTTGCTGCTGTTTTCCATACCGCCAGGCCATACTCGAGAACTGGTCTCACTCTTCTAGTGTACAGTTTCTTTAGTATACTTTCGTCTGCTCCCCAGCTTGTGCCAGCAATTTTCCTCATGTTTGCCATTCTTTCTCTTGCTCTCATTCGGTTTCTCTCGATCTGACTTTTCCATGTCATGCGCCGATCAAATGTGACTCCCAGGTAGTTTGGGTTGTCGTTTGGTCGCATATATTTGCTGTTAAGACTTATTTTGGTGTTTTGGGGTTTGTTTGAAAGCGAGAATATCGTACATGTTGTTTTTTTCCTCATTTATTTTGACCAGCCATGAGTTCTCCCATTCTTCCAGCGATGTTAGGGCCTGCTACATCCGATTTCTTGCTATGGTGAGATTCTTTTCAGAGGTCCACATAGCCAGATCGTCTGCAAACATGGAGCTATGGACTCTTCTTGGAATATTCTCTGCGATGTTATTTATATACACCAGGAAGAGTGGTGGTGACAGTACTCCTCCCTGGGGTACTCCCTGCTCAAGTGTCACCTTTTTGCTCATATGCCTTTGTACTTGAACTCTGGCTGTTCTGTTTTTTAGGTAGTGGCTGAACCATCGGTACATTTTCCCACATACGTCCCTTGGAAGAATGTTCAACTGGATCAGTAACTATCTAGATACCAGAACAGCAAGAGTGCACAGGTAACGGCAAATCAGTAAGAAGGAAAACGCGAAATAAGGTGTTCCTTAAGGTGGAGGCATTCCCCCACTTCCACCTTTACTTATTTACATTTACGACATCACTGAATACTTTTATAAAATTACCCACATTTGCTTCTGTGTGGATGACCTGGCTACGCAGACCTCTGAAACAATTAACTTCGGTTAATTAGCAGCACACGAAAAGTCGTCTAAAACACAAATACTAATATAAATGGACAGGAAACAACACACCATCTTATAGCCATCAAACACACCACAGCAAAACTACAACAAAATGTACAAGCGATACACGAGAAAAAAAACCCATAACTGATTTAGTTACCATAGGCCGACGTTGGGGCTGGAAACCTCAAATTCAAAGAACAGAGCTGAGACTGCGTATGTTCATCATAAAAAGTTAGATATTTCTACATATATCGCTGATAAAGAACACCCCCCCCCCCAAAAAAAAACAAACAAACAAAAAAAAACAAAAAAAAAACAAAAAAAAACAGCATAGGTAAAGTTGGACTTGTTTTGGGGTATGGCATCGTAGCTAGGCCCCCAGCAGCAAACTCCAACTTCGACCAAATAGGTTGCCCACGAAACCAAACATCACGCACTATAACAGGAGCCTTACATTTCACACACATGAAACACATGGACATCCATACAGCTCTGCAGCCAAAAGAAGATTGACAAGACAGCAACATCATATAACATGCTGAAAGATTCAAAAGGCATGGACCACCTAATGCAATAAAGACTAAATGTCTAGGGAGAGGTAGGCTAAAAGGAAGTATTTTTGGCATCCAGGCAGAAGAGAAAATCAGTAGTAATCTTATGTTTATAAACTCGTCTATAAAATCTATGACAACATGTTATATCCACACACTCTAAAAAAATACTATTTCCGAAGCTTATATGCAAAATTCCCAACATCTAAAACAAAAAATCACAGAGAGAATTGCAAAGAAAATAGAAAACCTCTAAACGCATCAATCAAAAATATCCTCCTAAATTATGGACCCATGGTGATAAGCAAAAGATGCCATTGGAAATTGGGAAGAGATACCGTCATATAACTAAAAGACTAAAATTCATCAGCAACTGTCACACGGAGATATCAATAATCAATGGCATGTACAGATCAAAGCAGAAATGAAATCACAATGGTCATCTAGAAAATGACGCCTACCACCAACTGTCCAGACGAGATACGATAATGATCGAACAGCTACGCATAGGACAGTGAAATGTCATTGTTATAATATCCTCAAGATTATAGGTATGGACCTTTCTTTGTACGTGTAATGCAGCCACCATGACGGTGGAACACTAATTACAGTCAAGCTAGTGAAAGGCGTAGCTGGTAGCAATAGCCTATGCCCTTCCATGAAAAACTGTACGACAGTGAACATAGCTTTAGGTTGATTACTGCCTTTGTTAAAGTCATTGCAGTCATAGTCTGACTGCGTACGAAGAAGAAGAAGAAGAATAGTCTGAATACGAACAAGGAAAAAAAGACGAATAAGGTAACGTTTTCTGAATGAGTAAATATTTTGGAATCAATTCTGGACAACTTTAGCGGATTATGGAATTCAAGATCAACTATATCTAATGTCATAACA
This sequence comes from Ariolimax columbianus, assembly GCA_036924085.1. Classification (NCBI taxonomy): domain Eukaryota; kingdom Metazoa; phylum Mollusca; class Gastropoda; order Stylommatophora; family Arionidae; genus Ariolimax; species Ariolimax columbianus. The sequence continues at coordinate 64,394,228 of JAVGWX010000007.1, read as the reverse complement.
TGTTTATGTGAATTAAACATTTTATATAAACTCTTTGAGTCACATTTGCTTTTGATATAACTAAAAGGAGTACGTCATGTCTGTGATCAATCACCATTGATGTTTAGCATGTACATGGACGGAATAATAGTCACATACAACACCAGGAATGGATTTCGTCACGAGAAGCAAGGAACTAAGATCAGTACATTAACCACCGCCACAATTTCTGGAAATCCCACACTTTAGCTTAAAAACAAAATAACTACAAAATAGTGCGCTCGAAAAAGTACGGAATATATATATATATACAGATACTCTGTGCTACTAATGTCAAATCTTTCAGAATATAAGGCACAGTAGATAAATGCAACGTATGCAATTACATATCAAAAACACATCATGGATCTCACCAGCTACTGGAGAGATGAAATGATAATTATGTCGTTAGAAATGTGATGAAAACTACCACCTGTTCTGAACACTTAACAGGACATATTATACAATGGCTAAGTCATCTTCTGAGAACGGCTCCATATCGGTTATTCTACACATACAACTCTAAAAGGTTTTTCTACAAGCTATATGGCATTACAAAATATAAGACAGTACAAAAATGCTAAAAAAAACCACAAGCTTACAGCAATATGATCCAGTAACGTTAGCTTATGCTCCAGTAAATATATGCTACTATTTACACCCGCATGATTAGGATATAGTTTTACGATTACTGTTCTCACAGGCGATTTCCAATAGTGAATATATTTTAAATTCCAGTAAAAAGGCAAGTTGGTCATTTCATACGTGATATAATGTTATCTTTCTCCACTTGACAATCCCATTCCAAATTATAGTTATTTCTTACATACCTTTGATTAATGATGCAGTAAACCACCATCATTGTCGTATTATCTTTGTTGAAACATAATATGTGTATGTATATTCTACAAGGTTTGTATTATATGAATACATTCACAAAGCTACATATCAAATTGACGTTGACACCTCAATGACCTTATATTGTAGCGTCACGTGCTAACAAAGATACATTTGATTGTATTTCATGAGCTTGTTGTCTTGTGTAATCTCTCTCTCTCTCTCTCTCTCTCTCTCTCTCTCTCTCTTTCTCTCTCTCTCTCTCCGTTCTCTCTTTCTCTCTCTATCACGCTCTAGTTCTTCCCATCTCATCTCTCTCACTATATGTGTGTGTATGTATGTATGTATATATGTATGTATTTATGTATGTATGTATGTATGTATGTATGTATAAATGAATGTATGTATGTATGTGTGTGTGTTGAAACTTTAATCATAACTCTAAAAAAATATTAAATGTATTGTTATTTAATTTGTGAAACCAAACTGATCGTATATGACACCTAAATCTTATTAATCAAAATAGCAACTGACACATTCACTTTTTTCGATGAGATTTGACAGATCATAAATGTTGTCCAACACAAGGAAAATATAATATTCTATGCAGCAATTGTATCTGCATGATACTGCAGCAAGATTCGAGTGTCAAGATTTTCGATCTTGTGTATTATCTTTCGAATAACATTTTTGCAAAGAAACAAAAACGTATTTATGTTCGTGTATAAACATTTGCATTTAAATAAAACAAGCAGAATTACGTTAACTTAAAACTGTTATAATATATAGCAGCTAAACAGCTATAACAGCTAAACAGCTAAACAGCTAAACAGCTACAGTTACAGTGAAACTAAACTGCTAAATATCCAAGAGTTCCTTTATAATTTGCACGAGGATATTAAATTATTAGTAAAATCATTTGCACAAGTGAAATGAGCAAACAAATATAATTGTCACTATCGTAAAAGATAAAGAAATTATTTCTGTAGATATTCGTGTCCGGCAGATATATATACCTTTCGTTGAGATGGAATATTTTTGACATATTTAGAACGTGTCAAAGTGAATGAAAGAATTTACATACGACAAAGCCTGAACACAATATGAATAAGGTCCAGGAGGCCGAGACACGCAGTATGCAGCAACGAATATGGAAAACGCATCCAAACATTACTCTGCAATCATGGATGATGAGATAATTGTTTTCATTTTGTCGACATTTTTGGCAATTATATGTCAGGTCATCTCTGTGTTTGGAACGATAAGTAATGCAATTAACATTGCCGTCTTCATCAAACAGGAGTTTACGGATTGTATCAATATTAGCCTGTTAGCACTGGGTGTGTCTGATTTTCTTTCACTGCTGACTTTATCGTGGAGCGACCTAATGTTCACTCCCAGTTTTCGACACCTAGCCTATCCTCTTGTGGCTGAAGAGGTCTGTATGATCATTGGAGGTTGGCCCCACTTAATTTTAAAACCCTTTTTATCAGCATGGACAGGTGCATGTGTGTTACTCTTCCACTAAAAGTAAAAAATACATTTACACGTAAAACACACATTGTTACTATGGTGAAAATATTTATCGTAACTGTATGCAGCTCTTATTATGTTTACTTTTTTGCTGGAATTGATTGGAAATTCTACCCAAAAAGAAACGCGACCTTCCTTGGGCTTGTTTACCATCTGGACCCTCACATTATGAGACAGGATTTGTTTCTCTATCTTTGGCGTTATTATGTAGATTACCTATTTCGTTTCAGTCCTGATCTTTACAATTGTCCTGTTAGTCAAGTTAAGCCAGCAAATAGCCTGGAGACATTCTAAAATATTCATGGTCACGGAAAATCAACTTAACCCAAATAACAATGCGTGTAATAAGAGAGAACAGAAGATTGCTAAGATGGTAGTGTTTTTTCTACGACATTTATTATATCCTTTATCCCAACTGTTAAAATATTTATCGCTACATACGTGGAACCTGAACTAGGCTACGATGGATTTTACATGAACATATTTGTTATAATGGTTGGCGTATCCTTTTCTGCAGATGCATTGAACTCTGGCATCAACATTTTTGTATATTTCTTTATGAGCACTAAATACAAACAAACATTTATAAATATGCTCAAGTGTTAGATAAATTGAAACTTACTACTCGATTTTACTCTATTATAAGGGGAAACAGTGGTCTCGGGGGGTAAAATATCGACCTCGAGTTCTGGAAGTCGCAGTTTCCAATCACGGTGGAGATCGGTTTTTTGCTCTGGGGAATTGCTGGTATGTTACAGAATCTTTGGGTAGTAGAGATCGAACGCCAGTTGTAACAGAGTTACAGGGGTACAACGAGCCAAAGCCAGGGAAGCCCTGAAAATACCGTTCAAGGTACCCAAACATAACTTGAGAACCCGGCCCGAGAGTTTCAGTTCATTGAACGAGTCATGGTCCTCAACTATAAAAAAATGCAAGTTGGGGCTGGCCGACCTTCTGTTCTCACGGTTTGAACTGGGAATTCCCGTCAACAAGCGGTCAGTCAGTGTTTGGAAAATAAGGCAGCCTTTTTTTGGGACACGCGAGTTCAAATAAAGTTGGTGGGAAATGAACTCAAGAGAATAGAAGTCATTTACTAAAGCGGGGGAAACTTAGCATATACGCTGGAGTGAGACAGAATAGAGGGAGAGATCAGAAGCAGCAGAGACAGGGTGTCCTACCAGACAGTATAGTGAGTAGCACTTAGTCTAGAACAAGTAGATAGTTAAATGCTACAGAAACTTAGACAATGAGTGAAAATAGTAGAGTTAGAAGCCACCGAAGCAGACCAACACGGAAAGGTAACGAGAGACCACACACATGTAAGAATCTGTCTGTGTGTGATGTTCTGTTCAAGTCGTCGTCGCTAACATCTTGCTCGAGTGACCTGACTTCATTCTCGTCAGACGGAGACGTGTTGCTGCAACACGAAGTTGTCGTCCTAAGACGACCGTTCTGATTTGTGGGTTTCCTTGTCCCGACAACCACAGTAACACAACCACTGTCGTCTGTCATAGACACGAGCACAGCCGCAGATACGAGCACAGCTGCAGACAGAGCACAGATGCAGTCACCGACTGCCTGATGTAGAGACGAAGCAAGAGGTCCAGTAGACATCTGTCTTACGTGAGACGAGACAAGAGGTCCAGTAGACATCCATTTTTGTGTAAGCTGAGAGGACAGATAGATGAGGACGGACAAATCGTAGATAGACATCTTTTATATCAACGCACCGAAATAGACAGTCAATAGAACAATTGTTAGATTCCGACCACGTGATGAGAACCCTGGGTAAAGTTTAGTACTAGAGTAAGACCTGTGCTACTTGCACGAACCTTTAGAAGTAATCTTAGTCAGTTAGAGAAGTGATAATAACCAACCTTTTGAGAGACATTAGAATTCATTAATAATTGATGAACAGTATAATGCGATCAATGAGCCTAGTGATTTGATTGATGTGCATATTGTTTTACTTGTGTGAAAAATACATGCTGTGTTTTACCTGTGTTCAAAGAATTGTTAGTATTTTATTGAGAGAGTTAAGGAGTGATAGTGGTAAGGAAGATAGGATCGAGAATACGTTAACCCTGTTATATAATATATTAAATGATACCGTGACTTAGGATATAAAATTATTGTTGGGACTGCTACACAGTGTCCAGTGTTGCACACGCTAAAAATTCCTCGGAATTTTGAAATTAAAAAGAGGAGGCTTAACTACCGCTGCCAGGGACACATTCAAAATATGTTAATAATCTACCCGATCTATTACGGGATCCTTGCCGGCGCTACGAAGTTCGTGCAATGTGCTAAGCTTCTCCAAAAATATACAGATGAACATAGCACTTTTGGTTTACGCCGTGTCCAAGGACGTTGATTCTTCGACTAAACGTAACTAAACTATTTTACAACTATTGTTGTGTTATACATATTTTTTTTACATGTCTGTGTGTTTTTCTATATTTTTTTAAAGATAACCCTTTACTTGAATGTATACATTCTGGTATTCAATTAGGCAAGATTGTCTGAGGCTAGATTGCCAAAAGCTGCTTAAATCTTTTCCTGTCCTTTGTTCTGGAGTACCATGAATGTCCAAAGGCGGTTTTTATTGTATGGCTACCACAAAGACACCATCGTCGTCCACCCATTACAGTCATGGGGACAACATATCAGGCCCATCTGTACTTTCGCATTGACGCAAAGTCAATGTCTAACTAAATACATTTACTCAACAATCTCCAAGAAAATAAATTATACGTGTGGAAAAGATCAAAAGGTATTATAAAAACAATTAAAAAATAAGATTCATTGTCATCATTATCATCATCACCATTATCATTATCATGTTGCATGTCCTTTACACAACATCACTTTTATGACAGCCGGATTGTAAATCACTTGATCCCTGGCCAGCAGTCCCGCCTCTGCCACTGTCTTCCTCAGGTTCTCCGAATTGCCCTCTTTTTTTTCCTCCTATAACGACCTCTGCATCTTTTGCCAGTAACCATACTCACCGGTATCGTTCTTTCTATACCATTTTGATGTTTGCTGTGGCCAAAGTATGTTCATTTCCCAGACATTATTTTGTTTTTACTAGTCATGATTGGTCTATATCCAGATCGTGTAGGATTTCTGCGCCTTTTTAAAATTCGTTTTCCATGGTATTTTGAGCTCATTCCTGTATCATTTGAACTCTGAGGATTGAATCTACTTATGTAGAGTGTGTGTGGTTGACCATGCCTCGCATGCAAACGTTGCCACAAGGACGATGCAAATCCTGGGTATCTCTATTTTTATTTTATTGTTAGTAATGTGCCATCCGTTTTTCATTATACTTAACCTCGATAGTGCCACGGTAATTCTTTTCTTTATTTATTTTTGCTGATAGTCGAGCAGAAATAATCAAAATCTGTGGCGTTCTGAACTTTTTGCTTGCCCAGGAAAACTTTACGTCTGTTTTTCGCCATTTCAGTGCTCGTTGTCTTAGTCTTGACGGGATTTATGAATCAGTTTTGTCCTCGCTGTGTCGTTGTTTAACTGACACGATAATGTGTTCCAGCCTTGCAGCCATCGTCGCGAGAACAACTTTATCATCTGCATTGCGAATATTAGTTTAGGTATTTCATTCCTGTCGACTGTGGATGGGCCGAAAGTGTCTTACTCGTTGTCATTCTTGACATTTCTCATTATTTTAACTGCATAGGTATTGAACAGGTAAGGGGAGAGTATGCATCCTTGTCTTACTGCCTTGTGTATCTCGAATCAGTTCGACATCAATCCAGCTAATATAACAGTTGCCTGCTATTCTGTATACAGCGTCTCGATCATATTTACTATGTGAGATATATATTACACTCAAAATACTCTAGATTTTAAAATGACTATCACATTGAAAAATGTAAAAAGAAGATTCAAAAGTCCACCAAATAAATATATGAGCATTTATAAAAATAAACATAAAGATTAACAAAAATGCATTGTGGAAGTCACAAATACAAACTACAGTCTACTATCACAAAACAAAGCATGAAACAATGGAAAATCTGGAAGCGATAAAAAACACCAAATGAGACTGTCTAAAATAAATTAAATGGGTAACTAAAAAAACTACTTATGAAACAGTTAATGAAATGCCAAGTATAGATGACAGACGATTTCTGAAATAAAATAAACGAGAGTAAGTGAGCAAAATACATCCCAGATTATAGACTTATAAACATGGTGGTAGGGAACTGTGCGCCGAAGTGCTAAAACAACATTTATTAGAATCACAATGCACGATAATTGAAAAAAAATGGTTGCCGAGAACAACACGAGACATGCACAGTGTTTATTCATGAAATTATAATTGCTTCACTGATGTCTTATCACAGATACGTCTCATGCTTCGGGTAGAAATTGAAAGGACTAGTGGACGGATCGGGATACTCGAAACACATATTCACTGGCTAAGGTCACTTCAACAAACTGGCAGGTGCAAGTTTTTTTTTTTATCAGAGAGAGAAATGAGCTGAAATGGTGGATATGGTTTCCTCCTAACGCAAAGGTCGTCTGCATCATTCCCCGGTTACAGCCCAATCAACAATCGTAACCCTACGATCAGATTGAAGAGGACAAGAAGAACAAATTCGATGAAAAGAATTTCTCACCAATAGCAGCTGAAGAAAAAGATAGGTTCTAAAATGATTTACACGAGACCATCCAGAAAGTGGAGAAAAAGTGACATCTTGAAAACCATAGAACATTAGAAAGAAAGAGCAAAGGAGGCTGAAATAATGGTGAGACCATTTAGGTTGGGACACAGAAACCACAGTTAAGATAAATCAATGACATTTCATCTAGAGAACCCTCTTTCCATCATAAACAAACTCTTTAAGCAAAATCTTATATAACTGAATACGTGTACTCGCTAGACGTGAATTGTATGAACTAAAAAGACTATGGTTTCATTCAACAGAAGATGGAGGCCAGGAGTATCACCCTCAAAACACTACCAGATGCTGACGGCGTTTAAGACCACCAACTTACAACTGCTAGTTATGTACATCACGAACAGGCTGGAAAAGATGCAGAAAAGATTTTGAAAAAAAATACATTGTGACGTTAGCTGTACTCTTTGAGGACAAGTGACCACTCTCAGGCGCCATTTTTTCCAGTTATTCAGGACGGGAGTCCAGTGTAAATGGCCGATGATTTAAACACAGTTTTGAGCGACAATCTTTAAAATTACTCACAGAAATGAAAGGTTTGATTTCATTATTTCATGGCATAGAGGAACCTCGTGTGATTATCGAAGCAATAGTCTTAAACTTTATTTCTTACCCGTTTAAAAGTGATAGTAAAAGTGAATTTCTATTATCGATGGCAACTAGCGAATATGCACACAAGCGACCTGCTCCTTTTTCTGCACAATAATGCCTCAGCTAAAACAAAAAACCCAACTATTTCTGAAGATGAAGAGGAACATTCCAGCAGCGATTTTAGCTCTCGTCTTATTGTTATTGTTTGTAGTGACACCAACGATCTGGATTCTGACAGGGAAGTAAAATCTTCCCAAAAAGTGAACGATGTCGCATCAACTTACATTGATTCCCCTGTACATGTTATTTCATTTTCTGCGTGACACTTTATGGATGACTCAGAAACGAAAAAAAAGGTTTTCGTTTGATTATTTGAAGGCGCTTGTTGAGATGCCACCATCAATGAGGGAGTGAAGTCATAGTCTTGAAAATTGTTTCTTACCTGTTTAAAAGTGATAGTGAACATTAACAAATGTTATCGGTGTCGTGTGTCATTTCTGGATGTAATTTCATCAGTAGTGGTAGTAGAAATGTGGTTTAATTCATAGATGGATGTAGTTTCCAAACAAGTGCCACAAAAACAAACCATAGATTAACAGTCTTTATTGGTCAAGTCTGATATAGTAATTGTTTTTGTCGTGCTGTTTTTCTTTGTTGTTGTTGCATATTTCTAGCTACTTTTTTATTTGAGAGATGGAGATATGTTTATATAATTCCTATTTTCTTAATTCTCAGGAGCTCCCTTTTCCTTTCATACATGAAACATCAAAATAAAATATAACATTAAACAGTGACACTTTAACTGTAACATTACATGAAATCATTGAGAGACAGAAAATGCTTTGAATCAAACATGGAAATATTGCTATGTCCCGAAAGAGCGATCACAGAGGTACTCCATAGAGATGCAAAACAAATTCGATGTGCTGATCGCAGTGCATGACGATTTGACACCACAGGAACTTGCCAAATCGACATTACATTTCAATCTCATCGGCAATACCCAGAAAACGACAACTTCCAACTCATAGATGAAGACAAAAATAAAAAACAAAAGCAGATAGAGCGCAATACCACTGTATATAGGAACTGCACAGAAACATTCAGAAAATAAATTATGAAGAACAAGAAGCAACATATATTGAACAGATTAGATGTTGCAAAACCAACAAAAGGAAGGAAGGAGATGCGTTCAAAGAAATGAGAACACTCACTGGCGAGTTCAAACCCTCACATCATTTGATGAACCTTGCTAATACACTGATGGAGAGCAAGTATATACTAGATAGATGGAATCAATCTGACAGAGACATGCACACAGAGATCAGGGGAAGCACCAAAGTAACGTTTAAGATCCAGGACATGGAACCGAAAAAAGGAAAACCACGGGGATGTGATGATTTACCGGCTGAATTTAAACTAACAGGTGGAGAGTCTATCGCTAACATCTAACATGCACTTTGCAACACGATCTGACACAACACATGACAAGAGAACTGACACAGCAAGCATGGTCAACCAAATATGTGTATATTCCACTCACAAAAACCGGAAATGTGAAGCGATGCACTAACTACCGACCCATCGGTGTAATTAGGTGTCCTAGGAAAATCGTCCCCAGGATCATCATGAAAAGTTTATAAAACAGAATCAGCGAGGAAGTACATTTGGCTCACACACGTTACAGAACAGAGGTACGAGGAATCACATCCTTAACATGCGCAGCATTATGGAAAAGTACAGAGTTCAATGTCGACATACATCTGCTTCAAAGAATATACCAAGGCTTTCAAATGCGTGCAACAATAAGCCCTAACAAGGCGAAACTCAGACCTCAAGTTATCCTAGAGAACCGAACATCTTTGAATGTCTCTGATCGAATATTAGCAACAACGGAGATTTTCTAGAGGAAATAAAGAGAAGAGTGGTCATGACACTACAGAAGTAAGCTAATATAAACAAAAGTGTGGCAGAACACTAATAAATTAACAAACATAAAGAGCCTGCTGACTTGCAACTTCCTGGTGGCAACGTCCGGATGCGAGTCATTGTCAGCTACACAGACATTGCGGTGCACTAGAATTCAACTGATGGAGAAAAACATTAAAACACATAAATCCTACATGAGCACAATAAAGAACGAAACTGGCTAGTCAACAACATTATCTCTATGAAATTGACATACGACGTACCTTGGTCATACCGATAGCTGAGGGCATGGTACCTGGCAAAATAGTAAAAGAGTAGATCGAGGAGATGATGGACAAATTACATTACATAGAATCTGAGGTTAACAGCAGCAGTGACGAACGATTGTGTAACTTATAAATCAGCTGTTATGAGAATTACGTTCTGCAAAGGACAAAGAACATGATGATTCTGAGGTCGGCTACAGTAGGTACAATGAAAGACGGGTTGGCTGCACGGCCTATTTCGAAGCTCCTCAAAGTATTCCATAAATTTTTATGATCGCCTTTAAGACTGGTTATTCTTCTGCCATGTTTACCTTGTATTGATCAGTTTACTGTTGGCATTTTCTTCAAAGTTGTATGTTTGTGGCGTACAGTTCTTTCAAGTTCCTTCATGGCTGCAGCTCCTTCGACTTCTGAAGCCATTCTGTCAATGATGCCTTTCGTATACGCTTTAACGCTCTTTTTAAGATCGTTGTTTTCTTCTGTGAAGTCTTTGTCTGCTTCAGCATTCACAGCTATAGATTTGCTGTTTAGTAAAGCCATGTTAATTGAAAGTCTCCATTTTATCGTTTGTGAACGATATCGTCGTTATCCGTTCATTGTGTGTTGTCATTTATTATAGTCCAAATGTTCTCGAACTTCAATTTCTTTTGTAGCTGCTACTATTGCTCATGACATGCAGCCCATTTATCTAGTTGTTCCACTGTGTTACTGAGCCTCATGTCGAACTTTTTGTTAGTGACACCTTATTCTAGATATCTAACATTGTATCTAGACATGTTCATTTGAGTTGCCTATTCTTTAGTAGGATAAGCTTCACTATGGCCATCAGTAGATTCTGGTCTGAAACCACACATTTCCATCTGTTGACTTTGCCACCCTTTAAAGTTCGTCAAAATGTCAAATGTTTACAAATGGAACAATGTGGAAAGTCCATGTTACCTTTCTTCATTGACCAGTTAGTTTCCATTTAAAAAACCTGCAAACATCTTAACATATTCATTCATTACTCCACAACCATTCCTGTCCGTTCTGTATTCATATCCTTCGATATCATCTCTTATTTTGGTATTACAGTTTCGTAATATCCGTTGATTTCACATTACCCAATAGACTTATAAATTTGAAGAAGAAACATTCTATAATCGATTATTGTATCTCGTTTGTTGAACAGAAAAAGAATGCAATATTTGGTTATCTTTTTAAATTTACGATCAATCTGAATCCAGCTGCGTGCCACACAATAAAAACACTCTTGTCTTCTGTGGTTAACATATGAGCTACTCTGTCGCTGAGTGATATATTCTCCACTTTGTTATCTGAATATAATAGTATTTCTCTGGATGTTAGCTGTTGTTGTATGTTCGTGTTGCTGTTTAATACCCACAATGAATAAATTAACCTTTTTGTGCGCACCGAAAATGACGTTAAGTGGAGGGTTGTAGTAGCTTTCTTCACATTCGGTGCTTGCTGGTGAAGGTGGATCGCGGTCCTCCAGACAGTTGGTCAATGCTTAGTTTCATCTACGTGGCGCAAACTACTAATGGATTCACATTGATCCACATCATTTAAAATGTTAGTCTGGTTACTTTATATATAGTTACAATGTAACATGTTAGTCTGGTTACTTTATATATAGTTACAATGTAATAGTGTGGATATTTATCTGTATTTGCTGTTTAGACTGTCAGTCTGGTTACCTTATCGCGAATGCCCTAATCATTATACAATAGCTAACATTTATCATCTGCGAAAACAAATGTATTCTAGTTATACATACATACTCTTTACATGTTTTATCTTTATATCACGTTTTACATGCTTATGACCAGACCGCAGTTGCTGTTTGTCCATCGTTTCCGAAGAGGACCACATTGTCTTTGGTCAATCCTGTATTGGGTTCGTAGGTGGCTGATCAAACCAAACCGAGGCTGAAAGCGTCTGTCACACTGAGAGCAGAGAAACACTGCCTGACCGTCAGACTGAGTCAATTCGTCTCATGCGTTTTGTGTCACTCCTCTCTGTGCAACTTCCTTGATTCTTGTCTGCTGAATATGTATCTTGCCAGAAGAGATTTTACTACGCCAAGCAGAGCGATCAGCAACAATGTTCTATCAATTATCAGGGTCACTGTGGTAGTTCTTCAGTGAGGCTTTCATAGTGTCTTTGGAACGTTTTATTTGGCCACCGCTTGCTCGCTTGTCTGACTCAAGCTCACCATTGGAAATTTGTTTGGAAGCCGCTTATCTTCTTCTTCTTCTTCTTCTTCTTTTTCGTTCTCAATCCGCCACTACCAAACCCTGACAGGGCATAAGTAGCAGAATGTAGTCCAGAGAACGGAATGCGTTATGTTCTAGTTTACAGCTTGACTGCGATATTTGCACATTTTGGTCCAACACATCCGACTTCAGCAAGCATTTTGTGAGTACCGGGTTAGCATTCCCTCTTCGATCCCTTCTCCTTAGCCAGTCTGCCCTGCTGAGCCTGTTATCCAGGATCACCGCATGGAGGTGTAGAAGGGTCTTGCCAGCTATGGTTCGCTGTCCCTGACGCTAGCAGTCAGCTATGTGTTGCTGACCACTGTAGCTTATGCGCTACTCAGCATCCCGTCGCTTATCAGACATGCGCACAACATGTCCAGTCGATCTAAGCTGTGATTTGCACAGAGTTGTGTGGATGCTTGTCATGCCAGGCCACAAAATAACTGCTACATCTGTAATCCCATCTTGCCATTTTATCTTCTGCAGTTTACATAGGCAGCCTAGATGAAAGTGCTCATACTCCTTCGCATGTCGACTGTACACAGTCCAGGTTTCAGAGGTGTACAGAAGAGTTGATAGGACGACTGCCGCACATTTCTTCAATTTGACTATAAGCTTAATTGTTCTCCGGTTACAAACTAAGGATCCTAGTGTTTCAATTACTACACATACTTTTGCAATTCTTGAGTTTACTTCATCATTAATATGGAGGGATCTGGAGAGTGGGCTGCCTTGGCAATAGTATGTGTAGTAATTGAAACACTACAAAGCGTTCCACCGACTTCAACATCTGCTCATTGAAAGTGATATATGGCTCACTGTGCACAAATCTTAGGGCTGTTTGGTGCAGCACTTCAGTCTTACTGGTAGAAATTGTGAGACCAAATTTGTCGCAATCCGCTGCAAACATGTTAACAGTACATTGCATTTCAGTCTCTGAAGGACATTGAGAGCGCAGTCATCAGTAATGAGAAGTTCACATATGGACTCAATTTGTACTCTTGTTCTTGCCCGCAGTCTTCTCAGATTGTAAAACTTACCGTCTAGGTCAGGCGTAACGGACTTTGAGTCCAGCATCCCTGTCCGTGAATGCACCAGCCAACATGGCAGCAACAATCATGAAGAAAGGGCTAGGATGCATACTTGCTTCTTTATTTTTGTAACACCAAAAGGGCTCATTATTGGTCTTTACACAGCTCTTGTTGTTTGCCAAATCACCCAGTCCAAATCCGAGAGAAAGAATGTTGCAAATATTAGTAATCCCTGTCTAAGGTTGCACTGTAAATAGTTTGAATTATTTTTGAACGATTCTCAGATGACCTTTTTATTTCAATATTATACTATTTGTAGTATCTAGAGTTGGCTGTGATGTTTATCATTTTCTGTCTTAGCAAATAGCGTCTATGTTTTTTTCCAAATGATTGTGCTTCCGACCAATCAAATGTTAAGGTTTTAATCTACAATATGCAAATACAGATGGGCTTGCCAATCATTTTATTGCTTTACAATATTTGTGAGTGTTGATAAAAGATCTGTGGACGACCTTCCTGCTAGGAATCCTCCGTTTTCTTCTTTCAAAGTTCCATCTAGAACACATTTTATTCAGCCTAAAGATATTAAGGTTGTGCATTAGCTCAGTTCATAGTTTGCAATACGCTATTTTCTGTGGTAACAGCGGTCCTCGGTTCGAATCGCGCCCGGAAACCATAAATCCGGATCGTGATTCTAATCGGGGACCGCTTCACCAGTCAATCCAGCTATAAATAGGTAACTGACGCATGAGTTAGGGAAAGTAAAATATAGCAAGGAAAGGCACTGGCCACCCCACCTCTCACTGGCTTAAAAAACCCCAGTTCCAAGCAGCGAATAATTCTGCTGAATTCTCACATTCCTTTTTTTATTAAAAAGTTATTGATACATTTCTCTACTTACTGGATGGAATAACAATTATTTCTCGTCAGTTAATGCATGCATTTAAATGATATTTATTTGGTAATTTAAATAGTTATCTACTTACTGTGACTACATTTAATATGTATCATGTAGAAATGATAAAACCATGGAATATTATTACAGTAAATCTCTGTTCTTCAATATGTCGAGTAAAAGAGATAAATTGCGTTCAAAATACACAATGAAACGAGACTTCGAAAACACACACGCACACCCGCACGAGCAAATCACACGGACACGCGCACGCACGCACGCACGCACGTATATATACACACACACACATACACACACACACACATACACACACACACACACACGATAAATAAAACGAAAAGTGAGATAGAAAGGATGGAACAGGGCATATAGCTTGGACTATATTTTATTAGAACGTATGTTCAACATGCCGCTGCAAGTTTTGATTTGAAGATTGATTTGTACAGTGGTTGGTATAAGTGTATATGTAGTTACAAACATCAAATGTTTCTGTTATTGTGATCTTGAGAATCTTGTAAATGTGAGTTATCTAGTTCAAATCATGTCTGAATCACCATCATCATGAGGCTCATTATTCCTTAGACCGGGTGTTTGGTTGTCTGAGTTCCCCTTTCCTCTCCATTTGACTTTACATTCTGCAGATATCTTCATTTCATCATAGGGTTTCTGTATGAGATGTCAAGGTGAGTCTTGGTCGCAGGTTTCCCCTTTTCACCTGGATCTTGCACTCTAGTTTCTTCTGTAGAAAACTTTCATTTCGCATATTGTGTCTCAGGGGACATTGTCACTGGATCTACTTTCTCTCCAACTTTCTCATTCTATTTTACGATAACATCACATGATTCAGCTTTTTCAACCTTGTTTTCCAGAGTCTATGTTTCAGCCACATGCAGTTCAATTGGCCATTCATGAGTAGTGATTATTATTTTTTTCAGTTCTATCCTGATACTTTTTTAGCGTAGCAATTTCAGTTTGTCTATGAAGGCCTTTTTCGTCAATGCATTCCTTGTCCTAATGTCTGTCTCATTGCCCGCATCCTCTGTGATGGCTTGGTCCGAATATGTAAACTTCTGTACTTGTTCAATTATATCTCTATTGATGATTACATTTATTTGCCTGTGTTGCTTGTCTTTTATCTTAGCCTTTGTCTTCAATGTGTTTATTTTCATACCAGAGTCTTTGGCTGTGCTTCAGCAAGTTTGATGGCATTACATTTCATACCATTGGCTTTGACTCTGATCAACTCTGTCTATTATCGTCTCAGAATATGTGCTATAGATACTCGGTGACAGCAAATAATTCAGTCGTGCCCGCTGTTTTATTGAAGATAGATATGTTAATCCTTCTTTGATTCAAATGATTGTTTATTGATTTTCATATAGTTTCTTGATTAACTTTGATTGGTTCTTGATTGGTGCCTTGAAACATATTTGTTTGCAACATTTGAAAGAAGTTCAATGCAGTGGACTGGATCAAAGACTTTCTCGTAGTTAATAAAGCGGATAAAAAGCATATAATGTAACTTAGCTTCTTTATTATGGTTTAGAAGATTCTGCAGAGTCTGTATACAACCAGCTTCTTATACTTAACTTGGTCTAAACATAAATATATGCATATTATCTATTTTTGAATGTATTTACAGATCGTGGCCAACTAGTGGCAATGAATTTCAAGTAATCACCACTGTCTGACTAAACACATATTTCCTAATTTCTAATCTGGATGTTCCTTGGACTAATTTGTTGAGATGCTTTGAAAAAAATCTGTTATAGTCTAATTTGCCTTTTCCTTTGATTATGTTATACACCTGCATTAAATCACATACATTATTTTCTTCTCTAGACAACGCAGGCTGGTTATTCTAAGGCTTTCCTCACAACCACACTTCCGGAATCCCACTGTCAGGTGTGTCGCTCTTCTTTGTATCCATTCTAGCATGAAAGCATACATGTATGCGTGTGTGTATGCATGTGTGTGTGTGTGCATGTGTGTGTGCGTGTGTTTTTTGTGCGTGTATGCGTGTATGTATGGGTGCATGTGTGTGTGTGTGTATGTTGTGTGTGTGGGCTCTGTGTGTGGTGTGTGTTGTGTGTGCATGTGTGTGTATGTGTATTGTGTGTGTGGGTTCTGTGTGTGGGTTCTGTGTGTGGTGTGTGTGTGTGTTGTGTGTATGTGTGTGTGTGTGGTGTATGTGTGTTTTGTGTTTGTGTGTGTGATTTGTGTGTTGTATTGTGTGTGTTTGCGTATTGTCTGTGTGTGTTTGTGTGTGTGTGTGTGGTCCATGTGTCTTGAATTTGTGTGTGGTGTGTGTGTGGGTGCTGTGTGTTTGTGCTATGTGTGTGTGAATGTGTGGTGTGATTTGTGTGCTGTGTGGTGTGTATTGTGTGTGTGTGTATCTCTGTATATATATATATATATATATATATATATATATATATATATATATACAAACATATATATGTGTGTGTGTGTATATGTTTTTGTATTTGTGTTTAAGTGTGTGTATGAGTGTGTATGTTTAAGCTAATGTGCATGGGAGTTTTTGTATATGTTTGGTGGGTGTGGTGTGAATGTGTGTGTGTGTGTTGTATGTGTGTTTTGCGGTGTGAAGTTTGATGTATGTTTTGTTAGGTGTGTGTTGTTAGGTTTGATTTGTGTGTTGTGAGATGTGATTTGTGTGTTGTTAGTTGTGTGGTGTGTGTTTGTGTATTTTTGTATTTGTGTGCGTGTTTGTGTGTTTGTTTGTTTGTGTGTATGTGTTTGTATATATGTGTGTGTGTGGTGGTTGTGTGTGTGAGTGTGCGGGCGAGCGTACATGTGTATGTGTGTATGTGTATGTTTTTGTCTGTTTATTTGTGTGCATGTGTGTGTATGTGTGTGTATGTATGTGTATGTATGTATGTATGTATGTATTTATACACATATTCATATCGCAATGACTAAATATTGGTCAGTCAAGATTTGATCTATAAAAACTTTCTGAGGGACAAGTTGTGTGGAATGTGTCGTTTAATACTAACCACTAGTGCCGTGCCATCCATCCTCGCCATTTCAAAACCTAGCTTGATTAAACTGATTAGCTACTGAATTGAAAAACAGGCTGTGTCAGAATTAAATTTAGGTATGTTTGTAGCATTTTTATTTTAATGCGTCTGCGTTCTCGAAATATCTTGGAAAATACATATCCACATATAATTTAACGATAAAATACATTGAATAAAATATTACAAATGCAATTAAGATGTAACCAAGAAATGCTTTGTCGAGCGTCATTGCAATATACGCTATCACATTATAACACGATTAATAATTCAAAAACCACAAATAACACATGGATTGAGGTTTACTATTGTAATTAGCGTATTCACAGTTTCTCTTTAACGAAATTACTAACATGTAAACATTACATTCGCCATTATATATTATTCGATAAGCATGTCACAGTATCAGAGGTCAAAAAGTGGGGTAATACGATCTGGGCAACAATTGCCGTACGCGACAGCTCAAACCCGGAGACGAGAAAACGCACCAGAGACAGGGGTTCGGTTCCCAGTTGGTGATGTACGTTAATGATCGCAGAACTAGAGTCGACCCAGCCTACACGATTAGGTACCATACTAATCTGGGAAAGTAGAGGCAGCCGGCCTGATGTTAATCACATCGCTCCTGGTGTGCTTTTTGTGAAGAAAAATATGGGCCTAACACCATATTCTAAATATGCCACATTGACCTGTTAGCGGAATCTTTCCTTTTTACCTTGTTACAGCAGAAACATAGAATTGATGAAGTTATAGACGCACAATCAGATCAGTATAGTGCTACGGTTACGAAGTACGCAGTAAAAACTCTCGCATTAATTATGTACCCAAACGTAGTTATCTGTCAGATCGTCAATGTGATTGAACGATGAGCAATTTTATCAACATTGTACTTTTCATCAATACTGGTTTTAAAGAATGAGCCATTTTAAGGTCCTTTAAAGTTTTCAGCAAATTTCCCGTTCATACTTTTTATTCCATGAACTAATATATACATACATAAGTATGCAATAGGGTTTATCCCAAAAAAATCTAGTTCCCTTTGGAAAATTACATTAATTATTAATTTGTAACTTTTAGTGCATGATACATTCTTATTTGCTCAAAATAAACCATTATCGACCACCCCACACACGCCTCCTTACAGAAAAATAATTAACCGAGAATTTACATTCGACTTGTATGGACTATTTCTAAAACATTTAATTATTTATAAAAAAGTAGTTAGCTACATGTACTCGTATATACACTCCTATATCCCCATTCATGCATCTTTTGACTATATTTGTTATTTACAATCGCCCGTTTATTCAACTATTTTGTTGCCCTTGTGCTGGGCCCAAGTCTGTTTCCATTCGTTGCTGTACGGACAATAGGTGACAAGTAGATGAGTAGTTTATTCGATAATGGGTCGCGAATGCTGTTATTACTCTCTATTTGCGTGGTGGCCGACCGCGTGATCTTCTTTTCCCCAGAACACCGTAGAACAGTTCTGGAAATCCAGCCATCACCTTTCTGTATTGCGATGTGGCCAGCCTATTGTGTTTTGAATGGTTTATGTGCTGCTTAATGGTCTTGACTTGTGACACTCTTCGAATGTCGTTGTTGTGAAGGCCCGCTCTGTCGCTCGTCGACGCCTTTGCGATCTCTGTCTTCATGTTGTTCTCTATATTGAGGAGACGGACAGGTAGACATAAACGACTACGTCTTATAAAAGTGCTTCGCTTAGAAGCACTGGGTTGGGCTCTGCAAAACGATTACGCATTTCTTTCGTTTTGTCTAGGTCTTCCTGCCCTCTATCTCCAGCGCCGCCACCATCTTTGTTGGACCAGAGGGCGTCCTCCGTGATGAACACGATATCGTCGGCAAAGCGGGGGTGGGTAATTGCTGTGTCAGTTTCTTTACAGCACAATCATGGACTAGAGGCAGGCGGATAAAACGTTGGGCGAGAAAGGATTGCCCTGTCTTACCTCTTTCTAGGTGGCGATTATGACATGCTGTGTGAACGGAACAATGACTACGGTCACCCTCCGTAACATTGTTGAAGCGTTGCAATATAGCCACAGTCCATTACTTGCGGCTCAAGATCTTTCCATACAATTACGGGTTCGATCCAGTCGAACGCTTTTCTGTAGTCTCTGAATGTCATCACCAACGTTGTGTGGTGTTCTCGAGCTACTTGGTTCATACGACAGCACGTATATATATATATATATATATATATATATATATATATATATGATACATTGTAGTGTAACTTCGCCCGAACCCAACCTGGTCGACTGGCATGTACTTCTTCGAGTGATGCATATACTTGCTAGGTTAGCTTCTGTGAACACTTTGTATAACACTGGGAGTAGGGTGATCTGATGGTTGTTCGGTAGTAAAGATCCTCTTTGTGCCATTTGTGTACAGCAGGACGGCCTTCGACTCGCCCAAGAGGGGTGGAATTTCATTGGTTCTAGAAGTCGAGAGTATCTACGGGCCAGGGCCACTTAGAATGGGTGGCTGCATGCTTTGATGATATCAACAGTGATTCGATTCTTGCCTGTGGACAGTTCATATTTTAAGTTAAGAAATACTGGTTTAGAAGACTCTTCAGAGTCTGTATACAACCAGGTTTATTTACATTACCTTGCTCTAAAATCCATGCACATCTAATATATTCTTAAATGCCTCAATTGTCCCTGCCTCCACTACTTCCCGTGGCAATGCATTCCACGCATTCACCACCGTCAAAATAAAAAAAACTATTTCCTCATATCTAATCTGGGCCTTTCTTTATTTAATTTGAAGCTATGCCCTCTTGTTCTTGTAGGTGGTTGTATTTTAAAAAACAAACATTTTGTGGTCTAATTTATTATTTCCTTTGATTATCTTACAAACCTGTATTATATTACCTCGAAATCTTCTCTTTTTTAGACACTAGGTAGATTTTTCTGAGTCTTTCCTCATAACTGTAATTCTGGAATCGCCTTGTCGCTCTTTTTTTGAATCCTTTCCAGCATGTTTATATCCCATCTACGATAGTGACTCCACACCTGTCCACAGTATTCCAATCTAGGTCTAATGCATTATACAGTTTGACTATCACTTTCTTGTTCTTCTGTTTAACATTTCTTCTTATCATTCCTAACATTGCATTTTCCCTTTTCACTGCTTCCTGTACCTGCTCACTCACCTTTCCTGTATGATTTATTAAAACCCGTAGTTCCTTTTCCTTTTTTATCTTTCTAATATTGTTCTCGCCAATTCTGTAATTATGTTCCATATTGGATCTACCCATGTGGATGACTGTACATTTATCTACATTAAACTCCATTTGCCAGCTTACAGATCATTCTCGAATTGTATCTATATCCGATCTGAATATATCCACTTCTGCTTTAGATGAGACACTACTGCATAGTTTTGTGTCATCAGCAAATTTTGCAAACATGGATCCCATATCAATATCCAAATCGTTTATATATATCAAGAACAAAATTGGTCCCGTAACCGAGCCCTGTGGCACTTCACTTTTTACTTCACACCACTCAGAGTACTCCTTATTTATGCACACTTTCTGCCTTCTTCTCGTTAACCAATTTTAAATCCATTTGGCAAATTCCCCACCTATAAGCCATGCCTTCTACAGCTCTTTTGATTTCTGTAGTTAGGAAAAGTGTGAGTGCGGATATGATTGTCAGCAATCGAGTTTGGAGGGAGTATGTGGCTTGAAGATCTCTGAATAGAATTTGCTGATTAATCTTTCTATATTTAGGTGGGATGTAACTCGTCTTCTGTCGGCGACCATTACAGTAAAGTATATGTCTTTGTTCGGTAATGTTTAGTTCAGCTAGTTTGTGGCTCTGTGACTGCAAGCAATCGGCCTCTTGAAAAGCTTGCATGGTCCTCTGCGATCCTTTTCCGGCATGATTTGCTAATTGCGTTGAAATTCTTGTTATTTGTCGGCGTTTGTTTCATCTAGAGTTGCTGGCTGAGGAGGTTGCTGGTAGTGGAAGAAATAAGAGTTACGTGATTTTGCGCTAGTGTTTGACAGGCCTTGACTAAACATAAGATGGTGTTAATATGGTTGTCGCAGTTCACGTTAAAGTTTGCTATCGCGATTAATTCTTTCTTCGTTAGCATATCGGCAGATGTTGCACCTAGCATGGATGTCAACGGTCCTCAGAATCAGTGTTGGTTTCTTCGAGTTGCCTCTATGTCGAAACGGAGGCATAGGGGACGGCGTGGACTAGTGGTTAAGTGACACGGCTCACAACCAAAGGTGCTGGGTTCGATCCCCATTACAGCACCGGCCGTTACCCCGGGGAAACAAACCCTTAGAAAATGCAGGAGGAAGCAGACCTTTACATAAAATGCATGCTGAAGTCGGATGCACTGGGCCGACAGACGCAAAATAAAAACCACAGTGCAACGCACACCGCCTTGGGGAATAGATAAATAAAGCGAACGCAAAAGAAAGAAAAAAAGAAACGGAGGCATGCTATCACTAGGTAGTTGTCGCTCTCCATGGTGATGAGCGAAACCTCTCTAAAGTCAGTAAAGATTTGGTCGAGTTCATGGAGGTGTTGGTCGTTTGGACTGTTATGTGTCCAACGTCTCAGGGGTGGTTTCTATTGCTATGGTAGCACCGTTGTGTCTGGCAGAAGGTTGCCAGCTTCTCTCTAGTCTCGTTCGGTTTTTCTGCGGAATATGGTCCCATACATTTAATAAATCTAAGCATGATTCAAGGAGAATCATATCTCACGCGACCAGAGACCAGATGACTGCTAACATTATAGTCATTAATAGTTAACCCCTTACTGTTGAGATGTTCATAGCTATACACATATACATACACATATACATACATACATATACATACATACATATACATACACATATACATACATACATATACATACACATATACATACACATATACATTTACATACATACTTACTTTTATACATGTACATTAAGAAAATACTCAAATGAATTGGTAGGTGGACAATCTATAAACAGGATTAAGGTGAAGGGACACGAACTGGGATACTGAGTGTCTGCTCTATATGTGTGCTACTTAAGACTGAAGGCTACAGAAGCTGTCCCATTTGTGGATGATCATGGCATACACATTTTATGATTGGCCAACTGTAGGAAACAAGGCAATTCGATAAAGCAAATACACAGCAATTATGTATTGATAACGGGCGGTGTCACAGCAGGAAGGAGAGCGACAAGCGGAGTTGGATTTATAATGCATCCACTACATAAAATGATTAGTCTCTACTATGTGTGGGAAAGAATCGTTCGACTACACGACAAGACAAGAAAACTGATTATCGTACATGTGTATGCGCCGTGTAACAAGTTTTCCTGACAAGGAAAACCAGGAATATTTTAGTGAACTGTC
Source organism: Ariolimax columbianus (assembly GCA_036924085.1). Classification (NCBI taxonomy): domain Eukaryota; kingdom Metazoa; phylum Mollusca; class Gastropoda; order Stylommatophora; family Arionidae; genus Ariolimax; species Ariolimax columbianus. Next base: position 64,371,704 of record JAVGWX010000007.1, on the reverse strand, counting down.
TTGTCTTAAATCGGGTCAAGGACATGGACGCTGTTGACACTCATTGGTGATTTCAACGGAAAGGTAGAGGGATACAGGAATCCGTGGAGTCCAACTTCAATGGTGCACAAATGTTAAACCTTTTTTGTAGCGCATGAGTTATTTATTACGAACAATTTTGTTTCAACAACGTCACAATCACATGATAACATAATGGGACATAAATGAGGCGATCTAAAGACGTCAGCTGAAATAGATTTCATGCTATTCATGGTATGCAATTGTCTATGTGTCACAGATTGCAACGTGATATGTCACAGACTGCAACGTGACTCCTAGTTCCGGTGGTAGATACTGGCCATCGACCAGTTGTACTTTACTTTCTTGAGAGTGTGCAACAAGCTGAACGCACCACTTGTCTCAATTAAGTAGTTAATACAAGAAGGCTGTCACATTGTTAGTACGAGGAAAACGTAAAACAGCGGATGGCAGTGAAACATGAAAGTATGGCACAAAATGTTTCGGTGTTTGGACTGAAAACACTAGAAAAGGAGAAGTTAGAAAGAAGCGGACGTTATGGTAGAATGTTGAAAGTGTGATGGCGTCATTCTTAGACAAGTACATGTTATTTAAGAAATGGCGCCAATCTGTTATACCCCTCATGCGGTGACTAGATGTAACGCTAGAATTACTGTATACCAGGAGAAACTGATTGGCAGAAGTTTGGGCAGGTAATGAGTGAGCTATTTTCAACATCTACCAGGGATGTAAAAATAACAAATACGGGCTCTGTGGCTGAGAGATGGGCAATACAGTTTTTACACAGTGGTATATAACATAGAGGGGCAACCACTCTGTGAATCTGAAAGGAAAAGAGCCAAATTATAGGAGTATTTTACTGACTTACTTGTACCAAGTGCACAAGCACATGGCGGTATACAATCTGTGGAACATAATTCATTAATTTATTGGTACAAATCCGGAATTATGAAGAGTATTCAAATGAAACCGAACCAAACTGAACGTGAACATAGGTACGATGCGTATGATGACGTCACTTCTGGTATAAGCAGGACATACCAACCATAAAGTTTACAAAATTGCATTATGCTCCGACTCATAGTTTCCTGAGCAGACCGTTGAAAACATGGCGGGTGTGATACGGAATCCATCCAGAGTTGATCAGCAAAGGGTGATTCCGTTTCTAACAGCTGAAGGATGTCGACCAGTTGAAATTCATCGTATAATGCAGACAGTGTATGGTGACAAAAGTATATCGAAGACAGCAGTGAAAAACTGGACAGCGATATTTAAAGACGGATGTGAGCTAACGTGGTCTGAGACACCTACCTTTTTTTGATATAATTCAGAAGATGGACGACTGAAATCAAGGAAATATTGCTTTCAATTTGTACTGTTCACAAACCGGAAAGCTGACAAAATCTGCACCGGAAAATGGCATCAAAGATAGGTGAACAATGATTGGAGTTCAAAGAAAAACTTACGACAAGGCAGAATATGTCACACCCTATATGGAGAGCCTTGAGCAGATTACGAACGGGAGTATCCAGGTGCAGATCGAACTTCAAAATAAAATTGGCATATGCGGACCACGGCGTCTGCGAATGCGGAGCGATCCAAAACCCCGAACACCTGTATAATTGCCCAGTAATGCAAAAAACGTGTACTTTGACTGATTTCCTTGCCTTCCATGGTAGCTAAGTTAGGGTGCAATATTTTGTTAGGTTGCCGGACACGGAAAGTAAGAAAGTACATGAATCATCTATCTGATAGATCGTTAAAATAACAGTATATACAGTGTTCATAAAGCATTATGGAAAGTTAACTCTCATGTCACAACACAACATCTGACTGTGGAATGTGAGATTCGTGTATATGACCTGTTTACGAATGATCTTTAAGTGGCATTAACACAAAGTACCTCTTTCATTTTCATTTCTTTATTAGGGGTACTTCTGCTGTGTAGGTGTTCTACAGATGTAATTTATCACAGGTAGGTAGTCCCCTTAGGTGAAAAGGTAACCAACCGTATGATAATAATTAGTCCGAAGCGGCGTGCAATGATGATGTCTATCTGATTTAACCTATCCATGTGGTGATTGGTCAGCCACGGGAGAGGGGCCATGATGAAGGGTGTTGTTTCATAAACTGTTATCTACTATCCAAAGAACACTTGGTTATAATATCCTCCTGTTCAAATGTAACTGCTCGTGTTTATTGCTTTATGTGCACGCCTTCATATCAGTCATATATGCACATTCTACAAAATTGTTCTCATTGGGTCCGTCATCGTTCCGTTCCTACCCTGGGGACCACGTAGCGTAGCTCGGGAGAAGGGGGTTGGGGGATATCCATCCATTGGCGGTTCTTTTTGAGGAGTATCATTATTGGTCAACTGCAACGAAAAGATAAGTATTAATCTGTCTGGATAGCAAAAGACTTTATACGCAATGTTATTATTTACGGGTATTTACTACTAGTATTTCCTACTAAAATAAATAGCATGTAAATATAACAACACCGTAGATTTTCTCTATCACAATTCAAATCAAATTCTTAGAAATAAATAAATAAAACACGCACGACAACTGATTGATTGCTTGACCTGGTTTAAGCAACACTCCAGCGACTGTCACCGGCTCACTTCTAGCTGATTCCCTTTGCGTGAAGACATTTTAGATGCGATCTCTTAATTGCCTGTAATATCTTAGTGATATTTACATCTTTGTTCTTTCGTTTTCTGAGACAATTCTCACAGCTTGTTAGGCCTGCAGGGTATATTTATTTTTCCACAAACTAACATTAAAGTGTTCTCTGTAAAGAAATTATTTTGTCCCTGATATGTTAAATTTTTTATATTATTAATTTTTATTGATATCTTTATAATTATTTTATCAGTCTAATCCAAGAAGAAGCAAACAAAAGAGAGTGGTACTGCTTTTAGAAAAAAAAAACGTTAGGGAGAAAGTTTTAACAAAGAATAAAGTTTCACTACTGAAATACCTGACACCAAACTATTATTACTTTAGCTGAAGCTATTTCCCGAATTAAAACGATCATCAAATTCAAGTTATTCTTTAACGTCCAGAGATGAAGAGTCTCATCATCATGATAACCTGGTTGATCAGTTCACAGACTAGTTGTAAGGCTGTCTAAGCATGTCTCTCAAATGGACCCTATCTCCTTCAGCTCTCTTCCTCTCAGCATTTGTACGTACGTTAATGTCTTTGCATGCCTCGTATGTAAAAGTGTGTCTTAGTCGCCATCTTGTTCTTTTCCCTTTGATTTTGTACGCTAGTATCTTTTTTAGAGAACTTTCATGTCGTATATCGTGTCCCAGCCAACTCAATCTTCGTTTTCGTATAATTTTCAATAGTTGTCATGGTGCGTCTACCTCAGTGTAGACATTGTCTTTGGATGTTCTTTCATTTCAACACTATTTACAATAGCCTTTGTCCTCTTTCATTCTTAGCACCTGATCCGTTTTTACCAACGTTATCCGCCTTCAAAACACACAATTTCAGCTGTTGACGTAAAATATGTTAGTCTGTGGACAAGCAAGATTAACGACCAGAAGACACAATAATCTTACAGGTAGTGAAGGCATGTCTGTGGTTCAACATAATCTTCTGATTTGAGTGAAGTGATTGTGAACCTGTGCCAATCAATGGACGAAACAGAAAATACACGCAAGCGGTTTTTTTCAGCCAAATGAAAACAAGTAGAGATATTGATTGTATACTCTCCTTCTGAGGAATCTCTTTACTGCTTTTGTTGAAGACTTTTTCAGACAGAAGTCATTCAAATTGTTTTCTGTGGATGGATTCATCGTTGGGGGAAACATAATTCTACAATATTCGAGCATGAATCCAATGTAGCCCATGGTTGGGTATTCGTACACGAGGGAGTTTGAAATTGGAGTTCCACGTGGAACAATAAGACATTGAACACGAGCGAAACAGTGAAGGGATATACTTCCAAGATTGTTGGATAGTACTGTAAGGCTGTAATCCTGTGTTCACTCAGGCACATTGTGTGCCCTATGCTAGGTAGCCAAATGTCGTCTAAACGCATCTCTGTCACTTGCCACTAAGTACCACCCAGCTGCTGGCCTTCGTGAGATCTCTTTATGAATGTCATGGGAGTTCGTTATTTCTTGGCTCAAGTAGACGTACGAATTCATGTTTTTGACAAAGTCAGTGCCAAGACGCATTTCCTCGAAGTGACAGACACTGTTTAGCATGCATTTAGTCTTTAGTCTAATTATTTGTAAACCAACTGCCTTGCTTGCGATGTTTAGCTCATTTAGGCATTGCTCAGTCTCCGTCATGTTGTGGCTGATGATGACTATGTCATCCGCAAACCGGAGGGGAATGAGCATTTATACGTATATGGTAATACCCCTGTCACCCCAATGTAGTGTGCGGAAGACTGTCTCAATGGCTGCCGTAAGAAGTTTGGGAGATATTGTACACCCTGTCGTACGCCACGTGCAATTTGTATGTTGATTGGCCGGTAAAAAATTGATATTTGTTGAGCAGCATTCATTTATATCTGCTATAAGCCGCGTATATTGTGACTCAATGCCTTGGTTTCGTAGGGCATGTGTGACTGCAGTTATTTCAATTCTATCGAAGGCTTTTTCATAGTATACGAACACTAGGAATAGGTGCATACGAACTTCCCTTGCCCACTCCATTAGCTGGTGGAGAGTGTGGAGGTGGTGAATGGTAGAGTAAGCTCTTCCCGAATCCCGCCTGCTCCTGTGGCTGATTCTAATCAAGTTGCTTTTCTAATCTGCTAATAAACATGAACAGCGTGTACAGGGATGAATGAAAACACATCGGGCGGTAACTTGTACAGGGATGAAAGAAAACACATCGGGCGGTAGCTTGTACAGGGGGGAAAACCAACTTATTGGGTGGTAGCTTGTACAGAGAAATAAGAAAACATATCGGGCGGTAGCTTGTACAGGGATAAAAGCAAACATATCGGGTTATAGCTTGTACATGGATGAATGCAAACATATCGGGCGGTAGCTTGTACAGGGATGAAAGAAAACTTATCGGGTAGTAGCTTGTACAGGGATGAAAACAAATATATCAGGTGGTAGCTTGTACAGGGATGAAATAAAACATATCGGGTGGTAGCTTGTACAGGAATGAAAGAAAACATATCGGGTGGTAGCTTGTTCAGGGATGAAAGAAAACATATCGGGTGGTAGCTTGTACAGGAATGAAAGAAAACATATCGGGTGGTAGCTTGTACAGGGATGAAAGAAAACATATCGGGCGGTATCTTGTACAGGTATGAAAGAAAACATATCGGGCGGAATCTTGTACAGGGATGAAAGAAAACATATCGGGCGGTATCTTGTACAGGGATGAATGCAAACATATCAGGTGGTATCTTGTACAGGGATGAAAGAAAACATATCGGGCGGTATCTTGTACAGGGATGAAAGAAAACATATCGGGCGGTATCTTGTACAGGGATGAAAGAAAACATATCGGGTGGTATCTTGTACAGGGATAAAAGAAAACATATCGGGCGGTATCTTGTACAGGGATGAAAGAAAACATATCGGGCGGTATCTTGTACAGTGATGAAAGAAAATATATCGGGCAGTATCTTGTACAGGGTTGAATGCAAACATTTCGGGTGGTAGTTTGGAATGTCTTTTGTGTCCCCTTTTTTATGAATAAGTTTTTTTTGGACGTTTTTTATTAGTTAGGAATTTACCTTCATTTAGACATATATTAAACACTTTCGTCATCGCTTGCTACTACCCCCCCCCCCCTCCCCCCACTCCCCCTCCCTCCTGATTAACACATACAATGACTCCATCCAGTCTTGGGCCTTTTCCTGTTTTTGATCCTTGATTGCATGTATCGTCTCTGACGTTAGGATATCATAGCTAAACATTATTTGGCTTTACATGTAATTGAAAATGAATTTATTATGAGACTGATGTTGAAACTGAATCAATAGAGAAAACAGGCAATTAAAAAAAAAAATTCATCTGATGGCAAATTCTAAGAAACAAGCTGAGGATAAAGTATGCTAAATCCCTAATGTCGCCTACTAATCAGATCATGTTAACAAAAAAGTTGGCAGAAAATGTCAGCAGCAAAGTTATCGAGCAAGCAAGTATCAATCAGATAGTGTTGTTTTTGTTATTGTTCATGTTTGCAAATGCCAACAATGAGTAGGACGTTAAGTGGCGGGTTGCAGTATCTTTCCTCACATTCCGAACGTGCTGATGGAGGTGGACCGGGTTCCTCCAGGTGGTTATGCAATGCTTAGCTTCATCTGTGTATCACTCACTACTACGGGGATCACGTCGAATCTCACCTTGTTAGCTAGACTGGTCTCCTCTATAACAACCTGTTTCCAAGACAACCAACGAAGAGGTCGGGTGAGGGTTTTGGCCAGTATATTTCTCCTGAACCTGGCTAATATTGTCTGATCAGTTTTTTCTAAAGTAAAATTGATCAAGAGTTTCTTAAGGTCTACAATGAGTACCCGGCGGTTAAGAAATCTAGCCTTACTGTCTGACGAAATAACCTCAGACATATCATTGACGTCGTGTTAACAGAAAATCAAGATAAATAGCGTGTAGAATGTTGAAATTACATTTTCCATTTCCGAAATAAACATGATGTCTTCGTCTTGTCTAAGTATGTTTTATGTAAGACATATTGAGAGGGGCGGCAAATTCAGGGACCGCCCCGGACAATATAAACAGGCTACGTCACTGGTAGGATGTTTTCACTTTTAGATAGTACATTAATGTGTATTTTCATTATTATAATCATATATCCAACAAATGAAAATAAATAACATTTATTTTGACTAGATCTTTAGAACTTAAAACACACATCATTGTGAAAATGAAATACTAGAACTCAAGTTTCAAAAAAGTGAACTATATTTTCAAGACGACGACTAACATAACAACAAACCGTTTAGAGTAACCGATTTTTTTTCTCAAAGCTCTAATACAGGGTTTCCCAACCGCCGCTCCACGGACTGCTGCCGGGTCGCTGAAATTTCCTGCAGTCCGCGAAAAAGTTATTACAAATAAACTTTTTGGTCGTATAGGACTACCCAATTGGTATAAGTATACTTTTTCAGCTCTGCCAGAAATCAAAACCAAACAGCGAACTCGAATGGATGTCAATGCTGCGCTTCGTTTCTCAGAAACAACACTGCAGCAACGTTTATAAAATATTCCAACAAAAACGCAGTAACAAATTTTGCATTAATTTTATTTGAATGAAATATTGAAATGAACATAATTCAGCTACTCCAATCGCCACAATGACCTAGAATGAGCGATATGAGAATATGGCACCTGGCAAAAAAAGGCAGAGGCAGACCTAGGAGAAGAAGGCAAATGGATATTACAAAGGCTTTGTGATTACCAGGCACAGAAGTGGTACAGCTGGCTAAAGATTGAATGTATTAAGATCGGCTTTCATGGAAGTGACGTTCTGCAAAGGACATGCTACATGGTGCATATTTCCTCAAAAGTTCAAGACATTCTATTATTATCCTTTTTTTTTTAACTGCTCGGTTTCTCGTTGTTTTTAATAACTATACATCTATATTTCATTTAATAATATTAGATTTGAAACGAATACACAAAATACTATATAATTGTGTTTTTTGTGTGTTAATTCTGTTTGAGCGGTCAGATGCACATGCGGCTAGCAACCTCATCATGAATAACAAATTACTACAGAAACATCCACTACAAAACCACATATAGTGTGCTAATACAGACTTCCTGCTAGAGGATTCTCTATACTGTTTTACTTATGTTTCGTGACGACAAGCTGATGTCTTAAAAACGAATTGTTAAATCCGTATACGCTTATCTAAATATCGTTTGATTTTATAAATAAATCAATTGCATTTCTGCGTGTTATAAACACATATCACAAGACAAGCACCGAACTGCAAGATTCAGGAAGTTTGATCTGCACTAGATCACAAAAGTGATAATTTTGAGAACCTTAATTTTTTTCCAAGCCAGCATACGGCTGCGACACATGGACAGTTACCAAAATCTAAAGAAAAATAATAGAGTCTATCGAGTTGAAATGTTATAGAAGGGTCCTCAGAGTACCGTGGAACAAAAATAAAAAAAAATAAAAACAAAAGAAGAACGCAGACATTCGTCAAGGGTTGGGCAAAAAGGATAACTGTTTCATAAATTACATAATGAACAGAACATTTTAATACTTTGGCCACATCAAAAGACACAACAGTCTTGAGAGAAGAGTAATGGAAGGTGTCGGGCGTGAGATGCACAGGCAGACCAAGAAGGCGATGACACAAATATGTCAAGGGATGCTTGTGTATGAGGGGGAAGCAGGCATTAGGTTTGGCAAAAGATTAAGTTTCTTTCAACGGGTTTTCAAGGAAGCCAGCATAGGAAATGCTACACAATGACAAGAGACTTACCGATTGTGAAGATGGGGTACATACGTGAGCAAATGTTACTCTAAATGCAACAAAAAACAGGAAGAGTAACGGTTTAGATTCACATCGATTTGTTAGACTACGCGTACATGATATACACTTGATCATTGCAGACACCAAGAGACAATGAATATTTAGATGAATGTCAACAATAGACAAGCTCTATGGCAGTGTCGACAGCCTCAGGATGAGCGCCGCTTTTTTCGAAAAAATAATGGTTACTGTCTGACTGCGTACGAAGAAGAAAAAGAAGAAGAAGAATGTCAGTGATGGGGCAGGCCGACAGGACACTTGGTGCAGGTGATCAAAGTTGGCACTTGATGAAAGTCAGTAAAGGGGCATGCCAACAGGACACTTGGTGCAGGTGATCAAAGTTGGAACTAGATGAATGTCAGTGATGGGGCAGGCCGACAGGACACTTGGTGCTGGTGATCACAGTTGGCACTAGATGAATGTCAGTGATGGGGCAGGCCGACAGAACACTTGGTGCAGGTGATCACAGTTGGCACTAGATGAATGTCAGTGATGGGGCAGGCCGACAGAACACTTGGTGCAAGTGATCACAGTTGGCACTAGATGAATGTCAGTGATGGGGCAGGCCGACAGGACACTTGGTGCAGGTGATCACAGTTGGCACTAGATGAATGTCAGTGATGGGGCAGGCCGACAGGACACTTGAACATGCGATCATAAAATGGACGCCAGTGATGTAAATGGCCGACAGGACACATGGTCAGGCAATTATTAAATGGACGCCAGTGATGTTAAAGGCCGACATGACACTTGGACAGGCGATCATTAAATGGACGCCAGTGATGTAAAAGGCTGACATGACACTTGGACAGGCGATCATTAGATAGACGCCAGTGATGTAAAAGGCTCACAGGACACTTGGTCAGGCTATCATTAAATGGACGCCAGTGATGTAAAAGGCTGACAGGACACTTGGGCAGGCGATCATTAAATGGACGCCAGTTATGTAAAAGGCTGACAGGACACTTGGGCAGGCGATCATTAGATAGACGCCAGTGATGTAAAAAGCTGACAAGCCACTTGGGCAGGCGAACAAAAGGTGGCACTAGATGAATGCTCGACATGGGACCTGCCGAAAGGACATTTGGGCACAGTTTAAACTAATATAGGAGGGAAGATTAATCATCCTGACTCGATCGAGTCACTCCCTCTTCTACACTGGGTTATAGATGACTTCTTCCTATTGTTTTTGTTATATTAGTTGGATCGAAAATAGGGACGCAAGTAGAATCACTACAACCTGTCAGGCATGTTGCAACATGCAACTTAGGATAAATGGGCATGTGGCCTGTTGCCTGATCATGAAGACACTTCAAGCCACAAGAGCAAACTAATTAATCATACTAGTAACAAATAAAGCACTACTTGTCTCTTCAAACCCAACAACACTCTTGGCATGGAATGAAGGACGTCGTGTAATGAAGTGCAGATCTTAAAATTAATACACTCATAGAGAATACAGTTGGAAAATTTGCCAGGTATTATTCACTGAATGGCGTGTACTGCGTGGTAAATCGTGGCTGACATCCCTGTTACCGTAAGAGGTAACGCCGCTAAGTTTAACGGAGTTTACATGTTGACTATTTGCAATTGTTGAAACTCGATTTCAAGGTAGTTACTTCATCCTTAGCCTGGCCATTTGAAACCATGATACATGGGACAGATTACATGTCAGTGTAAGAATGTGCAGATATGAGGTGAGTGTATCTCGTTTAAAGATGTCTCACAAGCACATTGTTTAATAGAAGGACATATGACTTGAAAGTGACCCATACACTAGTTCCGAAATTAACTATAATATTAACATTATTTCATTACTTGATTCCTGGACGGCCCGTTCCTCAGAGACGGTTATGCCGGTGAGGGTCCAAATTTCGTTTCCATTGTCTCCTGTCTGTGGCCAACGTGTACCAGTAGGTGATACGATTTCAATCTGGAACATAACGATAACAGTGTTTATGGTAAACGGGGATACAGGCTTGGCTCTTCAATTAATACATTCACACCTTAAAATCCCGTTTCAAATGTTATTGAAATCACAAAATAGTTTTTTCACAACAGGTCTTCCCATGTATGATTACATAGCTTACAACTATAATTTCACATGAAAATCGTTACCAGTATTACATTCTAGGATGACAACCAGTGCGCGTCAGATAGTTTGCTGTGATTCAAAAAATTTTGATTTTCGATTTATTGACTAAAATTAAATTAAATAGCTTAATCATCGCTGTTACACTTGTAAATCAATTATCACGAAGCCTCAATGGGCGTTCTTATCACGGTGCAGAGCAATTATATTTATATTAAAACGTATTAAAATAGATAACTTTATATACTATTAAATATCTTAAGATCAGTTAACGTTTTTTTAAAATACAAAATGTGCATCATTGGGGGATAATTACATTTATAGTGTAAACTTAATTTAAGAATATGTAATCATGTCAGTTGTCAACACCTTTAACGTTTCATAAAAGATTACAAGGAAATTATAATGGTTTACACAATTCTGACTATATTTTGAACGTGTAGAATAGTATTAAATGCGCCAACAGAGAAGGAATGCAACATTAGGAAATAATAGAATAAACTAAGTAGCAGCTTGCAGACAGCATGGGTGTATTTCGTGAAACTGAGCAGTACGTCATTACAGTTACAGAGGGTTATCCCAATACACGCTCGGAAATTGTCAACGATGAGTTGTACTTCTTTGTAATGTCAATAACACAAGGTATTATCTGCCAGTCCGCTGCTGTGTTCGGTACGATATGCAACATTATCAATATCGTTGTTTTCGTCAAACAAGGCTTTGCGGACTGCGTAAATATCAGTCTTTTTTCTCTGGCTGTCTCTGATTTGATGTCCCTGCTTTTCTTAATGTGGATCAATCTCTGTTACACTCCAATTTTCCGGCACTCGGTCTATCCTCTTGTAAGTCATGAGATCCAGCTGGTCAGTGGAGGTTGGCCTCACATAACCTTCACTCGAATCTCGGGCTGGATAACTATGTTTATCAGCATGGAGAGATGCATGTGTGTGACTCTTCCATTAAAGGTTAAAACCATTTTCACTCGGAAAACTAACGTTGTTACTATGGTTATCATATTCGTTGGAACTTTGAGCTGCTCTACAGTTGGCTACGTGATACTGGGAATAGGCTGGAAATTCTACCCAGACAGAAACACCACATTGATTGGGCTTATTTATCGTATGGATCTCTACATGACAAGACAGATAGATTACATAAACTATACGACGGTTGGCGTTATCATGCCCTTAGCATGTTTCTTCTCAGTTCTGTTCTTTACAATTATTCTTATTGTAAAGTTGAACCAGCAGGCAGCCTGGAGAATGTCAAGTTCATTGGTGGTTAATAAGACGACGCTGACATCAAGTAGAAACACATCTATCAATACAAGAGATCAGAAAATAGCAAAGATGGTTGTGCTAATTTCCACCATTTTCATTATCTGTTTTATTCCAACGGTTGCAATGTTCGCGGCTCCGTGCGTGGAACCTGAACTAAATTATAGTGGATTTTACAAGAATATATTTATGGTAATTATGTATACCTCTTTTATAGCCCAGGCCATAAACGCTAGCATCAATATCTTTGTTTACTTTGTGATGAGTACTAAATATCGGGAGACATTCCTTATTACGTTTTGTATTTACAAGAGTTGAAATGGACCTTTGTTTCAAGTAAAGAAGAGGTCAAATAAAAAATGATTAATGCACATACAATTGTATATGTAACATTGCTTTATAAAAAGCATTAGTATGTGTCAGTATTTATTTGTTTTAAATCATGTTTCTAGTGGTTTGTCTTTTACTATTCTTTGTAATTATTATTTTCTCTATGGAAGGTGGTATCTGTCTTTGATTTCAGTAACATGCTGAAACAACATCAAAGAGAATATACCAAGAAGAGTTCACAGGTCCATGTTTGCAGACGATCTGGCTATGTGGACCTCTGAAGAAAATCTCACCGTAGCAAGAAATCGGATGCAGCAGGCCCTAACATCGCTGGAAGAGTGGGCGAACTCATGGCTGGTCAAAATAAACGAGGAGAAAACCACATGCACAATATTCTCGCTATCAATCAAACCCCAAAACACCAAATTAAGTCTAAACGGCAAATACTTACAGCCAAACAACAACCAAAACTATCTGGGAGTCCCATTTGATCGGCGCATGACATGGAAAAGTCAGATCGAGAGAAACCGAATGAGAGCCAGAGAAAGAATGGCAATCATGAGGAAACTTGCTGGCACAAGCTGGGGAGCAGACGAAAGAATACTAAAGAAACTGTACACTGGAAGAGTGAGACCAGTTCTCGAGTATGGCATTGCGGCATGGATAACAGCAGCAAAGGCGAACTTCGATAAAGTTAGCTAACTCCAAAACCAAGCCATGAGAGTTATAACAGGAGGCATGAAGTCAACGACAATTGTAGAACTTGAAAAGATTACAAAACTGCAATCCATGGCCGACAGAAGAGACTGCAGAGCCCAGCTGCAATCAGAGAAACTCAGAAGACTGACTGACCATCTAATGCACCAGAGACTAAACAATTTCGGAAGTGGGAGACTAAAGCGAAGAAACTTTGCAGAAATAGCCAAAGCAAAGATGCACGAAGATCCCATAAACGCACTAACAACACCAAAGCCCATCCCTACTGTACAAAAACCTACCTGGAGGCAGCATATATTTCCAGAGGTGGTAGAAAATATACCAGGTATTAGAAACAAAAACAAAAACTATAAGCCCTACTGGAATGATGAGTTACAGAAAGTGGAAGATGCAGTAACAAATGCTAGGAACTTGGCAGAACGAGAAAAATCCGTGGAGGCAAACATCGCCCTCAAAGCCGCCGCGGCGAAGTACAAACACACTCTCAAGCAAACAGCAAGAGAAAGTTGGAAAAATAAAACGGAAAGTTTAAACCTGGACAAAGAAGGGAACAAGCTATGGAAGCTAGTCAGAGCCATGAACGACGAAACCCCGTCAAATAAACAAATTACTATCAAGCAAGGCGAGAACTTGATCACAGGTAAGAAAGCCGCAAACGCCTTTGTCGATCACTATGCCAGAGCAAACCACATCGAGGTCCCTGCAGATAAGCATACAGACATTAGCGAAGAGCTAAAGGGGCACGAAAACATAAATACGGCTCCTGAAGAGCACATGATGGCCAAACTAACAATGCGCGAAATGGAAGAGGCTATGAGAACACTAAAGAGAAGGAAATCTCCCGGAAAAGACGGGATAACAAACGAAATGCTGATGGGGCTGGGCCAAACAGCGAAGAAAAAACTACTATCAGTCCTGAACCAAAGCTGGAAAAGGGGTATTGTACCCCAGGCATGGAAAGATGCAATACTGGTACCAGTACCAAAAACAGGAAAGGACAAAACAGATCCGAATGGATACAGGCCCATAAGCCTACTGAGCTGTGTCGGCAAGCTGATGGAACGGATGATAAACACCAGACTGATGTGGCATCTGGAAGAAAAACGAATACTAATTCCACAGCAAGCCGGCTTTAGACAGCACAGATCCACTGAGGACCAGGTCATCCTCATAGCCCAGGAGATAGAAGATGCCTACCAGGCACAGAAACACACAGTAGCTGTTTGGGTGGATCTGGAAAAGGCATTTGACAAAGTCTGGAAGGATGGACTTAGAGTCAAGCTAAGAAGAAGTGATGTTTGTGGGAAGATGTACAAGTGGATCAACCACTACCTCAAACAAAGAACGGCCAGAGTCCAAGTACAAGGGCAGATGAGCAAAAAGGTGACACTCGAGCAGGGAGTACCCCAAGGGGGAGTACTGTCACCCACACTCTTCCTGGTATATATAAACGATATTACAGAGAATATACCAAGAAGAGTCCATAGCTCAATGTTTGCAGACGATCTGGCTATGTGGACCTCTGAAAAGAATCTCACCATAGCAAGAAATCGGATGCAAACGGCCCTAACATCGCTGGAAGAGTGGGCGAACTCATGGCTGGTCAAAATAAACGAGGAGAAAACCACGTGCACAATATTCTCGCTCTCATTAAAACCCCAAAGTACCAAATTAGGCCTAAATGGCAAAATCCTGCAGCCAAACGACAACCCAACCTATCTGGGAGTCACATTTGATCGGCGCATGACATGGAAAAGGCAGATTGAGAGAAACCGAATGAAAGCCAGAGAAAGAATGGCGATCATGAGGAAACTTGCTGGCACAAGCTGGGGAGCAGACGAAGGCATACTAAAGAAACTGTACACTGGAAGAGTGAGACCAGTTCTCGAGTATGGCATCGCGGCATGGACAACAGCAGCGAAGGCGAACTTCGATAAAGTTAACAAACTTCAAAACCAAGCCATGAGAATCATAACAGGTGGCATGAAGTCAACGCCAATTGTAGAACTTAAAAAGATTACAAAACTGCAATCCATGACCGACAGAAGAGACTGCAGAGCCCAGCTGCAGTCAGAGAAACTCCGAAGACTGACGGACCATCCAATGTACCAGAGGCTAAACAATTTGGGAACTGGGAAACTAAAGCGGAGAAACTTTGCAGAAATAGCCAAAGCAAAGATGCACGAAGATCCCATAAACGCACTAACAACACCAAAACCCATCACTACTGTACGAAAACCTACTTGGAGGCAGGATATATTTCCAGAGGTGGTAGAAAATATACCAGGTATTGCAAACAAAAACTGCCAGACCGAAAAAGAAAGGAGAGACACTACCCTAAGCTTCATAACGAAAAGCTACCCAAGCATGGACTGGACCCATGCATACACCGACGGTTCTGTAACAAACACTACACAGAACGGAGGGGCAGGAGCATTCCTGAACCTACCAAATGGCAGAAAAATAACACTGTCATTCGCTACTGGTAAGTACACGAGCAATTTCAGAGCAGAGGCAGAGGCACTGAGGGCGGCAGTGGAAGAAATGGTAACACACAGTGAAAATGAGAGCCATATAGTCCTGCTGACAGATGCTCTCGAAGTAGTCACAGCGCTAAAAAGCCAGAACAACACTGAGCTTAATGACTTAAGAGCAGCACTCTGCAAACTGTGCCAACAGTCCGCACCAAAAAGGGTAGTGGTACAGTGGGTTCCGTCACACTGCAACATCCAAGGCAACGAGGAGGCAGACAGACTGGCAAAAGAAGGTGCAAGGCTACCACAAATAGATACTAGTATGACGTACGAAGAGTCAAAACGGCTTATCAAAGCCAGGTACATGTCCAAATGGGAAACCGAACATACTGGTTACACCAAAAACGATGCCTATTACCAGTTGAACCGAAGAGAGCAGGTCGTTGTCTTCAGACTTCGCACTGGCCACAACAGACTGAGGTACCACCTCTTCAACAAATTGAAGATAGGGTGTACCGACGAATGCCCGTGCGGTACTGGTAAAATGACCACTGAACATCTGCTGCAGAACTGCCCGACATACGAGGATCAGAGAGAGCAGATGTGGCCATTGCCAGTGGAACTGCAAGACAAGCTCTATGGTAGTGGCGAGAGTCTCAGGATGACCGCCGCTTTTTTCGAGAAAATAATGGTTACTGTCTGACTGTGTACGCAGAAGAAGAAGAAGAAGAAACAAAAACTGCCAGTCTGAAAAAGAAAGAAGAGATACTACCCTGAGTTACGTAACGGAAAACTATCCAAGCATGGACTGGACCCATGCATACACCGACGGTTCTGTAAAAAACACTACACAGAACGGAGAGGCAGGAGCATTCCTGAACCTACCAAATGGCAGAAAAATAACACTGTCATTCGCTACTGCTAAGTACATAAGCAATTTCAGAGCGGAGGCAGAAGCACTGAGGGCGGCAGTGGAAGAAATGATGACACATAAAGAAAATGAAAGCCATATAGTCCTGCTTACAGATGCTCTCGCCGTAGTCACAGCGCTAAAAAGCCAGAAAAACACTGAGCTTAATGACTTAAGAACAGCACTCTGTCAACTATGCCAGTAGTCCGCACCAAAAAGGGTAGTGGTACAGTGGGTCCCATCACACTGCAACATCCAAGGCAACGAGGAGGCAGACAGACTGGCAAAAGAAGGCGCAAGACTACCACAAACAGATACTAGTATGACGTACGAAGAGTCAAAACGGCTTATTAAAGCCAGATACATGACCAAATGGGAAACCGAACATACTGGTTACACCAAAAACGATGCATATTACCAGCTGAACAGAAGAGAGCAGGTCGCTGTCTTCAGACTTCGCACTGGCCACAATAGACTGAGCTATTCAACAAATTGAAGATAGGTGGAACCGACGAATGCCCGTGTGGTACCGGGAAAATGACAGCTGAACATCTGCTGCAGAATTGCCCGACATACGAGGATCAGAGAGAGCAGATGTGGCCATCACCAGTGGAACCACAAGACAAGCTCTATGGCAGTGTCGACAGCCTCAGGATGATCGCCGCTTTTTTCGAAAAAAATAATTGTTACTGTCTGACTGCGTACGAAGAAGAAGAAGAAGAAGACTCCGCACAGACCACAACAGACTGAGGTACCATCTATTCAATGAACTGAAGATAGGTGGCACTGACGAATGCACCTGTGGTAAGGGAAAATGACCGCTGAACATCTGCTGCAATATTGCCCGACATACGAGGACCAGAGAAAGCACACGTGGCCATCACCAGTGACAAAACTAGACAAGCTCTATGGCAGTGACGACAGTCTCACGATGACAGCTGCTTTCTTCGAACAAATTCAAGTTTGACAGTGTACGAAGAAGAAGAAGTAGTAACATGCTGGATGCTGGATTGCAGATGTTATTTAATTCTGAATGTTGATTGCCACATGTTTACAAATCGCCTGTTGAAATGATCTATTTTCCTGCTTCATCCTGCTACTTTGTTAATTATTTTCAATAATAGCTTTATCCCTTAAAATGTCATGGAGTTTAACGTGTTTGTGGACAACGAAAGTCACCTTTTGTGTTGATGTTATTGCTCTAATAATGAATGGTAGATTTCCAGTGGAGTGATTTCTACTTCAAAGTTGAAACCAACGAAATCTAGTGTCTAGCCAAAGCAGCAGCGAACCAACTGAGAACAGCACACGCATCTCTTGAAAGACACCTCGATTGCATAATTCTCAGACACCAGCGGCAGAGCGAACTACACAATAACGACATCCGGAGAATGTCACACATCAAGGATGTCCTACAGTACGTCAACCATTCGAAACACCACTGGGCTGGTCATATATTAAGAAGACAAGAAGAAAGATGGAGTACCATAACCATCAAGTTGTACCCGCGCGACAAAAAGAGACCTCGGGGACGACCCCCAACTCGCTGGCGAGATTCACTAGAAAAATACAACATTGACGACCCCACAACAGACAGACTACTATCACACTGGACGACACGCGCCCTCAACAGAAACAACTGGTTCCTGAGTTAGGACCTGCTCCAGGGTGACCACCCCTTGACGAAGACCGGGTCAAACTGAGAACTAAGTGGAAGCAGACTTACCGCTAGGATCATGTGATTTGTCAAGGCATTAAAAACATACGTGATAACCTACTTTAATGGTGGCCTTAAATACTGTTTTTTGCCCGGGGAGGAATAATTGGATCTGAACATTTGATTTGTTAGTCCTTTATTTTGTTATTTTGGGGGTGATTTTTTTAGTAGTCTTTTACTGCTCACAGTAGATCTTGTCTTGTTTCTGGGAAGTGGTATCTGTCTTCGATTTTATTGAAATGATCAATTACACACTGTTGGTTAATTCAGAATTTTAGTTATCATTTTCAACAATTGCCTGGCTTGGGTGATCGCGCTTCCTTCTGGTACATCGCTTTGTGATCTTCAAAAAAAGCTTCATTTTCCACATTTCAAGAGGTACCACATGGCTATGGACCTCACAAGTAGCCTTTAGTATTGACTTCATTACTCAAATAATGGAATGTAGAGTTCTGTTTTTCACCTTGTTCAATGATTCCAAGCTAGATTCTGAACAAGTAATAAAAAGAGCATTATAATATTACCTCGTAGTGGTACTTAACAGGGGTAGACGCCTATCAGAATATCTACGTCTGATCCCCAAGATGTGTCAGCGTGACTCTTTAATAACTCAAGATTTAAGACTGCTTTATTCTTTCCCTTATAAATGTGACTTTTTAGACTGAGTTGTCCGTCATGTGAGACTTC
This sequence comes from Ariolimax columbianus, assembly GCA_036924085.1. Classification (NCBI taxonomy): domain Eukaryota; kingdom Metazoa; phylum Mollusca; class Gastropoda; order Stylommatophora; family Arionidae; genus Ariolimax; species Ariolimax columbianus. The sequence goes on along the minus strand of JAVGWX010000007.1, from coordinate 64,352,977 downwards.
AAGAATTGTAAGGGGCTTCTCTCTTATTATTTGTTGTTCTTCTAATCAACAATTTATATTTTATGTGGCAACTGTGAGTCTCATGGTGGTGTACACTGTTTCTAACATTTTCAGTTTTCAAGTTTAGCACTAGACGTGTGGTGTCCTTATGTCACCATTGACTGCATAGAATAGAAAATGTACTTACAAATAATGGTCAAATAGTCTACTTACTAATTGTACGATACGCTGTGAAGTTAAGAGGCCGTGTCGGGATGAGATAGCCTTTCTTGTGCCAAGTGTGTTGTGTTGGTCGCTATCAGCCACTGATATTGTTGTCCTTTATCAATATACGTCATCTTTCATGTACTTAGTAACCGAAACGTCTTGTAGTATATATGTGCAGGCGTATTTGAACGGGTAGAAATTTCTTGAGTTTACCGAACCATAATATTTGCACTCTGTCTAACTAATGTTACCATTTGGTATTTTATCTCTTCTAGTTCCATTTAATAGCTTTTAAATATATATTGTATTTCACACGTTCTAGTTATATTCTCCTGTGCCTCGGACAAAGATCTTCTTCTTTTCTTCTTCTTCGTACGCGGACAAAGATCAAGTCGGATACTGCAAGTGAGAAGATGCGATTTATATATATATCACTTGAAAAGATCCTGGTCTCCACTGACCACCAGCACCAAAGGCGAACATCTTACCTCAAGACCACTGGGTCCTCCCTGTACCATGTCATTTTTCTATTCACAAAAATTAACATTTATGTATCTGTTCATTCTTTCTCTCTTGTACCCACTACGTTCGTTATCCGTTAGCTCCTAACTTCTACGAGTGCGTCGCGATTTATTATTTCATAAGCTTTTCTATTTCGATGGTCATGAACGACTAACCGGCCAAGAAGACATCCACACTTTATTTCTACTTTGCTGCTCATCTGATTGGTTATCATGATTGGGAACGCCAGCTTGCTTCCAAAACGGTTTATCCCCTTTGTTACGTTCAACCAACGTTTCTGGATTATGTTCTGGTCTACTGATTTCATGGTATTGTTGTTGTTGTTGTTGTTGTGGCTGTTGTTGTTGTTGTGGCTGTTGTTGAATGCCCGCAATGAAGCAGGATTACTCTTTTGTGTCCACTGAAAAGAACGTTTAGTGATGGGTTGTTGTAGCTTTCCTCACATCCCGATCGTGATGGTGGACCGGTGTCCTTTTGGCGGTTGTGCTATACTTGGCATAAACTGCGTGTCGCTCACTACTACGGGGATTACGTCGATCCCTCACCTCGTTTGCCAGGCTGCCATGATAACATTCTATTTCCATATAGGACTACGGGAAGTCGAGGTGAGGGTTTTGGCCAGTATATTTTACCGGAACTTGACTGACATGTCCGATAAGTAAGATACATATATATATATATATATATATATATATATATATATATATATATATATACACACACACACACACACACACACACGCATACATACACACACACACATATTTATATACATATTTGACATGATCAAGCATATCTACATATTTTTCGGTACAACATTTACATTTGTATGTCGCTACTGGACAATGCCTTCCTCATGAACATGTGTAGTGCAATTTCTGGATAGTATGTTCTGAAGTGATATAAGGCTTCATTTCTGCATCTCCATATGATGTGTCTGTATTCTGAAAGCTGAATTAGCATTTGTGTTTGGATGATTGGTGTCGTTTCTGGTATGGTGTTTATCATTATTGCCTTATACATGTCTACATTCTGTCTTGTTTGTGTCTTGTAGAATTTGTCTTGTGGGTGGGACTGTATAATATGTGGTCTTCTGACTCTTGTGCGCTTGTCTGTCGTAGTTGACATCTTGGTTTGCGTTGTTTTCCTGTGTTTATGGGAGTAAGGTTGCATATTCTTGTGTATGTGATTTCTGAAGCTTTTGCGCTAATGTGTGGGTTGTGCAGATTTGTGAACGTGTTCGTATAGCCTGTTTTAAAATATATGTAATTTTTTTGTATTCCAAGGTGTTACAATGGAAGGGGGGTTGTGTTGGTGCGTGTAGCTTGACTAGATGTTTGTATAGTTTTATTTGACTTTTTCTGTGGTAGTCGTCTGTGTCCTTGGAGAGCTATTATGGAAGACGTGTAGAAGGGCGGTAATGTCCCGCTGTAGTGTGGTGTTGCGTATTTTATTGATATCAGCTTATATATACTGGGGTTAATGTGGTTGTTTGCTAATGTGTGTTGTTCTGTATGTTGAACATTCCGTCCGACATGGCCTATTCGGAGAGATTGGATTGTTGTTTATATGTTTTGGAGTGCGATACCTTAACGTTTCTTGTCTTGTGCTAGTGTGTGTTGGCTTATTCTATGAATTGTGTTTGCGAAAATGAAAACCCTATTGGTTTGTTATTATCCTTGATTGTTTACTGTGGGGATTAAAACACAGTGGCTGTATATGTTAATTTGGAGATGATGTATTTTTAAAAACTATTATGCTACGGCCAAAAATGATGGCTGTTTTGTACCTGTATCTTTGTAGCACGTTTTTTATTTTTATCATTTATATTGTCCATAAGTCGAAGTGTATATAGTTGTAGTCTGATAGGAAGGTTATGTCGTATAAGTTAATAGCGTCAGTTATTTATAGAGCAAAAATAAAATCCACTTTTGTTTTTTCACTGGCCTATGCCCATTATAGTGATTTTGTGGATATTTATTTTTTGCGTCGCTCTCTTTGCCGAAGTGTTTAGAATGTTTTCTTTTGATGTATAATCCGAAGAGAAGAAGACGGTGTCGTCTGATGAGTCGAGCCGTTTCCTCTTCTTCGCTACATATCCTTCGCTAAGTATCTGCCTTTTATGGAACTGTCCCGTTTACTTTTTTCTATTAATGGCTCCAAGGCAAGAGTGTAGAGAGGCGATGAAAGGGAACATCGCTGTTTCATTGATCTCGTAAGCCGAAAGGCGCTTGTAACCTGGTGACATAAATTGTAAGCAGAAACAAAATACCAAGGATATATGCACACAGGCCTTCACCCAGTCTCTGACTTGTCTTTATATATATATATATATATATATATATATATATATATATATATATATATATATGTGTGTTAGTTAGTTTTATTTCCGCATGTCACGTTTAGCGTCGTGGGGGAGAGGGGGGGGGGGAGAGGGATTTGAAGGCTGAGGACCACAGACCGATTGGACACTGCTGTCGTCACGTCGTGTGCTGGCTATGTTTGTTTATTTTACCCCCAACAGAAAAACAACATATGCCATACCGGGGATTCGAACCGCTGCCCTCCTTGTCGGCAGGCAGGACTCGAAACCATTCTGCCACGCGCTCCTCATGTATATATTTAAATATAGCAAGGGGGATAACTGTTATCAAATACATTTTTGTGTCCTTTCTGTCATCTTGGTGGCCTATCTAAGAACTATTCCGACCTTTCGATAACGTTATCTACAGTCGTATGTCCTTGGGAACACGGCACCATAATAAATAGAAATATGTAGAAGGTTACTCTCTTTGTATCTCCTTTGATAGAATTTGACTTTTTTGAATTATTATCTATTTTATCTTTTATCTGTTTATGGATTATTCTTTCTCTCAGCTGTCTTCTCCTTTTTTGCTTACATATATCACTTTTCAACTTACTCCCACTCTAACCATTTTTAGAAGTAGACAAAAAAAAAGGTAAGGAATTGTTTATTTTATATACAAAAATGGTATAACAACAATACTGACACGTTTTCCTATTTAGACATTTAATCAAGAACTGTGTGCAAAGGACACACCTTACTCTTGTGCTAAATAAATCTAAGGTTCCTATCTCTTCATCAATTGTAGATTCTAATTCTTCTTCTTCTTCTTCTTCTTCTTCGTACGCTGTCAAACGTCAACTTGAATTTGTTCAAAGAAAGCAGCTGTCATCCCGAGGCTGTCGACACTGCCATAGAGCTTGTCTAGTGTTGCCACTGGTGATGGCTACATGTGCTTTCTCTGGTCCTCGTACGTCGGGTAATTTTGCAACAGATGTTCAGCGGTCATTTTGCCTGTGCCACACGAGCATTCGTCAGTGCCATCTATATTCAATTTATTGAATATATAGTCTGTTGTGGCCTGTGCGGAGTTTGAAGACTACGACCTGCTCTCTTCTGTTCAGCTGGTAGTAGGCATCATTTTTTGTGTAGCCAGTGTGTTCTGTTTCCCATTTGGCAATGTATCTGTCCATAATAAGCCTTTTGGACTCTTCGTAGGTCACACTAGAATCTGGTTGTGGTAGTCTTGCACCTTCTTTTGCCAGTCTGTCTGCCTCCTCGTTGCCTCGGATGTTACAGTGGGATGGAACCCATTGTACCACTACTTTTTATGGTGCGGACTGCTGGCATAGTTGACAAAGTACTGCTCCTAAATCATTAAGTTTAGTATTTTTCTGGCTTTTTAGTGCTGTGACCACGGCCAGGGCATCTGTGAACAGGACTATCTGGCCTTCATTGCTTTCGCCTGTGAGCATTGCTTCTACTGCAGCCTTCAGTGCCTCTGCCTCCGCTCTGAAATTGCTTGAGAATTTTTCAGTTGCCACTGACAGTGTTATTTTTCTACCATTTGGTAGGCTCAGGACTACCCCCGCCCCTCCATTCTGTGTTGTGTTTGTTACAGAACCGTCGGTGAATGCATGGGTCCAGTCCCTGCTTTGGTAATTTTCCGCTATGTACCTCAGGGTTATGTCTCTTCTTTCTTTTTCAGTCTGGCTGCTTTTGTTTCCAATACCTGGTATATTTTCTACCTCCTCCGGAATGATATGCTGCTTTCATGTGGGTATGCGTACAGTAGGGATGGGCTTTGGTGTTGTTACGGTGTTCATAGGGTCTTCGCTGATATTTGCTTTAGCTATTTTTGCAAAGCTTCTCCGCTTTAGTTTTCCATTTCCAAATCTATTTAGTCTCTGATGCATTGGATGGTCTGTCAGTCTTCTTAGTTTCTCTGCTTGCTGCTGAGCTATGTAGTCTCTTCTGTCGGTCATGGATTGCAGATTTGAAATCTTTTCAAGTTCTACAATTGGCGTTGACTTCATGCCTCCTGTTATAACTCTCATGGCTTGGTTTTGAAGTTTGCTAACTTTATCGAAGTTCGCCTTTGCTGCTGTTGTCCTTGCCGCAATGCCATACTCGAGAACTGGTCTCACTCTTCTAGTGTAAAGTTTCTTTAGTATTCTTTCGTCTGCTCCCCAGCTTGTGTCAGTAAGTTTCCCCATGATTGCCATTCTTTGAATTGCTCTTATTCGGCTTCTCTCGATCTGACTTTTCCATGTCATGCGCCGATTAAATGTGACTCCCAGATAGTTTTGGTTGTCGTTTGGCTGTAAGTATTTGCCGTTTAGACTTAATTTGGTGTTTTGGGGTTTGATTGATAGCGAGAATATTGTACATGTGGTCTTTTCTTCGTTTATTTTGACCAGCCATGAGTTCGCCCACTCTTCCAGCGATGTTAGGGCATGCTGCATTCGATGTCTTGCTATGGTGAGATTCTTTTCAGAGGTCCACATAGCCAGATCGTCTGCAAACATTGAGCTATGAACTGTTCTTGGTATATTCTCTGTAATGTCATTTGTATACACCAGGAAGAGTGTCGGTGACAGTACTCCTCCTTGGGGTACTCCCTGCTCAAGTGTCACCTTTTTGCTCATCTGCCGTTGTACTTGGACTCTGGCCGTTTTGTTTTTGAGGTAGGGGTTGATCCACTTGTACATTTTCCCACAAACTTCACTTCTTCTTAGCTTGACTCTAAGTCCATCTTTCCAGACTTTGTCAAATGCCTTTTCCAGGTCCACCAAACAGCGACTGTATACGTTTGCTCCTGGTAGGCATCTTCTATTTCCTGGGCTATGAGGATGACCTGGTCCTCAGTGGATCTGTGCTGTCTAAAGCCAGCTTGCTGTGGAATTAGTATCCGTTTTTCTCCCAGATGCCACATCAGTCTGGTGTTTATCATACGTTCCAAGCATCCGATTTCAACAGGCGTTTCTGTAAGGATGCTCTCCTTAGCATTTGGCTGTCCCCAGCCCATCTACAAGGCAGCAGCTGTTAGAGGTCTGAGTTGTTTCTCTTAGGAAACTTGTCTTGCAGAACTATCGAGTCTTCCCCACTCGTGTCGAAAGGATGTGATGATGATGGTGATATGATGGACTTTTGTACTAGTTTTTCAAGTATCCCAGAAGAGAGGCTGTCCAGTGTGTCTGTGTCTCAGGATCGTCACGTCCTGTTAGAAACGTAGCATATACATGTGAGTGGGGGCATCTCCTTGCTCCCTTTTAGTATTCTCGGCTCCTCTGCAGTGATGCTACGCCTAGCATTCCCCGCCACCTGGGAGGTTATCACAAAGGGGCAGATGTGCAATCTCCGCCGTCCTGCATCTCTTCTGCGTCAATTGGGATGACTGACAGGAGACAAAAGTAAAGAACGAGGTGAGAGTACATTTTGCCAGGAAACAGGCCTGGTCATGGTACGGAGATGTTGTTCGCCAAGATTGTAATTCAACTAATTCATCACAATTCTATATTTGCAACAAAGTAACTAGATTGTTCTTATTCACTGTCAACCTCCTGGGCAACGCTCGTCTGGTATTGTTTTGCCCTTTTCGTTTGCTTCTGTAGCGTATGTGTCTGTTTGAAATCTAATTTTCTGTGTTCAGCTTCCGCCGTGGAAGGAGTTAAGCCTTTCTCGTGACTGCTTCGTGATCTCACCAATCCATTGATTAGATCGTTTTTGTTCAGCCTTACTAACTTCGGATTTAGAGAAAACATGTTTCTTCCAGATTTCTCAGTCAAATGTCACTCCTGGACTTTGGCGTCAACATCACTGTCACACTGTATCAGCAACAAAGCGCTACAGCAATGATCAGTTAAATGTTTACGATCGAAAACAAATTCTAATTTGAGTTGGTACAGTCATTTCTACTCATCAAGCACTTAATCAAAATTTCAAAGGTTCTAAAGTTATTTTGAAGTACATCGATCAGTATTTACAGGATCCCCTGCTCTTGGGTTCACATGACCATTTCCCAAATAAATGTCTTTGTATATTAACATGAATTAAAATATGTAGATCAACTTCGTTAACTGTGAATAAGCCTTTGCAATTTGAATAAGGATATACTCCGAAAACTACCAAGCACTAGAGGATACGCGCAAGCTCACCAGATTAATAATATTGTCAGAAATGGACATGACGTGTATAGTTTTCCACCAAGGACAACTCAAAGAATTATTTAACAAAATGTCTAGGATTTTCTTATAGAACCTTTTTTTTTCATGCAAACAGTTGATTCAACAATGACATATACTTAGCATAGTATGCATTGTTATAATTGTGAGCTCCATAATATTTCTCAATATAGAAAAGACACCTTTTGTCCTCCAGCTTCAACACTAATTGAGGCATTCAGTGATAAAGTGGACTAATCTAGGCATGCACAATGATGAAGAAGGAAGCAAAGTGGTTGAAAACAATTGCTTCAGTTTGTCTTTGAGATACTACAGTCTTCTCTTCTTGCGTATTCTGTTGTTACAATCTTTAAAAGGGATTGACGCTGTGACCAGATGTAATTTTAGGGGGATCCATGTTAGCAGATATAACCTTCACCATGGAAGGTGATTGTCAGATAATTAAAGAACTGAACAGTTATGCTTATATGGAAGTAACATTGGTAACAATTGAGTAACAAATCAAGATTATAAGGCTATGATTAACATATACAGATTTGGTTTGACCTCTCTTCGCCTTACTTGACACCATTCTCCTTGAACGAATGCATATTAGTACCCCCTTTCATCCCTGACTACAGGGTGATACATAACTCTGTACTTAGCTTTTCTGTATTCTTTCTCATTGTGGTGCTGCCGTTTCACTTCGTGTTGATAGAGCTTCATTTCGCCAAGTCTGAGGTGGTTATTCAGGTTAACTCTCCACTTGGATCGGTCTGGAAGATTCGTTTTCTCAGGATATTAAACTCATTTCCATGTCCTTCCTATCCCACTTACACACATCTTTAAACCCCAATTGTGGTCGCTCGGATGTTCTCCTTTTATCCGCCAAATGCCCATGGAATGTTATATTGGGAAAGCGACCATCTTCTATGCGACGAACATGACCAAGCCATCGTAGCCGACGCGGTCTAAGGAGAGTGTACAAGGGAGACAGGTGAGAGGATGTACCTCTCCATTTGTCGGTCTGTCTCTCCATGTAATTCCAAGAATGGATCACAGTCAGCGTAAATAGAATGTGTTAAGCTTGGGGTCTTGTTTGGCATTGGCAAACCAGGACTCGTTAGCAAGTAGGAGCGTGCTGACAACACACACACACATTGTACACAATGACCTTAGTTTAATTTGGCAGTTTCTAGTTTTTTCAACACGCGTTGTTATATGGGAAAATGTAGCAACAGCTTTGCCAATGCGACTGTCAATTCTGGGTATAGTGAGAGCTTCTAGTTGTTAAAGGATCCTATACATTTAAATTAGTGCACCGACAGCTGCCAATTCATAATTATCGATGCTAAGAATTGGCATCCTGTTTCTGCACCTTTATTTTGTTGAGATTTATTGTGATACAAACATTGCTGTATACCTGAGAGAAGACATCTATCAAACTCTTAAATTGCTGATTTCTGTGGACGACTATTGGAGCATCATCAGCGAAAACAAATCTCTGATCTACGCTTTGTTCTTGAGCCGTGCAATGTTAAACAGCCGACGATCAGACCAAGTGTGACAGTAGATACATTCCCTTGCATTACCGAATGCCTGAACTAGTAAATGAGGAAAGACAATTCCCGCCAATGTCGAGGCCAGTACGAAGACCTGCTTAGCACCACAGCGAATACTAAATGATTGTGATTTGCTGCCATCAAATTCGACTGTCCCTTTCATGCCTCATAGAACGATATTTTTAGTTGTCTCAGTTTGCTTCAGCAGACTATTTTAGAAAAGAATTTGAAGAGTTCATCTCCTCTAACCCAACCCAACGAAACGATCAGACTTCAAAGCAAATGTAGAAATGATCGCACTGTCTTTGTTAGAAATGATTAATTAATTTCACATCAAAACATCAGAACATCACCAACATATATCTTTATTACATACTTCGTATTCACTTGTGGAAGGTAATTGTATACACGATTTATAAAAATATAAACACGACAAAATGGCTGGAGAAGGGAAGGGAAGGGGGGGGGGGGGGGGGGGTTACAAATTAAGAATAATAGCACTCGCCCTCAAAACAAACTCGGTAAACATAACCAAACATGACTTGAATTGATACCAACACAATGAATGTCTGGCGAGAAATATAGATAGAGGAGACCAGAGCAGATACAATGTCATTGGCGCGAACCACAAGAAAACTGCAGACAAGAGAAACGGAGAAGAAACCTCTGTTTCAACGCCAAATAGACGGATTTGGTAAGAGTAACTCGAGTAATAAGTATCAATATATAAAAAATCTAAGCATATTTATAAATGTCTGTTTATATTTAGTGCTCATAAAGAAATATACAAATATTTGTATGCTGGAATTAAAAGCACTAGTAGAAAAGGATATGCCAACAATTATAACAAATACGTTCTTGTATAATCCATTGTAGCCGAGTTCAGGTTCTACGTATGTAGCGACAAATGTTCCAACAGCTGGGATGGAGGAGATAATGAATGTCGTAGAAATAAACACTATCATCTTAGCAATCTTCTGTTCTCTCTTATTGCACGTATTCTTATTTGGAATCAGTTGATTTTCCTTGACCATACATGTTTTAGAAATTCTCCAGACAAACTGCTGGTTCAACTTGAATACCAGGGCAATGGTAAAGATCAGGACTGAAAGAAAACAGGATAGCGGAATAATAACGTCAACGATAGCCAACCCAATCCTGGCAATCATGGTGTAGGGGTCCAATTTGTAAATATTTCCAAATAAAGTCGCGTTTTGATATGGGAAGATTTTCCAGCCTATCCAAGCAATAACGTATGAATAGATAGAACAACCTATTGTTATCACAAATATGGTCACTATAGGAACAACGTGTGATTTCATTGTAAACATATTTTTGACTTTTAATGGAAGAATAAAAGACATAAACCTGTCCATACTGATAAACATGATTATAAACGCCGTGGTTCGAGTGAATGCTAAATAAGGCCAACCTCCACTGACCATATTACCTTCTTCAGCTACAAGAGGACAGACTGAGTTTCGGAAACTGGGGGTGAACAAAAGTAGGTTGCCCCACGATAAAAACAGCAGGGACATAAGATCAGACACAGCCATTGCTAACAGGCTAATATTGATGTAGTCCGTAAACCCCTGTTTGATGAAGACGACAATGTTGATTGTATTGCTTATCGTTCCAAAGACAGAAATAACCTGATATATAACAGCCATAAATGTCGATACAATGAGAAGCAATATATCATCATCCATGATTGTAAAGTAATATTTCATTACGTCTTCCCTAATCGTATCTGCATCATGCTCTGTCTTGGCCTCCTGTGTGTTATTCATATTATGTTCAGCCTTGGCTAGTGTGTAAATACTTTTATTCATTTATACACGCTTCCAGTACGTCAACTATATTCCGTCTCTACCAAACGTATCTCCTGGACAGGAATATCTACATAAATAATTGTAATATTCTTTTAAGAAAGCAACATTTATATATTTATTTTCAGTACTATACATACAATACAGATGATATTATTACCAGTTATGATATTTCAACAAAAGGAAATTAAGCAATTAATTTTTATTTTAACTCTGGTTACTATATACGTGTCTATACATGTATTATAATTATTTAATTTAACTAAATTTTGCGTCAGTATTACAAAAAAATATTCAAAAGCTCTACAAAGGGAAATAAATACTTTTTCTAGTTTATTTGGTATAGGTTAATGGCTTAGCAATCGAAACATAATAGATGGGATCGAAAACCACGATGCTAAAATCTCGCTGCAATATCAGAAACAATTGCTGCGTAAAATATGAGCCTCTCATTGCGTCGACCGGAAACAATGCGGATGGATGTGTAAATTGCTATTTTTATCAATAAAAACTAGGTGTCACATACGATCAATTTGATTTCACAAATTATACAACGACACGTTTACATTGCATTCGAAATAACGATTTACGTTTCAACATTCACACACACAGACACACACACACAGACACACACACACACACACACATACACACACATAAAGAGAAAGAGAGAGAGAGAGAGAGAGAGAGAGATAGATAGTAAGTTACAGAAAGAGAGTTAACACAACAAGAAAATATAATACGATGCATCAGTGTTTACAGCTGCCACTTCAACAGAAGGTCATTGAAGAGTTTGAATGTTGTTCTGTAATTGTATAATATAATACGAAACCCAGTAGAAACGACACATACAAATCATATATAAACACAGACAACACGAAACGTAGTTTAATACATCATGATTTAAGCTAGAGCTAGGTAAGAGAATATAAACATGGTGATCAGGGATTATCAGGCCGAAAAAGGGAACTTGTAATCAAATATGAAATGATAAACTTGCCTTTCTGTTAGAATTCAAATAAATTCACTTTTGTAGATTGTCTGTTCTAACAGTTACGGTGAATCGCTATCCTAACCATGAGAATGTAAATAGTAAAATAGCATCACTTTTGTCCGTGCAGTTGAATTGTTGAGCGAGTTCGGAAAGCAAAAGTGCATTCCAGGGTCAAATGTGTTGCTCAGGCATGCATTCTAAAAAGATGACTTAACCATCGTATATTCTGTCCTGATTAGTGTTCATAACAGGGGACAATTTTCATTCCATTTTTAACGACGTTATTCTCATTGCATCTCTCGAGTACCCGGGGAGACCTGTGGCTTTCTTTGATATTTAATGTCATAAGGTGTAACTACCATCTCCTGTGCTCTTGTTTCTGAACGATTTTGACATTAATAGCACAGGGTAGTTTCATAAAAATATAAACTACTGTAGTTGCTGTTTACTAGTTATTGTGTTTCCTAGAGTTTAGTGGGTTTATTCATACAGTGGTAACAGTGGTTGATACGCTTAGTTTAGTTCCTTGCATCTCGTGTTGAATTACTTTACGGGTGTTGAAATTTTGAAATTTTTTTTATTACTCTGACCATATACACGTTGAACAGAAAAGGTGATATAACACAACACTGTCGTACAACGTTAGTCGTTTGAAAACCATCTTTGATGGAACAATGTTCTCAAACTAGCTAATAGTGTTCTTGTATTCCGTAGTCCACTATTGCTGTCCAGAATGTAATGTTTTTTTCTTGATCTTCATTTCGTTCGTTTTCAGACTTTGACTTCAAAGACAGCGGTCTGCTTGAAGCTCTGCACACTTCAACAGTTTCTCGTAAAGGTACATTTGTTGTTGCCACGTGTTTCCCCGCTCACTAGCTTATGATGTGTAAGACTGCAATAAGTGTGTCGATGTCAGGGGAACTGTGCCACTGGGACAAAGTCCTGTAGTGCCAATCGTGCCTTTATTATATCGATGACATCTGAGTCTGCTGTGTCATGTGCGTAGCCGGAAAATAATAAGCTTATCCGGTCTGTAGAGTTGGTGGTAGGCGTTATTTTAAATATGGTCAGATGATCTATTTTCCACAGAGGTATGTTTCTGAGATTGATAATTTTCGTTATCTTTTTGCCCTGTCCCTTTGTTGCAGTAATCCCCTCTGTTTGGCAAGTATGTCTGTTTAAAAAAAAAATGGCATGGATGTTGGAGAAAATTGGTGTCCACTGACTATTTCTTTAAAACCTTTTATCGTGCTTTCGAATGAGTCTCCTTGTGCACCAAGTTCAAATTTGTCCTTTTTCTTGAGGTCAGTTAACATTGAAAGAGCATCTGTGAAAATAACCACCTGTTTGTCTGCATGTTCCTTGCAGTTTATGATGGTTTCGGTTGTCTCGTTTAGAGCTGCAATCTCCGCTGTGCCGACATCATTACATCATCTCTCAGTGGCAATTTCTGGCTAATAAACCTAATCTTTTTTGAACTATAACGATGCCTACTCCCAATTTTCCTTGACTTTTTGTTGTGCAAAATTGTTATGGAAATTTCTGGTTAATATATTTAGCTGTTATTTTGTTTTTTCTTTGCACTTCTGTTTGTAAAGTTTTGCACTGGACGGTGCCAATGTTACGTATTAGCTTGGAATACAGTCTTCTTTTCCAGAGTAGGGGAACAGAACATGCTGCCATTGGTTTTATGGTTGTGCTTACAAGTGTAGCCATATTTCTGATTTTATCTTTTTACTGGGCAGAACAGTTACTTCGCTTCAGCCTGCCTCTTTGCAGTCCATTTAGTTTTTCATGCATTAGATGGCCCTTGTCTTTTGAAGTTGTCAGCCTGCTGTATAATTCTGATGACTTTTGAAAAAAAATTGTTATTGTCTGTGGCCTTGTAATGGTTTCCAGATCTTTTATTTGAATGAACTTTAAGGCTGCTGTTATAATGCGAGCTGCATAGTTTTGGTTGCACCCTGTTAAGTCACGTTTGGATTTTGTCGCTGTAGACTGATATGATACTAAATTCCAAGACTGTTCTACCTGTGCATGTGTATAGCTTCTTTAGGATACTTTCATCAGCGCCCCATATGGTACCAGGTAATTTTTTCATCATGGACACTTGCAGTCTCGCCTTCAACTGTTTCCGATGGATTTGAGTTTACCAAGTCAGTTTTTGGTTTAGGATAATCTTAGATAAGTTAGAGTGTCTTACTTGTGTATTCGCTTGTCCTTGATATTTGAGTTTCTTCCTTGTATATCGCTTCTTTATTTAGTTGGAGTTTCTTCCTTGTGCATCGCTTCTCTATTTAATTTGGGTTTCTTCCTTGTGCATATCTTGTCCAATTAGTATTGAAATCTTTTTCATGCTTCGCTTTTCAATTTAGTAGGTGGTTTTCTACGGCATGTTTGTTGGAGAGAAAAGGGACAATTTAGTTTTTTTCCATAAATTTTTAGAAGCCAATTCTCAGACAAGAGACTTTCACTTCAAACCTGCCATCGAGTGCCATGCATGGGGTTCTTAATGTGTTACTAGGTCTCTGTAACAATGGTGATACGATACGGGATAAAAAGAGTATCCCCCAAAACATTATTACATCCCATGACCAGCGCGTTGTCCGATATTATACTTGCATCGTTGATGTGTGGTTTAACTTGACTTTGGTGAAGCTTCCTTTACTGCAATCTAATTTACAATAGCGCCAACGGATAATCCGAGGCACTCTACACTATGATAGGGGTGCATACGGAGCACACACTTGAGGACAGATCTGCTGACAAGGTACGTATCGAGCTGATATCAGTGATTTGATTGTGGCTGCGTTCACGATACCATATGTTAGGGTTTTGTTTTAAGTTCATGAAGTACACAGAACTCTAAAAGCCGTTGCCCATTTTCAATAATTTTGACTACTCCAAAATTGCAAACATAAAGGTCACGTTCGTGATCATCGACCACTCAATTATTGAAGTAATCTAGTAGAACACGAAGTTTTGGCCATGAATACTTCTAGCAATTGGAGATATTCCCCCGTAGAACTCATCTTTAGCGTCAGTGTGCATGCGCACTGACACGATTGACTAGACCCATTCAGGTATGAAGACTGAGTATAAGCTGGAGTTATGGTCCTTTTTTGCATGGTCTAATCACGTATACTAAAGACGCTTTCAATGGAAATTCTACACTGTACTCTCTTTTCGACTTGGTATTTTCCATTTCAGTAGAATATATAGGTTGTCTCACTATTTGATCATGAACTCGTTCTCCGAGTTTTCTGAATGCTGCAATTTCAAAATCGTTTCTTTTCTTTTTATTTGTTATTAATTACAAGTGTTTTACTACATGCATTTCTTATATATATATATATATATATATATATATATATATATATATATATATATATATATATATATATATATATATATACATATATATATATTAATATATATATATATATATATATATAATAGATATATACTCGGGTAGACGAAGCTCGTTAGCCTGTTCAGGCAGTTCGTCTAGGAGAGGGGGAACTCTGCTTTTAATCTCACAAGTGCCAGGGAGTGCTCGCTAGTCCTGTGACAATGAGACCATCATCGGATGTCTCAAGTAACTAGTGAACACCGACTCCACTGCATTATTGAAACCTCGAGAAAGGATAGGCCTACGGGAGTAAACCTAGACAGAAAATCCGGAGTGGAAGCGGCTAAGGCGCATGGTTTCAAAATTGTGAACTCATTCCCGCTGTTGCAGATGAACTGGTGCCAAATGGTCATGTTTTGCATTGCTATGGATTACACCAGGGAGACCGAGAGTGGGATTTTGAAGTTTGGGCAGCCCAGGCTCTCTACATTCAGCGCCGAAGTTTGCGGCCTGGAGAAGCTACTTCCTCCTCTCTCTTGAGTGAGGACTCAACACGGAAGCGAGTTATAAGTCCCACCCGATTGGCACAGGGAAGGGGCGTCACGGGGCAGCTTTGACGGTGGGAGGGATAATTGCCTCCCATTCGTCGACTACCGCCCGACTCAGCTGGGCTGTACAACGTCAGTAGGGTGTCGACTCTCCAACTTCTGCCTGCTCCAGTGGGTGCATGCATGACAAGCGGATGTTAAACCTGCATCAAACACAATTAAAAATAAAAAGAAGACTCCAGCTCTTTGATATACAAGCTGGAACGTGCGTACTATGTGAACAGACATCTCCGATGATTTTCGAGAGATTGGGGATTCCAGGAAGACAGCTATAGTTAATAGGGAGCTCCCTCGATAGAATGTGGACATAGCTGCCCTACAGGAGATCAGACGTGTCTAGTGGTTCACTTAGGGAGAAAAACTACTTTCTTCTGGAAGGGACGTGAACCCGAAGATTCTCGACAGCATGCTGCGGGCTTTGCTATTAAAAACATACTTATGGCCTCAGTCGATCCTTGTTTCCTGAGAAGTTACTGGCCATTTGCCTCATCACCATTTCAGGTTCTGTTAATATCCTTAGGGTCTGTGCCCCCACCATGACATCTCCGGAGGAAGCGAATGATCAATTCTACGGACAGCTTGAGTAAATGATCAAGAACAGCCCAGGGAAGAATCACTTTTCTCTCTCGGTGACTTTCAAGCTAGGGAGGCATGCACCGCATAGCGTGGTCCACCTTTCTCAAACAACAAGTTATTAGTTGGATACATGAAAACGGTCAGAGGTTGTTCGAGTTCTGCATTAAACCAAGGATATGTATCATAAATACGTTCTTCAAGAGCAAGCCGTAACATAAAGTATCCTAGAAACACCATAGGTCACATCGTTGGCATCAGATCGACTTGATTGTCACAAGACGCTCAGCTCTAAACATGGTTCTCTCCAGTAGAAGCTAGCACAGTGCAGACTTTGACTTCGACCATGCTCTTGTTTGCAGCACGGCTCGATTTCACTTTTTTTACAATATGCCGTTCCAAAGAAAGGGGGTATCCCCGCATCAACACTGCCCAGATGGGGGTTCATTTCATGGCTGAGAGGTTTGAGTGACCTGAATCTTGTTTCTCGAAAAGGATCCGAGTGCGACGCCACAGCCAAGTAGAACGTTATGAAAGGTACCCTTTATATTTTAGCATTAGCTATGTTTGATTTGTTGGAATGGACCAATCATGACTGGCTCAATGCACATCTCGCAAGAATAGAACCCATAATTGAGGCAAAATGAGAAGTTTTCATCAATTTAAAAAAATAAGCAAGTGAGATGACGCTTCTGCCATCAGTAGGGCCCGAGGCCCCAATCAACGAATCGCCAGACATTGCGCGAATGAGTACTAGCAGAAACTGTGCAAAGAAATCCAGTTAATTGCAGAAACGGGAAATATTCAGGCCTTGAATAGAGGTATAACGATTGACTTGGACCCTATTGCGATACTGCGAAAGGTAATGCCCCCCCCCCCCCCCCCCCTGAAATCTCTGACAGATGTGAGAATCATGGACCGTGACCTGCAGATGACCAGATGGGTGGAGAAGTACTCTAAGCTCTGCTCACGTAAAACGGTGGTCACTGATGAGGCCTTGTGCAGGTTATAGGTCCTCTCCAGTATGGAGGAACTTTACAGACCGCCTACTATGGATGAGCTTGACAAGACTATCGACTACCTTTTAAACGGCAAAGAACTAAGGTGAGATGGTATCCCACCCTGGGCCATCACATCGGGGAAATCAGCACTAGCTCAGGAGATGTTTGACCTTTTTTTGCTTTTGCTGGGAGGAAGGTTTAGTCCTTTAAGATCTGCGTGACGTCATCATTGTAACGATTGGCACTGCAATATTACTAGAGGGATCTCGCTCCTGAGCGTTGTAGGCAAACTTTACGCCCGCATGCTACTCAATAGGATGAGACTGCTCGCGGACACGCTGTTCCTAGTGTGGCTTTAGAGTAAGTAGATCAACAACGGACACAGCTTTCTCTCTTTGTCATATCCATGAGATGTACTAAGAAAAGGACCAGCTGCTCCTTATGATGTTTCTATATCTCACCAAGACCTTAGACGGTTTTGTAGAAAGGGTCCATTGGAACTCCTCGAGAAGATCGGCTTACACCCAAATCTGCGTAGCATATCTTTTCACATTGATACAAAATAATAATGTTCGCTTAGGTGTCGAAGGACCGTTGCGTCGAACAGTCACTACCATGTCCAACGCCAAGGCTATGTTCATGCTTAGCGATCAACCAAAATCCCTACAGACTCCGCTGATGGAGCCGAGTACTCCGCTGCCTTGGGATGGATGCAACGAGTAGTAAGTGTTAGACCAATGTTTGTGTCAGTCTTTCTGTGTCTGTCGTTGTCTTACTCTGTTTTTTTTGTACCGCCTCTGAAATCGCTAGATTGTGTCCACCTCAGCGTGACCCTTGCTGTGCTGAGAATACGAGGTTAGTAGATATACCGTGTAACCTCCGGTAAATTGGGACGGTAGGAAGGCGGCTTCAGTCCAAGCAGTGAGGTCCTTGAATAGTGATAACCTGGAGTGAATTCTGGGTGCATTCAAGCGGAACGTCGAACGTCATCTTGGACGGCTTTCCCAATATTTAAGCAAAGCTTGAAATGCAGCATAATAAACAGTATCACCGATCGAAAGCATATCAATTCCTCAAATTAAGTCCTTTAAACCCTCTGGTGAAGGAGTTGTGATTTATAATTCAAACAGGAACCAGCAAACATCGTAAACGACACAAACACCGGTGTGAATCTAGAGCTCAGCCATTCAGGCGCAGCCATCTTACTTTGTTCAAAAATGATATTAAAGGATCAGTTCTATATGATGGATCATCTTCAACCTCATTTCCCATCAAGAGTGGACGGTGTTTATCTGCACACCATGTCAGATCGGCAGCTGTTTAAACTGTCTCAACTGCCTGCGAGGACCTAGGTGAAGACAATGCTAATTAGGGATATGCTTTTTGTGGATGATGTGGTTCTTGTGACCAATAGTGAAATAGCTCAACAGAGACTGGGAGACAGATTCGCAAAAGGGAGCAATTAGTTTGGACTCACCCTAAGTCTGGGAAAGGCAAATGTATGTTCATAGGGTATTACCACTCCCCCCTTCATACAGATTGATGGCGTCACTTTGGAGGTCGTCAACAGTTTAACTTATCTGTGGTCTGCCATCAGCAACTCTCCATCACTCGCGAATGACATAGACAGTAGGCTTGACAGGGCGAGTACCTTGGAGTAAACTGCACTGTCTCACTATACCAAGGTCCGGTTCTATCAGACCTGCGTGCTTGGCACTCTCATGTATGAACGCGAGTATAGGAACATTTATACTAGGCCAAAATGGCGGCGCAATACCTTTTACATGTGGTGTATACAGCGTATATTGGGGATTGGATGGCAAGAGTAAGTGTCACATAATGTGGTCTTACAGACAGCAAACAGTCACTTCATGTACTTGCTGTTGAGCTAGCGACGATATCGGTGGTTTGGTTATGTTTATCATATGGAAGATGGGAGGCTTCCAAAGGAGTTTCTCTATGGACAGCTGCTAGCCATTATAGTTAGAAGAATCTGTCGTCCCAAACTGCGTTTAAAGAACGTTTGCAAGAGGGGCATGAAGTCATGCGACATCCCATCTGGAAGCTTGGAACTTATTACGCAGGATCAAGCTCTTTGGAGACAAGCAGTTGGAGAGGAGATAATGGCTGCTGAGGCTCGTAGAGATCTTCTGGCTGAATATACAAGAGACAAACTGAAGAGACCAAGGAGCACACCCGCTTCCTCAGCATGGTTTAGATCTGTATCAGGGACTGTCACTCGCATATCGGCTTTTACAGTCTTAGCTGACAGTGTCGAATTACAGGATACAGAGATGGACAAAACTTAAAGTGCGTCACGCGCATGGTCTACAGAGACTGAGACGACTGTGATGATGATGATATATATATATATATATATATATATAGACACACACACACACACACACGAATACACACACACACACACACACACACACACACACACACACACACACACACATTGGTTCTTTCAGTCTTATCAGACGATAGTAATTGTTCTTTAAAAAAAGAGATGTTACTACAATCCATGACGATATCGAATGTGACTCGCAAGAACAATCCGAGCAGAGGAGCGACTTCCAAAGTGTGTAGTGTTTGCAAAGAAAGTAAGAATCATTTGCATCGCGTGTCTTCTCAAACGCTGAGTCCTTAGCCTACTCGCATTCAGTATGCCCTTTGTCTGTATTCCATGCTTATTACTGCCCCTCCATGTAACACGATCCATGGCTTCCTGTTCACATGATTCCAAATCGATGTCCGCATCACTCATATCCCGCTTATATACATCCTTGTACCGAAGTAGTGTCCGGCCCTGATAACTTTTTTCTCAACTGTAATTTCTTATATATATATATATATATATATATATATATATATATATATATATATATATATATATATATATATATATATATATAATCTTTTGGTATGCTGCTATCATTCATCCTCCGAGTGTGTCCCAGCTATCGTAGTCTTCGAAGACTGAGCATGGGGAATATTGTGACAGTGCCTGTTCTCTCCAATATATTTGCGTTGGTGATCTTGTCTTGCCACCCAACATTCAGGACTCTGCGCAAGCACCTAATGTTAGAGCTGTTTAGATACCTCTACTGGTGCATGTAGGTAAACCATGTTTCACTGCCATAAAGAATGGTGCAGAGAACACAGACCTGGTACACAAGTGGTTTTATTTTAAGAGAGAGCACCACATGTACGATTGCCGCGCCTTAGTGGATGCGCTGAAACCTCACTCTGGTGTTTGTGTCGAGTTTTCCGGTGTTTGGTGGTTCTTGTTAGGATTACATTTTACAACTTCTTCACCAGGTAGTATCAATGACATTATTCTGTGGAATTGATCTGCTTTCTATATGTGATGCTGCATTTCGCCGCATTTCATGCCTCAAGCCGTTGGAAATCAGTCCATGACGGAATTCAACGTTCAGCTTAACTGCACAGCAGAATACAGGCCGGAATATCACTACTCAAGGACCTTTCTGCTCGGATTATAGCAGACTTTCTCCTGCTCGCCTCTCACTCCACCGGAGGTTACAC
The DNA here is from genome assembly GCA_036924085.1 of Ariolimax columbianus. Taxonomy (NCBI): domain Eukaryota; kingdom Metazoa; phylum Mollusca; class Gastropoda; order Stylommatophora; family Arionidae; genus Ariolimax; species Ariolimax columbianus. The sequence continues at coordinate 64,332,306 of JAVGWX010000007.1, read as the reverse complement.
GATACCTCTCCCAACCTCGTATTCTCAGCACAGCAAGGGCACTCTGACCAAAAGGTGAACACAAGCTGAAGCCCTGGCGGTGGAACACGTTAAAATATTAAGTTTGATACGGACATTGGTCTAACACACTTCTCGCATCCCTCTTCCTAAGGCTGCGGATCACTCGGCTCTACCTGGGGAGTCTGTAGGGATTTCGGTCGAGTCGTTAGGCATGAACACAGCCTCTGCAGTTGGACATGGTAATGGTCGATCGACGCAACTCGCCTTTGACGCCTAAGTAAACATTATTACACCTTGTTCTTCCATACCCTTTATGTTAGTCTGCTCATTGTTGCTGCTGCCTTGCCTATCCTATTATTGATCTCTTGGTCTGGGGTTAGTGTAGTATTGACTGAGGATCTCAGGTATGTAAACTGTAATCAATGGAGATTACTGAACCTTGTTTGCACCCTGGACCATAACTTGTATTTACTTCTTGCTGATTGTAAATCCACACATCATACATAAATAAATGCAGATAGCAGTGCTTCGCAGTTCCTCCTCCGATTGAGTCGTAATTGCGGCATCATCTGCAAAGAGCAGTTCTCTGATCAGCGCCGTGTTTATTTTGGTCTTGGAGTTCAGCATTTGGGCATTGCATAGACCGCCATCTGTGTTAGAATGAATGAATATACCCCCAGCCTGGTCACAGAAGGCATACGTCAAAAAGAGTGAGAAAAATATTGCAAAGAGGGTTGAGCAAGTACATATCCTTGTTTTACTCCACACTTGATTGCAAACTCATCTGTAGACGCACGGTCAAAGGTTATGACGCTTTTATGTCAGTGTGGAACGACTCGATAATGCTCAGAAGAATTGTTGAACCAAATTCTCTCGAGCGCTGGGAATAGGCCCTCACGACTGACCAAGTGGAATGTATTCGTGAGATCAATGAGTGCAAAATAGAATGGTTGCTTTTGTCTTCTATATTTTTCTTGTATGTGTCGTAACGAGAATATCATATCTGTGGTAGACCTATTCCCCCGAAAACCGTACTGTGATTCTGAGTAATCCTGGTCTCTTAGGTCCTGGAGTCTGTGCAGAACAATTCTGGCAAGTATCTTCCCAACGTTAAAGGTCATCTCGTAACCGGTGAGGTCGTTGGGGCACATATGAAGACATCCTCACAACCCCACGCCAACTTTATCTGTCAGCGGCCGCTGCCCGAGTCTTTTCTGTTCGGAGATTGATCCAATCTTTTATGTTGTCCTCCCACCTCTTTTTGAGACGGCCTCTTCGTCGTCTGTCTTGCACCTTTCCTTGGAGGATCGCATTTGTAAGACCATTTGATTTCGATATGTAACCTTGCATTCAAGATAAATAGAGTTGTCCTTGACCAATTGGCAGGCAAGGATAATAAACGTATAAAGCTGGTGATTAATATGGAACACACAACCCAAGAACATAAGCTACTGCCCCAATGGAATTACAAAAAACACACTGGAACCTCTTTTCAACGCTGTCAGACATGTACTGCAGCCAGATTAACAACCGAAATATAAGAATGGGGGAACTAGCCAACAGCTTCAACAAAGCTGTCTTGAGAACTGCCCTCGAATCAATACCCTGAGGAAAGGCAAGATGAGACTACAAACCTTACTGGACACCAGAACTTCAGGAACTGGCAGAACAACTGACATAAGCCAGAGGAAGAGCAGAAAAGAAAAGATCGAAAGAGGCTAACATTTCCTACAAAGCTATTGCAGCAAAGTATAAAATGACACTAAATAGCTCAACGAGAAACAGTTGGATGAAAACAGCATAAGCGCTAAATCTGGGCAAAGGCGGCAGAAAACTATGGAGGCTAGCTAAAGCTCTAAACAACGATGACTGCAGGAACCATGAAACCGCAGTACAACTGAGTGGAAAAATGTTGACCAAAACACATGCAGCTAACGCATTCATAAAAACATTCTCGCAAGCGAGCCAGATTCATATCTTACCTAAAAGAAAACAGGCAAACGCTATAGAGATATATCTTAAAAAAACTCATTAACCTACTCAGAGGAGCATATGACAACCAGCCTGCCCAGAGGAGCAAACGACAACCAATCTGACCACGAAGGAACTTGATGCAGCCATTTAGTCCCTCAAACCAAGAAAGTCACTTGGTAAAGACGGGGTAACCAACGACATGCTTATTAAATTGGGCGGCACTGCAAAGAAAATGCTTCTCGCCATCATGAACTGTAGCTGGAAGCGTGGCATTGTACCTCAAGTGTGGAAAGAAGCACGAATGATTCTCATCCTGAAGAAAAATAAAGATAAACGTGACCCAAATAGCTATAGGCCAATCAGTCTCCTAAGCAAGCTCATATAAAAAATAATAAATCCAAGACTCAGCTGGCACCTCGAAGAAAAACAAATCATCATACCACAACAAGCAGGCTTCAGACAGCACAGGTCCAAGAAAGATCAAGTAATCCACATAGCCAAAGAATTCGAAGATGCGTTTCAGGAAGGAAAACACACTCTGGCTTTATGGGTAGACCTAGAAAAAAGCTTTCGATCACGTATGGAAAGACGGACTGCGTGGGGAAATGCTGCAATATGGAGTATGCGGGAAAATGTACAAGTGGGTCAGCAACTACTTAGGAAATAGAACAACAAGAGTGCAGGTCCAAGGGCATACCAGCAAAACGGAAACTATGGAACAAGGTATTCCCCAGGGTGGTGTCCTCTTCCCTACACCCTTCCTTATTTACATAAATTGCATCGCCAACAACCTCCACAAAAGTACCCACTATTGTCTCTACGCTGATGACCTGACCATGTGGATTACTGAAAAACACATCACTACAGCCAGCACACAAATGCAAGGCTCTGTGGCAACCCTCGAAAGATGGTCCAAGACCTGGTTACTAAAAATAAATGAACAAAAAACGACACATACTATCTTCTTCCTGTGAAACACACGGCAGCAAGTAAAACTCCAATTAAATGGAAAAGAGATACGGCTAGATGAGGCTCCAACCTTCTTAGGAGTTTCCCTAGACCGACGTCTGACCTGGAAAACGCAAATTTTAAAGACCCAGTTTAGGGCGAGGCTACGCATGTCCATCATGAAGAAACTTGCTGGTGCTACACGGGGTTTTGATGGAAACACACTAAAGAAATTATACACAGGCAGAGTGAGACCAGTTTTGGAATATGGCATTGCAATTTTAAAAAAAAAGCACAATTCAGTGGATACCAGCCCACTGCGACATTCCAGGCAACAAGGAGGCGGACAGACTCGCCTGAGAGAGAGGGTTGCTGCTACAGAGTGATACAGAAATCACATATAATGAGACTAAAGCATTTATCAGGGCAACATACAGTACAAAATGGAAAAAAGAGCACCCTGGCCACATAGAAAACGACGCATATCATCATCTCTACAGGCGAGACCAGATGATAATTCTCCGGCTACGCACGGGTCACAACAAACTTAGATGTCATCTGTACAACAAGTTTAAGATTGGCACTACATACCTTTATGTCTGCCGCACCAGCCCCCATGAAAGCATATTTTGCAGCCTGTCCACTGTATACCAACAAAAGAAGTAGCATTTGGCAACAGTCAGTGTTCTTCTACGAAGAGCTGTATGGAAGTGTACAGAGCTTTGATTCGACTGCTGCCTTCGGTAGAGTCATTGTAGTTGAGGTCTGAAGACGAACGAGGAAGAAGAAGAAGAAAGACTTTGGCAAAAAAGATGCAGAAAGCTTGGAAGCGTTTGAAATGTGGTGCTACCGTAGAGTGGAAAAATTGAGTTACACAGAAAGAAGATCCAATAACAATGAATTCAATGATGTGGAAGCCCAACAACAAATTTAACATATGATACGACAACGACAGTTGAATTGGCTGGGTCACAATATGAAACATGACAGTCTTCTACAAATAATACTAGAGGGCAACATTCAAGGAAATATATGACCAGGGCGATCAAAACTCAACCTTACATCTCAAGGACATTAAAGTACCAACTTCGGATGCAATGGAGAGAACTGCAGAGTAACGGGTCAAATGGAGAGACATACTCAGAAAACCTTACAACCAGTCTCCGGACTGCACAACCAGATGATGATGATATCTAACAAAACCTAACAAGATACGCCAGTGTCTGATCTGCAACACTTCATTATGGTTTGTAATCAGAGTTTTCCTTCTCCTAGAGCTGCTTTCCTGGCTTTCGATCCCTATCTGGCAGAAACTACTTGTTTTAAGGCGCCAGTGTCTCGCCTTCCGCCCCTTGTCCAGGTAGTCAAAACAATTGTACCGGTAGAAGGCCAGAAGATGGACTGTTGTTAGAGGCTGAATGAGTCGCGCGTCGTGGGAGCATTTAGTTGCTGTTTAGAGTTCATCCTCAACTCCACCCCCGGCTATGACATTTAGAACCATATATATATATATATATATATATATATATATATATATATATATATATATATATAAATATATATATATATATATATATATATATATACATGTAAGTATGTACCTAACTATGTTTGTGTGTGTGTATATATATATATATATATATATATATATAAATATATATATAAATATATATATACATATATACACATCTATATATATATGTATATATATATATATATATATATATATATATATGTAAATACATATGTATATATATATATATATATGTATATACATATGTATATAAATGTGTATATATATATATATATATATATATATATATATATATATATATATATATACACACACAAACATAGTTAGGTACATACTTACATATATATATATATATATCTTTGCCATTCTCAGTATTATTCTTGTAGGTTTCTGAGACAGAATATTGGTTTTTCACAAAATGTGTTATATGCAGAGCTTGCTCATTTCATTCTCAATGGCTGGTTAACTGGGATTACTATTGATTAATTATATATATGAATAATTAGATCTGAGATCTTTATTCTGGAAATATTACAGACAGCAAATTGGATGGATTTTTTGTCAAGAAAAAAAAACAACACAATTTCGAATGATTATCTATTATTAGGTCACACTGAAGGTAAATTGATCCAATGGACATGAGATATGTGACATAAAATGTCAACGAGTTAGCTTTTTTACCATTTGAAGCAGATTAAATTTCTTATTAACGAAGAGATGTATTTGTAAATATTTCACAGTGATAATCACATGCCCCTTTGCTGGAGATAACAGAGCAGGACAACTGAACTGTAGTATAAAAGTTTCAGCAGTTGAATAGCTTATTCAACCTGTACGGACCACCAAATAGAGACCTATCGCTCTCGAGTATGGAGGTCAGAGACTCCAACTGCATAGTAGTTGGAGATTTCAACAGCCACTCGGAGAGATGGGGATACTCTGACACAGACAGCAGAGGAGACGAAGTGGAAGATTGGGAGATAGATGCAAATCTCTCCCTAATCAATAGGCCGGAGGATAGCCCTAGCTTCTATTAAAGAACATGGCATACCACCTCGACTCCAGATTTGGCCTTCTCCACACAGGACATACACCATAAAATAGACCGCCAGGTGCTAAACCAACTGGCAGGTAGCGACCACAGGCCGATCAGGCTAACCATTGACATGGAAGTAGGCCCACAGGAAACAAAACCGCTCCCACGTTGGAATTACAAACCAGCCGACTGGGACAGTTTTGCAATCCTGACAGATGGGCTGTGGGAAACCATCAACACACGAAACACCAAAAGGAAGCCCATGGTAGAGAGCCTAAGCAAGGCAATAATGCAAGCCGCCACTGAAACCATCCCAAGAGGAGCTAGGAAAAACTATAAGCCCTACAGGAATGATGAGTTGCAGAAAGTGGAAGATGCAGTAACAAATGCTAGGAACATGGCAGAGCGAGAAAAATCCATGGAGGCAAACATCGCCCTCAAAGCCACCGCGGCGAAGTACAAACACACTCTCAAGCAAACAGCAAGAGAAAGCTGGAAAAATAAAACGGAAAGTCTAAACCTGGACAAAGACGGGAACAAGCTATGGAAACTAGTCAGAGCCATGAACGACGAAACTCCGTCAAATAAACAAATTACTATCAAGCAGGGCGAGAACTTGATCACAGGTAAGAAAGCCGTAAACGCCTTTGTCGATCACTATGCCAGAGCAAACCACATCGAGGTCCCTGCAGATAAGCATACAGACATTGGCGAAGAGCTAAGGGGACACGAAAACATGAATACGGCACCTGAAGAGCACATGATGGCCAAACTAACAATGCGCGAAATGGAAGAGGCTATGAGAACACTAAAGAAAAGGAAATCTCCCGGAAAAGACGGGATAACAAACGAAATGCTGATGGGGCTGGGCCAAACAGCGAAGAGGAAACTGCTATCGGTCCTGAACCAAAGCTGGAAAAGGGGAATTGTACCACAGGCATGGAAAGACGCAATACTGGTACCAGTACCAAAAACAGGAAAGGACAAAACAGATCCAAATGGATACAGGCCCATAAGCCTACTGAGCTGTGTCGGCAAGCTGATGGAACGGATGATAAACACCAGACTGATGTGGCATCTGGAAGAAAAACGAATACTAATTCCACAGCAAGCCGGCTTTAGACAGCACAGATCCACTGAGGACCAGGTCATCCTCATAGCCCAGGAGATAGAAGATGCCTACCAGGCACAGAAACACACAGTAGCTGTTTGGGTGGATCTGGAAAAGGCATTTGACAAAGTCTGGAAAGATGGACTTAGAGTCAAGCTAAAAAGAAGTGATGTTTGTGGGAAGATGTACAAGTGGATCAACCACTACCTCAAACAAAGAACGGCCAGAGTCCAAGTACAAGGACAGATGAGCAAAAAGGTGATACTCGAGCAGGGAGTACCCCACGGGGGAGTACTGTCACCCACACTCTTCCTGGTATATGTAAACGATATTACAGAGAATATACCAAGAAGAGTCCATAGCTCAATGTTTGCAGACGATCTGGCTATGTGGACCTCTGAAAAGAATCTCACCATAGCAAGAAATCGGATGCAGACGGCCCTAACATCGCTGGAAGAGTGGGCGAACTCATGGCTGGTCAAAATAAACGAGGAGAAAACCACAGGCACAATATTCTCGCTCTCATTAAAACCCCAAAGTACCAAATTAAGCCTAAATGGCAAATTCCTGCAGCCAAACGACAACCCAACCTATCTGGGAGTCACATTTGATCGGCGTATGACATGGAAAAGTCAGATTGAGAGAAACCGAATGAAAGCCAGAGAAAGAATGGCAATCATGAGGAAACTTGCTGGCACAAGCTGGGGAGCAGACGAAGGCATACTAAAGAAACTGTACACTGGAAGAGTGAGACCAGTTCTCGAGTATGGCATTGCGGCATGGACAACAGCAGCGAAGGCGAACTTCGATAAAGTTAACAAACTTCAAAACCAAGCCATGAGAATTATAACAGGTGGCATGAAGTCAACGCCAATTGTAGAACTTGAAAAGATTAAAAAACTGCAATATATGACCGATAGAAGAGACTGCAGAGCCCAGCTGCAGTCAGAGAAACTCCGAAGACTGACCGACTATCCAATGCACCAGAGGCTAAACAATTTGGGAAATGGGAAACTAAAGCGGAGAAACTTTGCAGAAATAACCAAAGCAAAGATGCACGAAGATCCCATAAACGCACTAACAACACCAAAACCCATCACTACTGTACGAAAACCTACCTGGAGGCAGGATATATTTCCAGAAGTGGTAGAAAATATACCAGGTATTGCAAACAAAAACTGCCAGACTGAAAAAGAAAGGAGAGATACTACCCTAAGCTTCATAACGAAAAGCTACCCAAGCATGGACTGGACCCATGCATACACCGACGGTTCTGTAACAAACACAACACAGAACGGAGGGGCAGGAGCATTCCTGAACCTACCAAATGGCAGAAAAATAACACTGTCATTCGCTACTGGTAAGTACACAAGCAATTTCAGAGCGGAGGCAGAGGCACTGAGGGCGGCAGTGGAAGAAATGGTGACACACAGTGAAAATGAGAGCCATATAGTCCTGCTGACAGATGCTCTCGCCGTAGTCACAGCGCTAAAAAGCCAGAAAATACTGAGCTTAATGACTTAAGAGCAGCACTCTGCAAACTGTGCCAGCAGTCCGCACCAAAAAGGGTAGTGGTACAGTAGGTCCCATCACACTGCAACATCCAAGGCAACGAGGAGGCAGACAGACTGGCAAAAGAAGGTGCAAGACTACCACAAACAGATACCAGTATGACGTACGAAGAGTCAAAACGGCTTATTAAAGCCAGATACATGACCAAATGGGAAACCGAACATACTGGTTACACCAAAAACGATGCCTATTACCAGTTGAACCGAAGAGAGCAGGTCGTTGTCTTCAGACTTCGCACTGGCCACAATAGACTGAGGTACCACCTATTCAACAAATTGAAGATAGGGTGTACCGACGAATGCCCGTGCGGTACTGGTAAAATGACCGCTGAACATCTGCTGCAGAACTGCCCGACATACGAGGATCAGAGAGAACAGATGTGGCCATTACCAGTGGAACTGCAAGACAAGCTCTATGGCAGTGGCGACAGCCTCAGGATGACCGCCGCTTTTTTCGAAAAAATAATGGTTACTGTCTGACTGCGTTCGCAGAAGAAGAAGAAGAAGAATAGCTTATTTTTAAATGTAAGGGGCTTGATTTCACTGATTTCATAAATTGCATCGCCAACAACCTCCACAAAAGTACCCACTATTGTCTCTACGCTGATGACCTGACCATGTGGATTACTGAAAAACACATCACTACAGCCAGCACACAAATGCAAGGCTCTGTGGCAACCCTCGAAAGATGGTCCAAGACCTGGTTACTAAAAATAAATGAACAAAAAACGACACATACTATCTTCTTCCTGTGAAACACACGGCAGCAAGTAAAACTCCAATTAAATGGAAAAGAGATACGGCTAGATGAGGCTCCAACCTTCTTAGGAGTTTCCCTAGACCGACGTCTGACCTGGAAAACGCAAATTTTAAAGACCCAGTTTAGGGCGAGGCTACGCATGTCCATCATGAAGAAACTTGCTGGTGCTACACGGGGTTTTGATGGAAACACACTAAAGAAATTATACACAGGCAGAGTGAGACCAGTTTTGGAATATGGCATTGCAATTTTAAAAAAAAAGCACAATTCAGTGGATACCAGCCCACTGCGACATTCCAGGCAACAAGGAGGCGGACAGACTCGCCTGAGAGAGAGGGTTGCTGCTACAGAGTGATACAGAAATCACATATAATGAGACTAAAGCATTTATCAGGGCAACATACAGTACAAAATGGAAAAAAGAGCACCCTGGCCACATAGAAAACGACGCATATCATCATCTCTACAGGCGAGACCAGATGATAATTCTCCGGCTACGCACGGGTCACAACAAACTTAGATGTCATCTGTACAACAAGTTTAAGATTGGCACTACATACCTTTATGTCTGCCGCACCAGCCCCCATGAAAGCATATTTTGCAGCCTGTCCACTGTATACCAACAAAAGAAGTAGCATTTGGCAACAGTCAGTGTTCTTCTACGAAGAGCTGTATGGAAGTGTACAGAGCTTTGATTCGACTGCTGCCTTCGGTAGAGTCATTGTAGTTGAGGTCTGAAGACGAACGAGGAAGAAGAAGAAGAAAGACTTTGGCAAAAAAGATGCAGAAAGCTTGGAAGCGTTTGAAATGTGGTGCTACCGTAGAGTGGAAAAATTGAGTTACACAGAAAGAAGATCCAATAACAATGAATTCAATGATGTGGAAGCCCAACAACAAATTTAACATATGATACGACAACGACAGTTGAATTGGCTGGGTCACAATATGAAACATGACAGTCTTCTACAAATAATACTAGAGGGCAACATTCAAGGAAATATATGACCAGGGCGATCAAAACTCAACCTTACATCTCAAGGACATTAAAGTACCAACTTCGGATGCAATGGAGAGAACTGCAGAGTAACGGGTCAAATGGAGAGACATACTCAGAAAACCTTACAACCAGTCTCCGGACTGCACAACCAGATGATGATGATATCTAACAAAACCTAACAAGATACGCCAGTGTCTGATCTGCAACACTTCATTATGGTTTGTAATCAGAGTTTTCCTTCTCCTAGAGCTGCTTTCCTGGCTTTCGATCCCTATCTGGCAGAAACTACTTGTTTTAAGGCGCCAGTGTCTCGCCTTCCGCCCCTTGTCCAGGTAGTCAAAACAATTGTACCGGTAGAAGGCCAGAAGATGGACTGTTGTTAGAGGCTGAATGAGTCGCGCGTCGTGGGAGCATTTAGTTGCTGTTTAGAGTTCATCCTCAACTCCACCCCCGGCTATGACATTTAGAACCATATATATATATATATATATATATATATATATATATATATATATATATATATATAAATATATATATATATATATATATATATATATACATGTAAGTATGTACCTAACTATGTTTGTGTGTGTGTATATATATATATATATATATATATATATATAAATATATATATAAATATATATATACATATATACACATCTATATATATATGTATATATATATATATATATATATATATATATATGTAAATACATATGTATATATATATATATATATGTATATACATATGTATATAAATGTGTATATATATATATATATATATATATATATATATATATATATATATATACACACACAAACATAGTTAGGTACATACTTACATATATATATATATATATCTTTGCCATTCTCAGTATTATTCTTGTAGGTTTCTGAGACAGAATATTGGTTTTTCACAAAATGTGTTATATGCAGAGCTTGCTCATTTCATTCTCAATGGCTGGTTAACTGGGATTACTATTGATTAATTATATATATGAATAATTAGATCTGAGATCTTTATTCTGGAAATATTACAGACAGCAAATTGGATGGATTTTTTGTCAAGAAAAAAAAACAACACAATTTCGAATGATTATCTATTATTAGGTCACACTGAAGGTAAATTGATCCAATGGACATGAGATATGTGACATAAAATGTCAACGAGTTAGCTTTTTTACCATTTGAAGCAGATTAAATTTCTTATTAACGAAGAGATGTATTTGTAAATATTTCACAGTGATAATCACATGCCCCTTTGCTGGAGATAACAGAGCAGGACAACTGAACTGTAGTATAAAAGTTTCAGCAGTTGAATAGCTTATTCAACCTGTACGGACCACCAAATAGAGACCTATCGCTCTCGAGTATGGAGGTCAGAGACTCCAACTGCATAGTAGTTGGAGATTTCAACAGCCACTCGGAGAGATGGGGATACTCTGACACAGACAGCAGAGGAGACGAAGTGGAAGATTGGGAGATAGATGCAAATCTCTCCCTAATCAATAGGCCGGAGGATAGCCCTAGCTTCTATTAAAGAACATGGCATACCACCTCGACTCCAGATTTGGCCTTCTCCACACAGGACATACACCATAAAATAGACCGCCAGGTGCTAAACCAACTGGCAGGTAGCGACCACAGGCCGATCAGGCTAACCATTGACATGGAAGTAGGCCCACAGGAAACAAAACCGCTCCCACGTTGGAATTACAAACCAGCCGACTGGGACAGTTTTGCAATCCTGACAGATGGGCTGTGGGAAACCATCAACACACGAAACACCAAAAGGAAGCCCATGGTAGAGAGCCTAAGCAAGGCAATAATGCAAGCCGCCACTGAAACCATCCCAAGAGGAGCTAGGAAAAACTATAAGCCCTACAGGAATGATGAGTTGCAGAAAGTGGAAGATGCAGTAACAAATGCTAGGAACATGGCAGAGCGAGAAAAATCCATGGAGGCAAACATCGCCCTCAAAGCCACCGCGGCGAAGTACAAACACACTCTCAAGCAAACAGCAAGAGAAAGCTGGAAAAATAAAACGGAAAGTCTAAACCTGGACAAAGACGGGAACAAGCTATGGAAACTAGTCAGAGCCATGAACGACGAAACTCCGTCAAATAAACAAATTACTATCAAGCAGGGCGAGAACTTGATCACAGGTAAGAAAGCCGTAAACGCCTTTGTCGATCACTATGCCAGAGCAAACCACATCGAGGTCCCTGCAGATAAGCATACAGACATTGGCGAAGAGCTAAGGGGACACGAAAACATGAATACGGCACCTGAAGAGCACATGATGGCCAAACTAACAATGCGCGAAATGGAAGAGGCTATGAGAACACTAAAGAAAAGGAAATCTCCCGGAAAAGACGGGATAACAAACGAAATGCTGATGGGGCTGGGCCAAACAGCGAAGAGGAAACTGCTATCGGTCCTGAACCAAAGCTGGAAAAGGGGAATTGTACCACAGGCATGGAAAGACGCAATACTGGTACCAGTACCAAAAACAGGAAAGGACAAAACAGATCCAAATGGATACAGGCCCATAAGCCTACTGAGCTGTGTCGGCAAGCTGATGGAACGGATGATAAACACCAGACTGATGTGGCATCTGGAAGAAAAACGAATACTAATTCCACAGCAAGCCGGCTTTAGACAGCACAGATCCACTGAGGACCAGGTCATCCTCATAGCCCAGGAGATAGAAGATGCCTACCAGGCACAGAAACACACAGTAGCTGTTTGGGTGGATCTGGAAAAGGCATTTGACAAAGTCTGGAAAGATGGACTTAGAGTCAAGCTAAAAAGAAGTGATGTTTGTGGGAAGATGTACAAGTGGATCAACCACTACCTCAAACAAAGAACGGCCAGAGTCCAAGTACAAGGACAGATGAGCAAAAAGGTGATACTCGAGCAGGGAGTACCCCACGGGGGAGTACTGTCACCCACACTCTTCCTGGTATATGTAAACGATATTACAGAGAATATACCAAGAAGAGTCCATAGCTCAATGTTTGCAGACGATCTGGCTATGTGGACCTCTGAAAAGAATCTCACCATAGCAAGAAATCGGATGCAGACGGCCCTAACATCGCTGGAAGAGTGGGCGAACTCATGGCTGGTCAAAATAAACGAGGAGAAAACCACAGGCACAATATTCTCGCTCTCATTAAAACCCCAAAGTACCAAATTAAGCCTAAATGGCAAATTCCTGCAGCCAAACGACAACCCAACCTATCTGGGAGTCACATTTGATCGGCGTATGACATGGAAAAGTCAGATTGAGAGAAACCGAATGAAAGCCAGAGAAAGAATGGCAATCATGAGGAAACTTGCTGGCACAAGCTGGGGAGCAGACGAAGGCATACTAAAGAAACTGTACACTGGAAGAGTGAGACCAGTTCTCGAGTATGGCATTGCGGCATGGACAACAGCAGCGAAGGCGAACTTCGATAAAGTTAACAAACTTCAAAACCAAGCCATGAGAATTATAACAGGTGGCATGAAGTCAACGCCAATTGTAGAACTTGAAAAGATTAAAAAACTGCAATATATGACCGATAGAAGAGACTGCAGAGCCCAGCTGCAGTCAGAGAAACTCCGAAGACTGACCGACTATCCAATGCACCAGAGGCTAAACAATTTGGGAAATGGGAAACTAAAGCGGAGAAACTTTGCAGAAATAACCAAAGCAAAGATGCACGAAGATCCCATAAACGCACTAACAACACCAAAACCCATCACTACTGTACGAAAACCTACCTGGAGGCAGGATATATTTCCAGAAGTGGTAGAAAATATACCAGGTATTGCAAACAAAAACTGCCAGACTGAAAAAGAAAGGAGAGATACTACCCTAAGCTTCATAACGAAAAGCTACCCAAGCATGGACTGGACCCATGCATACACCGACGGTTCTGTAACAAACACAACACAGAACGGAGGGGCAGGAGCATTCCTGAACCTACCAAATGGCAGAAAAATAACACTGTCATTCGCTACTGGTAAGTACACAAGCAATTTCAGAGCGGAGGCAGAGGCACTGAGGGCGGCAGTGGAAGAAATGGTGACACACAGTGAAAATGAGAGCCATATAGTCCTGCTGACAGATGCTCTCGCCGTAGTCACAGCGCTAAAAAGCCAGAAAATACTGAGCTTAATGACTTAAGAGCAGCACTCTGCAAACTGTGCCAGCAGTCCGCACCAAAAAGGGTAGTGGTACAGTAGGTCCCATCACACTGCAACATCCAAGGCAACGAGGAGGCAGACAGACTGGCAAAAGAAGGTGCAAGACTACCACAAACAGATACCAGTATGACGTACGAAGAGTCAAAACGGCTTATTAAAGCCAGATACATGACCAAATGGGAAACCGAACATACTGGTTACACCAAAAACGATGCCTATTACCAGTTGAACCGAAGAGAGCAGGTCGTTGTCTTCAGACTTCGCACTGGCCACAATAGACTGAGGTACCACCTATTCAACAAATTGAAGATAGGGTGTACCGACGAATGCCCGTGCGGTACTGGTAAAATGACCGCTGAACATCTGCTGCAGAACTGCCCGACATACGAGGATCAGAGAGAACAGATGTGGCCATTACCAGTGGAACTGCAAGACAAGCTCTATGGCAGTGGCGACAGCCTCAGGATGACCGCCGCTTTTTTCGAAAAAATAATGGTTACTGTCTGACTGCGTTCGCAGAAGAAGAAGAAGAAGAATAGCTTATTTTTAAATGTAAGGGGCTTGATTTCACTGAAATAAAAGTACAGCATAAACTTACAATGTAAAAGCAAATAAATGGTTTCGTTCAGACTTCTTGTACACACATTCACATGCTGTAGTTGACAAACCTAGATAATGAAGCAGAACGAAAAGGAAAACAAGTGATCAGCATTTTTTATAAATTGCAATTTGTTGGTACAATTTGACAATGTAATTATTCACGAGTCTTATCCCTTCGAAAATGAGTTTGTAGTTGTCGCTGTCGATCTATTCATAATTTGTATCAATCATGTGAGCTGCTCACATAGAATAATGATATACTGGCATATATTTCCATTGTTCTGCACTTGGTGTTATTCCGCTTTCTAATTCATCTTCTACCATGTAGCTTTCAAAGCAGTGCATTTCTGGATAAATTGTTTAGTTCGTTCACCTGAAAGAAGACGTTTGCATCTCGGTGATCACGTATCTGTTTGTTTTTGGGTTTTTTTTGCGTTTGCCTTATTTCTCTATTTCCAAAGGCGGGTGTGCGTTGCACTATGGTTTTTATTTTGAGCCTGTCGGCCCAGTGCATCCGACTTCAGCATGAATTTTATGTAAGGGTCTGCTTCCTCCTGCATTTTCTAAGGGTTTGCTGGTTGTGAGCCGTGCCACTTAACCACTAGGCCACGCCGTCCCCACGTATCTGTTATTTGTATTAGAGAGTTTATATCAATCAATACTCTCTGAAAGTCACTTGTTCTCAGTCTATTTTGCATTGCAAATGTTGCACATTGTTTATCCTGATGAGGCTTGTAACTGGCTGCGTGTGCACATCCTTACAATCTTCTTCTTCTGCTTCTTCTTCATACGCTGTCAATCTTATATATCGTACAAACAAATTGCTTGATAATACCTAATAGTATATTACTAGCAATAGATTCCCATCACAAGCGAATATGGCGACATCATCTGACGTGGGATGTGAGATGTGTTTTCATACGACAACAGAGACCAATCATGTTACAGCAGACTTTATCAAACCTGACGGACTCATGTAAAGAGTCGGCTGTTAAGTCTTGCGTTTTCCTCTTTCTGGTAGCAGGCCTGCTCTGAGCACGCGCGATTGGGTTACGCTCTGTGATCTGAGCACTGTTGGTGACATGCCAGGTGAAGAGATTCTGCAAAAGCAACACCAATGAGTTGAAATTAATGTTGAAACATTTTAGAGACGCTTTCAAGTAGTCTATCGTTTCTTCTGACCTAATGAACGTTACCTGTTCATATCGAATAACATGTTCTCGGAGATACGCTCATCTGGCGGGAGAACATCATGTTCCGCCCATCTTATCTGATGCTCAAGATACTAGTCTTACTCCAAATATAACAATTTCAAATTTGGATTTCACATACATTATTAAAATCATACATTAAAACTTCATTGCAAAGGGTAAAACATGACCAGTCACATTATTTAACTGTGCAAACTACTTTCTACCCTTTCGCACTGTGGCAATCAAATTGTCAATGTGTCGTGCAGATCATAATGATGAACTAATAAACTTTATAGGAGACAGGTTGTGTCGGATCGAGGTTTGAGCCTACGCTTGTCTTGTGTATGGTGAGATATACTAGCATTTTCTGGCAAGTTACTTACAACGCGTTACTCCAAGCTGAATTTTACAAATGTACGTCTTTTATTCTAGGGCTTTGCCGGAGAGATCAACATTCAATATGGAAGTTTTCAAAGAATAACAAATCCTACATGCGTTCATGGGAAACGATTTGAACAGAAATATCTTTAGCATTCTGTGATAGCAAATTCGTTACAAAAGTTTCATTTGAAAGTGTCTTGCTGTTTTCCAATGACTTGGATTCCACGTGTTTGCCATTTTCTTAGTTGAATTTTTGGTCACTATTATCTAGATAAATAATTGACTAGCTTTTCCATTTAGCAATAATTTAAAAATATTTTATCAGTTTGGAGTTAAGTGGCTGCAAAAAATATGGAACCAGTATTCCAGTACAGCTGCATTCTTTATATTGGAATGGATGTTCTTCCTAATGTTTATTCCATCACGATATTGGGCAGCGTACATTCAGGAATATATCACATTGTTCTCGGCTATTATGTCTACATAAGCCTCGTCCCACTAGTGCAGCTCCAAGAATATACTCCAGGATCTACTGGCGGGCATATTTGTGACCTTCATTTGTCGTAACGACATACATTAAATAGTAAGTTGACATGTCTCTTGGTCTATCTTTAGGATATTGTAGATTGAGTTTTTAATGCATGGGACACACTTGTGTGTACGCCTCCCATTCATCTTTAACTGTATGTGTCGAAACAATAAAATAAATGTATGATTACCTATTCCAGTTTTGTAAGTTCAACCAAGGGTTTAAGGAAATTTGTGATTTCACTTCATTTCGTGTTCTCTTCATAAAAATAGTATGCATCACTAGTGAATCCGTGTAGAGATCATCGTTAAAATTGTACACAATAACAGAAGTAATAACGTTTTAGCAATGAAAGTATATTTGTTATAATAACATTAATCATTTTCATATTCCAAACTTAATGAAAAGAAATAACAAAAAGTTAATTATGATGTAAAGAAAAATAAACAGTATACAGTATCTCTTTTCACATTTTCAATAGTGGTAGTATAGGTTTGTGCGTACTTAAATTCAAATATCAAGATGAAACAGTTTTCGTTGAAACCGTGTGGAAAAAGTCCACCATTTTGAAAATAGAAAATATTCAGTGTTAAAGACGAAACTGCCAATTTACACATTTACTTGATAAACATATCTTTTTTTCTAAATGAAATTAGCTGTGGCGATATTTGCATTGCTAGAACGTTGCTTTTTGGTTTGGAATTAAATACGAATCAGCTTCAATTGAAAACCCTAAACAAATGTTTTGGTAAATTTGGTAACTGGACCTAATCATTGGACCTGAAGGTCTTTCCACCAAATGCTTCTTTTAGTCCACCAAAGAAGTGGAGATCACTTAGGGCTAGGTCTGGCGCGGACGGTAGATGTGGGAGCCACTGTAAGTGGAGTTCATCGTTGGTTGCATCCGTTGAACGGCTAGAATGAACATTGTCATGTTACCAAAGGGCACCTTTACTTAGAAGTCAACGTCGTTTGGATGTGATTGCTGTTTGAAGATGGTTCATGAGAAGATCTGTATACGTGGCACTAGTCACTCTTTGTTTAACCAAAAAGAGAGCCAGCATAACCTTTCATGCAGATTGATGCGATCGAAACTTCTTCGGTTCCAGTGAGGAGAGATGGCGCCATTCGTTGCTCGCTCTCTTCGTTTCAAGCGCGTGGTAGTGAGCCCAGGTGAGCTCCAGTAATAGTTCTAGTTGGGAAGCTTTATCCTTCGATTTCAAAACGCAGGAAACAGAAAATTCCTGACAAGCATCTACACGTCGCTATTTCAGTTCAGTAGTAAGCTGCGGTATCACCTACATTGCAATAACTTTACAGTACTGTAGCAATCATGGATGACGTGGTGTGCTTAACCTTAACTGATAACCAAATGTGAGACAATTTCCTTCGGTCAATTGGCGAATTTCCTTTACGAGGCAGTCAACGGCTGCAATCGACTGTCGTTCAACTAATGCGTGTGCCTGATCTGGTCGTGAACAGTATGTCACATAACGCACGACGTTTAGAAACTTCCGACTACACTCATATACGTTTTAGAGTGAAAGACATTGATCCCCGAACTGGACTTTCATTACCGATAAGTTCTATAAGAACAGATATTGAACATGAGTGGGAGAGTTTAAAACAGTTGAAGGAAAGATAAAAGAGGAATGTGTTCCATGTAGGGAGGTAATCACCAAACGTAAAAAAGTGGGTAACTAAATTTTAGCAGATATAGGAGTGATCCCCATATTAGAAAAAGGTAAATAATCAGATCAAGCAATTTATAGACCGATGAGTTTAGCGAGCATAATCTGTAAATCATTAGAATCAATAATCAAAGAAAACATTTTAATGGAATTAGACACGTTTAACCTAATCAGAAATAGTCAGCATTGGTTTGCTAGATGGAGATCGTATTTACGAAATCTATTAGAATACATGGATGAGGTTACTAAAATGATAGATTAAGGGGACCTAGTGGATGTTATTAATCTAAATGTTGCAAAGGCCTTTGATAGAGTACCGTATCAAAGATTATCTAGAAAGTTAAAATCACATGGGATAGGTGGGTATGTTGCCAAATGGATTGAAAATTGGTTAACCGGAAAAAGAGAGTGCACATAAACACCGAGTACTCTGAGTATTGTGAAGTAAAAATGTGAGTGTCAAAGGGCTCGGTTTTGGGACACATTTTGTTCTTGATATTTACATAAACGAATTGAATATTGGTGTGGAATCCATGGTTGCAAAATTCGCCGACGGCACAAAACTACGCAGCAGTGTCTCAGCTAATACAGAAGTGGATATAATGATGTCCGATTTAGATACAATTCATTAATGGTCTGTAAGCTGCAAATATAGTTTATTGTGGGTATATCCAAAATGGAACATAATTACAGAATGGGCGAGAACAATATTAGAAAGATAGAAAAGGAAAATGACCTATAGGTTATACTAGATCATACTGGTAAGATGAGTGAGCATTCCAGGTAACAGTGAAAAAGGCAAATGCAAAGGTAGGTAATGTAAAAAGAAATATTAAACAAGGAAGTGCTAGTCAAACTGTATTAGTTAGATCTATATCGGAGGACTGTGTACAAGTGTAGAGTCCTTTTCAGAGACGGGATACAAAAAAAAAAGAGCGACAGAACTGATAGTTGGATTCCATAATTATAGTTATGTCCAAATACTCTACAGTGTCTAGAAAAGAGAAGAATTCGAGGTGACTTAATACAGGTCTATAAGATTATCATTGAAACGGATTTATTAGACTATAACAAGTTTTCTTTCTTCAAAATGCAACCACCTACAAGAACAAGAGGGCATATCTACAAATCAACTAAAGATGGTACCAGATTAGACATTAGGAAATATTTTTTTTTAGTCAGAGAGTGGTGAATGCGTGTAATGCATTGCCACAAGAAGAAGTGGAGGGAAGGACAATTAATGCATTTAAGAATATATTGGATGCGCATAGCTTTTAGAGCAAGGTAATGCAAATGAAACTGGTTGTATTCAGACTCTATGAGAACACTAAAGAAAAGGAAATCTCCCGGAAAAGACGGGATAACAAACGAAATGCTGATGGGGCTGGGCCAAACAGCGAAGAAGAAACTGCTATCGGTCCTGAACCAAAGCTGGAAAAGGGGAATTGTACCACAGGCATGGAAAGACGCAATACTGGTACCAGTACCAAAAACAGGAAAGGACAAAACAGATCCAAATGGATACAGGCCCATAAGCCTGCTGAGCTGTGTCGGCAAGCTGATGGAACGGATGATAAACACCAGACTGATGTGGCATCTGGAAGAAAAACGAATACTAATTCCACAGCAAGCCGGCTTTAGACAGCACAGATCCACTGAGGACCAGGTCATCCTCATAGCCCAGGAGATAGAAGATGCCTACCAGGCACAGCAACACACAGTAGCTGTTTGGGTGGATCTGGAAAAGGCATTTGACAAAGTCTGGAAAGATGGACTTAGAGTCAAGCTAAGAAGAAGTGATGTCTGTGGGAAGATGTACAAGTGGATCAACCACTACCTCAAACAAAGAACGGCCAGAGTCCAAGTACAAGGGTAGATGAGCAAAAAGGTGACACTCGAGCAGAGAGTACCCCAAGGGGGAGTATTGTCACCCACACTCTTCCTGGTATATATAAACGATATTACAGAGAATATACCAAGAAGAGTCCATAGCTCAATGTTTGCAGACGATCTGGCTATGTGGACCTCTGTAAAGAATCTCACCATAGCAAAAAATCGGATGCAGACGGCCCTAACATCGCTGGAAGAGTGGGCGAACTCATGGCTGGTCAAAATAAACGAGGAGAAAACCACATGCACAATATTTTCGCTTTCATTAGAACCCCAAAGTACCAAATTAAGTCTAAATGGCAAAATCCTGCAGCCAAACGACAACCCAACCTATCTGGGAGTCACATTTGATCGGCGCATGACATGGAAAAGTCAGATCGAGAGAAACCGAATGAGAGCCAGAGAAAGAATGGCAATCATGAGGAAACTTGCTGGCACAAGCTGGGGAGCAGAAGAAGGCATACTAAAGAAACTGTACACTGGAAGAGTGAGACCAGTTCTCGAATATGGCATTGCGGCATGGACAACAGCAGCGAAGGCGAACTTCGATAAAGTTTACAAACTTCAAAACCAAGCCATGAGAATTATAACAGGTGGCATGAAGTCAACGCCAATTGTAGAACTTGAAAAGATTACAAAACTGCAATCCATGACCGATAGAAGAGACTGCAGAGCCCAGCTGCAGTCAGAGAAACTCCGAAGACTGACCGACCATCCAATGCACCAGAGACTAAACAATTTGGGAAATGGGAAACTAAAGCGGAGAAACTTTGCAGAAATAGCCAAAGCAAAGATGCACGAAGATCGCATAAACGCACTAACAACACCAAAACCCATCACTACTGTACGAAAACCTACCTGGAGGCAGGATATATTTCCAGAGGTGGTAGAAAATATACCAGGTGTTGCAAACAAAAACTGCCAGACTGAAAAAGAAAGGAGAGATACTACCCTAAGCTTCATAACGAAAAGCTACCCAAGCATGGACTGGACCCATGCATACACCGACGGTTCTGTAACAAACACAACACAGAACGGAGGGGCAGGAGCATTCCTGAACCTACCAAATGGCAGAAAAATAACACTGTCATTCGCTACTGGTAAGTACACAAGCAATTTCAGAGCGGAGGCAGAGGCACTGAGGGCGGCAGTGGAAGAAATGGTGACACATAGCGAAAATGAGAGCCATATAGTCCTGCTGACAGATGCTCTCGCCGTAGTCACAGCGCTAAAAAGCCAGAAAAACACTGAGCTTAATGACTTAAGAGCAGCACTCTGCAAACTGTGCCAGCAGTCCGCACCAAAAAGGGTAGTGGTACAATGGGTTCCGTCACACTGCAACATCCAAGGCAACGAGGATGCAGACAGACTGACAAAAGAAGGTGCAAAACTACCACAAACAGATTCCAGTATGACGTACGAAGAGTCAAAACGGCTTATCAAAGCCAGATACTTGACCAAATGGGAAACCGAACATACTGGTTACACCAAAAACGATGCCTATTACCAGTTGAACCGAAGAGAGCAGGTCGTTGTCTTCAGACTTCGCACTGGCCACAACAGACTGAGGTACCACCTATTCAACAAATTGAAGATAGGTGGTACCGACGAATGCCCGTGCGGTACCGGTAAAATGACCGCTGAACATCTGCTGCAGAACTGCCCGACATACGAGGATCAGAGAGAGAAGATGTGGCCATTACCAGTGGAGCTGCAAGACAAGCTCTATGGCAGTGGCGACAGCCTCAGGATGACCACCGCTTTTTTCGAAAAAATAATGGTTACTGTCTGACTGCGTACGCAGAAGAAGAAGAAGAAGTATTCAGACTCTACAGAGTCTTCTAAACCAGTATAAAGACGAGACGTTTAAAGTTAAGTTTCATCTTTTTCGTTTCTAAATCAAAAGGATACCATAACGCTGCTCTTGTTTGGTGATGTCAACTATTCGCCGGCCATCGTTTAACTGCAATTCTGACATCATAATATTTGTCTACACCGTGATAGTACGTGCAGAACACTCTTGACATACGTAACAATTTGTTAAAAATGTTGAGTAAAGAAACAACAAAATCTGCAATGAAACAAAATTTAAATAATTTCTTTATGAACATAACAAACACATTTAAATGCTAAATAGCTGCCATCAATAAATATTAATTTCTTACCAAGTGTTTTGGAAACATTTTTCTTTTAACTTTTAACCAATGCATCATCGTGTCCTTCATAAACAGGTATGGAAAATAATTACCACTTTTAGCACATTGAGATGCTTATGTTTCTTTTAAATAGCCGTAGATTGTAAGAAATAACCCATCGATTATATAATCTCCAATTTGAACAGGAGTTTTTATTCTTCTTGTGAAAATAATTTAGACGTAAACATTTCACGCAGTTGAATCTATGAGCTTATTGACGGAACTTTTTTGTAACATTCATCTTCTCTCACGTTCGTTGATCGGTTATGAGTGTACCGCAGGGCCATTAAATCATACTTTATTTCACAGTCTAATATAATAAAAGAAAACTTGTCTTGGATTAGGATATATATTTAGTATCTCATCTCTAACATATTTATCACTATACTATTGTGTATTTCTTTCAAAGTGATTATAAAATTTGCGGAATTCGAGCATTCAGGCTTTTAAAATTCAATCTTACACACAAATATATATATATATATATATATATATATATATATATATATATATATATATATATATATATATATATATGAATATATGAGGGACGTTCATATCAGATATGGATTTTTTAATTTTCATTCTACCTGTACAGGTTATAGCGTGCTGGAATAACTTTCAATAGTTAAAGTCATTTGTGTCCTATTATAGCTAGGTGGTTCCCTTGTCATATGCCAGTCACGTGACATATACATAGAAATGGCGCACAACAATGTAAGTGCTTGCATAGAACAGCGTGTTGTGATAAGAGGCAGGAAACCTATGGAAATTACAGAAGACACAATACGGTAATGAGACACTCATCCCACAGTGAGACATTTGAATTATGTAAACGTTTTAGAGAAAATCGCACACCCTGAGTGTTGATCCCGGTAGTGGTATCGCTCAACCCACAACAGTTATTGATGTGAATATCCAGATTGTAGAACGCCTTATCTTGGAAAATCGACGCATAACCTGTCGCGAAAGTCAACAAGAGGCAAGTAATTCTCTGGGTAAGGTGAACACTACTATTCATAACGATTTGAAGTTTCCGAAGGTTAGCGCACATTGGGTTTGATCACAAAGGGCGTCCTGCTCCTGCAAGATACCGCTTAACATCATACGGTTCAACGCACTATGGCCCATCTGTTGCAGCTCGGCTGGGAGTATTGCCACATCCACCTTACAGCTCAAACTTCGCTCCAAGCAATTTCCACCTGTTTGGACCCCTAGAAGAATTCCCAGGAGGTTAGCATTTCAGCAATAATAGCGAAGGGAAACTGGGGGTCCTGGATTGGTTCAGACTTACTGACAAATCTGTATGCGCTGCTGAAGATTTTCAAGCATGACTTAAACGCAGGGATAAGTGGATAAACGTTGCAGGAGATTATATTAAAATGTAAATGCATTTTGAGTACTTAAGAATTTGTTTACATCCCTTAGAAAAACGAAAGTAATTTGAACGCTCCTTGTGTGCATATATATATATATATATATATATATATTTATATATATGCATATAAATATATGTATAAACATATATATATATATATATATATATATATATATGTGTGTGTGTGTGTATGTGTATGTATAGATGTGTAATTAAAACATTTCAAACAAATTTAGTATTTCAAGTTCGTTTTAACTAGTGTTTTTGACTAAGAAGTTTGGTACACCTAGATAAGGTGGTTGCAGAAAGAAAAGGACAATATGGTGGAATGAATGAATGAAAGAAGCAATCAAAGACAAGAACATGTTTTAAAAGAAATGTCGTCGATCTCAGAAAAAAGAAGACTATACCTCTTATAAGGAGATTAAGGAGATAAATGTTCATAAAGTGATTGGCAGAAATACTGAGTAAGCTATTTTCAATATCTCCCAGAGATTTTTACAGAAAAATAAGTGCTCTGTAGTTGAGAGATGAACAATATAGTCCTTATACAATTGTCAATAGCAAAGACGTGCAATCACTCTTTGAACCTTTAAAGATATGAGCCAGATGGCAGGAGTATTTTACAGACTTACTTGTCCGAAATGTAGACGCAAATATCGTTATAGGATCTGCCCAACACAATTCATTGGTACAAATTCCGAAAAATATTGCGCCTATCTACATATTACTATTCGAGCAAGAAGTCGGAAAGGCAATTAGAATATGGTCCCAGATGTAAATAAGAAATCTGCAGATGTCATAAAAGCTTGTCACAATGTACGGGTAACGGGTAAGATGGCTCACGAAGATCTTTAATCAAGCGTGGATTGAAGGGTATGTTCCTGGTGATTGACAAAGATCGGTGGTGGTACCTATTTGAAAAAACAAGGGCACCAGAAAGGTTGTAATTCTTCTAGGTGCATGTCCCTTCTTAGCCACGTGGACACATTGTGTGCACGGGCTCTTGAGCAGCGAGTTCAGCTATTGTGGATCATCTGCTCAGTGCTTCACAATCTCGATTTCAGATACGGAGAGGATGTACGGATGCTGTATGGGGATGTACGGATGCTGTATGGGGATGTACGGATGCTGTATGGGGATGTACGGATGCTGTATTTGCGCTCAGACAGTTAAGTGAACAATTCATAACATTCCAGACAAAACTCGACGTGGCCTTCATTAGTCATGAAAAGGCAATTGATCGGAAAAACCGATGTCGGATTTTGGAGATAATGGCGGAATATGATGTAGGTGGTCAACTACTGGATGGGGACGGCGTCGGCTAGTGGTTAAGTGATACGCTCACAACCGAAGGTGCTGGGTTCGATCCCCATCACAGCACCAGCCGTTTCCCCGGGGAAGCAGACCCTTACATACAATACATGCTGAAGTCGGATGCAGTGGGTCGACAGGTTTAAAAAAACCCACAGTGCAACGCACATCGCCTTGGGGGAATAGATAAATAAGGCAAACGCAAAACAAAATCAAAGACGTATTGGATGACATTCTTGCCATGTAAGCAAAAAGTGAAGGATGGAGTAAGAACGAATGTAGGTATGACAAATTGGCTTCCAGTTATGGGTGGTGTACGACATGGACGTGTTCTGTCTCCACTTTTGTTCATCATTTATATGTATAAAATTACACAGTTGGCTAACCCTCACGATTAGTCCCTAAATGAACTTGCATACTATTGATCATGTCATCTTTTACCAACATGGATAAAACCTACAACACCACCTGAACTTTCTCCATTTTGCTAGTAATAAATATATCATGAAGATCAACAGAGACAAGACGCAAGTCTTTGTTACTATCGCGTGAACTAGTGCAGAGAATTTTCTACATCAGTGACATTGATATAAAGCAAGTACGGGAGATCAACTATCTAGGTAGTATGTTTGCTGATGACGGAGGAGTGGACAGAGACATTGCATATACAATTCAGAACGAGTTCAGTGTCCACCATCAAACTTAATCAATTTTTAAACACCCTAGAGTGCTTCTTTTAACTATGAGGAGGTTGATAAATGCTCTATTTAAACACCCTATAGTGCTTCTTTTAACTAAGAGGAGGTTGATAAATGCTCTATTTAAACACCCTAGAGTGCTTCTTTTAACTATGAGAAGGTTAATAAATGCTCTATTTATTCCTACATTGTGTTACCAATGTCATTCTGAGTCCTTACTAGAAACACATAAGAGTAAGATCCACAACTGGGAGATTCGGTGTGTGAGAAGTGCACCAGGAAAGACAATCCGTGACTGAATTCGCAAAACCACACTGAGGCAGATAGTGGCGAAAAACCCAGTTAGTATCTGCATTGAAGCACAAATCAAGTAGTTTGGTCGTTAGTCAGAATGCATTGTGACAAGCTTGTATCAAGAGAATGTTATATGCAAGCTTCCGGTCGACAAGCAGACTTTGACGTCATTTGATCGAGGATGTATCTGACACTCTCAGGAAGTTACACCTAACGACAGCTCAACCCTCGCAATTGACAATAACAAGAAATATACGCATCCAGCCTCTCTGCGACGACGTATGGCAAGAACAGAAGGACAACATAAGAAGGAAGAAGAAGTATGTAACCCGGCTTGCTATCTTGGTTTGAATATAATGAACAATCTGATAAATTTGTCCATGACACTAAAACAATAGGGTTCAATACAGACCATGCAGTGACTGACACTCATGGAAGCTAAAACGTATGCTGGATTATATTGTCTCTGTATGTGTTGTATAATGTTTAACCTCGGATACATTTTGTATTAATAACTTTTTGAGCAATCTAGGTACACCTGATAGATCGCAAAGGAAGCAATGCTGTCATGAAAACATTTACAACAATAATTGCCTCACTTGTCCAACAAAATAAACCACAATACACGAAAAACAGGAACACGAGCAAAGACATCCAATGTTTGTACATTGTGAACAAGATTCAAATTCAGACATAGCTTCCTGAAAGTAAGAAATCCCATACCAATTAGCCCTGGAAGCCGCCGTATCGAAAGAAGACACGAATGGACGCAAGTCCCAGAGATTCATCTTCTGGAGGATCCTGCCCCCGGACATCATCTACCATACACAACATGGAAGTCCATAAACAGGCTTCGAATTGGTGTTTTACGGTGCAAGTAGACATGACAAGATGGGGGTTCCCATGTGTATTCACTGGGACGGCAATATAGCTCTTAGAATATTTTATGACATGTCAATACCTCAAGGAAACATGCAATTGGTGCGATATGCCAGAGGCAAAGGCCAAGGTAATCCATGGCGCTGAATACTGGATTCATGTTATGTGACTTGGTACTTGGACACGGAAAGATAGTAAAAATGTAAGTTCCACAATAATTTCAGGTCTGCATCATACCTCCACAGCCATGTTCTTGGTATCAAATTTAGCTATAGAATTGTCCGCTTTATGTTTAAAATGAAACCTATTAGTGCTTGGTTTTCTTCTTGTTTGTTATGTTTCTTTCTGTGCTGGTCATACTTGTTTTTATCTGCAAATTATAATCATTTTCCATAATAATTGTTAACCATAATATAGCAATTTATTTTATAATTATTACTAAAATATAATTAACATATCTTGTAATTGTTCGTTTGTCTTTTTGTTGCTTATTCTCACATTCTCTGCGATCTGAATCCATTCCATTTCTTTCCAGTTTTCTTTTCGCTGTTTGTTCAACGGCTTCATTTTCACTATCATTTCTTCAACGTGCATTATATATGTTTTCATTAGCTTGATCTACAGGGAAATAATTACCAGCTTAATTTTATATTTACTTATTTATATTGAGTAACTAGTCCAGATATTAATTAGAGGTTAAAATAACGGAAATACGTCATTATTATAGCCAAAAATGATAAAATATAAGCAACTCATGGCAGGATTTGTTCTTTACTTTGATGGTCACAACGTCTTCCTGTTATTACTTATTTGTATATTGTATAGCTTCTTATAAAACGATTCTGAAAACGAAAAACAATATTTAAAAAATGGTAAAATGTAGGTCTGGCTAGAAAAATGTAATAGTTTTTCTGATATAAGAAATATATCCTGAGTGGTCTGCCGGAGTCTTTGTGTATGGTAAGGGCACGAATAGCAGCTCTGCCCCAATAAAAAGCATGTCGAAAGACGTGACTAACTGTGTGACATGGCATAATACCGACCATGATTAGAGCAACATAGATGGTGCCTAACTGACTGTTGGTCTACTTTGTTCTAGTGTTTGAGTCTATGAAGTTGGATTTGCACATCGGTTAACCATGCTCCGTGGCATGTATCCCAACATATCGAAGTAATAAGCTGCTCGAGCCCAGCGCGTTAAGCAGAAAATCCTCCTCCCGGTTACACCCAGCTCACGCCAAACCCGATACCTGAACAGGGGCATTCACTCCTGTAGAAGTACAGAACGACTAAAACTGAGACTAAGATATAACAAATCTAACTCATAGTTGTTACAGTAATTGTATACAATGCCCAATTCATACTATATATTACAAGCGTATTTATGAGAATAATTTGAACCCCTGATATGTTCATGTAATGTAACACTAAGGAATTCTACTATAATCTGGAAAGCAAATTAATAAAATTAGTGAACAGGAAAGCCGTTTTTGTTAAATATCGTATCACCGGACAAAAGGAAATACGCAATACAGCTTCCCTTATTGGGTCATATAGGCCAGCACATATTATCCGGTCTCCCCATTATGCATGAGTAGGCATGGCGATCCAGAACAGAGCCATTTAATTCAAAACGTGTTTATTTTTCAATGACACAAACAGTTCCATTCCATGTCGAACACTTTCATTGAGACTAAGCATTGTCATTCAAATCGGAAATACCAACTAATACACTCGGAGAACGTGGACACACTTTTCATTAGAAATACATTCTTCTTCGCTTTTCGTTCTCAAGTAATAGCACTTATCATTGTCATAAACTTGGAGGTCTGCATCCGGATTCTCTCGTCCCCATACAAGTTACCGTGCAAAAGGGATAGGTGGAGCAATTTCCTCACTCTGCTCATTTAATTTAGCTGACTGGCCTAGACAACATGTTCCCCGGTTTGTTTGTTCTCCCTGCTTGAGAAAATTTCCGTTTCCACAATTTGTAATTTGGTGAACATATGTGTTTCAGTCTTCTGTAGTATTTTTGCTGTCTATATACTGCAACATAATACCTTTTTGCTAGATGGCATATTTTATTGGTGTTGTCCGCAGATCAAATTTGTCGCCTCTTGCGATTTGACCTACAGGTGAACAATACGATTTTGAATTCCTTCCAAATGTTGATGCAGATAATGTAATTCACGACTTTAATCCCATTATGTACACATTGATGCGCGTAGTGCTCTTACACATTAAAATCGTGTTATCTAATAATGTGAACACTCATATGCAGGAACCATTTCAAATTTGGATTTTACAGACAGTATTCCAATCATACACCACGATAATACAATACGAGAGAACCGAGAATTGCCTTAAATCTTGAAACTTTCTAACTGTTCACACTGTGGCCTTCAAAGTAGGTCTGGCACAAATAATCGAAGTTAATTATCCTGAATTACACCAAAAACGTAGACGGGGAGACTATGACGATACTACGAGAAGGAGGGCATTTGGATCCATATTATATATAATGGAACAATCCTATGCTTAGCTTGATCGTGGTGTCGTATATTGAGTCCAACAGAGAGAAGGGTCCGAGAAAACATCGGGGAATGTCCACAACCAGCGATGTACTAAAGTCATCCGCATAAGTTTCCAGTTCGAGGGGAGAGAGAGAGAGAGAGAGAGAGAGAAAGAGAGAGAGAGAGAGAGAGAGAGAGAGAGAGAGAGAGAAAGAAAGATATGAAAGAGAGATACTACGTACATGTCGCTGTGTTTAGATATGGAATGTATGAACGAAATATATTTCATTTCATGCGAAGAAACATTCAAATGTGATAAGACATGCGCTGTTTTTGAACCTACAGGGTAAGAAATAGTTGGACGGTCAAAGAAGTGTGTAAAATAAAGTGGAAAGAGAGGCCAATGAAGCACGGCGAGCAAATGTTGTCGTTTTAATATTTGATTAGAAGGAAAACTACCGTTGCAATCTCATATTAAAACAAGGTAATTGAATTTGCAAATTATAAACATCAAATTTAAATTCAAACAGAGTATTAGTATCTTTTATTTACTTCATGATTTCTTGAATGTTTCGATAGACCTACAACTGTATTTGGTTTTCTCACCGAAAGTTTGTACAAAACCATTTCACATCTTGCATCGTTGATTTCTGTAATACGTTGATTTCCCTGAAAGATATCTAGTCAAATGTCTAATCTTTGTTACTTAACTGCCAACACGCTTATACTAGGTTCCAAAATTGCTGTTCTGTTTCCCCCCAAGAAATTGTCCTATAATTATCACAAAGGAGCACATGCAATAACATGTTCATGTATTAATAGGACATGACATTTATGTCAAATTATACATTCGTGAATGTCCATTCCAAATGTATAAAGTAAACATTTACATTTTTTGTCAAATGTCACATCTTACTTTCGTTGTCTTAACTTCACACTGATCAACTGCTCATGCACAATCATTCCAAATGTATAAAGTAAACATTTACATTTTTTGTCAAATGTCACATCTTACTTTCGTTGTCTTAACTTCACACTGATCAACTGCTAATGCACAATCATTCCAAATGTATAAAGTAAACATTTACATTTTTTGTCAAATGTCACATCTTACTTTCGTTGTCTTAACTTCACACTGATCAACTGCTAATGCACAATCATTCCAAATTAGAAATGTTCTTGACATGTCAGACCTTTATCTGCTCTACTGTCTCTGACGTCTCAAGTATAAGAAAATGGCAGGTCTAATTGTATCACTAATCATTCATTGAATTTCAATACTATTAGATCAACAACTGAGGAAGGAATAAACAGGTTTAGCCTGTAACAAATGTTGTATTTTCTAACTCGGAAACATAAAACCACAATATTTTTATAGGGTAAAAACAAATGTTGTATTTTCTAACTCTGAAACATAAAAGCCCAATATTTTATAGGGCCATAACCAATAACATGCACTTAGTTATTTCTATAAAGCTCCCTCGACATAATATATTACGGATAAAGGTAAAGGCTAACGGGAACCATGGCAGAAGGGTTTCAATAATTGTTGCTGTTATTGTTGCTCGAAGCTTCGCGTGCTGAGCCGAGTTAATTAACTTTCAACGACGTTTCCCTGGTGGCGGGGTGATTCGTATTTCAGACATATGCCTAATTAAGGAGACCTACTGGAATCCTCCTAGCCGTGGTGCAAGGCAAGACTCCTCAGTAAGCGCACCATTATCGAATTACAGTGTGAATTTGACATCGTTGATCAGACCGCTGTGGCACAGTACGTTTTCAGGCGCACGATCACGTTTCAATTATTATATTTCTCTACTATCTATTGGGGGGCAGAGTAGCACAATTGTAAATGGGAAATCAGATGTACCACATGGATGTCTGTAATCCACCATTTTCTTACTAAGTGCCATTGACTGTATTATGCGCTTAACAACACATATTGTAATCAGAGAAACATGTTGTATCTCTCACTATACTGCGAGTACTAGTACATGCAGATAATTATACCCACACTCACTGAAAGACAATTGAGACTAAATATCAGGAACAAAGTATATATTAAAAGAACTACTTTTTCAGTAAAAGTGAGTATCTATACTTTACAGGCAAACTCGATACGAACTTCGGCCCACATAATTATGTTACTACATCGTGACGAGGTGTCAGGATGATATGAGTAGGTGGACATGAACAAAATGTGAACATGCAAATTGTCAGGAGTTATGTTAATTCGGCACTACTTTATGGCAATGAAACTTATCACTGAATAACAAGTTGTTAATGAGTATTTAAACCTTCGAAAGTTGAGTATATAGAAGATTGGGTCGCATTTCTTGGAAAGAGAACAAAACACATGTGGAAGTATTTAAAACTTGCGGGTGCAAAGAGAATTAATGACATCAATCAGGGTTAGACTGTTAAGATGTTTTGCCCATACAAAAACACAAACGTCCTTGTTGAAGTCCATACTACAGGGTAGTGTGGAAGGCAGTCTTTCATGAGGCAGAAAACGTTATGAGTGGGTGGAAAACATCAGGAGATGAACTGAAAAAAGTATGTCAGATTGGTCCATTACGCCAAGAGATAGAATGCACTGGAGATCTCTTGCTACTGACAATCAATGCGTTAATTGGCACTAAAACTGAAGTGAATAGCAAATATTAAGAAATTACGTTATTCGTAAGATCTTTTGAATAATCTGTAAAAATACCTCACAGTTTGGTAGATCAACAGGTCATACTAAAAAAGTATATGCACACAATGGCAGCTGTCAAGGAAATCTTGAAGTTGATTTCATATGGACTAATAGAAGGGCACGCATCGTACACACATCCCGTCAACTCACAAGTTATAAAATAAGCTTTTAGAAGTCATGGGTCTAGGTGTAAGTAAACCAATTGTTCATTAAAGTAAGTAGGCAATATCTAGCAAAGAGAGATACATATAATTACTCGAGAGACACCGCTACTGTATAAGATGGAACAGTAGACAATGAGATGATCATCATAAAAAAATAAAGTGAGACGAGCCCATGCCCTCATAAAAGTATAGTTGGAAGAATTCGCAAGGCAGCACGTTCATGATACTTACAATGTATAGGAGTTCCGTAAACTCTATACTTCTCAATACTTCGGAGTATTGAGAAGTAACAGACTCAGAAATGTACCATTTATATATGTCCATACTGTAATCGGATGTGTCGGACCGAAAGGTGAAAATATCGCAGTCAAACTACGACACAACGGATTGCGTTCTTCGGACTGCATCCTGCTACTTGCAAAGCCCTTTTCAGGGCTTAGTAGCCGGAGATTGAGAACGA
Source organism: Ariolimax columbianus (assembly GCA_036924085.1). Lineage (NCBI taxonomy): Eukaryota > Metazoa > Mollusca > Gastropoda > Stylommatophora > Arionidae > Ariolimax > Ariolimax columbianus. The sequence goes on along the minus strand of JAVGWX010000007.1, from coordinate 64,299,301 downwards.
ACGATGAAAAAGAAATAAGAAAAAGTATATTTCAACACAACCTGTCCCAAAAAAGAATAATTCATATCATCGTGTAGCCATAAGGCATCTCAAACGAAAACTGAGTATCTGGATTAAAAAAAGGTTTGCACGCCGTTATAAGAGGTTGACGTTTGAAAGTCTTTAGTAGATGCCCAGATGGTATCACCAGAACCGCCGTATTACAGAACCATGAAGTACAGCAAACCAGAAACTGATTTAAGAAAGCTTAGTAAGATAATCTATTTCTATTTATAAGACTCGACGTCACTGCACTCCGGGCATACCCATAGGTGCTCAGTCTTTCTCTGCAAATGGTGTAAGGTATTGTAGCTGATGATCCCTGTAGCTCGCTGGTTATACACTCTCCTGCGCCGTCGTCTCATGCGCCTCACTCCGCTCGAACCTCGTTTAATATCGAAACTTTGCAGTCTGTGGATTGCTGCTTCATCTCTTGCGGTTTCCTCATCCACCAGGCGGTCATTGATTGATTTCAAAATGTCACTTCTATCCATCACTAATGTGCCCATGATGGGAGATTGTGAAGCCGTGATGTCAGCTCTTTCATTGCCCTGAACCACGGCATGAGCAGGACAGTAGATCCATGTCAACCCCTGGAGGTTTGAGGCTTCAACAGCAGCAATCCACTCGTACTTAAGCCATCCTTTCTGTACTTTCTAAAGTACGGCTTACGAGTATCACAATGACTGCCTTTGTTATAGAAGTCTCAGATATCCATTTCAGTGCTGAGGTCACTGCTTCCGTCTCCATTCTCATACTGTAGATTGTTGACATGGTATGCCCTACTGCGCCTAGCAACGACCTCTCCTCTCACTGTAGCCGAAAAACGCCAGCCTGATGTCCTACTGCGCATGACTGATTTGTCGGTGTATATGAAAGCGTCACTCTCCTTGGTTATTGTTATCAGCTGATTTACCTCGTGCTCTACTCCCTCGTTGCTCCGTACTCTGCATTCTCGTTGCTCCCTTTTCTGCATTTTCGATGCTCCGTTCTCTGCATTCCTTACATAAGGTTAGGATGACTATCTCGTACTCTATCATTCTATCCCCAGTGTAGACCCATTCTTCCCCTTTGGCTATCGTCTCAGCTGGAGGTACGTGTCCGATTGTTGTCTCATCCTGTGCCATCCAAGACGACCCTCTATTGATTCGTGATCTCTTGATGTCTGAGATACTACTGTGCGGAGGGCGCCGAGTGTATATGGTGACACGCCTATAGCCTTTGACTTGTGCCAGTATATGTCTGGATGTCACTGATACCAATCCCAACATGTACATCATCATCATAATCGGGGTATCTCTAGTGTAGCCTAGAACCAGTCATTCTGGATGCGTTGCAACCTTTCACACTGTGTTCTTGATAGTGTGATGATGCCTATTCCGTAATCGATGACAGACAACACGACCTGACGAAATAGGATAAAATAGTATTATAAAAAAGGCACCTTCCTAATTCAGGAATCAAATTTAGGATTTGATATGGTGGCAGAATAACGAGCACTGTAAAAAGCTTCGTCGCTTATCTGAAAGGTATCAGAAGGCGTGAGAAACAAAGACTGCTCAGTCTGTCCTCAACTAATGATTAATCAACACGTTATAGATATGTTCTAATCATTTGCTTTATTATGATCTATACCTGACAATTCTCTCCTCCAACATATATATGGATACATCAGACTAGCAGTTACAGTTTTACATGATTAGGTCCACATACCTTTCGCAAATACATATCTTCAAACTTGCTGTCATGTTGTGTTAATTTATGCCTGGTTTTATTTTGTTTATTGATTTTATTTGCTGACATTAAAGATTTATTATCATCCTTCATGTTACCAGGTGCATGAAGTTAAAATGATTAGTACTTATGGTTTTTTAAATGTAATACAGTTGAACGAAGAACAAAATAATATATCACTCATTTAACCTGTCACAAACAAATTATGCTCTAGAAATAATAACGTGACTACGACATAATTGCTGTCCTAATTTTACACAGGCTGAATAAACTTTTCGCTAATGATTCTTGAACTTTCTATATATATTCCTGTCCAGGACATATGTTTGTCTGCGACCTAATATATTTGACTTACTGCAAACATGAGCAAGTGAATGAAAGAATTAGACATCGATCAAGGCGGAACACAATATGAATAGCTTACAGAAGACTGAGACGCAACAGTGGGCTGCTATGGCGATGGAAAACGTATCGACATTTCACTCTGCAATCTTGAATGATGATACGTTTATTTTGATAGTATCAAACTATTTGGTTGTTATTTGCCAGCTGATCGCTGTGTTTGGAGTGATTACCAATACGATCAACATAACTGTTTTCATCAAACAAGGATATTCTGATTACGTAAATATTAGCATGTTTGCTCTGGCAGTGTCTGATCTTCTGTCCATGTTGTTTTTAATGTGGTCAAACCTCTGTTACACTTCCAGTTTTCGACACTTAACCTATTTTTTAGTAACTGTAGAGGTCAATGTGATCAGCGGAGGTTGGCCCCACTTTGTGTTCACCCGAACCACAGCGTTGATAACCATGTTTATCAGCATGGAGAGGTGCATGTGTGTCACACTCCCTTTAAAAGTAAACCATATATTTACACGGAAAACACACATTGTTGCTATGGCGAGCATTTTTATCGTAACAGTAGGCTGTTCTACCTATGTTTATATCATTGCTGGGATAGGCTGGAAATTCTACCCAGAAAGAAATGCGACCTTGATTGGGCTTATCTACTATCTTGACCCCTATTCCTTGAGACTGGCTGATAGGATTGGCTACTCTTTCTTTGGAGTTATTATACCTGTCACCTGTTTTTTGTTTGTCCTAATATTTACCATTGGCCTGATAGTCAAGTTAAACAAGCAGGTAGCCTGGCGACATTCTAATTGTTATATGGTGGAACAAAATAATTTGAATCTAAATAAAAACTCATTTAATAACAAGAGAGAACAGAAGGTAGCTAAGATGGTAGTTCTTATTTCTACGACCTTCATTATAACCTTCATCCCAACTGTTGGAACATTTATTGCTACATATGTAGAATCTGAATTCAGTTACAATGGATTATATAAGAATATATTTTTTATAGTTTTGTACATATCTTTTACAGCCGATGCATTAAACTCTGGCATCAATATCTTCGTATATTTCTTTATGAGCACTAAATACAAAGAGACATTTCTGAAAATGATGAAATCTTTATTATGTTGTAACTTATTACTCGATCGCACTTAATCACATCCGTCTAGGGGCCTTTGAGACACACGAGCGAATGTTCTTAACGGAGTTTTTCCGTGTTTCTTTTATGGGCAGATTTCTGCTGCCTTCACATTCCAGTTGATCTGGCCTCATCTTCCACTGTTCTCTGCGTACCATTCATTTGCTTTCTAATTGTTTCTATTTTGTGGGTTTTAATCCAGTACATGTCTTATTATATTGTCGGGATTTAATGTGATGGTGTGTAATATCGATAGTAATATTTCTGCCATGTCTCTGTTTGTACAGCTGTGTTGGTTGTTACAGCTCGGTTTTGTTAGTTAATAAGACAATAATAATATCATATCGTCACAATACACCATTGATGGATGCATCACTGTGATGCTCGATAGATCGAGGTACCTCAGAGTTAGCTTTGATCTCAGTATATTTAATTATAAGAATTAGAAGGGAATGATTATCAAAGCATACAGAGATGCAAACGAGGTCTGGCAGAACTCAAGACAATCATCATTGCCAACCTGAATTAGCAGCTGATTTTCGTTATGTCAATTATCGGTCAAGGACTAGACATTCTCACATTATCAAGGTTAAAGTGTGAACGTTTGGAACTCATTCATACTGAGGGCTAGTGAAATGTTCTTGTACTTATTTTCGTTAAGTCTGATGATGCTGTTTGTCCATCACAAGAAATAAAAACCACCCTCTTTGTTCAGCCGTGTGTACACTTTTCTCTTGATGTGTTCGCTGAAATGGATGACTTGCGCGGTAATTTGGATTAAAATGAGGAAGACACTGCACCTTTTGTCAACCTCACTCTCTGGTCCTGAGCTACCATTGGCCAGTGGCACGATATTTATCCAGACGAATTGAGATATCACAGGATCCACATTTTTCTTCAGGGTTTACTCCCGAAGCCTTTTAAGCAAACATGTATCCCAAAAGGCAGCGGAGGGTGGATGACATATAACCGTGTGTGTCGTGCCTTTCCCATAACCATAAGAGGTCTTAGGGACATCACTCAGCGTGTGAGTTATTTGGGCATCTCTGTGTTCAGTCCAGTATAGTTGTGTAAATTTCAAACACCAAAACTGACATTTGCAATTAGGAATAAGGGCGCAAATGTAGTGACGTTCATCAATGGGAACAATACCGTAAAAAATGAGCGATTTCAACTTTCCAGAAATAAAATAAGATCTTAGTAGAAGCACTTGTAGAGTCAAAACCATTTGTTTAGTGCATACATTATTTTATTCAACACGTAGAAGAAACAAACGGACTCGGTTAAATTTTTTACTACAGAAGAAAATATGATTGCAAATGTTACTGACATACGACAACTCTAAGGTAAATGTTAAGAAGATGAAAGAGGCAGCGATCAACATAATCCAGAAACATATTGTTGGACGAACTGATGTTTAACAAAAGTGAGAGTGTCTTAAAAGTGGATAACTAGAATTGTAGTTAAATGTAGAAAAGATAAAAATAAATCATGGGCAAAATATATAGAGGCAGGTAAATCAAAAGCAACATTTAAAACATATTGAGATAACCAGAACAGGTCTCAGAAATTGAATCAAAAAGTAAAAATAAACTTCGAAAAACAACTTGTTCAGAGGATCAAGACTGGTAGTAAAAGATTCTTTTCTTATGTTATACATTAACAAAGAACGAAAGAAAAAGTAGGCCCTTTCATAGACAGTACAAGAAAAATAAAGTCAGAATACGGAGGCAACTAATCTATTGAATCAGTACTTTGGCACAGTCTACACGAAAGACGACTGCTCCAAGATCCCAGAACCTATATGTATTTTTGAAAGAGACATGGATACAGCGGGATGAGGATCAATCTGTATTACATAAGAAATGGTTTAAAAAATTAATTGGAGGGTTTGAAAGTGAATAAATGTCCAGATCAAGATGGTATTCATCCAAAATTGCTGTTTGAAATTAGAGACCAACTAACAAAACCATTGGCTATGTTATGTTCTCAAACACTTGTAAAAGGGATTGTTCCACGGGATTGGAAAGATGAAGTAGTGATCCACTTATTCAAAAAGGGCAAACAATCATGTCTAGCAAATTATAGGTCGTTGAGTTTAACGAGCATAGTCTGTAAATTGTTAGAGTCAATAATCAAAGAAAACATTGTAATGCGTTTAGAGAAGTTTAATCTAATCAGAAATAGTCAGCATGAGTTTACTAGAGAGAGATAGTGCTCAACAAATATATTAGAAATCACGAAGGAGGTTATTAAAATGATAGATAAAGGGGAGCCTGTGGATGTTATTTATCTAAATTTTGAAAAAAATCTATGATAAAGTACCTCATCAACGATTATTTAGGAAGTTAAAATCACATGGAACATGTGCAAAATGGATTGAACATTGATTAACGGGAAGAAGGCAGTGAGTGGGCATTATTAAGGGTACTCTGAGTGGTGTGAAATGAAAGGGGAGGGCCACAGGGCTCGGTTTTGGGTCCAATGTTATTCTATATATATATATATATATATATATTAATATATATAAACGATTTGGACATTGATATAGGATCCATGATGGCAAAATTCGCTGATCTCATCATAACTATGCATTAGTGTATTATCTAAAGCAGAAGTGGATATAATGAGATCGGTTTTATAAAAAATCAGAAAATGGTAGGTAAGCTGATAATGGAGTTTAATGTAGATAAATGTACAGTCATCCACATGGGTAGATCTAAATTTGAACGCAATTACAAAATGGGCGAAAACAATATTAGAAAGACAGAAAAGGAAAGGGACCTACGGGTTATAATTTATCATATTGGTAAGTTGAGTTAGCAAGTCCAGGTAACAGTGCAATAAAGAAACATAATGTTATGCATGATAAAAAGAAATATTAAACATAGGAGCAAGGACGGGATAGTCAAACTATATCATCCATTAGTTAGAAATTGTTTGGAGTACTGCCTACAGGTGTGGAGTCCTTATCGTTAAGGGGATATAAACATGCTTGAAAGGATACAATAAAAAGCGACAAGGCTGATAGTGGGATTCCAGAATTACAGTTATGAGCAAAAACCGGGCTACAGTGTCTAGAAAAGAGAATAATAATTCTTCTTCTTCTTCTTCGTACGCAGTCAGACAGTAACCATTATTTTTTCGAAAAAAGCGGCGGTCATCCTGAGGCTGTCGACACTGCCATAGAGCTTGTCTTGTAGTTCCACTGGTGATGGCCACATCTGCTCTCTCTGATCCTCGTATGTCGGGCAGTTCTGCAGCAGATGTTCAGCGGTCATTTTCCCGTTACCACACGGGCATTCGTCGGTACCACCTATCTTCAATTTGTTGAATATGTGGTACCTCAGTCTATTGTGGCCAGTGCGAAGTCTGAAGACAACGACCTGCTCTCTTCTGTTCAACTGGTAATAGGCATCGTTTTTGGTGTAACCAGTATTTTCGGTTTCCCATTTGGTCATGTATCTGGCTTTAATAAGCCGTTTTGACTCTTCGTACGTCATACTAGTATCTGTTTGTGGTAGTCTTGCACCTTCTTTTGCCAGTCTGTCTGCCTCCTCGTTGCCTTGGATGTTGCAGTGTGATGGGACCCACTGTACCACTACCCTTTTTGGTGCGGTCTGCTGGCACAGTTGGCAGAGTGCTGCTCTTAAGTCATTAAACTCAGTGTTTTTCTGGCTTTTTAGCGCTGTGACTACGGCCAGAGCATCTGTAAGCAGGACTGTATGGCTCTCATTGTCTTTATGTCTCACCATTTCTTCCACTGCCGCCCTCAGTGCCTCTGCCTCCGCTCTGAAATTGCTTGTGTACTTACCAGTAGCGAATGACAGTGTTATTTTTCTGCCATTTGGTAGGTTCAGTAATGCTCCAGCCCCTCCGTTCTGTGTAGTGTTTGTTACAGAACCGTCGGTGTATGCATGGGTCCAGTTCCTGCTTGGGTAGTTTTTCGATATAAAGCTTAGGGTAGTGTCTCTCCTTTCTTTTTCAGTCTGGCAGTTTTTGTTTCCAATACCTGGCATATTTTCTACCACCTCTGGAAATATATCCTGCCTCCAGGTAGGTTTTCGTACAGTAGTGATGGGCTTTGGTGTTGTTAGTGCGTTTATGGGATCTTTGTGCATCTCTGCTTTGGCTATTTCTGCAAAGTTTCTCCGCTTTAGTTTCCCATTTCCCAGATTGTTTAGTCTCTGGTGCATTGGATGGTCAGTCAATCTTCGGAGTTTCTCTGACTGCAGCTGGGCTCTGCAGTCTCTTCTATCGGTCATGGATTGCAGTTTTGTAATCTTTTCAAGATCTACAGTTTGCGTTGACTTCATGCCTCCTGTTATAACTCTCATGGCTTGGTTTTGAAGTTTGCTAACTTTATCGAAGTTCGCCTTCGCTGCTGTTGTCCTTGCCGCAATGCCATACTCGAGAACTGGTCTCACTCTTCCAGTGTACAGTTTGTTTAGTATGCTTTCGTCTGCTCCCCAGCTTGAGCCAGCAAGTTTTCTCACGATTGCCATTCTTTCTCTGGCTCTCATTCGGTTTCTCTCGATCTGACTTTTCCATGTCATGCGCCGGTCAAATGTGACTCCCAAATAGTTTTGGTTGTCGTTTGGCTGCAGGAATTTGCCATTTAGACTCAATGTGGTGCTTTGGGGTTTGATTGAAAGCGAGAATATTGTGCAGGTGGCTTTCTCCTCGTTTATTTTGACCAGCCATGAGTTCGCCCACTCTTCCAGCGATGTTAGGGCCTGCTGCATCCGATTTCTTGCTATGGTGAGATTCTTTTCAGAGGTCCACATAGCAAGATCGTCTGCAAACATTGAGCTATGGACTCTTCTTGGTATATTCTCTGTAATGTCGTTTATATACACCAGGAAGAGTGTGGGTGACAGTACTCCCCCTTGGGGTACTCCCTGCTCGAGTGTCACCTTTTTGCTCATCTGCCCTTGTACTTGGACTCTGGCCGTTCTGTTTTTGAGGTAGTGGTTGATCCACTTGTACATTTTCCCACAAACATCACTTCTTCTTAGCTTGACTCTAAGTCCATCTTTCCAGACTTTGTCAAATGCCTTGTCCAGGTCCACCCAGACCGCTACTGTGTGTTTCTGTGCCTGGTAAGCATCTTCTATTTCCTGGGCTATGAGGATGACCTGGTCCTCAGTGGATCTGTGCTGTCTAAAGCCTGCTTGCTGTGGAATTAGTATTCGTTTTTCTTCTAGATGCCCCACAGTCTGGTGTTTATCATCAGTTTGTGTTCCATCAGTTTGCCGACACAGCTCAGTAGGCTGATAGGCCTGTATCCAATTGGATCTGTTTTGTCTTTTCCTTTTTTTGGTACTGGTACAAGTACTGCGTCTTTCCATGCCTGGGGTACTTCTTCTTCGGTTTCTCTCGATCTGACTTTTCCAGAGAATAATTCGAGGTGACTTAATACAGGTTTATAAGATAATCAAGGTCACGGATAAATTAGATAAAACAAGTTTTTTCAAAATACAACCACCTACAAAAAAAGAGAACACAGCTATACATTTACTAACAGTAGGTCCGGATTAGATATGAGGAAATATGTTTTTAGTCAGTGAGTGGTGAATGCGTGGAATGCATTGTCACACGGAGGCAGGGCCAATTAATGCATTTAAAAATAGAATGTATTCTTTTAGAGCAAAATAATGTAAATAAAAGTGGTTGTATAATACTCTGCATAGTCATCTAAACCAGTATAAAGACGTTAAGTTAAGTTAATTTAAGTTAAGTAGTGCTTTTCATGTTGCCGATGACCGTGCTAGGATAATCGTACTGAAGAAATCACACAAAACGAACGAATTAACCAGTCTAAATGGAAAACAGCATGTTTCCGTAAACACAAGTATATGTCGTATTAATGTGAATCTCATGTACATTTCTGGTCTGGCGGCATCTATAACGAACTAAAACAGCCGAGCAATGTAGACTCGCAGCCGGTTACGGGACCATCTTTGCTGCATAATCTTTCTGAGTAAAATATACAAACGCTTTGTCTCAGATAAAAGTCTACATACGAGAAGTTGCTACAGAAGGACCTCACTACAGATGGACGTTATATATCGAGGGCAAACGAATTAGGAGAAGGATGTCAGGAATGGGACCAGCTTCGAGAACGATTGGTCAGACTACCACAGTGGGGAACACATACCACAGGGGAACAATGGAGAGACTAGAAATACAATTACAGACTGCTAACGAGGTATCATCAATCTGGGAAGACAATGCAAAGACAGGTGCAATTGAAATGAACCTCGAGATTACACAACTGATATGAAAAGGCATAAACGGGGGCAATGGTTATGGACCTCGGAGTTGTTTGCAAATGCGTATGAGTATGTTTACTCTTCTGTGCGCACTGAAAAGGACGTTACCTGGCAGGTTGCAGCAGCTTTCCTCACATCCCGAGCGTACTGATGAAGGTGGATCAGGGTCCTCTATGCGGTTGTGCTATGCATGGCTTTACATGCGTGTCGCCCACTACTACGGGGATCACGTCGATCATCCATCTCCTTATACATGCTGCAATAAAAGAAGCCCGTTTCCTTGGAGTACTTCGAAGAAGTCGAAGTGTGAGACTTGGCCAGTGTATTTTGCCTGACCCTGATTAACATGTCTGACCAGCTTGATGTCCGATCAGTATGGATTGACAAAGGCCAACTTCAGATAAGCCTTTGGACAAACAGGAAAATCCCCCTGAAAGACCGACGACTAAATGACGAAACTTTCATGTGTAAACTAGTGTTCGTTTCACAATATTTGCCGTCAATTGCCGCCTAAATTTCAATGCCTTACACCGTTTTCCTTTTTTAACCTGTGATCTTATCTTTTTATGTCCCAATGACTTAATAATTTACATTGCGTCAGGTAGTGCCGTTTTCTTAAAGTGGCTAGTTCGTTTCATATTTGTTAGCAAAGGAATTATTTTGTCTTTGCAGAAAATAATTTACTGTAAATTTAAAAGTAAATGTATTTCTTTAGGTACAAGCGTATGTCCAATTCGAATGAGATTTTCTACATTAGGTTCCACATAATGGCTTTTGCAACGTAGTTCATGTCTTTGAGAAGCTATAAGATTAACAGGCCATTTCATAGAAACAATGTGTGAAAATGTAAAAGCACACGTAGAACATACATACTTCAGATTAATTGGTTCAGTTTTATAAATAGAGCAACCAATAGATGATTGGTTATAATTCAGTTCTGAGATCCATCTTCTAGCTGATTGGGGTAGCTCTGAATAGAATTATTTTGCCAAGGTGATGGAAACTTCCATTTCTCAGAATACGAACATGTAGGTTAGCTTTTGAACTTTTGAATTAATCATAGTAGGATGATTCACAATCACATTAATGACTGCTTTTGGAAGAAAGAACGGCAGTCTACCTTTGTTTCAATAGTCCTCTTCCTCTTTCAAGACATAGTCCTCACATTACACGAATCATATTTGTCTATATTTGAGAACGTTACATACTTTAGCTCTTTCACATCACATAGTTTGAAAGTTTTTTTTCAGCTGCTACTTGCATTTTAAAGAGTACCATCTAGCGAGTAATATTATTTTTATAAATGTTTTAACTTTATTAAAAATTGATATATCCATATACAAGTTAGGCCGGTGGTTTATACATGATCCGCCTATACTATGATATAATGTATTGTAAAGTAGCATTCACAATGTTAATTTAAAACGTAAATAAACAGAAAATACTGAAAATTGAAATTTAAAAAAAATGCCAAAACTCTGCAGGTAATTTTTCACATATCTTTGATTATACACACTTCAATTTTTCTTCGTTATAGACTTCAGCCAATGCTACATCTTTTTCAATTTAGATTTTATGAAAATTCAAATATTTACTTAATTCTTTTCAAAAGTGCAAAACTCCATATTAAATCAACTCATACACATTGTAAGATAGCTTGATGTCCATAGTTCACAACTAAGCCATGGTTATCTTTATAATATGTGGAAACCGTCTGCACATTGAGGTTTTCAGCGAAAAAGTTTAGGACACTATTTTTTACCATTTTCTAATGATTACATACCTTTATTCTTATCAATGACCTCCAATTTCATATATAAACTTTTCAGTAACGGCCTGCCAACCATCCAGTACACATCTTCTACTCCCTTGTACTCTCCTGGCGTCATACGATGCACAAATAGTTTTTCGCTGAGTTCCTTTTTTGCTTCAAAATGGTCTTATGTTTATAGGACTCTCTCAAATACCTGTAAGTATGTAATTCCATTTCCTCCAACACCAACTTAGATTGTGTCCCATCATTATAAACACAAACTACAATAGCAACAACAGCGTTTACAATAGCTAGACCATGATTCTTATTCTTGGGACATAATATCAAGACAGCACTGTTCAATCAATAATTGACATTTTGTGTATTTCCATGAAGACACATTTTTAGTAGCTCATCCCTGTGACGGTCTTAAAATACTGGTTTTATTTTAGCCATAATAACGGCAGATAGGCTAGTGATGTGTTTGTATGAACAGTTTCATCTGCTACAGATTTCTTATATGGACCCCATTAGGTATGGCTGTTTTTCTAATTTGGTAGTGACAAGTTCATAACACCACAGAACATCTGCAGATCTGGAAGGTCTACTCTAACAAATCTCAATGCTAATACAGCCTACCTGTTTATTAAATTCACACACACATTACCCATTTTATTACGTGAAGACAATTATGTATATTATGTATATTATGTATATTAATTTAGTATTAAAATGCCAATAATTAAACTGCCTTCCATTTAGCTCTTCATGAACATTGTCATATTCACTTCATATTAAATCTGATTCACAAGGTCACACAATTTCCATCTCTTTTTTTCTGAACGAGTGGGTTTAGTCAGTGAACTTTTAAAAGATTCAATGTTGAAGTTGTTAAGTTTACCAGAACGTAATCTCAGGCCTATACAATTTTTACAAAACCCTTTTTTATTATAAAATTACAATTTGAATAAGCTAAAATTGGGACTAACATATTCTGCCATTAATTGGGGAGTACTCATTATATTATTTTTTTGTAAGGGAGCTTGCTCATTGTTTGTTGTCATAACTAAATTCTCTCGTTCGCCTTCTATCACCCAGGGGTGCATAGGTTATCAACCAAACCCCCGCCAAACAGCTCTGTCCTGTGCAATCTTTTCCACTTCCTTCCAGCTTTTCTCCGTTTTCTTAACATCTGTCTCCAGATTTCGTCTCCATGTATTCCTTGGTCTGCCTATGCATTTGCTTCCCTGGGGTTCCATTTTAGGGATTGCCTGGTGATATTGGCCGGGGGCGTTCTTAATGTATGACCCACTCATCTCCACTTTCTTCCTATTTCTTGTTAGAATTTACCTTTCCCTGCTCTCTCCCACAGTCCGTCGTTTGTAACTTTGTCAAACATTTTCATACTAAGAATCTTTCTCATGCATCTGTTGATAAAGCTCTGCAGTCTTCTGTCAATGCCTTTGGTCAACCCTCATGTTTCCGCTCCATACAGCAGGACTGGCTTCACATTTGAATTGAAAATCCATATTTGTGTCTTCCTTTTTATATCCTTGGAGTTCGATATGGGTTTCAACATTCCAAATGCAACGCTTGCTTTTTGAATCCTTGTTTTTATATCCTCGTCTGTACCTCCCTTGTTGATGATACTTCATATGTATGTAAATTCCTCTACCTCTTCCAGCGTCGTTTATCTCAGCCTGATTGATTCTGTGTTTGCTGAATTGACCATAATTATTTTTTGTCTTTCCCTGATGGATCTTCAAATCGAATTGTTTGACTGAGGTATCATCTATTCAATAAACTGAAGATAGGTGGCACTGACGAATGCACCTGTGGTACAGGGAAAATGACCGCGGAACATCTGCTGCAAAATTGCCCGATATAAGAGGACCAGAGAAAGCACATGCGGCCATCACCAGTGCCAACACTAGACGAGCTCTATGGCAGTGTCAACAGCCTTAGGATGACAGCTGCTTTCTTCGAACAAATTCAAGTTGACGGCTGACAGCGTACGAAGAAGAAGAAGAAGAAGAAGAAGAAAAGAAGAAGAAGAAATCGAATTGTTCAGAGGTATAATTCAGTATATCCAGTTTCCTTATCATTTGGCTTTGGCTGTGGAACATAAGGGCTTTATCATCCGCAAATCCTTTGTCCCCTCAGCTGTTTGTTCCCGGTCCACTGGATTCCATTTCTCGTATGTATTTTTTTCTATCATAATCCAGTCCACTGCCAGAACAGAATAGGTGACAGTAGGCAACCTTGTCGTACCCCTGATTTAATTCTGAATGGCTCTGTGAGTTATCCTTCGTATATAACTCTACATTTCATACTTGCATACGTCCGTGTAATTATATTTGTGTCTTTCGAGGAATTCCATAGTGCTTCAGTATTTTCTAGAGGATATGTCTATCCGAACTGTCGAAAGTCTTTTGATAATCAACAAAATTTATTTTAAAGTCGAATTTCATTCCAATGATTGCTCCACAATTATCCGCAATGTGGCCGTCTGGTTAATGCATGATCTATTCTGTCTGAAGTCCGCCTGCTCATCACTTTTCTTGTTATCTACTGGCTTTCTAGTATTACTGTATTAAACACCTTTCCTGGCACTGATAGTAACATTATTCCTCTATGGTTTTAGCATTCCTTTCAATCTCCTTTCTTAGGAAATTTCACCAGGTAGACGTCTCTCCAATCTTTTGGTAAATTTTCTTGCTCCCAGATGTCGCCTATCAAGTCTTGCAGCATGTTAGTAGATGTTTCAACATCTGCTTTTATGGCTTACAGGCGTACAGTGGTTCCCATCAAGTTCTGCTGTTTTTCTGTTCCTGATAAACTCATTTGCCTTTCAAATCGCTTCTTTACTTGGATTATCACAGTGATCGGCAGGTCACCCTCTGCATGTATATATATATATATATATATATATATATATATATATATATATATATATGTATAACGAAGCGTAACATCACGGCAAACGACCGAGAGGATAATTAAAACGTGATTTTGGTCAAAGGAGAACCTCTGGAAAGTGTTGCCGTTCAAATATCTCGGAGCAGAAATGAATGTGAAGAGGTTCGGAGATTCAGACAAGAACAGCCATGGCCATGGTCGCCCTGACCAGACTGAATAATCTGGAAAAACAAGAGTACTAGCCTTAAATTGAAGATGACTTTAATGTATACAATGGTCACCTCGGTATACTTCTACGAGTGTGATACTTGGACCTGACGGCTGCCCTGGAACGTAAAATTTGCGCAATGGAAATGCGATGATTGAGAAGAAATCTTGGAATTTAATTTTTGGATCATGCTACAAACGATCGTGTTCTTGAAATTGTTAGGAAGTAGTAAGGCCAATATAAAAACCGATTGACTATAGTAAAAACCCGAAAACTGACCTTGTATGGACATATATCACAATCGTTTGGGCTGATCAATATCGTCCTGCAAGGCACTGTACCTGGGAAGCGTCGGCGAGAGTGAGGCCAGAAACGAGATGGATGGACACTATAAAAGATTGGACGTGAAGATCAATAGGTGAAACTAGTTCTCTGACTAAAAATTGATGCGTATGGCGGAAACTGGTTCGACAAACTGCAATAACGGTGCCTCAGTAACGGTTACCTTCCTATGTTACGAGACTGATGATGATGATCATATATATATATAGACATTTGAAGATAGCGTTATGTTGATCCTAGCTTTCTACACTATCGATAATAACTCTCCAGTACTGTTTGGCCCCAGAGAATAGGTCCCAGAACCTAATCCCTTTTGCTTGATCTGTATATATTTCTCATAATATGGAACGCACCAAAGGCTGACATAACTGTTCAAAGCCCGAGCGATTTGAGTGAAGCTGAACAGATTTCGTGAAATGCGCAGAACATGTTATTTCCAAAAATTACTACTTCTGTTTCTAAGAATCGACGTCACTGCACTCCGGTCATACCCATAGGTGCTCAGTCTCTCTCATCAAATGGCGTACGGTATGGATGCTGATGGTCCATGTAGCTCGCTGGTTGTACACTCTCCTGCTCCGTCCTCTCATGCGCCCCACTCCACTCGAACCTCGTTTATTGTTGAAACTTTGCAGTCTGTGGATTGCTGCTTCATCTACTGCTTCATCCAGCAGACGGTCATTGATTGCTTTAAAAATGTCACTTCTATCCATCGCTAATGTGCCCATAATGGGAGCTTGTGAAGACATGATGTCAGCTCTTTCATTGCCCTGAACCCCGGCATGAACAGGGCAGTAGATCTATGTCAACCCCTGGAGGTTTGAGGCCTCAACAGCTGCTATCCATTCGTAACCTAAGCCATCCCTCTGTACTTTATGAAGTACGGCTTGCGCATCTGTCACGACTACTGCGCTTGTTATAGAAGTCTCAGATATCCATTTCAGTGCTGAGATCACTGCTTCTGTCTCCATTCTCATACCTGAGGTTGTTGACATGTATGTCCTACTGCGCTCAGCAACGACCTCACTTCTCACACTAGCCGAGAAATCCCAGCTTGATGTCCCACTGCGCACGACTGATCAGTCGGTGTAAATGACAGCGTCACTCTCCTGGGTGTTTTCAGTTATCAGCTGATTTACCTTGTGCTCTGCTCTCTTGCTGCTCTGTTCTCTGCATTCCTTGCCTAAGGTTATGATGACTCTCTGGTACTCTATCAACCTATCACCAGTGTGGACCCATTCTTCCCCTTTGGCTATCGTCTCAGCTGGAGTGCAGTGTCCGATTGGTGTCTCAGCCTGTGCCATCCATTACGACCCTCTCTTGATTCTTGATCCTTTGATGTCTGAGATACTACTGTGCAGAGGGTGCCACGTGTCTGTGGTGACACGCATATTGGCTTTGACTTGTGTCAGTTTATGCCTGGATGTCAGCGATAACAATCCCAACATGTACCGCATAATCACAATTGGGGTATTTCTAGTGCAGCCCAGACCCAGTCGCATACCTTCATTCTGGATGCGTTCCAACCTTTCACAGTGTGTTCTTGATAATGTGAGGATGTCTAGTCCGTAATCGATGACAGACAACAGGACCTGACGAAATAGGATGAAAAGGAGGCGTTGTTTCAAGTCGGCAGCAGCCATTAATATTTTTATAGGAATGATTTGTCATTAGCCATTTACCAAATAATATGAAATTCTACTTACGCAGATACATCATTTATCAATTAACGTGTCTGAATCATCTGAGGTCTCGTCTTTATCGGTTCGATTTTTTTAAAATTTTGCGACATATCGTAGACCTATCTGAGGAATTAAATGGAGTGGATTCACCTTGTGTTCCACACCCATTTGCGTGGTTTGTGATCGGCACCTTTTGTAACAAATTATAAGACGTAATATCATTAATTCATTACATTTGCATGTATACATATAATATTAGTTAGAAATATCGCTTGAACAAATTATAGAAGCTAGTATTATAGGCCAACGTATGCCCCCTTCTGTTTTCAAACTATTCTTCGCAAAAAACAGTGCAATTTAAAATAATTACAAAATTATGTGCTACATGACATCATACACACACCATATATATATACGACAGAGGAACCAGAGATAACACATTCAATATGAGAAATATCTACGAACAATGTAGAGAGCTTAATGTAGAGCTGTACACGTGTTTCATTGATTACACCAAACATTGAAACATTATCTCAAGAATACGAGCCGCTGTCCGAGTATCTGAGCAAACATCAGACTGGTTCGCAATTCGAAATGGAGAACAACAGGGATGTATCCTCTAGCTTTATCTGTAACATATTATATGCTGAATGTATGATGAGAATGTTAGAGAAAACGAAGCATTGAAAGTTTCGATACATTAACGATTGTCTTTTAAGAGATTCCAGAGTTACGATGCTCAGGCGACACAATGATACTATAAAGAAGTGCAGAAGGGCTTAGAGCAGCTACTTTCACCGATAAATGGACACAGTCAAAATCAAAACCTGTTTATAATATAAAGAAAACAAAGATACAAAACAGGATGTCAACATAAATATACAGTAGTAGTGAGGAAATAGATCAGGTCACGTGTTTTAAATATCTATGCTCTAGAAGTGACAAAAATGGAGACTGTTCGAAAGAATTCAGAAGAAGAATAGCCATGGAAACGCGTAGTCTGAACATCCTGAAGAAATTATGTAGACCAGGAGACGGCGTGGGCTAGTGATTAAGCGATACGACTCACAATCTGACGGTGTTGAGTTCGATACCCATCACAGCACCGGCCGTTGTCCTGGGGAAGTAAACCGTTAGAAAAGGAAGTAGGAAGCAGAATCTTACATAAAATGGATGCCGAGGTCAGAAGCACTAGGCCGACAGGCGCAAAATAAAAACCGCAGAACAACGCATACCACCGTGGGGAATAGAGAAATATGGCGAACGCAATAAAAAAAAAAATATTGCAAATAACCAACAAAGCGACACAAGTGATATTCTTGAGATCCTGTGCTTTTCCTGTGGCAGCATATGGCTGCAAATTTATGGACGATTACAAACACTTTTAGACATAGAAAGATCTCAGAATTCACTGAACGGAGAAAAAGACAAATATAGATATTCGGCAAGAGTTGAACATAAAGGAAAACTGGTTTATTAATTCCATTTTGGCAAGCAAATATAATACTTTGGTCACAGGGTAATGATTCCGTTATATAAACCAACGAATCAACAATCAGCAGTGGGACACCAGGTTGGGACTTCTCAGCTAGAGTGAGATGACATTCCGTTGCTGAAATGGGGTTAGGCAAACACGTCAATAACATCCAGTTTGAGAATGGAAATGTAAGCACTCACCTCACCGTTAAAATGGCTATCTGAGACGCCTTTAACAAAGACAATCATTGTGACTGAGGAGCAAGCGGTACTTCAGAAGGTACAGAATGGATGGCTGAGGCACGAATGGATAGCAGCTGTTGAGTTATAAAACTTCCAGGGGTTGACATTAATCTACTGTTCTGGTAATGCTGAGTTTCAGGGCAACGAAAGAGCTGACATCTTGGGTTCAGAAATTCCCATCTGTTGGATGAGGACACCGAAATTAATGGATCAGCAATCCACAAAATTCAAAGTTTCGACATCAAACGAGCGAAGTGGCGAGCATAAGAGGACGCAACAGCAGAGTGTACAGCAATCGATTTACAGCGACCATCATCATCCATACCCTTCACCATTTGCTGAGAGAGACTGAGCACCTATGGGTATGCCCGGAGTGCAGTGAAGTCGATTCTTTGAAACAGAAACGGAAACATAAACTTAACGTGTCTGAATATGTGTGCAATATGACCAGGATACAATACATGTTGACAAACTTATATAACGTGACTTTAAACTAATCAAATGAAAAATGATAACGTAATGTAGCTGTTAATGCCCCACCTACATTTTTTGCCTTTACACTCTTCTATGTTAAACAACCATCCACATACATATTGCTAGTAATTGGTAAAGCTGAATATGTTGATGTGTTTATAGTGGTTTCATGAATTACGTCAATGTTATCTGATGTAATAAAATATAATTTCAAAGTAACGCTTGTATATTTACATTGAAAGATCAGAAATAACTACATTCGGTTTCAATGTCGGGCTGTAACTGATGATTTATGTTGTACACATGTAGTAAATTTTATTTGAATACATTTCAAAATAAATTTCGTGTTAAGTAACAGCAGGGTTAAATGACTCAATCGTTTCTTAATAAAATGTTGAAATATATTTAGACGTATCACATGCTGAATATTTATTATCGAAATTAACGGTTCTTAACCGTCAGTTGCCACGGATCACCTTTAAAAATCTACTGTTGTCTCAGACCACCAAATCGTGCCATACATCAAAATGTTCAGGAATGAATTATCTGTATATTTATAATAGTAAAAAATGTCTTTCGTTGTTAAATAAACAAAAAATCATAATAAAATGAAGAAATGGAGAAATAAAATGACTCTTATCGTCAAATTTTAATGAATCGGCATCTGCAACTCACATTACTAATTTCTTTTCTTTATATTCACACAATCTAGAAAATATTTCATTAGTTGTTAAGCATAAATAACATGTTAAAGGAGTTCATAAAATGTTTGGTAAGGCGAGGCAACGCACACTAATGTTTACTATAAATTAAATTATATTTATGGAATACATTTCTTTTTTAGTCCGGTTTATGGATATCGACAATCCTTATTTAAAAAAAAAATTATTTAGGTTATAAAGACGGTCCCACTGCACTATCAAAATTGGTTGTAAATTGAATTCAACTGTTGACTTTCTTTAATCAGAAGGCTTAATTCTGAAAGGCAATAAACCTCTTAAAGAACCAAAAAGCTACCGCCTTGTTTAATTAATATCTTGACGAGGAAAATTAGCAGAAAGAATGTTGAATGCACGCTTTTACTTGTTGGTTCCTTGAGAGTTCATAAATCCTTTGTGAGAAACTGGCAGGCTTTAGAAAAGATAGTTGTACAAAAAATCCATCTTTTTAGGTTAACACCGATGGGTTTCAAAATAAGAAACATACAGTAGCAATCTTCTTCTATTTACAATAGGCCTTTTATCGAGAATGGAGAAAAGGTCTCTTGATAACGATGACTGTTGTGGAGATTAGCGAAAAGCTGTGCAACTGGATAACATATTTCGTCATTTACCGAACAATCCAGACAAAGATGAATTATGCAGTCCATTCTAAAGAAGTCATAGAGAATGGCTTACCACATGAATCTGCCTTGAGCTGCACTCTTTTTCTCATCTACACCAAAGACCTGGTCAAGCACATAGACTGAAAATAGCCATGTATACTAATGATCTGACAATATGGCAGAGCCATAAAGATATAGAAAGTGCAGCACACAGATTAAATTGAGACACGAGAAGACTGCATAAGTATTGCCAAATGTGGAAACTGAAGATAAACTGTGACAAAAACTGTTTTACTAAGAGCCACAAAGTAGCCAAGAAAAATATCGGTCTGAGATTTGGCAAAACGGTTTTACAAAGAGCCACAAAGTAGCCAAGAAAAATATTTGAGATTTGGCAAAACTGTATTTCCAAGAGCCACAAAGTAGCTAAGAAAAATAACAGTCCGAGATTTGGCAAACATAAATTGGCCATCGAGGAAGAGCCTACATATCTTGGCGTCACCGTCGACTGACAGCTCAGCCTCAAGAAACATGTCCAAAACGTTAAAAATAAAGCGTCGAGGTAGCTACAGTTATTGCAGAATCCCTGGACAGAGTGCAGAACAATGTCCTGCGCCTTATTAGTAGAACAATGTGGACAAGACTCACTACTGCATGTGGATTTCGTGTGAATGTGAAATCCCCTAAGATGCGAAAAGATATGGTCGCTATGGAAGTTTATGAGAGGAGTAAAACAATGTGCACAGACCAAAGTTTATTAGAGGACTAAAGGAATGTGCACAGACTATCCCAATAGCTGTCTTGTAAAAATATGACAACAACAGCAGAGAATAAAATAAAAAGTCAGTCCTCCATCCGTCAGTGATATTAAAGACATATATCACGTTCCAGACAATAGACAAGCGATAAGACACTTACCACTATATACACGTTTAAAAATGCAAGAAATTCAAACAAAACTTACAGATAATACAACAAGAAGTGCTGATCCAGTCAGTCTTATAAGAGCATCACAAAGAGCGATTGCCACCTACCCAGAAGAATTGATACATATCTCTACTGATGGATCTGTTTTTAAGGCCACCATTAAAGCGGGAAATGAGTCTACGTAGTTTCCAGACAAAACATGATGAGCTGTTTGATGACTGTAGGCAGATATGTTCAAATTATGAAGCAGGAATAACAGCATTGGAAGTAGCTCCGTACCACTGTGCTAGAGCATCATAATCTTGACAGACTCATTATCTGAAAGACGGTGGTCACTGCAGGCCTGAACTTACCCAAATATCCTTAGATGCGAACCCCCTTCTCACATCCCATGAAGTTGGAATAGTAATGCAATGGATTCCTGGTGACTCAAATACACCGGGTAATGGCAAGGCAGACATATTGGATCAAAGGCATCACATCAAGAACAACAATACACACCAACAACCCTACAGACAGTCAAATAACTACTGAAGACTGCGAACAAACAGGACTGGCTGAATAGATGGGAAATGGGAAATATTGGGAGAGAAATCTACACACACATGGCCATCCCAAATCCCAAAGACAACATCAGCCTCTTGGAAAGGAGATATCAAAGCACCATTTTCTGACTTCGCACTCACTACATACAACTTGAAACTTAACAGTCACTTTAACATAATCCAACCAGAACATACTCCAGAGTGCTGATTGTGGACACATCCCTAAAAAACAGTTAAACATAATCTTTTTTAATGTCCGACGCTTGCTAGTGTTAGGAAAGAGCTTCTTTCTCCGAGCCCAGACAAATGGAACACTTTGTACGAATCTAAACAACAGCTTATAAACATTTACAGATACCACTATATGGCATTGGGCCAAAGGCAAAGATCCCATAGGCCGCTGGATCAATAACCAACCAACCAACGAGAAGGCTGACACTCCATTTCACTTACAAGCAATCTTCTTCTTGTTCTTGTTCTTAATCTTGTTCGTCTTATTCTTCGATCAACTGATGCTATTTTACTAGCCCTGTAATGTTCTCAAAGAAGACTGTGTGTTTCAGCTCTTCCCCGGTCCACAATAACTTTTTAAGCAAGGTCGCTTCCCTGGACCAGACTGTCACATTTTGGTCTGTATAATGCAATGCTGCAGGATATCTTCTGATATTTGCTCGGGTGCGCCATAATCGCGCGTAGAGGTGTCTCTGAGACCCATTATGTGGAGGTGAGCCTTGAGTCTGCAATATCTCGTTCTGAGTCTGAAGATCTTTGTCAGCCCATCTTTGCCAAGTTTATCTATGCTGACATTTTGTGGCTTGCATTCTTTGTGCTGGTCTCTCCATTCCGCCCTCAAAGATCGTTCTATGAGTGTCTTTACTTATTTATAGCTCTGTGGGAGGGGGGGGGGGGGGAGGGGGGGGGGTGAGTCTGTATGCTACCACTTCCGGTTTTTACGAGCTCATCTGCATTATCGTTTCCAAAGATCCCACAATGAGCCGGATTCCGTCTATATTGTTCGTGGTTGTAGATGGCTTGGAGTACGCATCTTGAGTATATTTTGTTCGGGGCTTTAGGTGACTTGGAGTCCGCTCGTGGAGTCTGCTAGAATTACTGTTGTCCCTGTACTTGTTTTTTTGCAGATACTAATCTTCGTTGCTTCATGAACAGTTGTTGCTTCAGCTCTGAAATTTGTACATGTCTCTCCTGCTGGCTTGACGTGATTTTCTATGTCGTCATTGGGGTGTACTATGTAGATTCCACTGCCTCCCCCTTTTTCGCTTACGGAGGCCGATTCGTCTGTGTACACACGTATACAGGACACACGTAAGGTGACTGCTAAGGTACTGTTTCTTGAACTCCTGCAACACGTGGATTTTTTGGTTTTTACTTCTGGCTGCTCACTTTTCTTTGCTATCCCTGGAACCTATACGATTATATTAGACCGGTCCTGGCTTAGCATCCATAGTTCTGGAATGAGTGCTTCACACTTTTAGATTTCGGCTTCAAGATTTTCTGCATGTTTTCTGTGGATTTCTCCAGTCAGTTTGTTGGGCCTTTTCTGGAGATAATTTTACGCGAAAGTTTTGTATTCTGTTTTGTGTTCTTTAGTAGAGCTTCTGGTCTAGATGGTTATCATGTATGATCTGTAGTTTTTCGAACTGACTAAAGATTTGTATTTTATTTACAAGCATTGCTATTTTGGAGTTATTAGCTGATACGTATATTCTAAGTTGTGACGATGTTTTTAAAGTGGTTTCTATACTAATATTTCAGATAAACAAAGGCAGATAATACTTCCCTACACGTATGCCGCTACGATATGCCTCAACACTTTCAAAGTTCTCTGTGACAGTTCCTGAAAATGCGTTTGGAGGTTAGCCCACACATTTGCGATGGCTGTTCCTTGAACTGTAATTTCACAGAACCATGCGTAGAGCTTCTTTTTGTCTACTGCTGTAAGCCCATCTCTCACTTCAAAAAGAATAACTGAAAATATATCTCAAATCCAGATTTTGCTTACATAAAGAAATGAAAAGTATTCTCCGAAACTGTGTTGCTATTTGTCAAACGTCGTGCGATAAGTTATATTCTTTCTCAGATAACTTGTCTTTGGTGGAACAAAGAATTTATGTGAAATTTGGAATATTCTCATATTAACGATTTAATAGACGACAGACAAAGTCACAATTCCAACGTTTAAATCATTGAATCTATCTTGTCTTCAACTTGACAAAACTGTTTTCTTATCTTTAAAGATTAAAGGAGTAAATTTAAATGAGTGAAGATAGCTTACACAAATGCTAATTTTACTAACCAGGAACAATCTATCAAACGATCACTAAAGCGACATTACTGCTCCTTGATGAATATTCTTACCTCGTCTCTTAATTTCCAAACACTAGACAAATCGGTACCTATTGATAGTCAACGAATTTTACGATGTGATATAAGTTGATATGTTCACTTTCAATATCTTCGCAAAGCTACTCAAAATGTCTTGAAATAAGAGATTTGTTTTGACGAAATTGACAATTGTGACGGAATCCTTCAAAGTATGTCTTCATTTTTCTTCTTAGCAAATAATCCTTTCCTATGTATGTAACAATGATACCAAGCATCGATCGGTACTTTTTACTTAATCCGTGCTACAAGTCTCTTAACCTTTTGAAACATTGCTCGTGTCCCGTCTGTGCTGATTCCTACGCAATTCAATCAATCACTATCTTCTCATGTGATAATCTTCTTCAAGCTGTCAAACACGTTTTCAGCCGTCGTGTGCACCAGGAAGGAGATTAACAATAAGTCTACGAAAATGTGTTTCTGGTGCTCATATCTCACGAACGGTGCATACTAAGATCGCTGTGTTGGTTAATCTTTGTTTTCGTCAGTTGTAAAACAAAATAGGGCTGAAAAGCCGGTCGATTTACTTCTTAAATGTGTCATTTTCAATGGTCCTTGGCAGAATTCTCCTTGATCAAGGCAGAAACCACGATTGTTGTAGTTGGTAATACAAGTTATTCAGCTATTGCGTACGTTTTCTGGTTCTTATTTATAACTAAGCAATTTGAAATGAAGCGTTCACTGATTTTTAACTGTTGCAACCAAGTGCAGTCTATTTTACCATTGTCTTTATTTCTCAAAACGCATGGCCCTAGCTTTTAAAAGAAGTCGATGCTATTTGAGCCATGCTCTTTTTGTTTTCTATCGAGATGTCTTCGCAATGTTCCCAAGGTCACTATTGGTAATGAAGACATTGAACACGTGGATGACATTGAATACCTTGGCTCTTAATAACAAACTATGGGGACTGTGCAAGACAAATAAGGAGACGTTTGTCAATAGCGATGAAGAAACTGAATAGTATGCACAATGTGTGGCACAATACTTGCAAAGAATTACAACTGAGAATCCTTAGAACATGTGTACTCCAGGTGGCAGTGCACGTATGTGAGGCATGGGCCATCATAGACGTATTACGAAAGAATATCGGGGCTTTGGAAAAAAAAATGCTGCAGAAGAATTCTCGAAATACCTTGGGAAAGAACATAACAATTAAAATCATCCTGCAATATTTCAGTATCGAAGAGAACTGATCTATAGATCACGTTATGTCTCTGAAACTGCGGTTTTTCGGCCACATCAAGCGTAATGACGGACTGCAAAAAGCAGTTCTGGAGGGCATTGCTCTAGGAAGACCAGACAGAGTCTGACCAAGGCGTAGATAGACACAAGACATCAAGGACACCCTAAACATGGCAATGGAACAGGCGGACAGACTGTTGATTGAGATTCGTATCGAATGAATATGATAGAGCGACGTTCTGAAAAGGACATGCAACATGATGATGTGTTCAGCGCCTAAGCCCCAACATTTACTAATATTTAGGATATCAAGGATTCATTCTATGAAGAGCTGAACTCACTCATTCTGTCAGTTCCAAATTCCGATACGCTTGTTATCCTTGATGATTCAAATGCCGAAGAAAGGGCCGACCATCAGTTATTGAAAGAGGTACATGAGAGAATGGAACGAGAAGGTGCAACATCAATGGGTTCCTACTGCTGGGCCTTTGTGCCACCCATGATCTCTCCATCAACAACACCATGTTTCGGCTGTCCACTCCCAACAAGATGTCGTGGATACATTCCCGCTGTAAGCGGTGGCATTTTTTTTGACAATGTCCTCGCTTGAAAGAGGGACAGACGAGATGTGCGAGTGACAAAGGATGTGTGTGGTGCCGAATGTTGAACAGATCATAGACTCATTGTGTCAAACAGTACTCCACATATAACCTAGGTGACGTCACCAGGGCCAGAAACCTGAGAAGAAACTTAACATCTCCAAATGTCATAGTGGGACCCATGCGGAACGCTTTTCCCGGACTCTGGTCAACTAGCTGACAGACACACAGGAATGCACGTAAACAGGCAAGGACAAATGTGCCTTTCTAAAAGATGCTGTCTATTCTTTCACGTACAAGTATCTGGGTCATTTAGTTCGCAGGAACCAAGACTGGTTTGATAAAAATCAATAGACTATTAACACTTTTCCTGATTAAAAACATCGTGTATTGAGACATCACCAAGACCATCCCTCCTCATCTTCCCAAAAACCCTGAAGACGGTCTATGGTCCTAGGTCACGTCTTTCATCTCCTGTCCTAAAATGTTGATGACATGGCACTGATAACCGACAAAGTCGACATTTTGGATCGATGGTCAGAGAACTTTAGTGCAATCCTAAACTGTCCATCCACTATCAGTGAATTATCCTAAGAACGCGTGACGCTAGGTGCAGTCAATGGCAAGCTTGATACATCACCCGACACAGATGAGGTCGTGAAACCAACCAATCACCCTAATGTCCAGTGGCGAAGCCACTGGGTAAAATGCTACTTCTACTGAGCTTTATAGGGCAGGGAGCCCTGTGCTGCCTACAAGCTAACATACCTCTTTCGCTCAATTTTGGAGACAAGTCATACATGTAGGCCGTAGGAAGTGAAAGACAGCACTACTGTCCAGATGCACACGCACAAGGGCGATCGTCAATCTTGTGATAACTACATGGAAATCTCCTTCCTTTCGATTGCTGGAAAATTTCAAGCTAGTCTTGCTCAAAAGCTTGACAACTGCTCTCTAGCAGCAGCTACTCACAGAGAGTCTGGTTTACGAGCTGATCGTGAAACGATTGACATGATTTTTGCAGCTAGTCAAGTCCAGTTACAATGTCAGGAACGGCATCGTGATTTGTACACGACTTTTGTTGGTACTACAAAGACCTTCGACACCGTCAACAGAAATGGACTATGGATAATCATAGCGAAATGTTGGTGTCCCTAAAAATTCATCACATTTATCTGCCAGTTTCATGATTGCATGTCTGTCCGCGCACTGATCGATGGTGAACTCTCTGCAGCAATCCCAATCATAAATGGAGTCAAACAGGGCTGTGTGCTGGCCAAGGAGTCAAACAGGGATGTGTGCTGGCCATGGAGTCAAACAGGGCTGTGTGCTGGCCATGGAGTCAAACAGGGCTGTGTGCTGGCCATGGAGTCAAACAGGGCTGTGTGCTGGCCATGGAGTCAAACAGGGCTGTGTGCTGGCCATGGAGTCAAACAGGGCTGTGTGCTGGCCTCAACACGTTTTAGCATGGAATTTGCAGCCATGCTTTCTGACGCAATACGTGACTGTCACACTGGCATACAGATCAGATACGGAACGTATATGAAGCTGTTCACTCTGAGGCGCCTGAAGTCCTTCACAAATGTGAAAGAAGCAACTATCTTAGATATCCTCTTTGCCAAAGAGTAGGCAATTAACATGTGCTTAGAACATAACATACAAGCAACAATGAAAGAGCTCTACCTGCGTGCATTAATTGTGGTTTTACTGACTGCAGACACACACAAAAAAATAAAACAAAAACGGTGGTGATGTTTCTACCTGCGTCCAGAGAGTCCGCAAACCAAACGTAACTGTAAAGGACAAAGAAACGATACAACGATACTCTAAAACTTATTTGGAATAATTTTTCCATTCATGCAATCTTTCTTGGAATCGCCCAGCCTGGCACACTTCCGTCACACATGATACTTGCACCATTGACCCGAGGATCACTCTGGGGGTAAAGGAAATGCGAGCTTCATAAAAGGAAAGAATGCAAGATTGTCAAATTACACATGCTGTTCACGTGTTCCCTAGAGTTTGTCACGCTCAGATCAGACTGTACAGTCATATGCAGTCGCATCTGAATAAAGATGTCTGACGATGTCGTCATCGTCGCTTGCGATGGACAACTAGCTATCCAACTAACTAACATGACCACGATGAATCTTTTGTTGTTGTTACTGATCGGCCGAATGCCATGTAATGGTATCTACATGTGTCTATCAGCTGTTGTCTAATATCACACAAAGTGTTCCGTGTATCTGGCCACGGATAAAGAAGTGTTTCTTAAAATCATTAATTGCTGAGCACTCAGAGAGATGATGATCAATGGTTTCATATAGGTGTGTACACAGCTGGCACTTAGGAGTATGTAGTGGTTGGATTCTGTTCAGGTGTTTGTTTAATTGAATGTGTTGGGCTGCTCTCTGTCGGAAAATCGTGCTCTGATCCTTCATTATGAGTTGATTTACACTGCCATTTGGATTGGGACTTGCCAAATGTCTGTAGATTTCCCTTCCAGTGTTTCCCGTGGCCAATCTGTTCAGTCAGGTTTATTTGTTTTCTGATCTTATGAGTTGTTTAGCTGTTTGTAAAGTTGTTGCTGTGTGTCGCTGTTCTTGTCTTGACCGACAGTAAACATGAAATATACTCTAAAGATAAAAGTAGACGATCAATTACTAGAACAAGTTTAGATCTTTGTCTAAATTGGAAATGTAATATCGCCTAATAGACAATGTGAAGTTGAAATCAGGAACCTAGTCAGGTCAGCTCAGGTTATGTCAGGTCATCCCGTAACCGATGATGTTGTTGGAGCACACATGAAGACATCCTCACAAGCTCACGCCATCCGTCTCTGTCGGCAATCGCTGGTGTATTCTTTTCTGTTGTCCTCCCACCGCTTTTTTGGACCCCCTCTTCGTCATCCGTATTGCACCTTTCTATGCAGGATTGTATTTGCGTTTGATTTCGATATGTGTCTGTATCAATTGAGTTTCCGTCTTTTGACCGTTGCAAAGAGGTTTTCAAAAGGCCCTATTGCTGTTGTAATTCATTCTCGTATTTCCTTATTTGTAGCTCACGTCCAATGCATGTATTCTCCGCTGCCGGTCAGCTGTAATTGTCTGTGTCACAAGCATAGAGGAATATTGACAGGATCAATGAACGCATTGATCTGATATTCGTCCATATGGCTAACCGTTTATCTTGGCATATGTTGTTAAGCCGTGCATCCACCGTTTTTATCTGTGCTATTAAAACGGTCGATAACTTCGAGTTCTTGGCTATTAGAAACATATAAAAGGGACTGGCAAATCTATTTTTACCAAATGTGTCATATATTGTCATCCAAACAAATTACCCACAAATTAAAGCTGATAGTGATCAGGAATTATGAATTACATGTTTACTGTTAGTTAGTTATTGGTCTACTTGTACACTGAGTGGGGAGTCAAAGGTTCCTATTCCTCCCCTGGAAAATCGTCTTTTCGTCGATACCTTCCCTTCAGTATCCCACTTGCTCGGAAGCCTGACCGTTGGACATTGTAAGCTCGCAGGGGAAGCTGATCAAGGGACATTGTCCTGATAGGAACGATCCAGAGTACCTTATGTTTGGACATGTATTCGGCACATGGGATGGCTCCGACCCTTTTGCGAATATCCTCGTTCATCAAACTATCTCTTTTAGAAACCCCATCGGCCATTCAAATACATTTCAATTCGTAGGTGGAGATTTTACTCTCTCCCGCCTTGGACATGGACTATGTTAGGCACAGAATTAGAAGGGAGATGATGTGTATCCATTCCTGATTTGTTTCCAGACTAATCTGAGATTGCTTGACCAGTGGCGCCGTTGATAAGCCACGCCCGCTGTTTACATCTGGTATCAACATCTCTGTCGCACATGTCTCCTTCTGCGAAAATGCTGCCCTGGTACCTGATGTCCTGAGCCTGCATATGAGGTAAAAAAAAAAAATGGACAATTAACAAACAAATGGAATGACAATTGATGTCCATGAAATTTACACACGCATACACACACACGCAGACATATATATATATATATATATATATATATATATATATATATATATACACGCACACAAGTATGAATCGGGCAGCTCTTCTGTAAAGAAAAGAAATCAAATGCACAATTCTTTCAGAAATTTGGTATGCTGAGAGAATAGATGAGCAAAGTCTATCAGTTAGTTAGTTATAAGATATGTTGGTCTATTCTGTTTTAATCCATTCTGAACAATGAACCCCCGTGAACTCAAGACATGCCCGTAGGCACTCAGTCTTTCTCAGTGAAGGAACAATATTTTTGCCACATCAAAAGACATAACAACTTGCAGAAAACAATACTGTAAGAAAAGGTAGAAGACAGACGTCCAGAGGTAAACTGCTCTATAATCGAGCGGATATAAAGAGAGGTACAGGGAAAATCCAGGCAGATTGTAACATCAAATCAAAAGACAGAAGACGTTTGAGACACAATGTAGTTGACCTTCGATGTGGAGATGTCTCCTAACCTTAACTCAATGTAGTCTATCTCTTTCTTTTGCATGTTTTCCTCTAGTGGATCCACGCCACATATTTCAAGACGATAATGGCTTGTAGCTTTGTTTCCCCGATGCCACAAGTTTTGTCAGCTGTGTCTTTTTGTTCTGTTTTCTCGCTTCCGGTTGTAATCTTGTCGATCCATAGGATGCTGACGCTTCCGGTTGTAATCTTGTCGATCCATAGGATGCTGACGCTTCCGGTTGTAATCTTGTCGATCCATAGGATGCTGACGCTTCCGGTTGTAATCTTGTCGATCCATAGGATGCTGACGCTTCCGGTTGTAATCTTGTCGATCCATAGGATGCTGACGCTTCCGGTTGTAATCTTGTCGATCCATAGGATGCTGACGCTTCCGGTTGTAATCTTGTCGATCCATAGGATGCTGACGCTTCCGGTTGTAATCGTGTCGATCCATAGGATGCTGACGCTTCCGATTGTAATCTTGTCGATCCATAGGATGCTGACGCTTCCGATTGTAATCTTGTCGATCCATAGGATGCTGACGCTTCCAATTGTAATCGTGTCGATTCATAGGATGCTGACGCTTCCGATTGTAATCTTGTCGATCCATAGGATGCTGACGCTTCCGATTGTAATCTTGTCGATCCATAGGATGCTGACGCTTCCGATTGTAATCTTGTCGATCCATAGGATGCTGACGCTTCCGATTGTAATCTTGTCGATCCATAGGATGCTGACGCTTCCGATTGTAATCTTGTCGATCCATAGGATGCTGACGGTTCCGATTGTAATCTTGTCGATCCATAGGATGCCAAGAACATAATATCAGGAACATGTTCATTAAACTCTATAACCTTACAATAGTTTGATCACCCGACAAATTCTCCTTCAAACAAAAAGAACCTATTTCTCAGTTAGTCAGTGAATACCATTACACTGTAGCATTGAACGACACGATGTGATCGACAGTCTAGTCAAAGCGATAGCGAACTGATACAGGAAGAATACCTGGCTATCTATGAAGAAGTAAACGCTATAATAAAAATGGAAATGCAATGCACAATTTCAGGAAGAACATCCTAACACATTTGATGGAAACTACCATCTGTTCAGAAAAGCCCAGGATATCTTACTTCGTCTCTAAACTAAACACAGCAGAATGTTAACCAACATATGTCCACCCAGTCAATGTTACTGCGGTCTGCCAAACATTAAAGTTGTACCCGCACTTCATAACTGCCCCGATTACACATATCTGAGCATCAATATGTGCCCACGTCCAATCCCTTCGAGGAGAAATTGTCCGGCGGTTGTGAGACCGGGGACAATACAGCAGACTGTATTTGAGAATCCGAAGTCCCAGCCTAAACGAGCAACGATCACAGAAGAAGACAGAAGTAGTATTGCACCTGGTGCTGCACATTTGTCATTCATTAAATGATAATTGTTTCACTGATGTCTTATGACAGCTACGTCTCATGGTTCCGGTAGAAATGTAAAGGACTTTAGTGGACGGATCGGGATACTCGATACACATATTCACTGGCCAAGGTCACTTCAACATCCTGACAGGTGAAAATTTATATTATAAGGGAGAGAAATGAGCATTATCCTTACGATCAGATTGAAGATGACAAGAAGACAAAAATCGATAATAAATAATTTCTCACCGACAGCAGCTGAAGAAAAAGATAGGTTCTAAAATGATTTACACGAGACCATACAGAAAGTGGAGAAAAGTGACATCTTGAAAACCATGGAGGTTTAACACGAACATTAGAAAGAAAGAGCAAAGGAGGCTGAAATAATGGTGGGACAATTTAGGTTGGGAAACAGAAACGAAAGTTAAGAAAAATCAATGACATTTTATATAGAGATCCCTCTCTCCATCATAAACAAACTCTTTAAGTAAAATCTTATATAACTGAATACGTGTACTCGCTAGACGTGAATTGTATGAACTATAAAGACTACTTTTTCATTCAAAAGATGGAGACCAGGAGTATCACCCTCAAAACACTACCAGGTGCTGACGGCGTTTCAGACCACCAACTGCTAGTTATGTGCATCACGATCAGGCTGGAGAAGATGCAGAAAAGATTTTGAAAAAAACTACATTATGACGTTAGCCGTACTCTTTGAGGACGAGTGGCCACTCTCAGGCGCCATTTCTCCAGTTATTCAGGACGGGAGTCCAGTGTAAATGGTCGGTAATTTAAACACCGTTTTGAGCGACATTCGTCAAAATTACTCACATAAATGAAAGGTTTGATTTCATTATTTGGTGGCATTGAGGAACCTCGTGTGATTATGGAAGTCTTAAACTTTATTTCTTACCTGTTTAAAAGTGATAGTAAAAGTGAATTTCTATTATCGATGGCAACTAGCTTATATGCACACAAGCGACCTGCTCATTTTTCTGCACAATAATGCCTCAGCTAAAACAAAAAACCCAACTATTTCTGAAGATGAAGAGGAACATTCCAGCAGCGATTTTAGCTCTGGTCTTATTGTTATTGTTTGTAGTGACACCAACGATCTGGATTCTGACAGGGAAGTAAAATCTTCCCAAAAAGTGAGCGATGTCGCATCAACTTACATTGATTCCCCTGTACATGTTATTTCATTTTCTGCGTGACACTTTATGGATGACTCAGAAACGAAACAAAAGGTTTTCGTTTGATTATTTGAAGGCGTTTGTTGAGATGCCACCATCAATTAGGGAGGGAAGTCAAAGTCTTTCAAATTGTTTCTTACCTGTTTAAAAGTGATAGTGAACATTAACAATTGTTATCGGTGTCGTGTGTCATTTCTGGATATCATTTCATCAGTAGTGGGTAGTAGAAATGTGGTTTAATTCATAGATGGATGTAGTTTCCAAACAAGTGCCACAAAAACAAACCATAGATTAACAGTCTTTATTGGGTAAGTCTGATATGGTAATTGTTTTTGTCGTGCTGTGTCTGTTGTTGTTGCTTATTTCAAACTACTTTTCTATTTGAGAAATGGAGATATGTTTATATAATTCTTATTTTCTTATTGCTCACACGCTTTCTTTTCCTTCCATACATGAAAACAGCGATCACAGGGGTACTCCATAGAGGTGCAAAACAATTTCGATGTGCGTATCGCAATGCATGACAATATGACACCACAGTAACTTGCCAAATCGACATACCAGTTTAATCTCATCACCAATTCTCAGAAAACAACACTTTCCTATTCATAGATGAAGAAAAAAATCAAAAACAATACCAGATAGAGCGCAATACCCTTGTATATAGGAACTGCACAGGGACATTCATAAAAAAAATTATGAATAACAAGAAGCAACACATTGAACAGGTTAGATGTTGCAAAGACAACAAAAGGAAGGAGATGCGTTAAAAAAAATGTGAACCCTCACTGGCGAGTTCAAACTCTCACATCATGTGATAGACCTTGCTAATACACTGATGGAGAGCAAGTATATACTAGATAGACGGAATCAATCTGACAGAGACATGCACACAGAGATCAGGGGAAGCACCAAGGTAACGTTTAAGATCCGGGACATGGAACCGAAAAAAGGAAAACCACGGGGATGTGATGATTTACCGGCTGAATTTAAACTAACAGGTGGAGAGTCTATCGTTAACATCTAACATGCACTTTGCAACACGATCTGACACAACACATGACAAGAGAACTGACACAGCAAGCATGGTCGACCAGATCTGTGTATATTCCACTCACAAAAACCGGAAATGTGAAGCCATGCACTAACTACCGACCCTGGGTGTAATTAGGTGTCCTAGGAAAATCCTCCTCAGAATTATCATTAAACGGCTATAAAACAAAATCAGAGAGGAAGAACATATGGCTCACACACGTTGTCGACAGAACAGAGGTACGAGGAATCACATCCTTAACATGCGAAGCATTATGGAAAAGTACAGAGTTCAACGTCGACATACATCTGCTTCAAAGAATATACCAAGGCTTTCAAATGTGTGCAACAATAAGCCCTAACAAGGCGAAACTCAGACCTCAAGTTATCCTAGAGAACCGAACATCTTTGAATGTCTCTGATCGAATATTAGCAACAACGGAGATTGTCTAGAGGAAATAAAGAGAAGAGTGGTCATGACACTACAGAAGTAGGCTAATATAAACAAAAGTGTGGCAGAACACTAATAAATTAACAAACATAAAGAGCCTGCTGACTTGCATCTTCCTGGTGGCAACGTCCGGATGCGAGTCATTGTCAGCTACACAGACATTGGGGTGCACTAGAATTCAACTGATGGAGAAAAACATTAATACACAGAAATCCTACATGAGCACAATATAGAACAAAACTGGCTAGTCAACAACATTACCTGTAAGAAATTAACATAACGACGTACCTTTGTCATACCAATACCTGAGGATATGGTACCTGGCACAAGAGTAAAAGAGTAGATCGAGGAGATGATGGACAAATTACATTACATATATTCTGAAGTTAACAGTAGCAGGGGCGAAAAATTGAGTAACTTATAAATCAGCTGTTATGAGAGTTACTTTCTGCAAAGGACAAAGAACATGATGATTCTGAGGTCGGTTTCAGTAGGTACAATGAAAGACGGGTTGGCTGGACGGCCTATTTCGAAGCTCCTCAGAGTATTTCGTAAATTTTTATGATCGCCTTTAAGACTAGTTATTCTTTTACCAAGTTTACCTTGTATTGATCAGTTTACTGTTGGCATTTTCTTCAAAGTTGTATGTTTGTGGCGTACAGTTCTTTCAAGTTCCTTCATAACTGCAACTGCTTCCTACGACTTCTGAAGCCATTCAAGCAACGATGCCTTTCGTATACGCTTTAATGCTCTTTTTAAGATCGTTGTTTTCTTCTGTGTAGTCTTTGTCTGCTTCAGATTTCACAGCTATAGATTTGCTGTTTAGTAAAGCCATGTTAATGGAAAGTCTCCATTTTATCGTTTGTGAACGATATTATCGTCATCCTTTCATTGTGTCCTGGCATTTCTTACTGTCCAAATGTTCTCGAACTTCGATTTCTTTTGTAGCTGCTACTATTGCTCATGACTTGCAGCCCATTAATCTAGTTATTCCACTGTGTTACTGAGCCTTATGTCGAATCTTTGTTAGTGACACCTTATTTAAGATATCTAACATTGTATCTAGACATTTTCACTTGAGCTGCTTATTCTTTAGTAAGATAAGCTTCACAGAATATAACACTTTTGGCTCCTGTGGTTAACATATGAGCTACTCTGTCGCTGAGTGATATATTCTCCACTTTGTTATCTGAATATAATAGTATTTCTCTGGATGTTAGCTGCTGTTGTATGTTCGTGTTGCTGTTTAATACCCACAATGAATAAATTAACCCTTGTGTGCGACCTGAAAATAACGTTAAGTGGAGGGTTGTAATATCTTTCTTCACATTGTATGCATGCTGATGAAGGTTCAGACGGTTGGTCAATGCTTAGTTTCATATGGGTAGCGGAAACTGCTAATGGGATCACATTGATCCACATCATTTAAAATGTTAGTCTGGTTACTGTATCTGTATTAATTGTTGAATATGCTAGCCTGGTTACTTTTATGTATAGTTACAATTTAACATGTTAGTCTGGTTACAGAGTGGAAACGTATTGGAAGATACATAGTTGAAACGTGTAAGGATATAGAAAACCTACAGCAACAAGGCAGAGTGAGATATGCATTTAAGGCAATAAGAACACTGACAAGGGAATTCCGTCCTGTTCCACATGTCATAAATCACAAAGAGGATAACACATTAACATAAACCAAAGACATACTGAATAGATGGAGAGAGTACTGCAGAACCATGAATGGAGATAGCACAAAGTGCTCAGTTACAGTCCTACCTAAGGGTGAGAAAGAACCTGAACCAACATTGGAAGAAGTCAGGTCAGGTCAGGTCAGGTTAGGTCATCCCGTAACCGGTGAGGTCGTTGGGGCACACATGAAGGCATCCTCACAACTCCACGCCATCCCTCTCCGCCAGACGCCTCCACCCGCGACTCCCCCGGTCGGAGACCGGTCCATTCCTTCACGTTGTCCCCCCATCTCCCTTTGAAGCCGGCCTCCTCGTCGTCTGCGATGTACCTTCCCGTGGAGGATTGTGTTTGCAAGACCACCTGATCTCGATATGTGACCGCACCAAGGGAGCTTCCCTCCCCCGACAGCCGCCAAGAGACCCCCGAAAGGCCCCACTGCTGTTGCATTTCCATCTCGCATCTCCTCGCCTGCAACTCGACACCCGTACGTGACGTTTAAAAGTCATCGGAAACATCTCATATCCAAGGCCCGCATCCACCGCCGAAGGTCAGCTGCAACTGTCCATGTCTCACACGCACAGAGGAACACCGACAGGACCAGTGTACGCATCATTCCGAATTTCGTGCTCAGTGCCAACCGCCCATCCCGCCAGATTCTGCCAAGCCGCGTAAGCGCCGCCACCGTCTGTGCCACTCCGGCCAACACCTCACACCCCGACCCTCGACCCAAGATATCCACAATGGTCAACCACCTCCAACTCCCGACTGCTAGCTTCTATCCCGCTGTTGAAGCCCGCAGCGCCGCTGGTCACCAACTTTGTCCCTCCAGCGTCCATCTCCACACCACAGTCAAGAGCTGTCCCATCGAGCCCCCTGACCCACCCCTGGAGCTCCGCCTCCGAACCCGCCAACCCGTCGACATCAACTGCAAAATGAAGGTTGGCAATCGTTCGGCCCCCTATCTTGACAGTACCAACGTGACCTCCAAGTGCCTCACTCATAATTCCTTCAAGGAATATATTGAAAAGAGCCGGAGAGAGCGGCCACACCTGTCTCACACCAACTGATGTGTGAAACCAGTCTCCTCGCCTCCCATTCACAAGAACCGCACCAGACACCCTGCTACACAGGTGACCTAGGACCGTTACAATACCTCCGTTGATGCCATACATCCCCACGGTTGCCCAAAGCGCCCCATGCCACACTCCACCAAACGCCTTCCCAAAATCCACAAACACACGACACAGTGTCCGCTGCCGTTCTAGACACCTTTCGCCCAGCAGCCCCAAACTAAACATCTGCTCTGCAGCGCCCCCTCTTTGTCTGAACCCCGCCCGTCCCTCGGCAACAATGCTCCCCGCCTGGGGCCCCAATCGGTCAAGGACCAATCCTAGCACGACTCCGCCAGGGTGGCCAACGAGGCCTACCGTTCTGCAATCTTGGCACAGCCCTTGTCCTCCAGACCCGTTAAAAGGCACAACTATGGACCCCGCCCACAAGTCCGGCCAGTCCCCCGCCACCCACATTTCGCCACAGATGTGTGCCAGGCCCTCCACCACCACCTCCCCACCCGCCTACAAGAGCTCCGCTTGCACATTGTCCACGCCAGCCGCCCCCCCCCCCCTCTCAATGTATATACCGCTGAAATTACCTCCTCCCTCGCCATCAGCCGGCCATCCTCTATATCTGTTGGCGCTGGGGGGAATGCCCTCCCAGGCCCGTCTCGCCCCTCATAGTTACGCTCTGCAATTAAAAACCTGAAAAAAGGAAAGTCCCCAGGATGCGATGATATCCAAGCAGAGCTAATACAAGCAGGAGGAGACGCAAGTGCTCGAGTATATCAGAAGCTGTGTAAACAGATATGGCACAGTGCAGAGTGACCAGAAGCTTGGAAGAAATCAATTTATATTCCCCTCTCCCAAAAAAGGCAACCTGAAGCTGTGCACGAACTACCGAACTATCGCACTGATCAGCCATGCTTGCCAGACGCTCTTGCGAATCCTATTAAGAAGGACAGAGA
This sequence comes from Ariolimax columbianus, assembly GCA_036924085.1. Lineage (NCBI taxonomy): Eukaryota > Metazoa > Mollusca > Gastropoda > Stylommatophora > Arionidae > Ariolimax > Ariolimax columbianus. Next base: position 64,261,369 of record JAVGWX010000007.1, on the reverse strand, counting down.
AAAGGTTTGAATCTGAAATTCACGTAGTCCAGGCAGGTTTTAGGAAAGACAGAGGGACCAGACCATATATTCAATTTAAGGAATATCTACGAAAAATGTACAGAATATAATGTAGACCTGTACACATGTTTCATTGATTACACCAAGGCCTTCGACACGGTAAAACATCAAAATCTGTGGAGAATCATGAAGGAAATGGGGTTTCCTTTGCATATAGTCCATCGCATTGAAACATTATAACAAGATCAACAAGCCACTGTCCGAGTATCTAGGTAAACATCAGATTGGTTTGCAGTACAATAGGGAGTCCGACAGGAATGTATCCTCTCACCTTATCTGTACAACATATATGCAGAATGTATAATGAGAAATGTTCGAGAAGACGAGAACATTGAACGTTTCGACCCATTTACGATTGGCGGGTACGACATTCCAGAGGTACGGTACGCAGATGACACAGTGATACTATCAAGAAGTGCAGATGGGCTAGAGCAGCTACTTTCAGCCGTTAATGGACATAGTAAAGATCAACACATGTTCATAAACATAAATAAAACAAAGATAATGACCACCGACAAAACACAATGTCAGCATAAATTTACAGTGGGTGGTGAGGAAATAGATCAGGTCACACATTTTGAATATCTGGGCTGCAGAATTGATAAAATTGGCGTCTGCTCGAAAAAAATCAGAAGCAGACTAGCTATTGCAATGCAGAGACTGAACATCCTGAAGAAATTATGACAGAGCACCAACAAAACGATAAAAGTAAAAATCTTCAAAACCTCTAGACAAAGAATCGAATCCTTCGAGTCAAAATGAAAAAAAACCCAGAAAGATCCTCAAAATACCCTGGACAGAGAAAAAAACAAATGTAGACATTCGGCAAGAGTTGAGCACAGAGGAGAACTGGTTTATCAATTCCATTTTGGCTAGAAAATGCAAATACTTTGGTTATATCAAGAGACACAACGGTCTGAAGAGATCGGTGATGGAAGGTAGCGTGCCAGGTAAAAGAGGAACGGGTAGACCAAGAACGATGGCACCAAAATATCCAGGAATGCCTGAGTATGACTGTGGCGGAGGCTAGAGTTTTGGCAAGAGAACGAGTTTCTTTCAAACATACTGTGATGGTAGCGATGTTCTATAAAGGACATGCTACATGAAGATGAGTCTGGTTACTTTATATATAGTTACAATTTAAAATGTTAGCCTGGTTACTTTATATATATAGTTACAATTTAACATGTTAGTCTTGTTATTTTATTTACACTTACAATTTACTATGTTAGTCTGATTATTTTATATATACTTACAATGTAATAGTCTGGATATTTATCTGTATTTGCGGCTTAAACTGCCAGTCTGGTTACCTTATCGCGAATGCCCTAATCATTATACAATAGCTAACATTTATCATCTGCAAAAACAAATGTCATCTAGTTATACATACATACTGTTTACATGTTTTATCTTTATATCACGTTTTTTTACATGCTTATGACCAGACCGCAGTTGTTGTGTGTCCATCGTTTCCGAAGAGGACCACATTATCTTTGGTCAATCTGTAGTGGGTTCGTAGGTGGGTGATCAAACCAAACCGAGACTGAAAGCGTCTGTCACACTGAGAGCAGAGAAACATTGTCTGACCGTCACACTGGGGGCAGAGAAACACTGCCTGACCGTCACACTGAGAGCAGAGAAACACTGTCTGACCGTCAGACCGAGGCAACTCATCTCAAGCCTTTCGTGTCGCTCGTCTCCTGCTTTGATTCTTGTCTGCTGCCTATGTATCTTGCCAGAAGAGATTTTACTACGCCAAGCAGGGAGTGAGGCTTTCAGAGTGTCTTTGGAACGTTTTATTTGGCCACCGCTTGCTCGCTTGTCTGACTCAAGCTCGCCATTGAAAATTATGTTTGGAAGTCGCTTATCTGACATGCGCACAACATGTCCAGTCGATCTAAGCTGCGAATTGCACAGAGTTGTGTGGATGCTTGTCATGCCAGGCTACAAAATAACTGCTACATCTGTGATCACATCTTTCAATTTTATGTTTACCAGTTTACTTAGGCAGCCTAGATGAAAGTTCTCATTCCCTTTCGCATGTCGACTGTACACATCCTAGGTTTCAGAGGAGTACAGAAGAGTTAGTAGGACGGCTGCATATTCCTTCAGTTGGTTATAAGCTTAATTCTTCTCCGGTTCCAAACTAAGGATCTTAGTTTTTCAATTACTACACATGCTGTTGCAATTCTCGAGCTTACTTCATCATCAATATGGACTGCTCTGGAGAGTGTGCTGCCAAGGCCTATAAAGCGTTCCACCGACTTCAACGTCTGACCATTGATAGTGATATATGGCTCACCGTGCACAGATCATAGGGCTGCTTTGTGCAGCATTTCAATCTTACTGGTAGAAATGGTGAGACCAAAGTTATCGCAATCCGCTACAAACATGTCAACAGTACATAACATTTCAATCTCTAAAGGGCAATGAGAGCGCAGTCATCAGCAATGAGAAGTTCACATATGAACACATTGTGTTCCCGTGGTAGATACTGGCTATCGACTAGTTGTACTTTACTTTCTTCAGAGTGCAACAAGCTGAGCGTGGCACTTGTCTCAATTAAGAAGTTAATACAAGAAGGCTTGCAGATGTGTTAGTACGGGGGAAACGTCAAACATCGGATGGCAGTCAAATGTGAAAGTATGGCACAACATGTTTCTGTGTTTTGACTAACAACACAAAGAAAAGAGAAATTAGAAAGAAGCGGATGATATGGTAGAATGATGAAAGTGTGATGGCAGTATTCGAAGACCAGAAAATTTCATTAAAAAAACGCCGGCGATCTCTTAAACCCCTTAAACTGTGACTTGACGTAAAGCTAGAATGATTGTACACCAGGAGAGAGAAACTGATTGGTAGAAGTATGGACAGGTACTGAGTGAGCTATTTTCAACATCTTCCAGAGATTTAAAGAAACAAATACGTGGTCTGCCGCTGAGAAATGGACAATAGATTTTACACAGTGGTAAATAACAGAGAGAGGCAACCACTCTATGAATCTGAAAGGAAAAGAGCCAAATTATAGGAGTATCTTACTGACTTACTTTTGCCAAGTGCACAAGCACATGGCGGTATACAATCTGTGGAACACAATTCATTTGTACACACCCGGAAATACGAGGAGTGTTCAAATGAAAGTGAACAAAACTACGATGAACATACGTACGATGCGCATGATGACGTCAACGTCTGGTGTACGTAGGACATACCAACCGTCAAGTTTGCACAATTCCATATACTCCGACACATAGTTTACTCAGCAAACCGTTGAAAACTTGGCGGGTGTGATACGGAATCCGTCCAGAGTTGATTAGCAAACGGTCATTCGGTTTCTAACAGCTGAAGGATGTCGACCCGTTGAGATTCATCACATAATGCAGGCAGTGTATGGTGACAAAAGTGTGTCGAAGACAGCAGTGAAGAACTGGACAGCGATATTTAAAGAAGTATGTGATCTAACTTGGTCAGAAACACCCACCTTTTTTTGAGCTATTATTCAGAAGAGGGACGACTGAAATCAAGAAATATTGCTTTCAATTTGTCAGGTCAGGTCAGGTCATCCCGTATCCGGTGAGGTCGTTGGGGATACATTCAGACATCACCACAACCACACACCACCCCTCTCTGTCAGATGCCGCTGCCTGTGACTCTTCTGGTCGGAGACTGGTCCCTTCTTTTATGTTGTCCTCCCATCTCTTTTTGGGCCGGCCTCTTCGTCGTCTGCCATGCATCTTTCCGTGAAGGATTGTATTTGCAAGACCATTTGATCTCGATATGTGACCGTACCAAGTAAGTTTCCTTCTTTTTACGGTTGCCAAGGGGTCTTCGAAAGGCCCTATTGCTGTTGTAATTCTATCTCGTATTTCCACATTTGTAACCCGATCTTTGTACGTGACGTTTAAAAGTCTTCGGAAACATCTCATTCCAAAGGCATGTATCCTTCGTTAAAGGTCAGCTGTAACTGTCCATGTCTCACACGCATAGAGGAATATTGACAGGACCAGTGTACGCATTAATCTGATTTTTGTGCGCAGTGCTAACCGTTTATCTTGCCATTTTTTATTAAGCCGTGCAAGCGCCGCTATTATCTGTGCTATTCTGGCAAACACCTCACATTTTGATCTTCATCACTGACAATCGACCCAAGATATTTAAAACGGTCAACCACTTCGAGGTCCTGACCGTTAGCTTTTATCCTGCTGTTGAAGCGTTGGCGTTGTTGGTCATTAATTTTGTCTTTCCAGCGTTTATCTCCATACCATAGTCAAGAGCTGTTTCATCGAGCCTTCTGACCCATTCCTGGAGTTCTGATTCTGAACCCGCCAACCCGTCGATATCATCTGCAAAACGAAGGTTGGTAATCGTTCGGCCCCCTATCTTGACAGTACCAATGTGACCTCCAAGTGCCTCACTCATAATTCATTCAAGGAATATATTGAAAAGAGTTGGAGAGAGTGTACACCCCTGTCTCACACCAATTGATGTCCCCTCGCCTCCCATTCACAAGAACTGCACTAGACGCCTAGTCATACAGGTGTTTAAGGACCGTTATAATATTTCCGTTGATATTATACATCCTCATGGTTGCCCAAAGCGCTTTATGCCATACCCTATCAAACGCCTTCTTAAAATCCACAAACACATGATACAGTGTTTGCTGCTGTTCTAGATATTTTTAGCTTAACAGCCTTAAATTAAACATTTGTTCTGTAGTGCTTCTTCCCTGTCTGAACCCTGCTTGCTCCTCGGCAATTATGTTCTCTGCTTGGAGTTTCAATCGGTCAAGGAATAATCTAAGCATGACCTTGCTAGGGTGGCTGATGAGGCTTATTGTTCTGTAATTTTGGCACAGCTTTAGGTTTCCAGACTTATGTAACGGTATAACTATTGATTTCGTCCATAAGTCCGGCCAGTTTCCTGTCACCCAACTTTTGTTGCAGATGTGTGTCAGGCCTTCCACCACTACCTCTCCACCTGCTTGTAAAAGCTCTGCTGGTATATTGTCCCCGCCGGCCGCATTCCCTCTTCTCAATGTCTTTACTGCTGCAATTCTTCCTTCGTTATTAGTTGGTTATCCTCTATATTTGTTGGTGTTGGGGGGATTATTTTCTCAGGTTTGTTTCGCTCTTCATAGTTAAATAGCTCGGAAAAGTACTCTGTCCATCGTGCCAGTACGTCATTTTCCTCAATAAGGCACTTGCCGCTTTTATCATGGATCACAAGGTTCCTGCCTTGTTTTGGTGTTACCAGTTCTTTGACAATCTTGTATGCTCCTTTAGCATCATTTCAATTTGTAGAGTTCTCAAACCGGAAAGCTGACAAAATCTGCACCGGAAAATGACGTCAAATATATGGTGAACAATGAAAGGTGATCAAAGAAGAACTTAAGACAGGGCAGAATATGTCACACCCTATATGAGGAGCCATTATCCGATTACGAACGGGAGTATCCAAGTGTAGACCGAACTTCAAAATAAAATGGAAATTTGCGGACCACGACGTTTGCGAATTCGGAGCCACACAAAACCCCGAACACCTGTATAATTGTCCAGTAATGCAAAAAACGTGTACTTTGACTGATCTCCTTGCCTTCCATTTCAGCTAAGTTATAGTCCAATACTTTGTTAGGTTGCCGGACACGGAAAGTAAGAAAGTACATGAATCATCTTTTTAATAGACCGTCAAAATAACAATATATACAGTGTTCATCAAGCATTATGGAAAGTTAACCCTCATGTCACAACACAACATTTGACTGTAGAATGTGAGATTCGTGTATATGACCTGTTTACAATGATCTTTAAATTACATCTTTGGCCCGTCTACATTAACACAAAGTATCTCTTTCATTTTCATTTCTTTACTATGGATACTTCTGCTGTGTAGGTGTTCAACGGATGTAATTGATCACAGGTAGGTAGTCCCATTAGGCAACAAGGTAACATATGAGCAGAATTAGTCTGAGCGCGTGAAATGAGGGTGATGTCTATCTGATTTAACCTAGCCCGGTGGTAATTGGTCAGCCACGAGGGCGGGACCACGATGAAGGGTGTTGTTTTATAAACTGTTATCTACTATCCAAAGAATACTTAGTTATAATATCCTCCTGTTCAAATGTAACTGCTTGTGTTTCTTGCTTCATCTGCAAGGCCTGGTATCAATCATATACGCCTATTCTACAAAATTGTTTTATTGGACGCATCATTGTTTCGTTCCTACCCTGGGTATCACGTAGGACGCAGTAGCGCAGCTCGGAAAAAGGAGGGTTTTGGGATGTCCGTCCATTGGCGTTTCTTTTTAAGGGGTATCATTTTTGGTCAACTGCAACGAAAAGAAAAGTAATAATCTGTCTGGATAGCAAAAGACATACGCAATGTTATTATTTACGGGTATTTCCTACTCAAATAAATAATTTGTAAATATAACAAAACCGTCGATTTTCTCTATCACAATTCAAATCAAATTCTTAGAAATCCATTAATAAAACACGCACAACTGATTGATTGCTCGACCTGGATTAATCAACACTCCAGCGACTGTCACCGACTCACTTTTCGCAGATTCCTGTTGCGTGAAGACATTTTAGAATGGGATTTCTTAATTGCCTGTAATATCTTAGTGGTGTTTACATCTTTGTTCTTTCGTTTTCTGAGGCAATTCTCAGTTTTTTCAGGCCTGCAGGGTACATTTATTTTTCTACAAAATAACATTTAATTGTTCTATGTAAAGGGATTATTTTGCCATACCTGGGATTCGAACCGCTGCCCTACTTGTCAGTAGGCAAGCCTCGAAACCATTTGCCACGCGCTCCTCAAACAATACAAGCAAGAAAATGACAACATAGACAAATCTGACAAAGATCTTCATACTCTGAACTGGACAATGCAGTCTCAAGGTGCACCTCCACAAAGCGGGTCTCAGAGATACCGTTAAGTGCGATTGTGGAGTACGCAGGCAAACACAAGAACATATCTTGCAGGACTGCCAGACTGTTACTAACAAAAGACAGACAGTCGGGCATAGGAGAGCGACCATGTTCGAAACAGTATGGAGGATTGGTGATGACCAGAAAACGATATTCTCATTCTTGAACCTGACCGGGCTGAACACATAGCATATGTCGATCGAAGAAGAAGAAACCAAAGAAGAGGAATGCTTATAAGGGAAATGGAATGTCAGCCTTCTCATTTAAGAAAGTCAACAGTTAAATTCAATTAACAACCAAATTTGACACTGGTGTATGGCCGTCTTCAAAGCATTAGTCGGTTTAAAAAAACATAGACTAATATGTATTTTCGAGTATCGGTAAAACTCATTCAGAAGTACGTAGTGGATAAACATTATTTAATTTAAAGTGATTATTAAGACTATGTGAACATTATATACGTGTATTACAATGCTATCTGGGCTAAACAACTGTTGTTATAGTTAATTTGGTAAATATCGATATAATGAACATAAAATTAATAGTGAGATTTGTAGATGTGGATGATTTATTAAAATTTGGTGAATACAGAAAATTGTATTTTCATGTTATTATCATTTTTTGTTTTTTCTTAACAACACATTTCCATAAATATGTTTTCTTGCAGACATTGTTTACATTTGTAACTGCATAAATAGTATCTTGCAGAAAATTTTGGTATATGTAAAATGTAGATGGCCTTGGGCAACAAAATATATTTAAATGGTTTCACCGGTAACTTAAAAAGTTTAAATTCGCTAATTTAGAGAATAAACTTTCAGCTAACAGCTATTGTTTCAAGATTTTATTAGCAAAACTATTGAGTCATTTAACACCGCTGTTACTTAAAAAAAGATTTTCAGTTGGAGTTTCCAGAGAAGAGAGCTCGTAGAAACACGGACAACATCAATTATAAACCTGTGTTCCAAAGGCAACTAGATGGATTTGGTTGGTCAAAATCGATCAATAGTCAACACAATAAATATTTCAGCATTTTCCAAAATTGATCTGTGTAGTAAGTGCTCATAAAGAAATATACGAATATATTGATGCCATAGTTCACAGTTTCGGCAGCAAAAGATATATAGAAAACCATAACAAATATATTATTTTATAATCCATCGAAACCCAGTTAAGGTTCAACAATCCTCTTCTGCTCTCGGTCGTCTTGACCATGTGTTGCCACTGAATAGGGGTAGCTGAGGACGAGATAGTCTGGCTGACGTGCGCAACTCACCTTCACTATAATTATATTCACGCGCAAAATCCTTTTGTCACGAACTTTTTCACGAACGCAACTGTCCAAGATGAAAAAAACCCAAAAAAGAATGCCCTTGATATTTGGTGCATGAAATATTCGTACCATCATGGATCGGGCAGAAGAAAAAAGACTTTAGAGAAGATCAGCTCTGATTGCCAAAGAACTTACAAGATACAGAATTGATATAGTAGCTCTAAGTGAAACTTGCTGGGCAGAAGTGGGGCAACTTACGGAATTTGAAGCCGGCTATACTTTTTTTCTGGAAAGGATGTGAAGTCGAAGAACGGTGTGAGTCAAGCGTTGGCATTGCTATAAAATCAAACTTGGTTAGTGGTCTCCCCAGTGCTCCAAAGGGGATTAATGACCGTCTAATGGTGCTGAGGATCACCTTGACCGGAAACAACAAAACCTCCTTCATCAGCACATATGCCTCAACTATGAGTAACTCGGAAGACACCAAGGAAAAGTTCTGCCATGATTTGGAGACAGTAATCGACGCTGAACCAAAGAACTATAATTTGATCATTCTGTGTGACTTTAATTCTCGCGTGGGTGCTGACTTTGTTTCATGGGATTGGCAGTAATGGCATCGGTAGCTGCAATAGTAACGGACACCTACTCTTGAAGACATGTGCGGAAAACGAAATTCTGATTGCCGATACAGTGTTTCGTCTCCCTAAATGCAATAAACCAATTTGAATGCACACAAGGTCGAAGCACTGGCACCTGATTGATTACGCAATTTTGATCATGGTTCCACAGCATCGCAGTATAAGTGATAACATCAGAGTATTTTCTGAGGACTTTCAAACGTCATCCTCTTAAAACGAAGTGCAAACCTCTAATGATTGATCCAGAAAAACAGTTCAGCGTTTGAAATGGCTTACAGCCATACCATTCCATGAATTTTTTTTTCTGGACAGGTTCTGTTGAAATATATAAATGATATTTTTTTTTTTCTTCTCACTTCTCCGAACTATTCAGAAGTATAGAGAGTACGCAACTCCTGTTTATTCTAAGTGTCATGTACGTGATTCCTTGTGTAGTTTACCCAACTATACGTTTAGAAAGGCACGGGCTCTATATACGTTATCCTTTATGAAGATGCTCTCATTGTCAATTGCTTCATCTTTTAGAGTAACTGTGCTTTTCATGAACTTAAGACATGTCTCTGGCTGCTAGATGTTGTTTGCATACTCAAATGGATCTAGGCTTAGCTGCATCTATCGTAATGCTTTTCTGTTCCTGTTATTCAGTCGCAAATGTTCATGAGCTAAATATTTCAGTTTTCTTTTGAATTTGTTTGTGCTAGTGTGGTCATGGGGCACGTTAGGTCAGTTCATAGCGAGCAATTCGCTATTTTATGTAGTAACAGCTTGCTTCGGTTCGAATCGCGTTCGGCGACTAAACAAATCCGGGTCGTGATTTTAATCTGGGACCGCTTTTCCGATCAATCCAGCTGTAAATGGGTACCTGATATACGAGTTAGGGAAAGTAACAAAAACAAGGAATGGCACTGTAAACCCCATCTCATACTAGCTACGGCTTAGTACAATGGCATTCTAAAAAAACCACTTCCAACCGGTATTTAATTCTGCTGAATTATTAATAGCTTACGTGGTGTGAGTCACTCGCCTGAGCCAGAACTCGTAGCACAGTAAGATTTTCAATATATTCTTCTGAAGATGCCACGTGTTCTAAAGATATAACACAGTCAATAGCTTTAAGTAGCAGAATGGTGGATAACAGACATAAATGTCGAACACCTCCTTAAACGGTTGTATGAAGTTTTGTTCTTCACAGTCCAGTCAAAATCCATCATGACAAATGATGATAAGCGACATCCACCATTGCATATCAGCTCTTATCTAAAAAGGATCGGGGACAGGAGAGTAACGTTCGACCATCTAGAAACACTGATCTCACATGTAAGTCAAGGTCAGGCAAATTAATCTATCAAGACCCTCACTGCGACTTCCTCGTAGTCTTCTCTGGAGACCGGCTGTTCTCGCAGTAGTCTGGCTAATGAGGTGTAGATCAACACGATTCTAGTAGTAGTAAACCTAGCTCAGCAGTCTGGAAGACCTGATTAAACTTCATTTGCTCTCTCGAGATGTGAGGAAAGCTACTGCAATCCGTCACTGAGCGCCCTTTTCTGGACGTACACAAACATGAATCTTACTCATTTTGGACATTAAACATCATCCTCTCAAGCGACTCCGAAACGACAGCATAATGTGGAACGCTGCACTTCATATGCTCATGTTTTCTGAATTATGTTAGTGGACTTCAGGGCCCTCCATAGCGACTGAGCAAACCTCGGAAGTGATTCCGTATACACACACACTGTCAATTAACATTCCATTATCAACGAAGCTGATAACAAGTGATGAGTAACATTTCACACTTTTATAAAATTATTATTCGCAGTAAAGATATGTAATGTGAACTTGGTCTATTGTGCCGAAACGCATCTGTATGTCGCTCAACTGTTTATTTGTCGTTTATTTCTAATTATGTAATATGATCTTGTTCAGTACCTTCAAAAGTAATGATAATAACATTATGTCAACAAAATGAATGCTTTATATCATATCTCAATTCTTTGGCGACATAATAATCCGTTGAGTTCGCTGCTATTTTTTCTGGTCTTTTAATGATACGTAATTTCTTTCCTTCTTCTTCTTCTTCTTATTCTGCGTTCGTTCTCAATCTCCCGCTACCAAGTAGCAGGATGTAGTCCGGAGATCGGTGACAAAGAAATGTATGGAGGCCGACAATGCACCTGTGCTGCTTTGAGACTCTCAAATGTGGCACACAAAGACGTCACTACTGATTAGCTGAGATGACTCAACCAAGAATGATGAGATACAATATTCATATATTTGATCTAAGTCCCTAATAGGACATGACATTCACGAGACACCGATCCACTGAGGTGATCCCTTTCAGGGATACTCAAAAGGTAAGTTTATATCCGCCTGTTCGTTATCATGATGTCATTAACACAACATATTTTATACTAAGTCCAAATGAGGAAGACATCCGATAATGGAAGGCACGGGGTGTCAAGAATAGGCATCCTCATTTATAAAAGGGTAATATCATCAATATCTTCACCACCATCAGGTAATTTGTATTATACATTTGTTGAATGGTAGATGTTTTCTGTACGGACGCGGGCTTGACCGTCTTTACCTTTGGTAAAAAAAAAAGTAAGTAGCATTTCCTTTTCTGAATGTCGCATCTTACAACCGCCACACATTTTGGTACGTGATTAAATTACAATGGTTTGAGTGGGTGGAAATCACATATTTTGTAAATGTCAAGTGTCGAATTCGTTGCATCAAAGAACACAATATTAGCAACACGCTTGAAGTTAAAAATTGCATTATTATCTCCCATCGCATGAGTATTTTTGAATATTAGATTAAAAACCGAACCGTAACTCTCTCAACTGGCCAGAACAGGTCAGGTCATCCCGTAACCGGTGAAGTCGTTGGGGCATATAGATATATCTTCACAATACCAAGCCACCCTTCTCTGTCAGCGACTTCTGCCTGTGCCTTTTCTGGTCTGAGATTAGTCCATTCTTTTATGTTGTCCTCCCACCTCTTTTTCGGAAGGCCTCTTCGACGTCTGCCTTGCACCTTTCAATGGAGGATCGTATTTTTAAGACCATTTGATCTCGATGTGTGACCGTAGCAAGCGAGTTTCCTTCTTTTGACAGTTGCCAAGAGGTCTTCAAAAGTCACTATTGCTGTTATAATTATATCTTGTATTTCCTGATTTGTAACTCAATCTTTCTACGTGACGTACAATTACAGAACAATTACGTGTTACAGAACAATAAACAATAACATACTGATAAATGTATCGTAGTTAAGAAATAAAAAAAAGGCATGTGGGTTGTGTTTTTTCTTGGAAAACTCCCTACTGAAAGTTGATCTTTCTGTCATAACTCTAGAATAAAAGACAAAACATAATAAAATGCATCTTGTATTAACGTTTGTAAGTAACGTGTCAGATACATGCATGTTGATTTCACTAAACACAAGGTAAGGGCACGGTCAAACCTCGATCAACTACAACTTGATCTCTTACATAATTTGTTAGTTTAATCAGTATCGATTATGAGTTGTACGCCATACTGACACTTTCTTTGTCACGATACTGATGTGAGGATGCTCTCAAAATGTAATAATATGAGTGGTTTTATTTTCCCCAGTATTATCATGTTCTGATGTATGAGTGGAACAATGTATGTGACATCAAAATGTGAAATGACCCATACCGGCATTTATACTATTGGGAACAAGCAAGCAATATGTTTGGACTGTATAAAGGCTCGGCAAACACCACGATACACAAAATATCAAGTGAGTTATCATGAATACATGAAGAGTGGATGGACAACCATGAGAGTTTATTGATTGAAGCGAGAAGAGCACGAGAAGAGCACGAGAAGAGCACGAGCAGAGCACGAGCAGAGCACGAGAAGAGAAGAACAAATGCATTGATTCACGTTTTTTCTTCAGTTGTTCAATAACAAGATTTTGCGACTTGCTTCTATCCTTGTCCTAATTTGACTCATGATGTGTCCTGTAATTACGTTCCAATATATTTTCCTTCAACACGTCTAACACTTGGACGCAAACTAAGAGCTGAGGTTATTGTCCTTATTGAGAATGGACAAATAATTAAACTTCCATCACAACTACAGACTTAGAAGTGTCACTGCCTGCCATCTGATGAACATAGTTCGCTAGACCGCCCAGTCGACCTCAGCGTCTTGCTATTTAAAATGTTTCTAGTAGCGGAGGATCTTCAGGTTAAAATGTCCCTGTGGGTAGCCAGATCTGACTCCCGTGTTCAGTTTCGAGCACGTTAAAAATACCTTTCCATTATAATTAGTTATTAATAATTATACATTTTGGGGGGATTGGAGGTTTCCATTGGTTTTCGTGCATGCGTGTGATATTTTCTCATTTTAATTTTTTTTAGCTCAGTATATAATAATTTTAAACCAACGTCGAGCACCGATTCAAAATGTTTTGGTAGGCCGGTTCTACCCCACCGACTTTAGATCGGCAATCTCTGCTGTAAACCATGGAATAAGCAATGACTGCAACATCATATTAAATGAAGCCATGAAGTCCATGCCTTCCCACACATGTAGCTAGAAGTCTTCACAAGTCAGCCCAACACCATACTAAGAATATACCAGGTGTCTTACCTTCTGTATAGCGAGGAGTGTTGAGGAGAAATAGAATACATGTCAAACGTATCTTTATAAACAACAGTTTTGTGAAAAGTTCATCAAACTGTGTGGCCGTAAGGCATCTCAAACCAGTAACTGATTACCTAGAACAATCAGCAGGCTGTGCACACGCACATTATCATACGTTGCTTAGGTTCGAAGTCCAATGGAGAAATACAAATAGTGTCGTCAGAATCCACATATATGAAAGCAACAGGAAAATAAAATAAGAAGTCTATATGGGAAAACTTGTTGTACAAATAGAGCCCTTTATTTAAAGCATGTTGTGACATAATGAGTAGATTCAGCGGAAACAAAACGAAGTGGGGGGAGTTTAATGCAGCTATGAAAGGGATCTGCAGACGTTCCAGCCAAAGACTGCTTCATCTGTTATAGATCCAATAGCCAGACTTAAGAAGATTGTTATATGTATTGTCCCATCCCAACCATCAGCAAAATATAACATGAATATTATATCCATCAACAATTACATTCACATCAGCCTACCATATACTGTTTAAGTTATACATGACTGTTAATACTGTTTAAAAAAAAAATTAACTCAACATCAGAGAAACAACCACACACCAGTTTCCATTTTCAGTTTCCATATTTGTAGTTTTATTATAATCACAATGTTTGTTTAATGAGCAGAATTGATTTGCTTACCGTTGTTTATAATAACAATATGGAACGTATGTGTAATTATCCGCAACACCGCCATCAGAAGTCAAACCAGTTTCAATGACGTCGTAGATACGGCGTTGATAAGAAAGTACTGGTGGGTGGGTTACGTAGTACTCATACCTGACAAAAGATGGACACGTCAGTGACGTCTGGGTGCCCTACACCTATAATCGTCGACCCAGAGGTCTACCAATGAGATGGAGGTATAGCTTCGACAATACCTTGGCCCGGCATGGTACTTAATCGCAAAGGACAAGGATGAGATTATATATTTGGCTGACAGGCATAGAGTGTGTGGAACATTTTTATCATATATTATAATTGGTACATCACTATAGATGTGTTTGCACTGTCAAAACAATGCGAAATGATGAGTACAAGTCGTAACATAAATAATAATTGTAAATCCTAAATATTCAAAACTGACTAAAACGGTTCAAGCTTAGTGAACGTATGCACTGAATAAAGGGAATACAATGGTGTGATTAAGTCATTAATATAAAAATGTAACATAGATTAGTTGAATTGCGGAAATGAGGGTGTTGCATAGGCTTGTTCACAATACAAAAAACAAGACAATAGGAGATCTGGTGTAGAGGCGCTAGTAGGCTTTATACAATTCGTAGCTCATTGCTTAATGAAAACGACAACATGAGTTATATAGTATATCGTCTCAAAGAATGATGGTTGGATGGTTGATTTCTAATGCCTACAATAGGTTGGTAACCCTTTCGTGGGCCCTGAAAAGGACGGAACTGATGGCAGATTGTAGAAGCTCCCCTGACATCCCGAGCGGGCTGATGAAGTAGATCGGGGTCCTCCAGACGATTGTGCAATGCCTGGCTTCGTCTATGTGTCACTCACTACTACCGGCATCAAGTCGAACCTCACCTTGTTAGCCAGACTGTTGTCCTCGATAACAGCATGTTTCCAGGACGACCAGCGAGGAGGTCAGGTGAAGGTTTTGGCAAGAATATTTCTTTTGACCCTTGCTAACATTGTTTGATTAATATGTTTTGCCTGACCATACGTTAGCCTAATAATCCCAAAGACTGATACAATGGCATATACATTCAGTATAACTTTACAGAAAAATAATATAACAACATGTCATTGCCAATGATAAGAAAAGCGACTTTGGTGCTCGTTTCAGCGGTCAAATCTTAAAATATGTGTACACAAGATCATATATCCCGGTGTTCGAACGCCGAATTAATATAGGGCAAACAAAAGTTATAATAGTAATAATAATAGATGCCCATGATAAGCGAAAATGACGAAATAGTCAGAGATCTATATTCGGATGTGGCCGCTTGTGACAGTACAGTCAGATATGTACGCGACAGCATCAGTAATTGGTTCGTCATTCATTCTTACCTTTAGCTTATGTTTTTCTGCGCGGAAGCGATCCAATTTTCCCAGCCGTTGTGAGTTATGTGTGTATGGCAGTGCGCCGAACTGAACCGTACAGAGCAAGCAGTTCCCATAATGCAACACCAATGAGGCGACATGTCTGTTGTAGATTATCAATATTTAGCAAATACATAGAAGGATGATTAGCACCTGAACACGATATATTTCCTGATCTTTGTGACAACACCGATTCCCTTCCGGTTCCAAAAAATATCATTGTGCAGCCTTCCTAAAGCACTGCATACCATTGCAATGCAGTTGTTAACTTCAGAATCGATATTTTCTTCTACTAAAGTAGATAAAGCTATCAACTGCGTGCATGTGTTGGACTTATACAGTGATGATTGGTTGGTGGCAGGGCTTACCAGGAGCAGGTAGAAATATTACGCCCGCTTTCTTTGTGTTGACGGTGAGTCGAAAGTTAGTGCACGTAGCTAACATCTCATTGATCATAGTCTGCATATCCTGTTCTGAACATGTGATTATCGGGCAGTTACAAGCAAAGAGGAATTCTAAGATGGTCTCTTCATTAACTTTTATTTCTACCTTGGGCGCCTCAGAAAGATCATCTGCCCATCCGTACTAGATCTGATGTGTGTCATCCCATCTAGGATTATTTATTGTCTGAATTAATTGTCAATGGTGTAAAGTACGCAGATATGATCATTTAAGTTTTCAGCAACACAATTTGGATGTGACAAAAAAATTTGAATTCAACATAGGACACTAGCACAGCGATATATTTTATGTACACATTAATGTGTCCCGATGAGATGACTACAAAAGCAATGATATACAAAAGAAAGATACTGTTCTATTAACTGTAGAAAAACTTTCATAATTGACATTTACAGAACAATTACATATCGTTAATGGTTACGGAATAATGTGACGCTATACATTATAATTGTAGAAAGCAAATAAGCAATTTCATACTTTCCACCACAAAAAGTGTAGATTTATAGCTTAGAAAACCAATCTTAACATGGTATACACGGTTTATCCAGTGAAGAGTACTTGTAACAAGAAGCCAAATGTTGTACGAACATTTCAATAATATAAACATATTTTCATGCGCAATTAGAATGTGTACAGCTTTATATATGTGTTACCAATCTCAAAACATGAAATTTTATTATATTTGAGAACAGCACAAGTTGTAACATAAGTAATGTTAGTACATACTAAATAATCAATACAAAATGATCTTATTCGAGCTTTCATTAGTGGGTGTCTTTGCCAATTTAGAGGGAGTTCAATGGTATGATGAAATCACTAGTGTTGAATTCTATCATAGAACTCTCCTGATGCCAGAGGACTAGCATAAAGTGAAAGCGCTGGAGATGGATTGATTTTATATTGCGGAAAACAAATGATATCATTAGACAACAGTCGTTGTTTCTGGAATCTCAGGCGAAGTATAGTAGGGGAAAACTTAAACACATAAGGAGAACGTAAGTCGACACAAACTTAAAAAGGGGTAGAAAAACGTGGACATAGCAGATAGCAGGTGCGCATGCAGGATACCTTGACTGGTAAACATTGAGGGCCCATATTTTACAGTGAATTCAATGAATTTGATGGTTTTATAATATATAATTTTAAGACACAACTTAACATCGAAAACAAGTTTATGTCCCAAGTATGTACCTTTACATAGCAGCAAATCGATAGACTAGGTCATGGTATGTTGACTTGTTTACACAGAAGAATGTCATATTATATCAACACATTGAAAAAGTAGAATAGATAACACTATTGCAATAACCTATCTCCGAATATCATATTGTGAGCATATTTCCTTGAATTTTTAATGTATTTAGTTTCATTTTCTGTTCTTCTACGTTCAACTAATGATATGCTTCAAGTTCGGTGTGAACTTCACGAAGGGGACTGCCATTTCAGGTCTTCGCCGGTTCCCCACAGCTTTTCAAGTATGGTCGTTCTTCCGTGCCAGACCGCCTTTCATTGGTCTGCATAAGTAGGACAGTCTTGCAGTATAGGTTCAGGTGTTTGCTTGGGTGCTCCATATTCGCAAGTCGTGGTGTCTCTGAGACCCATTATGTGGAGGTAGGCCTTGAGTCTACAATGTCCCGTTCTGAGTCTGAAGATCTTTGTCTTCTTCCATTTTCTGGTTTACATTCATTGTACTGGTCTCCATATGCTGTCCTTTTGGATAGGCCGATGTGTGCCTTTGCTTCTTTATTGCTATGTGGAGGGCAAATCTGCGTACTGCCACTTCTAGCTTTTGGGAGCCCAACTGCTTTCTCGTTTCAAACGATCCCACAATGGACCGAATCCACTATAGGACTAGAACAGTGTTTTTGAGGCAACAATCCGATATTGTGTTTTATAATTTTCTTTTCAAATATCTCCTATTTTGTATCTGGGTCAGATGATCAAAATTGGTAAAGAGTAAGACATATTAAATTTCGTGTGCATTTATTAGAGACGTACTCGTATTATGCAATTTTATTGGAAAATTGTAAACAGTGTAAAGCGGACATTCATTATACTAGTATGTGTTTAGTATCATCATAACTGGTTCATTAGGCTGTCTGAGCAAGTCTCCCTATTTGACCCTATTCTCTGCAACTCTCTTTATTTCAGCAACGGCTCCTACGTTAGTGTCCTTACATTCATGAGATGTACAAGTGAGTTTTAGACACCCAATTTCAATGGTCCACTATATCTTGCCTCCTAGTATATTATACAGACGACTATAAATTGTGTCACAGCCAAATCAGCTTGGGTTTTGTATCAGTGTGTATCATTTTGGTTTTTGTATCATCTTGCGTTTCTGTTTCCTTTTCAAAATTGATCTTTGTGTGCCAATCTTAGTCACGGTTTTTATCATTGCACCTTCTGTCTGTCCAATTCGTTCCAATCTACGGTAGCACCACATTTCAAAATATGTCAATTGTGTTTCGCCCTTCTTTGCTACTCATAATTCAGTCTCACACAGTGCAATTAGCCATACATTATTAGTGATTATTCGTTTTCCCAGTTCAATCCTGATGTTCTTTGAGGTCAACATTTTATTTATATGTTTCTCTGGAGGAATGTTTTGATAATAAAATCGTTGTCTTAATTTTCTTCTCATTATGGAATCTTACAGTTGGGGTTGTCCTATATATGCAAACTTTAAGTGTTCGATTATTTCGCCATATATGATTATATCCATACGTATATTTTTCTTGACTATTATCATCGTATATTCAATGTGTTTAATTTAATGCGGAACTCTTTGACTGAGCTATTATTTTTTTTTTTCAAAACGCCTTTGTGATGTTGTAAACTGATCCAATCACAATGGCTTGGCATCAACATATTTGATGCCATTAACTGTTATGTCATTGAATTTATGAAGCCTGTTGCAACTCTGAACAATTTTTTCAATCATAATTTTAGAAAATGCGTTAAAAATACTCCGAGGAAAACAAACAACCCAGTTCTGCCCCTTGCCTTATTCAATAATGTTAGTCCTTCTTTGATTGTGATAGTTGATTCCTCTTTATCATGCAGGTTCTAAATCAGTCTAATGGGTCTCTCGATACAAATGTGTCGCTTTATGTTGTCAGTTAGTTACTAAGGGCTCGATCAAACACTTTTTTTGTATTCAATAAAGCAGATGAATAGTGGTCATCGTTGATCAAAAATTCTTTTCACGAGAAACCGGGATGTTCCGATGTCATCCAAGTGTACATTTGACCTTGTGTAATTCACATGTATTATCTTTTAGCACATGGGTTCCGTGAGATCTTCTCTGTGGTTCCATAAAGGCTTTACAAAATATAATACTTTAAATCAAAAGACATATTTAAACATGAGAAAGGCAAAAAAAAACAACATATTCAGCACAAGTTCATTAAGCCATCGCTCACGCGTTAAATAAATGCCAATTAAACAGACGCCCAGGATGGTATTTTTATAGTAAGGCAGGTGGCTGGACATAACAGCAGGACTGTCATCGCAGACTTCCGATAATACCGTCATTAAACTTAATATCTAAGGATGCAAAACATAGTCGCAATACCCTGGGGGTGGGGGTGGGGGGGGGGGGAGGGGTTTTCAATAAATAAACGATTCCCGTTGTCGGAGAAAATGAGGCCAGTTTTCTGATTGGTCGTGTCTTAGATCACTAGAAGAATGAAACTCGGTACAATGATTGGCTGAGACAATCTAGCTAGAGACAAACTGAACATGAGAATAAACATTTGTATTTGATGTACCTTGGCAATATTGTGAAAGAGTACAGATTCTTTTGCTAAATAACATCATAAAACACCGTATATACACTAAACAACGCACAGCAAAATACAAACAAAACACACACGCAATCCATGACTTCAACAAACAAACTACACATTTTATATGTCAATATCAGAAGCTTACAGAACACACTTCAGCATGTAGTGACCTTAATTCGGAAATATAACACAAAATATGTAATTTAGAAACCAACGCTTTTATAGATCGCAAAGCAGTAGAAATAGTAGTAAATGGAACAGACACACGCAACACAACACACACTGAGGCATCACATTGGAAATTCAACAACTCTTTGCTGACAAATGGAAAATACGTTAAATATGTATACAAAATTACACACCAAACACAAGCACCGATAATTTAGGAGAATATTGGAATTTGTTAAAAGGTACACATACAGACAGAACTCAAATACTATCCAAAAGTATACATAAACAAACAAGAAGAGAAAAACGAATTAAAGAAGACGAAATAAGGTTTACATAACATTTAAACAAAGATGCCCCCCAAATACACATGAAGAACTAGATAGATTGGAAAACCACAGATTACAAGGTGCATTGTTAAGAATTAAATGGAATGCAATGACACAAGAAACACCTAGTAAAGATTATCTATCAATAGAACAAAGCATACAATGAAGCAGACACATACACACAATTAATGGCGAAAATGGAAATATTACAACTGATGCCGATCAAATATGTCAAGTCTTCAAAGGGTTTTATGAACACTTGTACTCAGCGAAGAGCACTCCAACAGAAACACGTGAATGTTTTGAAACTTTCACACGGTGATTGAATGAGCAAGACAAACTAACACTAAGCGAACATATAACACTAGAAGATCTAACATGTGCTCTCAGCTCTTTTCAAAGGTGCAAGAGTCCAGGTCCTGATGAACTGACGACTGAGTTCTACTCCCCGTTCTTTCGCTCGTTGAGCCCACTCTTTCTTAGTGTTTTACACGAAGACTTTGATAAAGGAGAATTCCCAAATAGATTGAATGTCATATTTCAATTTAATTCATAAACCAAACACCGATAAAACTGAAACCAAAAATTAAAGACCAATTTCTCTCCTAAACACAGACTATTAGATATTAACGAAAGCTCGAACACTAAAACTCAAACCATTCATGAAACAATTAATACACGAAGACCAACAATGCAGCGTACAAAATATAAACATTAATAAACACAAACATTTCTTGAAAGAAATCATTCAATATGCACATGATTAAAACATACAGACAGCAATACTATCCACAGATCAAGAAAAACATTTGATAGAGTTTCACACGAATACCTCCACTCAACATTATAGAGAAATAAGATGGACGAATCCGTTACTAATTGGGTAACAATTTTAAACAATAAACCAGAGACCAAATTACTAATAACCATATACTTACAGAAGCATACATTTAATTAGATCAGTGAGACACGGTTGTCCTCTGTCTTTACTGTCATAAGTTTTAGTATTAGAAACAATCTTAGAGAACATTAGGCAAGATAAAACCATTTGAGGAATTAATATACCAGGGACAGGAGAAAAAAATAATAGCCTATGCAGATGACAAAATATTTTTTCCAACAATCCAAAAATATATACAACACATTCTCAATACCTTAGCAACCTTTGGAAAACAAAGTGGTTTAAATTAAATAACTTAAAATTAAAAAAATAATTATGGGAATAGGTAAATGGAATTTTAAAACTGATCTCCCATTTCAGTTAATACAGGTAAATAAATTAACAAGCTACGGCATGGATTACTCAGCAAACCCTTCATACGAAAACAGAGAAATGTGAAGAAAATAACTGCATAATAAGAATAAATAAACAAAATTAAGGACAGATTATGTAAATATAAATTTAAAGCTACGACAATATTCGAAAGCAGTATGATAATAAAAACTGTTGTCATCCCCACATTAATATACATATCAAACATCTTTAATCCCCCCCCCCCCCCCCCAAGGCATTCAAGGACATTCAGAAGCTCATTCGATGCTTCGTCTTTAAAAATGCCGGGTGTAGTATCAAAACTCTAACATTAATACAAAATAAAAAGAGAGGCTGAATT
The DNA here is from genome assembly GCA_036924085.1 of Ariolimax columbianus. NCBI lineage: Eukaryota > Metazoa > Mollusca > Gastropoda > Stylommatophora > Arionidae > Ariolimax > Ariolimax columbianus. The sequence continues at coordinate 64,239,358 of JAVGWX010000007.1, read as the reverse complement.
TCTTTACAATATATCGAAACAAAAATCAAAGCCCTGCGAATTAAATTTAAACGTGAAACAGTTACAAACCAAAACGGTGACTTACTATCACACTACAGCGTGGGACTTCGACTTAGTAAGTGGTGAAAATTAAATAACAATATACCACATCTATTAGGAAATCTACCCCTCCCCCTCCCCACCACCACCCCACCCCCATTTTTAACAACAATGAATTAAAGATATATAAGGTAATGAACACCTACTTAAACATAAGACCACAATCATATATAAACAGTTAGTGCATACTCAAGAACCACCAATCAAAAACAGAACAAAAGAGGAAAAAACTATTTTATTACAGATTTCACAAGCATATTCAGTAATCTACACAAAATAAAAACATCGACTAAAACTAAACAAGTAACATGCATACTTTTATTTAATTTAACACCACTTCAAAACAAAATATCATACAGAACACCAATGTGTAAACGCTGCATAACAAAATATTAAAGATTCAGAATAGCACATATTTAGTAAGTGTATAACCATATCCTAAACTTTAAAAACACTTAGGCTGAAACTTTGCAGAAATAGCCAAAGCAAAGATGACCGTAACAATACCAAAGCCCATCCCTACTGTACGCAAACCCACATGGAAGCAGCATATCATTCCAGAGGTGGTAAAAAATATACCAGGTAGTGGAAACAAGAACAGCAAGACTGAAAAAGAAAGAAGAGACATAACCCTGAAGTACATAATAGAAAACTACCCAAGCATGGTTTGGATCGATGCATACACCGACGGTTCTGTAACAAACACAACACAGAACGGAGGGGGCAGGGGTATTCATGAGCCTACAAAATGGTAGAAAAATAACACTGTCAGTGGCAACTGGACAATTCTTAAGCAATTTCAGAGCGGAGGCAGAGGAACTGAGGGCTGCCGTAGAAGCAATGCTGACAGGCGAAAGCAATGAAAGCCAGATAGTTCTGTTTACAGATGCCCTGGCCGTAGTTGCAGCACTAAAAAGCCATAACAATACTGAACTTAATGATTTAAGAGCAGTACTCTGTCAACTATGCCAGCAGTCTGCACCAAAAACAGTAGTAGTACAGTGGGTTCCATCCCACTGTAACATCCAAGGCAACGAGGAAGCAGACAGACTGGCAAAAGAAGGTGCAAGACTACCACAACCAGATTCTAGTGTGACCTACGAAGAGTCCAAAAGGCTTATTAGGGCCAGATACATGGCCAAATGGGAAACAGAACATACTGGCTATACAAAAAACGATGCCTATTACCAGTTGAACAGAAGAGAGCAGGTCGTGGTCTTCAGAATCTGCACAGGCCACAACAGACTGAGGTACCACCTATTCAATAAACTGAAGATAGGTGGCACTGACAAATGCACTTGTGGTACAGGGAAAATGACCGCTGAACATCTGCTGCAAAACTGCCCGATATACGAGCACCAGAGAAAGTACATGTGGCCTTCACCAGTGGCAACACTAGACAAGCTCTATGGCAGTGTCGACAGCCTCAGGATGACCGCTGCTTTCTTCGAACAAATACAGGTTGACGTCTGACAGCGTACGAAGAAGAAGAAAAAGAAGAAAAACACTTAGACAGACAATAAATAAACACCCACAAATAAAAGCAGACATGTATAGAGCAATTATGCTAAACACTTTCCTCAAAGCAGACAGAGACACCCAAAAATGATTACTAACACTTTTAGCAGAATGCATATAATTCGAACAACTGAGCAAAGCACTTTATGAACAGAGAATAAACACTACACAGCTCTTCAATTACATATACACACAAAAGTACATAATATAAGACATACGTATGTGAACAAGTAATTGAATATTGAAATTTCTTCTTCTTGGATATTGAAATTTAACTTTTGTATTTTATGTTTTCTTTCAGATTTTCGTAAAACTAAAACAATCTGAACAGCTTTATTCTGCTGCCCCCCCCCCCCCCCCCCCAAAAAAAAACACAAAAAAAAAACACACAAAAAACAACACTTTTACAGATTCGATTTTTACATTAAGCTGTTTTTTTTAAAAGTTTGCTCCACTTTATTTTTTATTTCTTTTTTTTTAATCTGCTGCATTCAATATTTTTCTTTTTGTCAGTCTTTTTCTTCCTCTCCTTCTGTCTTATGCTTTCTGTAAAAATTGCATTATTACATTCATTTGAAATGTCAACATTGCACCAAATGTAAAAATGTTTTCAAATTTGCATTTTCACAAAAAGATCAATAACAGTCTTTTGAAAAAAAAAGACAGCAGACTATCATCACACAGATCTCTGTTGAATAATTTTTATTAGACGGCTAATTTTGGTCTGATATGTTCTCTTAAGAATCGACGTCATTGTACTTCGAACAGGCATATATGTGCTTAGTCATTTCCAGTCATTGACGAGGATTGTAGATATTTGTTCAAGTAGCTCGCTGTCTGTACACATATATATTCCGTTATCTATATGGTGTTTTGCTCTGCTTGACACACGTATAATTCTACAACTTTGCAGTCAGCGCATTGCTGTTTTACGAATTGCTGTTGGTTAATCCCAAAACGTTGTTTTTATATTTGTTAAATTCTTTCCATTGCCATGTTCTCACTACTGGCGCTCTGAGCTCAGGACGACATCGTTTTCCAACCCACAAACGTTATCATTGCTTAGCCATAAGATGCACACAAGATCACAAGGGATGGAGATCTAAACAAACGTTACCCACTCGTGCTATAGCCAGCCTCTGTGTACCTTTCGAAGATATAATTGTGAGTCAGAAACGATTACGATGTCACTATCTTGATCTATCTTTCCATAGTTATGGTTGTTGCCGTGTATGCCTTGCTCAGCTTAGCTACGATCCTGTTTCTCACTTTAACATGGGCACCCCATACGACTTTCTTACTGCGCAGCACAGATCCACAGGTATATAAGACATATTCCAAATCCTGGGTATTTCACTTATTAGGAACTTTCATTTGGAGGTTCGCAGTGCTATTACACTAGTCTTTGCCTTCTCTCCCCAGATTGATGTCAACTTAGCATTTGTCATTTTATTTCCTGTGTGAATACATTATACCTCTTCACTATATGATCTCAACTATGGTCAACTGACCTATCGTTCTCTAATCTTGTGCCATGCATTATATCCTCTTCCTAATCCATTTACCGTTGGTATTTAGCGTTCATCTGCTGTGGGGTACACTTGTCTGTGAGTACTTGCATGTAGGTTTTGATCTGAGCAGGTGCGTATGTAGATTTTTACAGTACAAGCGAGAATGCCATCCAATGACCAGTCGTTTTTGTTAATTGTGAATACGTTCAAAGCGTTCGAACTGTGATCGTGACTTAGGATCGACAATTGACAGTCCAAAAAAGATGGTGAAAAGGGGGGGGGGGGGGATGGCGTAACATGAAAAAATACCGCTGCACCAGGTTGGCTACGATAATTGTCATACGTGGCGTCAGAACACGCCTCCATATCTACATGGTGGGATCGACATTCCCTTACAGTTGGAGACTGCGATCACAGCGCATTACCTTACAGCTCAAGCTCGAACAACTCTAAGCGATACATCGATTAATGGTTGTGTTATGCAGATCATAATTTCATATTGTCTTAGGTAAAAGCAAAATCAATATGGGAAAATAACACTACAGTACATCATGTGGCAAGTGGAAAATGTTTCTGTTAATAAGGCATACCGTCCCATCTAAGCCCGACAATATCATGAAAAAATACTTGATTAAAAAACGCAACGCAAAAAAAATTAAACAAGAGAACAATGAACGCCTGAACATGAAGAGGGAAAGAGGAGACCATATCAGATGGTGTAAAAAAAAAGAAAATTAGGAGAAACACTGAGAACATCGGTTATAGACCGATGTTCCAAAGGAAACTAGATGGTTTTGGTCAAGCAAGATCGAGTAATACTCAACATTTTAAAAAAATCAACATTTTCAGAAATGACTCTTTGTACTTAGTGCTCATAAAAAAATATACGAAGATATTGATGCCAGCGTTTAAGGCATCGGCAGCAAAACAAATGTACAGAACTAGCAAAAATATATTCTTATAGAATCCATCGTAGCCTAGTTCAGGTTCTACATATGTAGCAATCAATGTTCCAACAGCTGGGATGAAGGATATAATGAATGCAGTGGAAATTAACACTACCATCTTAGCTATCTTCTGTTCCCTTTTACTATTAAATGTGCTCTTACTTGGTTTCATGTGATTTGATTGGGCCATGTATGTTTTAGAATGTCTCCAGGCTACTTGCTGATTTAACTTGACAATCAGGACAATGGTCGATATAATGACTGATAAAAAACATGTTAGAGGTATGATAACCCCAATGATAGAAAAACCTATCGTGTCAATCAGTCGCATTGTGTCGGGGTCGAAATAGTATACAAGTCCAAGTACGGTCGCGTTTTTATAAGGGTCGAATTTCCAGTCTATTCCAGCAATGATATAAACATAGGTAGAAAATCCTACTGTTACCAGAAATATTGTTGTCATAGTAATAATGTGTGTTGTCCTTGTAATTATAGATTTGACTTTTAAAGGGAGAGTAACACACATGCACCTCTCCATGCTGATAAACATAGTTATCATCGCAGTGGCTCGAGTGAAAACTAAATGGGACCAGCCTCCACTGATCACAATAACCTCTTCAGTTACAAGAGGATAGGATAACTGCCGAAAACTAGAAGTGTAACAGAGGTTTGTCCACATTAAAGTCACCATAGACAGAAGATCAGACACAGCCAGTGCAAACAAGCTAATATTAACGTACTCATAAAACCGTTGTTTCATAAACACGGCTATGTTGATCGTATTGCTAATCACTCCAAACACAGTGATCACCTGACAAATAACAACCATATAGTTTGACACGATCAAAATAAACATCTTATCGCTCAAGATTGCAGAGCGAGATGTGGATACGTCTTCTCTGAGCGCAGTAGTCCATTGACCCATCTCAGTCTCCTCGTCGTTTCTCATTGTGTGTTCAGCCTTGATCATTGTCTAATTCTGTCATTCACTTAAACACGTTCACGTAAATCAAATATATTACGGGGCAGTCACAAATATCTTCTGGACAGGAATATCTATAGAAAGTGCAAAACTCATTATGGCAAGGCTTAATCGGTCCATGTAAAACAATTATGAAAGCACACGTTCGTGTCGTAAATAATCAGTCTATTTAAAGCATAATGTCACTCCAACAGTTATTCTTATTAAAAGTGTGTTTTTGATATAGAACAATGCTCTCCCATTATCTATATTATATGTTAAACTATATCCTATTGTGAAAATGAAATGATTTAATCAGTGTTGATTTAAACTAAATGTTGTTACATTAAATAAAGCATCAGTACAAACATTTAAATCTCATAAACGTGTTAAAATATGCGATGGAAATAAACAAAATAATCTTAATAATTATGCAATTTAAACACAATTAAATTAGCTGTAAATGAACTCAAAATGACTACTGGCGTGCAGTTATTTATCTGACAGCGAGTTAATTCGGAATACGAAAAATCATGTGGATATGACATGCAGTTTTTTAGAAAATGTCTTCGTATCTTGTTTATGAATTAAAGACGGAATATACCAGCAACACACGCATATATGCGCCAGAATAAAACACATAGCCGTAATCAACATAAAGAAACTACACAAAGAAGATGCTAATACATATAGTTGCTCTGAGATTGACTGTGCATACAAAAACATACCAAAAGAAGTGAAAGAAATTGGTGCATTTCAAAAACGGAATTACCATTAGATTAAAGAACACTGCGGTTACATAACACAAGACATTTGGCAGACAGATGGGGAGGGTGTGGTGGAAGGCCTGCCACACATCTTTAAACAAATATGAGCGACATGAAACTGGCCGGACTTATGGTCAAAATCAATGGTTATACCGTTACCTATGTCTGGACACCTAAAGCTGTGCCAAAATTACAGAACAATTTACATCATCCGCCACCATAGCAAGGTCCTGGCTAGATTAATGCCCGACCGATTGAAGAGAACATTATTGCTGAGGAGCAAGCAGGGTTCAGACGGGGAAGAAGCGCTACAAAACATATATTTATTTAAAGGCAGCAAATCGAGAAAATCTAGAACCGCAGGAACAACTGCATCATGTGTGTGTTGATTTTAAGAAAGCGTTTGATAGGGATTGGCAAAAAGCGCTAAGGTCAACCATGAGGATGTATACCATCAAGGGAAATTTTATAAATGTTCTTGTCCACCTGTATGACAAGGCGTCCAGAGCAGTTCTTGTGGATGGGAGGCGAGGGAACTGGTTTCGCCCATCAGTTAGTGTGAGACAGGGTTTTACACTCTCTTCAATTCGTTTAAATATATTAATTGATGGAATTATGAGTGACAAACTTGGAAGTCAATTTGGTACTGTCAAGATAGGGGGGCTGAACGATTACCAATCATCGTTTTGCAGATGGCATCGACGGTTTAGTGTGTTCAGAAGCAGAACTCCAGGAATGGGTCAAAATGCTCGATGAAACAGCTCCTTTTTACGGTATGGAGATAAACGCTGGAAAGACAAAATCAATGATCAACAGTAAGATAAAAGCTAATAGCCAGGAACTTGAAAAGGTTGACCGTTTTAAATATCTGGGGTCGGTTGTCAGTGATGAAGGATCAAAATGTGAAATGTTGGCCAGAAAAGCACAGACATTAGCGGCGCTTGCATGGCTTAACGAAATATGGCAAGATAAACTGTTAGCACTATGAACGAAAATCAGATTAATGCGTACATTGGGTCTGCCAATATTTCTCTATGCTTGAGAGACATGGACAGTTACATCTGACCTTCAACGAATGATGCAGGCCTTGGAGATGAGATGTTTCCGAAGACTTTTAAACGGCACGTACAAAAGTCAAGTTACAAATGAGGAAATACGAGATAGAATTACAGCAGCACTAGGGCCTTTCGAAGACCTCTTGACAACTGTCAACAGAAGGAAACTCGCTTGGTATGGTCCCAGATAGAGATCAAATGGTCTTGCACGATACTGCAAATACGATACTGCACTAAAAGGTGCAAGGCAGACGACTAAGAGGTGGGAGGACAACATAAAAGAATGGACCAATCTCCGATCAAAAGAGTCACATACAGTGACCGCTGAAAGGGAAGGATGACGTGGGGTTGTGCGGATGTCTTCATGTGTGCCTCAACGATCTTCTTACCGGTTTAAATATGACATGACCTGATCTGATTTGATCACCATTTTGAATAAAAATAAACACATTTCAGTGAAGACATTGAGAAAGTTCATCAATATGATTGTTATACCAACTCTCGTCTTCTGTCATATATGGACTCTGACCAAGGCACAACAAACGTCAAATCAAGATAGGTGACATGAGCTGGTGTACAAATACTGTAGTAGTCACAAGGTTGAGAAAGTAAGGAACGAAGAAATCAGACTGAAGTTTGATGCAGAACCGTGCATGGAATACCTGGAATGGCAGAGAACAAAATTGTTCGGACACCTGATAAGAATGCAGCAAAAGTTGCTATCTGTGTCTATCTATTTTTCCAGACATACAAGTTGCAGAGCAATAAGCAGACCAAGAAAAAGATGGATAAATAGGGTTAGTGATACATAAAGAAAGACAGAATGACAATAACATCGCGACAAAGCTGGCACACGACAGAAAATTACATCGTCCCACACAGTCTAACAACGCACGTTCTAAAAATATGATGAAGATAATGATCTTTGCATATTTAAAGCAATGTCGGTTTTTTCTTTCATCTGATCGTCTAGAAAGCTAATTGTCGCAGTGTTCAGTTACCACCCAATGAAATATCTTTACTTTAAACATTTTCAAAATTCAAATATTTGATTAGGTCACCTGTTTCATTTTCTTCTATTTTGTTGAATTTTTCACTCCATTTTCAATAACTGCCATGCATCTAATAGATTACTGGGAGTAGTTGCTGCATTTGTCTACAACGTATTTAGTTTGAAATGAAAGAGTAACATTATGAAAATCCAACTATCGCTGTAGGTAATTTCAATTGTGAAAAAAAAAGTTTGTCATTTAAATAGTATGTAAAATGGCAATTTCATCTTTAACACTAAATATGTTTCATTTTCATTATGTGGGGATGTTTTTTCCAAATGGTTGAAATTTTTTTTTTAAATTTGTCGATTTTATTTCATTACTCACGGCATTGCAATACCATCATTGAAAATGTTAAAGGAGATAATGTGCTTTGTATGTTTATGGTGCATTATAATTTACTTCATGTATCTCCGTTTTGAAAAATGAAAATGATCAATGTTATTACAATAAATATGTTTTGCGTTTTAAAATGTTGCTTCTTTCTATTGCGTACAGTTTTTATAATTATCAGATGCTCTACATTGATAAGCTAGTGTTTTTACGAAGAGAACAAGAAATAATATGGAATCAGACATTTCGTTCAAGCCTGGATAATAGAATCCAAGAAAGTGAAATGGACGGAATTTGTAACTGAGTTCAGCGATATTATATTAAAAGTTAACGCCCAAAGATGTTCAATGAAAGATGAATGAAAATGTACACACCACCAACTATATACGTATTAACAGGGACTATCTTATAGATATGTCTAAGAGAACACCGTGGACACTATTTCTGGAGAGGCTTTATAGAGATGAGTCCTATGCAGAAATAATAACAAAGAACGATATGGTGTTTACCAGAATGTACACTGCCCAATGCCGTGATGTAATAAACTGTATGAATGAAATATATTCTAATATAAAGAGGGTAGCAGTACTGGAATAATGGTTCCATATCCACCTGCAACCACTTCCTTAACATATCTCCACACTGCTAAAATATTATTCATGTAACACTTAATGAGAAAGCAAGTCAATTATTACACTAAATAATACTAATCAAAAAGAATGTTTAATTTAGAAAACAATAATCATGTGTTATCCAATACCTTTGTTAACAATGGAGCACTTTAATATCATACATATAGATAATCACAGAATGATACAGATATCCCAGTTCAGAAGACATCAATTCAAAGAAGGCATGTCTAATGTGTTATTCCTCGAAAAAGTCCATATTGAAAGACGACCTCTCTGGCATACTTCTAAAATGACAAAAAAGAAACATGTTTAAATGCATCTTGAAATAACGTTTGTTAGAAACTTGTCAAATAAATTCATGTAGATTTCATCACAGAAGGCATAAACAGATTCAAACATCGATCAATCGCAACTTGATTCCCTGTGTAATATGTTAGTTTAATTAATACCGTTTATGAAGGTTAGAAAGATCCCATAATTTAATAATTTTAATGGTTTTGTTCGGCCCCTTATTGTGATGTTCTGATGTATGGTTGCAATAATGTCTGTGAAATCCACATTAGAAATGGCCTGTGTTTAAATGTATTCCATTGGCTATTAACATCGACTCCACCAATAAAGCTGCCTATAAAAATTACTTCTCTTAAAAAAAACTGTGCATGACCATGAGGAAACTTACAACAAATAAAGCACCAGGACCAGATAAAGTTAAAACATGAGATGATAAGTGAATTAGGACCAAAGGCGAAAGAGGTACTTGCATGGTTTATCAACAGAACATGGGACGAAAGACAGTTGTCAACAATATGGCTATCAGCAAATATAAAACCCAAACTGAAGAAAGTGAAACAACCAGGAACACCTGGAAGCTATAGACCCGTGTCACTCACCTAATGTTTAGGAAAAGTGGTTGAAAGAATGGTAAACTTCTTCTTCTTCTTCATCGTACGCTGTTCACAGCGATATTTACGTTGTACTGTTTTATTTTGTTAAGCCTGTGGTTCAGTTCATCCGATTTCAACAGGCGTTTCTGTAGGGATGCCCTCCTTAGCCTTTGGCTGTCCCCAGCCTAACTGCAAGGCAGCAGTTGTTTTTGATCAAAGTTTTCTCTCTTTGGGAAGTTGTCTTGCAAGACTATCGAGTCTTCCCCACCCGTGTCTATAGGGTTTGGCAATGATATGATGATGGACTATGTACTAGTTTGTACTATCCCGGAAGAGAGGCAGTCCAGTGTGACTGTGTCTCAGGATCGTCACGTCCTACCAAGAACGTATCATGTGCATGTGAGTGAGGTATCTCTTTGCTTCCTTTATTTTATCGGCTCATCTGCAGTGATGGTACGCCTAGCATTCCCCGCCACCTGGGAGGTTGTCACAATAGGGCATGGGTGCAATGTCCGATGGACTGCATCTCTTCTGCGTCCATTGGGATGACTGATAGCAGACAGAGGTAAAGAGCAAGGCAGGAGTGCATTTAGCCAGGTGCATTTCTGCGGCTGAGACGCGAGCCCCAGGTACCAGCCATGTCGTAGCCTCCCATCACAGCGGTGCTGAGATTAAGGCGGGATTCTGGCTTAAAGGCGTTCGGCCGTAGTCCCTTAGATGGTAGCTTCGCACCTTTGGCTTATCAGCCAAGAACGTAGACCAAATGTTAGCGACCTGCGATTTCTCTCGAAGGAGTGCATTTGACCAGGGGACAAGCTTGGCCATAGCACGGAGATGTTGTTGGCTTATGAGCTTAGTACGTAGACAAATGTCTGCGACTCCTCTCGAATTGAGCAGGATTACCGTAGCAACTCCCTGTCATTAGTTCGGTAAGACTGACCTGTCTTCCGAGGTTCTAATACCAGCACCCGTTCACGATTAGACCCAACGAATCAATAGAGACCTTTTTAGTCAGTCAATGATCAAGTGTCTGAAACCTGCGATTTCTCTAGGGCTGAGCAGTATTACCGTAGCAACGCTCTTTCATTTAGAGGGTAAAACTGACCTGTCTTTCGTGGGTCTAATTCCAGCCCACGTTCCCTATTAGACCCATCGACAGTGCTCTCAGTCTATCAGTCATTTTACAGTGTTGGCGTGTTGAGTCAAATTAAGCCGCAGGCTTCACTCATGGTGGTGCCCGTCTGTCAATTCCTTTTTCGAACACTGGATGCATGCCAATAGAGCCACAAAGAGCTTAGCCCCAGATTTCCGTGGGTCTAATACCTGCACACGTTCCCTATTAGACCCAATGAGAGTGCTCTCAATCTATCAGTCATTTTACAGTGTTGGCGTGTAGATTAAAGTTAAGCCGCAGGCTCCACTCATTTTGGTGCCCTTCCGTCAATTCCTTTATCGAACACTGAGTGTAGGGCAATCGAGCCACAGAGAGCTTAGCCAAAGATTTCCGAGGGTCTAAATCCAGCACCCGTTCTATATTAGACCCTACGAAAGTGCTCTCGGCCTGTCAATAATTTCAGTGTTGGTCGTGTTGAGTCAAATTAAGCCGCAGGCTCCACTCCTGGTGGTGCCCTTTCGTCAATTCTTTTAAGTTTCAGCTTTGCAATCATACTTCCACCAGAACCCAAAAAATTTGGTTTCCCGGAAACTGCCCGCAGAGTCATCGAAGCAACTCCTGCGGTTCACTAGTCGGCATCGTTTATGGTCAGAACTACGACGGTATCTGATCGTGTTCGCGCCTCTGACTTCCGTTCTTAATTAATGAAAACATTCTTGACAAATGCTTTCGCAGTAGCTCGTCCAAGAATTACACCTCTAACGCTGCAATACGAATGCCCCCGTTTGTCCCTGTTAATCAGTACCTCCAGTTCCGAAAACCAACAAAATAGAACCAAGGTCCTATTCCATTATTCTTTGAACACTCTAATTTTTTTAAAGTAAACGCGCCGGTCACCCAGGACGCTCAGCGAAGAGCACCCGTGGGAGAGAGCCGGCAGACGGTAGGGCAGGAGACAACGGGCAGTGAACCAGCGCGAGCCGGATCCCCCACCTGCGCCTGAGATCCAACTACGAGATTTTTAACTGCAACAACTTTAATATACGCTATTGGAGCTGGAATTACCGCGGCTGCTGGCACCAGACTTGCCCTCCAATAGATCCTCGTTAAAGGGTTTAAAATGTACTCATTCCAATTACGGGGCTTCGAAAGAGTCCCGTATTGTTATTTTTCGTCATTACCTCCCCGTGCCGGGAGGGGGTAAGTTGCACATAGTAGCTGGCACATGCGGCCATGCGATCAGCACAAAGTTATCCAGAGTCACCAGTGGGGACGCCGCAACCCCGCGAGGGGAAACGACGATTGATTTTGAACTAATAAAAGCGCTCTTTCCGCGAGGCTCGGAGCTTGGTAAGCATGTATTAGCTCTAGAATTGCTACAGTTATCCAAGTAGGATCGTGTCATCTAAGGAGCCTCGACTGATTTAATGAGCTATTCACGGCTTCACAGTGAAACAGTGTGAACTTAGACATGCATGGTTTAATCTTTGAGACAAGCATATGACTACTGTCAGGATCAACCAGATATATGTCGGAGACGTACGTACCGCACACATAAGTCGGCGGAGGACGGGTGTGTAAAAAGCCTCACGGACGCCTGCAGGGACCGACTGACGGACGGACGGACGGTTGTTCCCCCCGTGCCTCAGTCCGTCGACCTAGGACCGGCTGACAGGGGCCTCTACACACACCAGCCGATCGATCGACCGGGCTCGCTTGGGGAGGGATTGCAGCGCTCTGTGCAGAACGGATCCCAACCACCCCGGCGATGAATTTCACTGGGACTAGAGACATTTTGGCCTGCCAGCCTGCTCTTCTCCCGAAGGTTGGTTGGGCTAGGACAGGGCCTTCAGGCTGTATTCCTGCTTTCCATTTGCCGGTCACAAGCTCTTTGCGAGAGTCTGACAACCAGCGAGACGAACTGTCGAGCTCTGCTATAAGCCTTCGAAAAATCACCACCGACTGTCAAAGTTTCTCGATACGGACCAGAGCAGCGCACCTCCTCGGAGGCCCTGACAAAACAAACCGCTTCCCGATATTTATGCGTTTTCGGCAAGTCCGCGCTATCGCTCCGTCTGGCGGGACTGAGATCGCTGTACTAATACTGGGTTACAGTCAATCGCAGCGGCGAGAGAACTACCCCTATGAATGGTAAACAACAGACTATATTGGTGGCTGGAAAGTGTAAACCTTCTTTATAGAAGCCAGGCAAGGTTTAGACGTGGACAACGGAGGGATTATCCCCTCTTCTTATGTTTACGCGGCATGTGATAGATGGATTCCAAGATGAAAAAAGCACACTAGCAGTATTTATTGATCGACATAAGGCATATGGCAGAGTCTGGAGAAAGGGCCGTCTGATGAAAATGAGGAAAATAGGAATTCAAGGAAAGATGATCAAATAACTACAGCCCTTCCTGAGCAAGAGAACCATAGCTTGAAACTTTGCAGGCGAAACATCAAGTAAAAGAGCGTTAGAAGAAGGACTGCCATAGGGCTCTTCTCTAAGCTGCACCCTTTTCTTCAGCTAAAAAATAATCTCACTAGAAATATAAGCGAATCAAAAGAATTGTTTGCTGATGTTCTCGTTATTTGTACTACCGAAAAATATCACATTTTGGCAAACGCCATGATCAACAGAGCATTACTAACAATTTCAGTATACTGTGAACTATTGAAACTTAAGATAAATACACATAAAACCATACACACCATCTTCTCCTGCAGTCATAAATAATCAAAGAGAACCAATAACATCAAAATTAAATGGGAATTACTAGTAAAAACGGATACCCCAGTATATATGGGAGTAGCACTGGACAGACAGTTAAAATTCGGCAGCCACATCTGCAATGTCAGATGTAAAGCAACAAAGCGTTTAAATTTAATCAAACGACTTGCTAGTAAAAATTGGGTAGCTGATTAATAAACTCTTCGGCAACTATGCCTTGGTTATGTACGACCGGTGATGGACTACAGCCTTTCCATACAGACCTTTGTGAGTATAAATAACATCTCATCTATTGACCGGGTGCAGGATCAAGCTCTCAAATTAATTTGTGGAGGGATTAGATCAACACCTACAGAGGCGTACGAGACAGAGGTCAACATGAACGGCTAGATATCAGGAGAAAGGTGGCACTAACTGAAGCGCGAGAGAGATACAGAAGACAACAACATGACTATCCAAATAGGGTACACATTTACACTTGGAATCAAATGATAAGATTGAAGCAATTGGCCCTACAGGACGTAGCAGAAGAGGAATGCCATATTCAACATCTACCAGAGGATTTAGAAACGGAAAATAGCTTTTTTTTCACCTGGAGGTAATGATTAACAGGGACAAACGGGGATATTCGTATTGCGGCGTTAGAGGTGAACTTCTTGGATCGCCGCAAGACGAGCTACTGCGAAAGCATTTGTCAAGAATGTTTTCATTAATCAAGAAAGTCAGAAGTGCGAAGACGATCAGATACCGTCGTAGTTCTGACCATAAACGATGCCGACTGGCGATCCGCAGGAGTTGCTTCGATGACTCTGCGGGCAGCTTCCGGGAAACCAAAGTGTTTGGGTTCCGGACGAAGTATGGTTGCAAAGCTGAAACTCAAAGGAATTGACGGAAGTGCACCACCAGGAGTGGAGCCTGCGGCTTAATTTGACTCATGACGGCCAAACACTGACATGATTGACATGCCGAGAGCACTTTCGTTGGGTCTAATATTGAACGGGTGCTGGAATTAGACCCTCGAAAATCTGGGGCTATACTCTAAGTAACTTGATTGTCTCGCTAAAAGAATTGACGGAAGGGCACCACCAGGAGTGGAACCTGCGGCTTAATTTGACTAAACACGCCAACACTGTAGAACGACTGACAAATCGAGAGCACTACCGTTGGGTCTAATAATGAACGTACGCTGGTATTAGACTCACGGAAGACAAGTCAGCTCTCTAACACTCTAATGAAAGAACGCTACGGAAATCGTGTTTAATCCCGCAGAAACCGCAGATTTCAAATACCTGGCCACTGACAAACGAAAGCCCTCAATAAATTCGTCTGGCAAAATAGTGAACGGGTGCTGGAAATAGACCATCTGAAGACAGGTCAGTTTTACCCTACAAATGACAGGGCGTTGCTACGGAAAACCAGCTCATATCGAGAGGAGCCGCAGACACTTTGGTACACGTACCAGGCTGATAAGCCAATGGCGCAAGGCTACCATGTGGGGGATTACGGCCAAACCCTGGTAAGCCGCAATCCCGCCCAAAATCTCAGCACCACTGCAATGGGAGGCTACTACATGTTCGGGACCTGGGGCTCGCGCCCCAGCCTTATCCGGTAGAGCCGCAGAAAGAGGTATCTGCCGTCCGCCGATCAAAGCGGGCGGAAACCTGCTTGATACTCACCTTATACGGCGATGGGGTGCGAAACCACCAATATAAGACTTAGTTCCGGGTCGGGGTGTCGAAAACAGTAGAGCAGCCACCTCACTGTGAACTGTCGAGACTCAACCAATGACCATGAGATCTGTCCGCACACTAGGCGAACAACATCTCTGTGACATTACCAGGCTTGTCACCTGGTTAAATGCACTTCTGCTTTGATATCTACCTCTGTACGTTATCAGCCATATAGCTACCATGCTGGACGCATAAGAGATGCAGACCAGCGGACATTGCACACCTGCCCCACTGTGTCAACATCCCAGGTGGCGGGGAATGCTAGGCGTACCATCTCTGCATAGAAGCCAAGAAAACAAAGGGAGAAAGAGATACCCCACTCACATGCAAATGCTACGTTTCTTGCAGGACGTAACGATCCTGGGGTACAGACACACTGGACTGCCTCTCTTCCGGGTAAACCAGTCCATATCATATATCTCATATATCATCTCACATATCATCATCGCACCCTATAGACACGAGTAGTGAAGACTCGATAGTCTGGTAAGACAACTTCCATAAGAGAGACAACTCTGATCATAAACAATTGCTGCCTTGCAGATAGGCTGGGGACAGCCAAAGGCTAAGGAGGGCATCCCTACAGAAACTCCTGTTGAAATCGGATGCACGGGGCCGCAAGCCTAACAAAACAGTGCAACGTAAATCGCAGCATGATGACAGTACAACCGATTAGAAAAACGCATGGCGTTCATCCTGCGGAGTCCCGCCAGGCAGCGATAGTGCCGGGCCTCACGCCTCGAAGGGGCCCACCCTTGACTATTGGTGATCACCCACCCATGTGTCGTGGAGTCAAGGCACATGGCTATGGGGCAACTTCTATTGACCAAAAACTCAAGACCCTCAAAATACTACAGTGGAATGCGGAGGGAATCATTAACAAAAATCTTTCCCTAACACATCACCTGCATGAAGGTAAGATTGACGTGGCATGTATCCAGGAAACGCACCTCAACAATAATCACAAATTCTCAATCAGAGGATACCAGACCTTCCGTCTAGATAGAGAAGGCCACAAAGGAGGGGTCCTGATACTGACCAGAAACTGCATACCGAGTAGCGCGGTATCTGTCAATCACACCGGACAAGCAGAAATTGTAGGAGTTGACATAATGGCTCAAGAGACGAAGCTCCGTATTTTCAATCTGTACGGACCACCAAATATAGACCTATCGCTCTCGAGTATGGAGGTCAGAGACTCCAACTGCATAGTAGTTGGAGATTTCAACAGCCACTCGGAGAGATGTGGATACTCTGGCACAGACAGCAGAGGTGACGAAGTGGAAGATTGGGAGATAGATGCAAATCTCTCCTTAATCAATAGGCCGGAGGATAGCCCTAGCTTCTATTCAAGAATATGGCATACCACCTCCACTCCAGATTTGGCCTTCTCCACACAGGACATACACCATAAAATAGACCGCCAGGTGCTAAACCAACTTGCAGGTAGCGACCACAGGCCGATCAGGCTAACCATTGACATGGAAGTAGGCCCACAGGAAACAAAACCGCTCCCACGTTGGAATTACAGACGAGCCGACTGGGACAGATTTGCAATCCTGACAGATGGGCTGTGGGAAACCATCAACACACGAAACACCAAAAGGAAGCCCATGGTAGAGAGCCTAAGCAAGGCAATAATGCAAGCCGCCACTGAAACCATCCCAAGAGGAGCTAGGAAAAACTATAAGCCCTACTGGAATGATGAGTTGCAGAAAGTGGAAGATCCATAACAAATGCTAGGAACATGGCAGAGCGAGAAAAATCCATCGAGGCAAACATCGCCCTCAAAGCCGCCGCGGCGAAGTACAAACACACTCTCAAGCAAACAGCAAGAGGAAGCTGGAAAAAAAAACGGAAAGCCTAAACCTGGACAAAGACGGGAACAAGCTATGGAAGCTAGTCAGAGCCATGAACGACGAAACCACGTCAAATAAACAAATTACTATCAAGCAGGGCGAAAACTTGATCACAGGTAAGAAAGCCGCAAACGCCTTTGTCGATCACTATGCCAGAGCAAACCACATCGAGGTCCCTGCAGATAAGCATACAGACATTAGCGAAGAGCTAGAGGGGCACGAAAACATGAATACGGCACCTGAAGAGCACACGATGGCCAAATTAACAATGAACGAAATGGAAGAGGCTATAAGAACATTAAAGAAAAGGAAATCTCCCGGAAAAGACGGGATAACAAACGAAATGCTGATGGGGCTGGGCCAAACAGCGAAGAGGAAACTGCTATCGGTCCTGAACCAAATCTAGAAATTGGGAATTGTACCCCAGGCATGGAAAGACGCAATACTGGTACCAGTACCAAAAACAGGAAAGAACAAAACAGATCCAAATGGATACAGGCCCATCAGCCTACTGAGCTGTGTCGGCAAGCTGATGGAACGGATGATAAACACCAGACTGCTGTGGCATCTGGAAGAAAAACGAATACTAATTCCACAGCAAGCCGGCTTTAGACAGCACAGATCCACTGGGGACCAGGTCATCCTCATAGCCCAGGAGATAGAAGATGCCTACCAGGCACAGAAACACACAGTAGCTGTTTGGGTGGATCTGGAAAAGGCATTTGACAAAGTCTGGAAAGACGGACTTAGAGTCAAGCTAAGAAGAAGTGATGTTTGTGGGAAAATGTACAAGTGGATCAACCACTACCTCAAACAAAGAACGGCCAGAGTCCAAGTACAAGGGCAGATGAGCAAAAAGGTGACACTCGAGCAGGGAGTACCCCAAGGGGGAGTATTGTCACCCACACTCTTTCTGGTATATATAAACGATATTACAGAGAATATACCAAGAAGAGTCCATAGCTCAATGTTTGCAGACGATCTGGCTATGTGGACCTCTGAAAAGAATCTCACCATAGCAAGAAATCGGATGCAGACGGCCCTAACATCGCTGGAAGAGTGGGAGAACTCATGGCTGGTCAAAATAAACGAGGAGAAAACCACATGCACAATATTCTCGCTTTCATTAAAACCCCAAAATACCAAATTAAGTCTAAATGGCAAATTCCTGCAGCCAAACGACAACCCAACCTATCTGGGAGTCACATTTGATTGGCGCATGACATGGAAAAGTCAGATTGAGAGAAACCGAATGAAAGCCAGAGAAAGAATGGCAATCATGAGGAAACTTGCTGGCACAAGCTGGGGAGCAGACGAAAGCATACTAAAGAAACTGTACACTGGAAGAGTGAGACCAGTTCTCGAGTATGGCATTGCATCATGGACAACAGCAGCGAAGGCGAACTTCGATAAAGTTAGTAAACTTCAAAACCAAGCCATGAGAATTATAACAGGTGGCATGAAGTCGACGCCAATTGTAGAACTTGAAAAGATTACAAAACTGCAATCCATGACCGATAGAAGAGACTGCAGAGCCCAGCTGCAGTCAGAGAAACTCCGAAGACTGACCGACCATCCAATGCACCAGAGACTAAACAATTTGGGAAATGGGAAACTAAAGCGAGAAACTTTGCAGAAATAGCCACAGCAAAGATGCACGAAGATCCCATAAACGCACTAACAACACCAAAACCCATCACTACTGCACGAAAACTACCTGGAGGCAGGATATATTTCCAGAGGTGGTAGAAAATATACCAGGTATTGCAAACAAAAACTGCCAGACTGAAAAAGAAAGGAGAGATACAACCCTAAGCTTCATAAGGAAAAGCTACCCAAGCATGGACTGGACCCATGCATACACCGACGGTTTTGTAACAAACACAACACAGAACGGAGGGGCAGGAGCATACCTGAACCTACCAAATGGCGGAAAAATAACACTGTCATTCGCTACTGGTAAGTACACAAGCAATTTCAGAGCGGAGGCAGAGGCACTGAGGGCGGCAGTGGAAGAAATGGTGACACACAGTGAACATCTTCTGCAGAACTGCCCGACATACGAGGATCAGAGAGCAGATGTGGCCATCACCAGTGGAACTGCAAGACAAGCTCTATGGCAGTGACGACAGCCTCAGGATGACCGCCACTTTTTTCGAAAAAATAATGTTTACTGTCTGACTGCGTACGAAGAAGAAGAAGAAGAAGACCCTCGGAAGACAGGTCAGTTTTACCCTACTAATGACAGGGCGTTGCTACGGTAGTCCTGCTCAACTTCAGAGGAATCGCAAAGCGCAGACAGTTGGTCCACGTGCAACCATAGGAGGGATTACGGCCGAACGCCTCTAAGCCGGAATCCCGCCCTAAATCTCAGCACCAGTGCGATGGGAGGCTACGATAGGGTTGGGACCTGGGGCTCGTGTCCCAGCCCGACCCAGTCGAGCCGCAGAAAGAGGTCTCTGCCGTCCGCCGATCAAAGCGGGCGGGAAGCTGCCCGATATTTACCTTATGCAGCGTGGAGGTGTGAAACCACTAGTAGAAGACTTAGTTCTCGGTCGGGGTGTCGTAAGCAGTAGAGCAGCCACCTCACTGCGAACTGTTGAGACACAACCCTTGATCATGAGATATGTCCGCACACCAGGCGAACAACATATCTGTGCAATTACCAGGCTTGTCCCCTGGTTAAATGCACTCCTTCAAGACGAATCGCAGGTCGCTGACATTTGGCCCGCTTGCTTGGCTGATAATCCAATGGTGCGAAGCTACCACCTGAGGGATTACGGCCGAACGCCTCTAAGCCAGAATCCCGCACTATATCTCAGCACCACTGTGATGGGAGGCCACGATATGGTTGGGACCTGGGGCTCGCGTCTCAGCCCGGCCCGGTCGAGCCGCAGAAATGACCTGGCCAAATGCACTCCTGGCTTACTCTTTACCTATGTCTGCTATCAGCCATCAGAATGAACGCAGAAGAGATGCAGTCCAGCGGACATTGCACCTCTGCCCTATTGTGACAACGACCCAGGTGGCGGGAAATGCTAGGCGGGCCATCACTGCAGATGAGCCGAGAAAATAAAGGGAGCAAAGAGATACCTCACTCACATGCATTTGCTACGTTTCTGGCAGGATGTGACGATCCTGAGACACAGTCACACTAGCCTGCCTCTCTTCCGGGATAGTACAAACTAGTGCATAGTCCATCATATCATATCATTGCCAAACACTGTAGACACGGATGGGGAAGACTCGTTAGTCCTGCAAGATAACTTCCCTAAGAGAGACAACTCTGACAAAAAACAACTGCTGCCTTGCAGATAGGCTAGAGACAGTCAAAAGCTAAGGAGGGCATCCCTACAGAAACGCCTGTTGAAATTGGATGCACTGAGCCACAGGCTTAAAAAAATAAAACAGTGCAACGTAAATATCGCTGTAAACAGCGTACGATGAAGAAGAAGAAGAAGAACATCTGTGTCTGATGGTCATAAAAACACATGACAGAAAAGGCAGCCACCAAGGGGCCTACTCCTAATATCCTGAAGATATGTGCCTTGGAGACATTCTCTAGCTATCCAAAATCAGCAGTCCTGGTCTTTACGGATTGATCAGCATTCAAATCTACAATTTTTAGGGTTTGATATCCATATCGTATACCCGGATGGTTCCAGATACGAGTTTTGTGATTCATGGATTCAATCACTGTTCAAATGATGAAGTGGAGGCCAAAGCTATCAAAACATCCGTTTTTGCAACAATAGCTTGATTTGGGTAAATTTTTGCCGATGAATTTTGAAATTTTTAGTGACTCTAAGTCGGTTTTCGAGGCGCTGAAGAACACCCCATACAAAGAAAAAGGGATATTCTGACGAATGGACAGACATCACCGACACTAGCCAACGTCTTATGTTTGTTAAAGTAATCCAGGAAGACGTTACCGTTTCCGAAAAATTACTAAACGTTTTCTCTATGCATTGTACAAGTAAAATGGATAACATATGTTCTGATTTTGAAAATGCCATGGAAAAATATGGTGATTTTGAAAAAAAAGTGTCTGCTGTGTGTACCGATGCTTGCAAGGCTATAGTTGGGAAAAATACTGGTTTTGTTGGAATTTTGAAGCAAAATAAAATTGACGTGCCTACATTGCGTTGCATAGTTCACAGAGAGGCCCTTTTTGCAAAATCCATAAACCTAAATGTAAGGCTAATGTAGGGAAAATAACGAATTTAGTCAGAGGAGGACACGCCTCTGTAATTCACGGGAAGTTTCGTGCATTTTTAGAAAAAGGGGATTCTGTTTACGATGGTCTCCTGCATCTTGCTGTGGTGAGATGGATTAGATGAGGAACATTTTAGGAAGATTGTGTGGACTGAAGAATGAAATATTTGACTTCCTGCGACAAAACTTACCCCGTTCAATTGATCTTCAAAATAAGCTCAAAGATATGCATGTCCTTCAACACTTGGCCCTTTACACTGATATAACACATCATTTGAATGTACTGAATTTACAGTTACAAGCAAAAAAGGAAACCATTTTTTCAAATGATGGGCTATTTTGAAAGCTTAAAACAGAAACTAAACCTAATAAGTCTGTTTTTAGCTTAGCAAAAACAAAACACCGGTTTCATGTTCCTTGTTGTAATCTAAACCTGGATAAAGATTGCATACAATTGTGCAGCTCAGCAACAATCCTTAACAACGAGGGCCGCAGAAACAGTGATGTTATAAATCAGCAGAATGGGTAAACCATCGACCAGAACAAATGCGGGGATACAATAATTCTCTCAGCAGAGTCAGATGCGTGTCCAGCCTAAAAAAATAAGCAATACATACAGAGATAAAGTTCCACATAAACACGGCAACCTGCCCAGAGAAGCCCATGACAACCAATATGACGATGAAATGATGATGTATTCCATTCACTTAAACCAATAAATTGGCATGGAAAATATAGAGTTACAAATGACATGTGTATAAGATTGAAATCGGCTGGCAAGAAAATACCTCTCAAGATGTGAAACTACAGCTATAAGTGTGACATACTAATCCCAAGTGTGAAAAGAAGCTTGAACGGTTCGCATCCAAAAGAAAAATGAAGATAAAGTCGACCCCAACAGCTACATCCCAATCATTCTCCTAAACTGTACAGGTAAGCTTTTTTAGAAAGTAATAGACACCCAACTCAACCATAAACTTGAAGAGAAGCGAATTATCATACATCAGTAAGCATGATTCTGAGAGCACAATTAAACAGGAGACCAAGTTGTACAAATAAAAAAATAAATTGAAGATGTTCTTCAGGGTGAAAAACATTACCTGGCAGTATTAACAGATTATGAGAAAACTTTTGACAAAGTATGCAAAGACGGACTCTATACTAAAATTCTGCAAAACAGAGCATGCGGAAGAATGTTCATCTGAATCAGTAACTATATATTTTCCTTTCAAAAAAGTCCCGCTTTGACATGAACGACGCTCGTGAGTATACATCTATATAATACAATTATATGCTACTAATGTAATATACAACAATTTCTTTATGAAAGACCCACAAAAACCGAATTCCAGCGCATGTAATTACATGTTATAAAAAAGTTATAGGTCTCAACAGGTACATGAGAGATATAACGCGAACGAATGATGTCATAAGGTTTGTAGTGAGAACTTACAGTTCTGAATATATATCAGGCCATACAATGGACTGGTTAGATCCTCTTTTCATAACGCATCTGTAGCAGTTGTACGTTTGTATATATCACAAGCATATTTTTCTACACGATATATGGCTTGACAGAAATTCTGCAATACGTGCTTACAATAACAGGCTTAACACACATGAGTCAATAGCGGAAACGCATGTGCCCCGACCACGTTTAATTGCAGAAGTGCAGGGAACAGAAATATATTATGTTCTAATATTCGTACTCCGATTCCTAAGTAAGCGCAACACATTAACTGTTCCAACAGACAATCTACAAGAGTGATTGTATTCACAGTTCCAGTAAAAAGGCAAGATCGCCATGTCATATATAATTAAATGTTTTCTATTTCTGCTTAACAATCCCTCATTGTCATGTTTCTATTTTCTAAATAGCTTTAGCTTGACTCAGGATGTAGTTAAATATCATACTTTTTGTTTTATTTTTGTTTCCTTAATTGTATGTATTTTCTACAATGTTTCATAGTATTAAAATACAGTAACACAATTTGTTTTCAAAACCACAATTCAAACTTTATCTAAAATGTTCAAGTGTTAAGTTTTAACGGAAATGCAATGTTTCACTTCTTGTTGTGTTCTGTTATCTGCGAATGTTCACATCTAAATAAATGTCAGGAATAGAATTTAAACGCTGTAGTGAAATTTGTGAAATGAATCTTACCGTATATGATACAAATCTTTCCCTGATCAAAACAACAATTTACACACTCACCGTCCCTTTTTCCAGATGACTTCTATTTCTGATAGTTGATGGTCGTAGACAATGGCAAGCTGGTATTGTATGCAGCAATCGTATGTGTCTATGATTTAATCATTCTTCGATTTTGTGCATTAAATTTCAATTACTTTAACAATAACAAATTACAAATAAAGTAAAACGTGTTCGCTACTTTGTGTAAAACATACGCATATTATAAAAAAATACGCTCTGAAGCAGAATTATTGTTAAATTAACATCATTGTATGTACAACTAGCTATAATGAATCTAGACACTTAATTATCGACGTGTTTCTATATAAAATCACCAGGAAGTGTATTGTCTGTAATAATATAATTTGCCCTATTTGAATGCAGGACATCGCAAACAAATATATTTGTCGCTTTATGAATATAATATTGACATGATTTATGTATATATTATTGTCATAGAGATACATTTCGTTTAAAAATTATATATATATATATATATATATATATATATATATATATATATATATATATATATATATATATATATATATAAATATGTAATAAAATAATGTAATAAGAGGGAACCGACGATATCTAGAATGATAGTGCTTATTCCTACTACTTTCAATATATTCTGTATTTCAGCTGTTGAAAAACCGATTGCTACATGTGTGGAACATGATTGATCAAGCCTACGAAGGAATATACAAACATGTATTAATTATATGTGTTGGCATATCTTGTACTGCTAAAGCTTTCAACTTAGTTTTCATTTAGAAAGGAGCAAGCAGGCGTCAGGCCTGGAAGATCATGTTGTGGCGAGATTCTTAACCTGGCACAACTATTCGACAACGGGTACAAACGTAAACTGACCACAAGAGTAATTTGTATTGACTTTAGCGCAGCATATGACACCATAAACCACCAGAAGGTATTTCCTAAGCTGTACTATATGACAAAGGTCTGGCGTCTTGCAAACCTCATTAAATGAATCCTGCAGAATATGCAATTCTACGTCACTTTAGGGGTACACAAAAAGTCGATGGCCACACTCAAAAATTGGAATGGCACAAGGAAGTATCCTGGCACATATTCGGTATTATATATGCACCAAGGATCAATCTATAAAGACAGAGACGACAAAATTCATTTATGCAGATGATACAGCAGCAGCTGCCCAGAGAACAGGTTTCGAAGATGTTGAACAGAAACTGACAAACGCCATTGATGCACTTGCTCTATATTACCAAAACAATCATCTCAAACTAAAATCCCAGCAAAACTCAAGTATGTGCCTCGAATCTCAGAAATAGAGAGGCGGGCAGGACGTTGCAGATCAAAGGACAAGGACAGGAGTTATGAAACAACACGGCCCCTAAATACTTATATATATAAAGTTGAACTGTCAGGAGACAAAACAGAAAATAAATGCGAGAAATAGTTAAACACAGAAACTGGCTGTCACAACAAATGGAGCAAAGCCAGATTCCTCAGAACATCATCACTCGCTCTGTGTTTCTCTGAGGCTGGGTACGTCACACCAATCTGGAAGAGCTCTGCACATGTCAAACATATAGATGCATCAATAAATTAGACAGGCCGTATAGTTACTGGATGCCTAAAACCTACACCAACTGAAGAAATATACCTCATAATCGGAATAGGGCCGCAAGAGATACTTCTTCTTCTTCTTCTGCGTACACAGTCAGACAGTAACCATTATTTTTTTCGAAAAAAGCGGCGGTCATCCTGAGGCTCTCGCCACTGCCATAGAGCTTGTCTTGCAGTTTCACTGGCAATGGCCACATCTGCTCTCTCTGATCCTCGTATGTCGGGCAGTTCTGCAGCAGATGTTCAGTGGTAATTTTACCAGTACCGCACGGGCATTCGTCGGTACACCCTATCTTCAATTTGTTGAATAGGTGGTACCTCAGTCTGTTGTGGCCAGTGCGAAGTCTGAAGACAACGACCTGCTCTCTTCGGTTCAACTGGTAATAGGCATCGTTTTTGGGCCAGAGATACGAAGAACTGTGGCGTGAGAGATAGAAAGAAATACACTGGTAAATAATCCAAGACACTCTATGTTCGGACATCAGGTGCAGAGCGGAAGACTAATATCAAGACGCCGTTTCTTACAATCAACCTAGCCTCTACAGACTAGTCCAGGAAGTCGAAGCAACAAAAGTTGGAAACAGCTGGCACCGGTCCCCATGATTGAGTTACGGGATGAACCTGCGCCTGCACATCTCCTGCCCTAAGAAACATGGAAGTCACTAAATAGACAACGAACTGACTGGTTATCACGATGCAGGATACATCTGAAAAGATGGGGATACAGGAATGAGGAAACATGCTAATATGGAATAACACAGGAGCAGAACATATATAGAAGAGAAACATATGATTGAAAACGTTGCAAATGAATAACTGGTTGTCCCAAATGACTACCAGATCATCCTTTTTATTTTATTGCAAAAAATTAAAAAAACATAATTATACAAGCATGTGGCCACTCTAAGACATATATTAAGAAATGAAACAAGCAGCGCACCATATCATCTTGTAGGATATTGTCGGTGGAACATATGTTGAGTAGGAGTTTCAAAACAGTTCTAGAGAATATAAAAGAGAAATGTCTTCCACGTTGGGAGATAAAGGTTTGTATTTAAATGTAGAAAAGCTAAAGAAAAAAAAAGCATGGATACATATACAGAAGCAACTAAATTAATAGAAACATATTAAAAATATTTAGACAAGCAAAACAAAGCTCAGAAAGAGAATAATGTAGCAAACATAGCTTCGAAAATATCACGCTCAAAAGGTCAAGACTAATAGCGAAATCTGTATTTCTTATGTTACAAACAAAGAGAGAACACAATACAAAGTAGGGCTTAGAACAGATACCACAGGAACAATAACAAGTGTGAATAGGGAGGCAGCTAAAGTACTCAATCAGTACTTTAGCTCAGTATACACAAAAGAAAACGGATACAAGATCCCAGAGCCCACGACATTTACTAGAGGGACATAGATATATTGCAGACCTATTAGCAAAACCACTGGGCTCATTTTGATCTCAATTACTTGCGAAATGGACTTTTTCAAGAGATTGGAAAGATGCAGGAGTGATGCCGTTGTTACAGATGGGAACTAAATCAGGTTGAGTAAATTATTGATCGGTGAGTTTAACGATCATAGTATGTAAATTGTTATAGTCAATAATCAAATAAAAAATGGTAATGAATTTAAAAATTTTTTTTTATTTAGAAATAGTCATCATGGGTTTAGGAAATGGAAATCGTGTTTTACAAAAATGTATTAGAGTTCATGGAGGAGGGTCCAAAATGATAGACAGAATAGCAGCCAGTTGATGTTATGTATCTTGATTTTGCAAAGTTCTTTGACAGAGTACCTCATCAAAAGTTATTTAGGAAGTTAACATAACTAGAAATATGTGGAGTAATTGTCAAGTGGATTGAACATTGGTTAACGGGAAAAAGGCAGTGTGTAGGCATTAATGTTGTTATTTTTACATTGTAATCAATATGGATCACTATGTCTGCATTCAATGTTAACTCTCTGGATAGTCTCATTCTTGTTGCCTCATGTCTCTGAACGCGCTCCGCATTTGTTCTGCGGCAGTCTTTGCCATTGGTTAAGTTTCTTTCACATGCATCATGGTGAATACCGCACTGGATCAGTGATATATTATTTATATCCTTGTACATATTCCACTGCCCCTCGTGTGCTCTCTTACCATTTGGAGTTCACCATATAGCAGCTATTTTGGTATACGTTATTCCGACATGCGTACCACATGGTAAGCCCATCTCACCTGTGATGCAGATATCACGGTGTATATACTTGCAATGCCCGATCGCGCTGACACATCTGTGTTTGGCACCATGTCCTGCATATAATCCTACATCATATTCCCTATAGAAAATGATGAGTGCCCCCAGGCTAGGTTTTGGGATCAATTTATAAATATATATATATGAACGATTGGGACAATGACATCGGACCCATGATTGCAAAATTCTTGGTCAGTTCAGGCCAGGTCATCCCGTAACCGGTGAGGTCTTTGGGGCACCCATGAAGGCATCCCCACGCCACCCCTCTTTGTCAGATGCACTGCCTGTGACGCTTCTCGTCGGAGACTGGTCCATTCTTTTATGTTGTCCTCCCATCTCTTTTTGGGCTGGCCTCTTCGTCGTCTGCCATGCACCTTTCCGTGGAGGATTATATTTGCAAGACCATTTGATCTCGATATGTGACCGTACCAAGTGAGTTTCCTTCTTTTGACAGTTGCCAAAAGGTCTTCGAAAGGCCATATTGCTGTTGTAATTCTATCTCGTATTTCCACATTTGTAACTCGATCTTTGTACGTGACGTTTACACGTTTTCGGAAACATCTCCTCTCCAAGGCCCGTATCCTTCGTTGAAAGTCAGCTGTATAACTGTCCATGTCTCACACGCATAGACGAATATTGACAGGACCAGTGTACGCATTAATCTGATTTTCGTGCATAGTACTAACCGTTTATCTTGCAATATTTTGTTAAGCCGTGCAAGCGCCGCTAATGTCTGTGCTATTCTGGCTAACACCTCACATTTTGATCTTCATCACTGACAATCGACCCAAGATATTAAAACAGTCAACCACTTCGCGTTCCTGGCCGTTAGCTTTTATCCTGCCGCTGAAGCCCGTGGCGTTGTTGGTCATTAATTTTGTCTTTCCAGCGTTTATCTCCATACCATAGTCAAGCGCTGTTTCATCGAGCCTTCTGACCTATTGCTGGAGTTCTACTTCTGAACCCTCCAACCCGTTGATATCATCTGCAAAACGAAGGTTGGTAATCGTTCGTTCCCCTATCTTGACAGTACAAACGTCACCTCCAAGTGCCTCACTCATAATTCCTTCAAGGAATATATTAAAAAGAGTTGGAGAGAGAGTACACCCCTAGCTCACACCAACTGATGTGCGAAACCAGTCTCCTCCCATTCACAAGAACTGCGCTAGACGCATTGTTATACAGGTGTTCAAGGACCGTTTAACTATTTCTGTTGATATTATACATCCTCATGGTTCCCCAAAGCGCTTTATGCCATACCCTATCAACCGCCTTCTTAAAATCCACAAACACATGATACACTGTTAGCTGCTGTTCTAGATATTTCTCGCTTAGCAGTCTTAAATTAAATATCTGTTCTGTAGTTCTTCTTCCCTGTCTGAACCCTGCTTGCTCTTTGGCAATGATGTTCTCTGCTTGGGGTTTCAATCGGTGGAGGATTAATCTAAGCATGACCTGGCTAGGGTGGCTGATGAGGCTTATTGTTCTGTAATTTTGGCACAGTTTTAGGTTTCCAGACTTATGTAACGGTATAACTATTGATTTCGTCCATAAGTCCGGCCAGTTTCCTGTCGCCAATATTTTGTTGCAGATGTGTGTCAGGCCTTCCACCACTACCTCTCCACCTGCTTGTAAGAGCTCTTCTGGTATGTTGTCTACGCCGGCCGCTTTACCTCTTCTCAATGTCTTTACGGCTGCAATTACCTCTTCCTTTGTTATCTTGAATGGCACAAAACTATGCAGAAGTGTGTCACCTAAAGCAAAAATGGATATATTGAGGTCGAAATTAGATCAAATTCAGGAATGGTGTGAGAGCTGGAAAAGGGAGTCCAAAGTAGATAAATGAACATTCCTCCAAAATGGGTAGATCCAATACAAAACATAATTACAGAATGGGAGACAGCCTAGAGGTTATTGTAGATCATACATGTAAAGTGAGTGAGGAAGTCCAGGTATTAGGTTCTGGTCTGAATCCAAATTGCTATACGGTATTATTACATTACTTTTCCAATTTTAGAATATCTATTTTCAATTACTTAAGATAATCAGTCAATGGTATTGGTTTGAGAGTGTGTGATAAGTTCTCACTATATTAATTCGTATTTTTTTTCATCACCGTGTTCCTGAGATATCAATATCGATTGGTCTAACCCGCAACTACAGCATCATCATTCAGTTACTGTGTGTCCAATATTCCAGATCTATTTTCTGTTTTTGACAAAATGTATGTGACACTAATATGTCTCATTTCTACTGAATATATTAACGCGTAGTGGTCTTTGTCCATGTATCCATCTGTATGTTTTGGCTCTACCAGACCCAATGTATTAGGTATTTAGCACTGGCTGCTGAAATTATATCAGCGATTATAAAATTAACATGTTGTTGAGGCCTAAAGTTCATACAAGAGAAACGGAGAGAAGATGCACAGAAATGTAGAAGCTAACACAGGAATTGTATTTTGGGAGCTTGTTGGCTGATGGCTTATGTACTCAGCCGTCATAATCGCAAAGAATAAATAAGAAGAATGAGAAGGTCAACCTGAATAAAACAGAGAGAATGGACATAAATAACATATTAATACGTTAACACTATTGTATAATTTATACTATAGGACCGGATGGAAACCATGTAGGCAGACATTACATACACAGCACACATTGATGGTCAGGTCATTGAAGAACTGAAAAGTGCTACCTAATTACGAAGACTCATTGGCATACAAGTAGTAAACACCAAATCTAGACGTTAAGGCCGTGCATGATTGCCAAATTCAGATTTGATTATAACTGTCTTCGTTCTATATGGACCACAACAGCATTCGCTTTGAACGATACGATCCGACAACAACGCAAGTGTTAATATGGTTTTTCTGTCTTTCTTTTAAATTAGACAAGACTATCCCATCGAGACAGCATGCTATCACCAAGAAATATCTCTAGCAAGTACATCGTATTAGATGGCTTGGTGGAACAGTAAACACGATTTTCGAAGAAAAAGAACAAGACAAAATGGTTGAAGAATGGGTATATACATTACGGTAAATACGGCTCTTTCTCTCAGAATACATCTCGTCAATCTAATCAACTATGCTCCAAAATAAAACCCACCCAGGAGGTCAACGAATGTCTGACGAGGAAGACGATGCCAGTGCAGACAGGAGTGACAAGGTCGCAGAACTCAAGAAAACTGCCCAGAGAAAAACAAACAAACATGGAGAACACCCGTTCAAGACGTGTTTCAAAGGCAACTAGAGGAAGTAAGACCGAGTAATAAGTTTCAACATATTTACAAATTAAGCATATTTAGAAATAAATCTTTGTATTTAGTGCTCAAAAAGAAACAGACATATTTTGAAGCTAGGGTTAAAAGCTTTAGCAGCAAAAGATATGCCATCAAATATAATGAATACTTTTTGTATAATCCTTCGAAGGCTTGACCCTGTTCCACACATGTAGCAATCAGTGTTCCAACAGCTGGAATATAGGATATAATGAACGTAGTAGACATATGCACTATCATTCTAGATATCGTCTGTTCCGTCTTATTAATACACGAGTTCTTATTTGAAATGATTTGATTTTCGCTTAAGCAAACACGTTTCAGAATTTCTCCAAGATACCTGCTGGTTCATCTTCACTATCTGCACAATTGTAAAGATCAGGACTGAAATAAAATAGATAATTGGCATGAAAACATCAAGAACAGCATTACCAATAACGCCAATCATGTTCAAGATCTGAGTGTACAAATAACAAACATGTCCAAGCAAGGTCGCGTTTCTTTTTTGGTAGAAATGTTTACCTATTCCAGCAATGAAGTAACCATAGTTACAACAGCCTACTGTTACCACGAATATGGTGACTTTAGCCAAAATGTGTGTTTTTTTGTGTAAATATTTGTTTGACTTTTAAAGTAACACACACGCACATCTCCATACTATTAAATATAGTTATCAGATCCGTGGTTCGAGTGAAAGCTATGTGAAGCCAACTTCATATGATTTTATCGGCTTCTTCAATCAAAATAAGATATTCTAAATGTCGGAAACTAGGAGTGAACAATGTGTTTTCGCACGGTAACAACAGCAGTGACAGAAGATCAAACACAGCCAGTGCTATCAGGATAATATTAATTCAGTCCGTAAAGCCTTGTTTGATGAAGACGACGATGTTGACTGTATTGCTTATCGTTTCAAAATCAGAGATAACCAGAGATATAATCAGACTGGTAGATATAATTGAAACCAATATCTCATCATCCATGATTGTAGAGTAAGGTGTGCGTACTTCTTCCAAAATCAGAGATAACCAGAGATAAAATCAGACTGGTAGATATAATTGAAACCAATATCTCAT
This sequence comes from Ariolimax columbianus, assembly GCA_036924085.1. Lineage (NCBI taxonomy): Eukaryota > Metazoa > Mollusca > Gastropoda > Stylommatophora > Arionidae > Ariolimax > Ariolimax columbianus. The sequence continues at coordinate 64,207,544 of JAVGWX010000007.1, read as the reverse complement.
CATCCATGATTGTAGAGTAAGGTGTCGTACTTCTTCCAAAATCGTTGCAGTATCATGCTCTGTCTCGGCCTCCTGGATGGCATTCATTTTGTGTTCAACGTTGAGCCTTAAACGTATGTATTCTTTCTTTCAAGTTGAAAAGTTTTACCTACTTCGAATATATTATTGTTCAACGAAATGTAACTCTAAGACAATAATATCGACATAAATCATTTCAATATTCTATTCAGAAAGCGACAAATATAGTTGTTTGCGATGTGCTGCATTCTAATGGAGTACATTATATTATTACAGGCAATATACTTCCTGGTGATTTTAAATAAGACCACGTCGATAATTAAGTATCTAGTTTCTTTATAGCTGGTTGTACATTTTAATTATGTTAATTTAACAATCATTTTCTTCAGAGCGTATGTTTTAATAATATGCGTATGTTTTACACAAAGTAGCAAACACGTTTTACTTTATTTGTAATATATTATTGTTAAAGTAATTGAAATTTAATGCAAAACATCGAACATTACAATGCTCAAATCTCACTGTCAAAGGCACACACGATTGCTGCATACAATATGAGCTTGCCATTGTCTGCGACCATCAACGATTACTAATAGAAGTCACCTGGAAAAAGGTGAGATGAGTGTGTACATTGTTGTTTTGATCAAGGAAAGATAGGTGTCATATACGATTGATTTCACAAATTACACTAAAGCGTTTACATTCTATTCCTGATATTGATTTAGATGTGAACATACGCAGATAACACAACACACAAAGAAGTGAAACATTACATTTCCCTTTAACAATGAATTCTTGACCATTTTAAATAAAGCTTGAATTGTAGGTTTGAAAACAAATTGTGTTAATGTATTTAAATACTATGAAACATTGTAGAAAAAACATGCAGTTAGGAAACAAAAATAAAACAAAAATATGATATTTAACTACATCATGAGTCAAGCTAAAGCTATGTAGAAAATAATAACATGGTGGTGAGGTATTCCGAAGCAGAAACAGAAAACATTTAATCAAATATGACATGACGAGCTTACCTTATTACTGGCACTTGGAATACAATCACTCTTGTAGATTGTCAGTTGGAACAGTTAATGTGTTGCAGCTCTTACTTGCTTACTTAGTCGCTCCGTATCTACTAAAAACACAAACAAACACACAACTATTCTATCCGAAGAATGACATTGTCCTCCCAGCAGATTGTTTTTCGTCTTCGAGATGTCTAGATCCTTCAATTGATGCTTCCAATGACTATGGTGATAGTCGATAATATTTCATTCTGCAGATATGGTCAAGCAACTGATATTGAGATTACTCTACAAGCGTATCAAAGGGATGGCTTTCAATATCGTGACGTATTGTTTGATTGCTGATTTGGTTAGATACACTTTATAATATATTTCATTTCAGAGTCTTTGCCTTGTTGTGGTAGCTGTCCATGTTTCCCATCCGTAAGCCTAAACTGGTATATGGTGGACAGTGTACAACCATCTCAGGTTTTTTACCTCTTTCTCTATTATACAAGAATTCGCTACTGAAGTAAAGGAAGAATGTGCCAGTTGTCGCTCTCTAAATAGACAGTGCTTCTATGATACATGCCATGGCATTGACTAATTGACCTCCTTTCCAGGTAATGTTCATCCAGCATTACGCATTGTCTCCCTTCTTTCGAGACCCCTGTGGTTGGTTTACTTGAACTGCTGATGGTCATGTTTCTTTTATCCAGCTCCTACTTCCAGTTTCGAGGTTTTAGTCTGAAGGTGAACCTCTAATTTGGTAATCAGGACCACATACTCGGCAAACGATAGCTCCGTGATCAACGCTGGTCTCTTAATTACACTACTTTTACAAGTTTTCCTGATAGTATTTATGTGCAGCATGTAAAGTAACTGTGCCATAGTGTCAAGATGTACTATGCCATCGCTAGTCTTCAACTCGTCTTACGTTTGGTTGACTTTCCTAATGTTTTATGTTCAAATATAACGATATCGGTGTATGACGCAGAGCAACAGTAATAAGATATGAAATCAGGAGCTTGCCCCAGTGAATCGTATCTAATGTATTTCCCTGAATCAAGAAACATATGTGCATTACAACGCAATACTCAAGAGCTTCTTCACTGGATTGCTTGATTCGGACGATAAGGTTTTGAGTATTTTGATTTGATGTGAAGTTGTATTGTGTTTCGCCCACCTGTTACTCGTACGGCTTAGATTAGTTTTTGCTGGTGACAGTTAAGGCTGAACATGCGTATACGATGATCTCACTGTCATTTGTCATCATTTTTATTAAATATTGATATAATCATGGTTATCTCCCAACCCTTTTATTCTGGTGTTTGCTATGCCATGCACATGATCATATCTGGTAAAGTGGCATCATGGCGATCTTATTTGTCAATCTTATTTTGCTTCAATGATGCTTTCTTTGTTTTATTCAATCAGATAAACATGCATGCCCGATTGTTCGGATGTTGGTCTCTGTATCCATATCCAATTCATTGTGACATACCTCAAACATCCAGTGGTACCAGGGATTCTTTACTTTCTTCTGAATGGTGGTGTACTTGTTTCTTTGAGGTTAATATTTCCCAATATCACAGAATGAAAAATCTTTGCATGATTCGTTGAGATACGGAATTACCGAATATAGCCCAACTTCAGCGTGATCTTTTAGAATATTTACAATATATTTGCTTTCGTTCTTTACATATATCTCATGTTGTTTAATATATTCTTCATCAGTCGGAAACTGAGTGACTTCGTCTGCACAGATCTATTAAATATTATTAGAGAATGAGATGACATAATCAGTGCTTACTGGACAGCATTAGCCGTTTATGACGTTCTTGGAAGTCAGGAATCGAAATCCGACAAAGGTTCACTTGACCATACTATACAAATAATGTTGCTGAGAGAAATACTTGTTTTAACATTGGACTGTTCTTTCAATGCATCGTGATTGAGACGGAATTTCTTTTAACGTATTTGTTCAAACAGTTTCCAAGCAAACCTAAATAAATGTTCCTAGATTTTTTAATTATCATGCATTGTCTCTGCACAAAGGTTTGAAATAAATATTGTGTAATTATGTGCTTTCTAATACTTCCTGCAATTATTACGGCAGCTCACATTATGTGGCAGTTGAACTTTCTTAAACATTTTCCGGACACTGAGTTTTTTTACTCAAATGATTTTTGACATCCGGCTCATAATGTGCATGCTTAGGGACATTAAGTGCCACACAGCAACATATATTTTGGAAATATCTCAGCGCGTCGTTTTTAACCTCGATCAATTATGAAAACAAATTATATCTCCAAGGGACACAATTTAAAACGTCTTGTATTTTATGGATTATGTATTTTAGACATAAAATAGCACTACCTAGAGTTTACCAAGTATGTGGTAGCTGCATATAAGGAACTGAAGACCGGGAAATCTATGGCGGAAATACTACAATTAGATTCAAATTATTCTTGACTAGGAAATCTATAGCGGTAGAAACGGATTGGGCATCTCAAAATATTTAACTTCGATGAAACATTTAATTTTTAAGATTAGTAAGTAGGACACATTATTTAAAACGGTTTTTCCATGCATCTTCATGATCAAATTATATTTCATTATTGTTTCTTTTCATCCTCATCACCAGCATCATTAAACTTGTCACTTGAAATGACGATATGTAGGTCCAGCAATGAATTTTCTTTATTATAGCCAGCTTTTATGGAATCAGCAGTTTCCCGAAATAAAAGCAGACGTTATATTTGTCCCAGAGATGCAGCATCATATTTGCTTTGAAAAATGTTATATTTTTTATTTTTTATTCGCTTTTTTTATCAATTTTTTATCCCAAGGCAGTGTGCGTTGCACTGTTGTTTTTATTTTACACCTGTCGGTCCAGAGCATCCGACCTCAGCATGCATTTTATATAAGGGTATGCTTCCTGCTGCATTTTCTAAGGGTTTGCTTGCCCGGGGTAACGGCCAGTGCTGTGATGGGGATCGAACCCAGCTCTAACGGGATGTGAGGTGTGGCACTTAACTACTAGGCTACGCAGTCTCACATAACCCCTAAATAATTTACTATAGAGCGACCATCTGCATATTGTCTTCAAAAACAGACCGATTTACAATCCAAGCTGAAGTCAAGCTAGATTCTAAAAGCCATCTTCTAAACGCCATCTTCTATATTCTTTCTTATGGGTCTGAACTTATTGATTCGGCAAAAATCAAATGGCAGGAATAGAGAAATGCAACGGTCTGGCCATAACTTAGAAATATACAGCAACAAAGATGCAAGAAGTATTGATATTGTCAAACTGTAGCTGTGCAGATTATTTTTTAGGGGCTGTTGCATTAGGAGATGGACAAACTCGGTGAACTAGACAGACTAACATTTTTAACAGCAAAAACAGGTACACGTGGCCCGTTAAAAACTCCGATGTGAAAGAAGATGGTTATGTGTCAAGTTTGATCCCCTAGAGTATAAACATCTTCATGCTACAAAAACAAAAATGCTGTCTATTTTTCTAATGACCAATCCGTGGAGCAGATATGCTCTTCAACACCGACCAGAAAACCTACCGATAAAATAGTTTTTCAACATATTTTTCTCATATAAGGAAGTGTTCTAGTCTCGGCACCTGAAATGTGAGTAGCATGGGGGAGACGATAAAAACGATAAAAACTGCAATAACGTATGAGCAATACACACTTATCACCATTGTACTCAAGCAAAACAAGATGGACACAACAAGTTTTTACATTTAATCAAACGTTAACTGATGCCAATGACCACGTCTGAGACGATGTATTTTCCGACAACAATCTAGTCATTGCCAAAAAGAACATGCGTCGTGTGACAGCAGCTCTAAATATATCAAGTGGGATATTCAAACGTTGTGAAAAGACACAAGTAGTTTGATATCAGATATAAGCAATATATTTTAAGCAAGGACAAATTTTATGTATATTCTGGCAGTGATGAAAAAAAGAAACAGCTGCAAAAGGTAAGCAAAACAAAGTTCAACGAGGTATTCGGTACACCAGCACAAAGAATGTATATCAGAAAAAGGATTATAAAGATAAAAGCAAGGCTGTATATAAAAGTGGCTTTACAGAATAACAAAACTATAGCTGCAAAAACTATACATAAATAAACACATATGTCAAAATAGCAATAATGTAGTCAAGAGATATTTCATTGATATTTTAGCAAACAGAGAGATTAGAAGCTGAGGCAAGAAGGAATGTGTTACGTAGAATAACAGCGCCGCTCAAATCCATCACTGGCGACAAAATAACAGATAAAGGAAAGCAAATGGAGCTATATTCTGGTCTCTACTTGTGTGATGATATCGTCATTCACACAGCCCTTGACACTGTTATAAGTTATCGCAGAATGAACGAACATGAACTTGACATCAAACCATACATAAAAGTTCTGAATAAAGCAATTGATAGCTTGGCCCAGTGCAAATCACCATGCAGAGATAGGATCTCACCTGATTTGATCAAACGCTGTAAAGATACACTTTTGCAACCGCTGTATATGATGGTATGTCATTGCTGAAAAGAGGTCACACTAATTCACGATATTAGAGATGCACAGACTGAAACAGTATACAAAAGCAAAGGCGATAGAAGTGATAGTAATAGCTATCAATGTGTCTCTCTGCTTAGTGTGGTAGGCAAAATCGTCACCATAGTTATCTTACACGGGATACACAAATTGGCGGAGCGTGTGTCTATGGAGTCACAGTGTGGATTCAGGTCGGGAAGATGAACGATCGACATGACTTTCTTTCTTCGACAACTTCAAGAAAAGTTAAATGAGCAGAGCCAGCCCTTTATGTCGCCTTCATTTGCTTGACAAAGGCATTTGATTCAGTTGGTAGGCATGTGCTCTTCAAATTACTCACTAAAATAGGCTACCCAAACACATTGCTACGACTAACAATATCGTTCCATGAGGACATGATAGGAACAGAACAATGTGAGAGCAGCATATCGCAACCATTTAGAATTCTAAGTGATGTTAAGCAGGCTTGTTCGGAATCGTCTTTGTTCTGTTAAGGAAACATGCATTTGGTAACGCAAATGCAGAATTCAGCCTTCACACTAGGTATGATGGTAGTATGTTAAGCCGTGCAGGGCTCAAGGCCAAATCGAAGATAAAGGAGATCACCACTAGGGACTTGTTTTTCACTGATGATGCTGCAGTTGGCACCCATAGTCAGCAAGAACTTCAGAAATTGATAGATCGCTTATCCTAGGCTTGCATATATTATGGTCTCACAATAAGTCTCAACAGAAATAATGTGATCGAACAGGAAGTAGATGCCACGCCATGTCTTGGCATCGATAATTATGAACTGGCAGCTGTATATCAATTCAAATACCCGGGATCCCTCATAAAAAACAAGTTATCTCTAGACCCAGAAATAGACAGTCGTATTGACAAAGATCCTGCTACATTTTCTACGCCACAATGCGTGTTTTGAAAAATCAAAAACTGACAATTAAAACCCAGACGATGGTATACAATGCATGTGCTGTAAGCACACTTCTCTGTGTCAGCCAGACTTCAACAACTTATGTCAAACAAGAGCATAGGCTTAATGCCTGCCATCTATGCTGCCTGTAATTCAGTCTTGGAATTTCATGAATTGACAGAATGACAAATGCAGAGGTGCACTCTTGCACTGGGCTCTGAAGCATATACACTCTACCTAGCCAGCGAAGACTACAATGGCTTGGTCATGTTCGTCGCATGGAAGACGTTCGCATTCTCATAGATGTCCTTTATCAACAGTTGGCGGATGGCAGGAGAACATTCGGCCGACCACAATTGAGGTTCAATGATGTGTGCAAGCATGATATGAAGGACCTAGGCCTGAATCTGACATCCTCGAAAATCGAAGCAGCAGACCGATCCAGGTGGAGATTAACTGAATGTCCACCTCACGATTCGCGAAGCGAAGCTTTTGGAACAATGAGAAGTGAAAATGCCTTTTTTGAAGATTATTTCTCTAAATCATATCCTATTGTCAGTCATGGCTGCACAAGTCTATTATATATACACATATACATTCTGTGAGATTTATGAGACACACACCTTTGAAACTTGTTTTATGTCAGTATATGTGTGAATAATAATTTGAATGCAGAAGAGGATATTTAAATATTTTTTTAAATGTATCTTGTAATTTGCAGTACGTTGATTGTTATTTGGATGTTATAATTTGTATGGCAAGTGTGCGGTTTGTCATGTAGCAACTACTTTCCGTACGTGCAGGTGCGAAAAATAAAACATTTCTGATTGGCATAAAATATGTACTACTCTAATTTGTTCAGAGTGATTGTACTAATTAATTTTTTATCTGTGTATACATATGTTATATAAATGTTATAGAATGGTCCTCCTAATTCGGTGGAATTCGTCTTCTTGTTTTTCGTACGCTGTGAGACGTCAACTTGAATTTGTTCGAAGAAAGCAACTGTCAGCCTGAGGCGTTCGACACTGCCATAGAGCTTGTCTAGTGTTGGCACTGGTGATGGCCACATGTGCTTTCTCTGGTCCTCGTATGTCAGGAAATTTTGCAGCAGATGTTCATCGGTCATTTTCCCTGTACCACAGGTGCATTCGTCAGTGCAACCTATCTTTAGTTTATTGGATAGATGGTACCTCAGTCTGTTGGGGTCTGTCAGGAGTCTGAAGACAACGACCTGCTCTCTTCTGTTCAAATAGTAGTAGGCATCATTTTTTTTGTAGCCAGTATGTTCTGTTTCATATTTGGCCATGTATCTGGCCCTAATAAACCTTTTGGACTCTTCGTAGGTTACAATAGAATCTGGTTGTGGTAGTCTTGCACCTTCTTTTGCCAGCCTGTTTTTCTATCGTTGCCTTGGATATTACAGTGGGATGGAGCCCACTGTACCACTATTCGTTTTGGTGCGGACTGCTGTCATATTTGACAGAGTACTGCTCTTAAATCATTAAGTTCAGTTTTTTTCTGGCTTTTTAGTGCTGTAACCACGGCCAGGGCATTTGTAAACAGCACTATCTGGCTTGCATTGCTTTCACCTGTCAGCATTGCTTTTACTGCAGCTTTCAGTGCCTTTTGCCTCCGCTCTGAAGTTGCTTGAGAATTTTCCAGCTGCTACTGACAGTGTTATTTTTATACCATTTGTTAGGCTCAGGAATACCCCTAATCCACTATTCTGTGTTGTGTTTGTTACAGAACCGTCGGTGTATGCATGGGTCCAGTCCATGCTTGGGTAGTTTTCCGCTATGTACCTCAAGGTTATGTCTCTTCTTTCTTTTTCATTCTGGCTGTTCTTGTTTCCAATACCTGGTATATTTTCTACCACCTCCGGACTTATATGCTGCTTCCAGGTAGATTTGCGTACAGTAGGGATGGGATTTGGTGTTGTTATGGTGTTCACAGGGTCTTCGCTCATCTTTGCTTTGGCTATTTCTTCAAAGTTTCTCCGCTTTAGTTTCCCATTTCCAAATCTATTTAGTCTCTGATGCATTGTATGGTCTGTCAGTCTTCTTAGTTTCACTGCTTGCTGCTGGGCTCTGCATTCTCTTCTGTCGGTCATGGATTGCAGTTTTGTAATCTTTTCAAGTTCTACAATTGGCGTTGACTTCATGTCTTCTGTTTTAACTCTCATGGCTTAGTGTTGGAGTTTGCTAATTTTATCGAAGTTCGCTGTTGCTGCTGTTGTCCATGTCGCAATGCCATACTCGAGAACTGGTCTCACTCTTTCAGTGTACAGTTTCTTTAGTATACTTTCGTCTGCTCCCTAGCTTGTGCCAGCAAGTTTTTTCATGATTGCCATTCTTTGTCTGGCTCTCATTCGGTTTCTCAAGATCGGACTTTTCCATGTCATGCGCCGATGAAATGTTACTCCCAGGTAGTTTGGATTGTTGTTTGGCCGCAGATATTTGCCGTTAAGACTTATTTTGGTGTTTTAGGGTTTATTTGAAAGAGAGATTTTAATGATACGACTAGGTGTTTCTATTGTTCTGTGCATGTCCTTCCCGCTGGATATGCTTCGCGTTCGTCACTCACTTGCACAATCTATTGAACTCATTACTCTGAGAATTAGACAAGCACATCAAACAAAGAATATAGATGTAAATCTAAAAACATATCCTATTAACATATTTGTTCACTGCCCTCAAGAAATGAATCAAGCAGTAAAATAACATGACGACACCACAAATAAGTTGAAAGCACACATGCGAATAGAAACAGTTTGGAGACAAAATAATTTTATCTGGAAAATGTTTAAGAAAATTGAGCTGACAGAAAATGATGGACTGCCATAATAATTGCGGGCAGCATTTGAAAGCCGAAAATTACATAATGAGTAGGTCAAACCTCTGTTCTGGAAATGCAGGATAACTTAGAAAGCTAGAAAGTGTTCATCACAGACCATTTCAGGTTTGCTAGGAAACTATTTCAACTTGGAAAAAACAACTTGGAATGTTGGAATGTTCCAAGACATATTGTCTCAATCACGGTGCATTGGAAAAACACCTGAAGGTAGCCAGCCTAATGCTTAAACATACATGCATCTCAGTAACACGGTTTGTATAGTATGCCCAAGTGAACTTCTAACGGTTTTCGATTCCTGACTCCAAGCAATGTCATAAATGACAAATTATGCACAGTGAGAACTGCGTCAGTCATCTCCTAAATCCAATAGTGTTCAATTAACTGCATATAACAGTTGGCATCCAACCCATTTAACATGTCGCTGTCTGATAAAGAATGAATGGAACACTACGTGATACGAGATCAAGATGCAGAGCAGCGCATGAGCTGCAGTGGTCAGTGACTCATAGATGATTGCTAGTGTCAAGGCCAGCGAACCAGAACTGCCAGAACCCTTCTACACCTCCACGCGGTGATCATGGATTATAGGCTGCATCAGGGCAGACTGGCTAAGGAGAAAGGATCGAAGAGGGAATGCTAACCAGGTCCTCAAAAAATGCACACTGAAGTCGGATGTGTTGGACCGAAAGTTTCAAATATCGCATTCATGCTGTAAACTACTCAACAACGCATTCCGTTCTCTAGACTACATTCTGTTACTTAAGGTCTTTCAGGGTTTAGTAGTGGTAGATTGATAACGAACGAAGCCAAGACAAGCGATATATATTCTAAAGGAGAACAATTAATTGAATTAATTCCATTACTCAGCGTTTAACATACTCTCTTCTCGGATGGTAAAAATACCAACTCCAAAGAATCATGTACACTACTATCAAAAAGGAAATTCATAATTGCTGGTACCACTGGATGTTTTTCACATGTCACAACCATTGGAAGGGGATACTTAGATCAACATCTGAATAATTGGACACCCATGCTTTCTAATTTGATAGAAAAAATGGCATATTTGGAGAAAATAAGGATTGGCAAAGCTGCTTAACATGGGGACATAACACTTGCAATAATCAAGTGCAGGCTTTGCAAACACAGGACCACAATTTCAGGATTGAGAGATCATCATAATACCAATACAAAAACAAGCGTGGCTAAAGACAGTGACATAACTGTAGATGCATATCCCTCATTAGTGTCTTCACGTTTTGTGGTACAACTGTTCATTTGCTTTCTACAATGTATTGTGTTACACGATTGCATAACCAGGCATTATATGCCATTATCATGCAAAATGTTCAAATATGCAAAATTGTCTACAGTGATTACACCGGTATCTATTTATTGAAAATTCATTTTATTTGTCTTCATGTCAATATTATAGACATGACACCTTAATGAATGTCTAAGTAACATATATCGTTGTTTTAGTGTAATCTGTTGAATTCAATTGTTTATACGTGACACCTAGATTGTGTTTTTGAAAACTTAAATGACAAAATTGTTGTTTATTGTACACCATCCTCATGAGTCAACTCTGATGGTCTCTCCAATGACCTATAAGAACTAACACTGTGCTGCAGTATAACTTAGTACATGAGGTACTATATAATGAGGATTGTATTCTTAAACCCTTGCCAGTAACACATCTGTACAAACGTATCTCCTATTGGACAATACTCATGCACCCTTTGTGGTTAGGAAGCAACCAGCACCGTGCTGAACAGAAGTGGGAAAAGAGAGCCTACATGCGCCGCATCATAACAATCGAGGCAAATTGTAAAGGCACAGTGTCCCGTGTCGTGACAGTCAAATTGTCTGGAACTTTTGGTTACAGGTCTAGAACCTAGTAGAACTCGGCCTAACCAGTAGACAATTGGTGGCGGGAAATGGGCACAGTTACCCCTACCGTTTCCACGGCAACTTGGAGCGTTGCTAACGCACCCCCTCAATTACTTAATGTCAGGACAGTACATTTCTGGCTTCTGTGAGTGCATCGACTGCCGTGGCATAGTTACCTAAATCCAAAATGACATTCAGGTATATGTAACACATATAACATCCCATCACACATACATACAGAAAATCAGTATCTGGCACACTGGATCAAAGTACACTATAAACAACATTTACAGACCTGCAACCTGCCAGATCACAATATCACAAAACAGTCCTTGCAGGTGACTTCAATGAACTCGTTGGGGTTACACTGACCACAAAATACATAAATATTCATTGAGGAACTCTGCAATGCAACAAACTTGTCTGTATTGCAGAATGCAGACTCTACCACCAACGTTGCTGCATAGGGCCCATCTCTCTCAGTTGACCTGACGAAAATATGCTCCTCTGATTATATACTCTTGCAACCTGCACGTTCTTGATGACATTGGAAGTGATCACAGATCAATCCTAACTACCATAACCATTCCCAGTAAAGCATTCTACAAACAAAAAGCTCGCTGGAACTTGTGTTAAGGTGGCTGGAGACTCTTCCAAAAATCATCTGACTACCTGTTTGTTGATATTGATAGTATCAGTGAAGGAAGACACAATAATGAGGTGACAATAGCTATTCTGAATGCAGCATCACAGAGCATTCAAGGGGCGGTAGGAAGTCGTACAAACCATTCTACACTAAGAAAATGCAATCTGTCATATCTGAAAGAAATGAAGCAAGAACAGCCCTCGAGAGAGCACCGTCACAAGAATCACAGATACTCTAAAACAAATTATGTGCAAAGGTCAAACTCATAGTTTAGAATGCAAAACGTGAAAAATGGTCATCAACATGTGCGTAACTTCACCTAATGCACAATGGGAAGAAAGTATGGACACTGATGGACAATTTTGTCTGGAAACAGGAGGAGAATAAATCCGAAGCCAGTGATAGACGGTAGAGGAATAATGACTGAAGACCAAAAAAAACAGTGCACTTTGATCGATACTCTGTCTCTGTGAACAGAGCAGGGCAGCATTCTGAGTTGGACAAATAGTGTCTAGGTCACTTGAAACGTTAGCAGAAAGCCCCGACCTCTAGTGAAGATGATATCAGTATGTAAGAATTTCAACAAGGTCTGAAGAAATTAAAACCTAGAAAGTCTCCTGGGCCAGACATGATTCACAATGACATGAAAAGTCACCTGGGCTCATTGGGGAAAGAAACAGTCCTCAAGTTAATAAATATGAATTGGAGAAATGGACAACTGCCTACAGTCTGGAAACATGCTCATGTTATCGCCATCCTGAAAGGCAACAAACCTCCAGATGAATCAAAAAGCTACCGTCCCATCTCATTAACATCATGTCTTGGAAAATTAGCAGAAAGAATGGTAAATGCACGCCTGGTTCCTTGAGAGATCAGAGATCCTTTGCCATGAACATGCAGGCTTGTGAAAAAGTAGTTACACAGAAGACCAGCTTTTCAGGTTAACACAGACAATTCACAATGGGTTACAAAATAAGAAACATACAGAAGCAATCGTCTTCGACTTACAACATGGAGTATGGATAAACGGTCTCTTGATGAATATGACTGACCTGTGGATTAGCATAAATCTGTACAACTGGATACACTATTTCCCTATTGACCGAACAATCCAGACAAAGATGAACAGTGCAGTCTCATTTACAGAAGTCTTAGAGGAAGGCTTACTACAGGGAAATGGTTTGAGCTGCACTCTCTTTTTCATTTACATAAATGACCTATCCAAGCATATTAGAGCTGAAAAAGCCATATTGGCTGATGATTTTGGTAATATGGCATAGCCTTGAAGATATAGAAAGTGCAGAACGAAGATTAAATGGAGACCTGTAAAAGCCTGCATAAGTATTGTCAAATGTGGAAACTCAAGATAAACTGTGAAAAGACGGTTTACACAAACTTTATCAATACGTAATGTGTCTACCTGCTCCTGGTAAGCCTTGCCAGGAATCAATATTCATTGTATAAGTCCAACACATGCACGCAGTTATAGCTTTACCGACCTTAGTAGAAGAATATATCTTAAAGTTAGCAACTGTGAATGCTGTGCTTTTGAAAGACTGTAAATATATTTTTTGGAACCGCCAGGGAATCGCTGTTGTCACCAAGATCAGGACATATGTCGTGTTGTGGTGCTAGCCATCCTTGTATATATATATATCACAAGCTGTGTAAACAGATATGGCACAGTGCAGAGTGGCCAGAAGCATGGAAGAAATCAATTTATATTCCACTCCCCAAAAAAGGCAACCTGAAGCTGTGCACGAACTACCGAACTATCGCACTGATCAGCCATGCTAGCAAGATACTCTTCCGAATCATATTAAGAAGGATAGAGACAAAGGTTTGAATCTTAAATTCACGTAGTCCAGGCAGGTTTTAAGAAAGACAGAGGGACCCGGGACCACATATTCAATTTAAGGAATATCTATGAAACGTGTAGATAGTTTAATGTAGATATGTACACATGTTTCATTGATTACACTAAGGCCTTCGACATTGTAAAACATCAAAATCTGTGGAAAATCATGAAGGATATAGTCCATCTTATTGAAACATTAAACCAAGATCAACAAGCCGCTGTCCGAGTATCTGGGAAAACATCAGATTGGTTTGCAGTACAAAAGGGAGTCCGACAGGGATGTATCTCTCACCTTATCTGTACAACATATATGCGGAATGTATAATGAGAAATGTACGAGAAGATGAGAACATTGAAAGTTTCGACTCATTTACGATTGGGGAGTACGAGATTCCAGAGTTACGATACGCAGATGACACAGTGATACTATCAAGAAGTTCGAAAGGGCTAGAGCAGCTACTTTCAGTCGTTAATGGACATAGTAAAGATCAAAATCTGTTCATAAACATAAACAAAACAAAGATAATGACCACCGATAAAACGCAATGTCAGCATAAATTTACAGTGGATGGTGAGGAAATAGATCAGGTTACACATTTTGAATATCTGGGCTCCAGAATCTACAAAAATGGTGACTGCTCGAAAGAAATCAGAAGAAGACTAGCTATGGCAATGCAGAGACTGAACAGCCTGAAGAAATTATGGCAGGGCACCAACAAAACGATAAAAGTAAAAGTCTTGAGAGCCTGTGTTTTTCCTATGGCAGCTTATGTCTGTGAAGCATGGACGATTACCAAAACTTCTAGACAATGAATCGAATCCTTCGAGTCAAAATGTTACAGAAAGATCCTCAGAATACCCTGGACAGAGAAAAGAACAAATATAGACATTCGGCAAGAGTTGAGCATAGAGGAGAACTGGTTTATCAATTCCATTTTGGCTAGAAAATGCAAATACTTTGGTCACATCAAGAGACACAGAGGTCTCGAGTGGACGGTGATGGAAGGTATGGTGCCAGGCAAAAGAGGAAGGGGTAGACCAAGAAGACGATGGCACAAAGATATTCAGGAGTGCCTGAGTATGACAGTGGTGGAAGCTGGTGTTTTGGCAAGGGAACGAGTTTCTTTCAGACAGACTGTGATGGGAGCGACGTTCTACAAAGGGCATGCTACATGATGATGATATATATATATATATATATATATATATATATATATATATATATATACATATATATCTATTCTAAACATGGACAATCTACAACAGACTATTGGTGAAACAACCATATCCACACATGCTGTTTCCACAGATTGCCATGATCCGCTTGCAGGATAGAGTGCCCAATTTCAAAGTCCTCAGCAGAACGTAGCAATCTGGCATTCATAAACTGGTTCAAACAGTATAAATAAGTTCGTATTGGCATGTTATTCGCATGTTTGACGAGCATCTCCCTAAGCAGATTGTGTAAGTTGAGCTCACAAGCGGACAAGCAAGCGTTAGATTGGAAAAGAAATATAACAATTGACACAAAAGCATATTGAAAGAATATCTAAACCATTTCCTCATTGATGCCGCTTTATGGAGCTGCTTGATCTGTACCGATTAGTTCCCACTGTCATATATACAGAATTCGCAAAGGCTATGAAAATGGCATTCTTACAGTTATATGCCATTGTATCAGTCATTGCAACGATAAACTATACAATCCATGTGGTCGTGTTAATGAATCACCTACGAATTGTATTAATCTACTAGCGGCTCTACGCCAAAACTTCGTGTCCCTGTTCTTGCTATTTTGAACCAATCTTTCATTTCTGCAACTCATCTGATCTGTGCCACATTTCTACATTAATGACTTGATCATGCCACTGTACTTCCTTTATTCAGCGCATGCGTTCACTAAGCTTAAACCGTTTTAGTTAGTTTTGAATATTTGTGATTTGCAATTTTTTTTTAAGTTGCAATTTATACTCATCCGTTGACATTGTTTTGACAGTGTTAGCACATCTATAGTGATGAACTAATTTTCATTTCTGGTGAAAATGTTCCACACACCCTATGCTGGGCAGCCAAATCTCGTCTAAACTCATCTATGTCCGTTGCCTGTAAGTACCATGACGGGTCAAGGTCTTGCCGAAAGGCATCTCTCCATTATATTAGTAGACCTCTGGGTGAACAATTAAAGTTGTAGAACCACCAAGACATCACTTTACGTGTCCATCTGTTGTCAGGCGTACCTGGCTCGCTTATCTGTACTTTCTTATCAACACCGTATCTATGACGTCATTGAATCAGGTTTGATTTCTGATGTTGCGATAAGTACATTCCATTTATATTTTGTTAAATACACTATCGTAACAAAATCAATTGTTCTCACGAAACAGTCTTTCGCTGTAACGTCTGCAGATCCCTTTCATAGCAGCATAAAACTCACTCCACTTTGTTTTGTTTGCGGCGACTCTACTCATCATGTCACAACTTAAATTCATGCTTTAGATAAAGGGCTATATTTTTCCAAAAAACGTTCTTATATGGACATTTTATTTTCCTGTTGCTTCCAGATATATGGAATCTGACGACATCATCTTCCTTTCTCCATAGGACTTCGAACCTCAGGGAGTTATGATGTTTGCATGTGTTGTGTTGGACGCTACCAGCCACTGATGTTGTTGAACTGTATCAATATACAACGTCATCTTTCTTTCTACTTTGTAACCAGAACATATTGCAGTATAAATGTGCATGTATATTTGAACGGGTATAACGTTCTTGAGTTTACCAATCCATAATGTTAGCACTCACTCTAACTTGGTATTCAGCATGGTCACTTCTCACACTATTTCTAATGTTACCATTTGGTTTTTTATCTCTTCTGGTACCATTAATAGCTTTTAACATAAATTGTATTTCACACGTTCTAGTTATATTCTTTTGTGCCTCGGACAAGGATCAAGTCTGATACTGGAAGTGAGAAGATGCGATATATACTGTTCATCAGAAATGGTGCTGCTAAGCTGAAGATGTGTTGTTTAAATAGTAGTGATAATTTATACATCACGACTACGGATTTGTATCACTTACTTTCTTAATACTCCATTTAAAAATTACTCAGCTACTCAACATTTTGAGCCTGTTTCAGTTTTGTTTTGTTTTGTTTACACGTATGTAAAGTAGATCTCGTGCTCTGCTAATCTACATTACGTAAATCTTTGGTGTACTGATCTTCTTAGTTTCCATATTTGGTGTGCTCATCTGCAGAGTATATCTTTCATATGCTCTGGAAAGTTAATTCATTTGACTAAATAGTCTATCTGCAGGCGTAACTGCTTGTAAAGTATAGATCATGTATTGATTTCGCTTCTTCGCTGAATTAACTGTCTATTTCATGCTTTTTAATTAGTAATTGTCAACCTTTTAGATGACGCTGGCGAATTTGCAAATGTTAATACATTTTGTTGGCCATATAATAGGTGTGTCTTATATAAAAGCGCAGTGGTTAGCGAGCTGGCTTCGCATCTGAGTGGTCCTGTGTTCATTCCCCAGTTGAGGCGGGGTATTTCTTTCTACCAGAATGGCACCCGGGTCGACCCAGCCTTAAATGGGAAAATGTTCAGTCCGTGAAGTAAAGGCGACCAGCCACATAATCCACTAAGTGCCGTGTGTTACAAAATAATATGGACCTAACACCATATTTCCTATGCGCCGCATACCTTGACGGGATCCTTACAGCTTTTAGACTCAAATTCTGAAGTAGCAGGCTCGAGTAAAACTCTTAAAATCCAATTACACTTTTAGTTGAGTGTGATTTTTGAATTGTTTTGACTCATAAAATAGTGTAATTAATAACTGTTTCTGAATTCGTCAATTAAATATTACTGAAATGTCAGTAACCAATTCACTAGCTTTATTTTGGTGTAAACTCAAACTACTCTGTGTTTCAATTTTTTGGCGACGGGAACGTATGTTTAGGCTTTTGGAGATAAGAAAAATGTAAATAGTAAATGAAGGTGTAGTATATGATATACAAAAACCAGAAGAGCTTCTGATAAGTCTGTTCATTTTTTTGCAGTCTTTCAGTGGTAATCATTTGTTGAACTAATATGTTAACATTGGTTTCCACGTTAATTTCGGAAAGGCCAGACCTTAAAATATACCTCACAAAATATTTCACTATAAACTGGAAACTTTTGGGAGTCTATCTCCTCATAGCAAGCCTACATTTATTTTGTCAAAAGCATATATGATTCAACTTTCATTTGGTTGATACTAAAATAGGAACGAAGGTGACATTCGTAACACTCCAAAACATTGCAACGAAGATATACCGATATGTATGCACAGAAACAAGAACAATGCGCTTTTTTGGGCGTAAGTCAGCGGTCATTCTATCGCAGTTCCCATTCAAAGAAGACAAAACAAAAAATTATAAAGCAAACTGTAGAAAGGTATGACAAAATATAAGCTATCTAACCAGAATTTATTTAATGTTTATTTGGAAAAAAAAGGTCAGTCTACGGAAATTCGATCATTTGGCTGAGAACGATCAATCGCAATGATGTATCAAAATCTACTAAGGAGCTTCAAATGAGAACCATTAAATATATTTGTTGGGTACATTTATATTTCTACATTTATATTTCTACAGTTATATTTCTACATTTATATATTTATATGAGTAATTTTATGTTGAAGTGCAGTTGCTGAGACAACAAAGAGAATCGCTAAAGATGTGTTGAGATAGAACAACATTAGCCTGTCCATTGATATTGTGTAGTGAGAACGTAGCTGTGCTCTGTTTGATGTGCAAACTCACATAAGATGAAAGAAATTGACATAGCGATGTAATCAAGAATTAAGAAAGCAAATACGGTTTCTTTTCAACAACGTATTTCTTCGTTCTTAGTCGACCTGTAGTTCTATATGGGCAAATGCCCTTGTGCAGGTCCCAGCTCTGGCACTGCTGGATATAGCCGGGACAATGGTTTCTTGCTTAACGGGCTAGGCTTGAGCAACTTAATACTCCGCTGCGTTGGAACAAGCGCTTACGGAGGGTGGTTAACCGATGTACAAGTAAATCTTAATAGATTCAAACACTAAATTAACGTAGACCCTGTTAGGCGCAATCTATGCTGCTCTAAACAAACCACCTAACCATGGGCACTATTATGCCATGCCACACAGCTAGTCGTCTATTACGACATGCTCTCCGGGACGCAGTGGAGCTATTCTTGTTCTTGTCATACACAAAGACACCGGCAGACCACTCTTGATCTTATTTAACTAGCCAAAATGCTGCACAATATAAGCAATCAATTTTGTGTAAATTATAAAGTTAATTTGAATGCTCTTTTGACTTTCTTTAGTTTTATTGTCGACAGTATAATATTGCTCCTCTTCTTCTTCACATGCTACACCTTGAACGTTGTCTATCTACTTTACTGCCAATTATCTCATCTATTTTTATTCTCCTCCGTATCTCACTGAATACTATTAGACACTACTTTGCGAATTTCTAAAAGATGGAACACATACATTTCGTATGTATACAAGATAATTCAAAATACAAATTATGTTCATGTAGTTCCCTGCAGACGAAATTGCTTTGTCCTTTAAATTAGTTGATTTGAACTCAGTAAAAAAGATTCGATTCAACTCGGCCTACATCCCAGTTATACGTTGTGCACGAAGATAGGCTTAGGAAATTCTAGCATTTTGGTTATACTACTTAGCAGGGTGGAACCATTATCACATGTATGTCTGGTAGCAAGACTCTGTTGCACCTGCTTGTATGTAGTTCGAATCTCAGATGCCTATCATATATTTCTTTTTTTTATGTAGTTCATTGTATATATTTTCAGAGAGCAAAAATATGTGCCAATACCACAGTTGTCCTCACACTCATCCTTTACTTAGCATCAGACTGTGTTGATACACCATGTATTATTGACTGACGTCAGACAGACGCCAGGATGACGCTTTTGTTGGTAACGTAGCTCGTGCTTCACTCATCTCCATATGGTACCTGCATGCAAGCCGCCATAAGAATTAATCATTTTTTCGGAGAATGGTAAGAACAGATAGTATGAATATCAAAGTATAGTCAGCTAAATCGTCATATCTAAAATGGAGGTAAATTGACATATGAAACTTAAATATATTTTCAGTTCTTGGAAATGCAGAAATGATCATGACAATTTCTAGCATACACTGCTTTATATTGTTATATGGAGGGCTCTCTCGTTCTATCATGAGAGTAGAATTAAACATACAAATGTAGACGGAAATGAAGATGACAGCAAAATTGTTTTGTAAAGGCAGTAGAAGCAGACTGGTAATGAAGAAGTTAATTAATGGGAAAAACGACAAGATGCTATCTATTGCAATCAAAGCCTTCGTAATTAAATTTTTAAAAACTAAAAATTCTATGACCTTTGATGGACGAGACTTATGTAGACGTAATTACCCAGGACATTCTGGTATGTACGAGAATGACAATGATCTGCGCTGTTTGATATACTGATAAAGTAAATATTCGGATCGACATTCATTGCAGTATAACAAAATAATTTAGTACTGGGTAAATGGTTCCATATATCTACACTCTCTTACATAGCCTGACTCAGCACTGCTAAATTGTTATTGACATACGAGCAATAACATGAAAATAATGACGGGCGGTTTTAGATGTAAACAAAAATTAAATGAAATATATTTAAAATGTGTATTGTTGGTTTTGTAGATGCACGTTTGCTCGTTATGGATGATGCATTTTCCAGGAAAGTTCAGCATCAGACTCAATTGTCTAGAGGTAAGGTGTCAGCCTCGTGTACCTGAGGTCGCGGTGTCGAATCACGTGAACACGGGGATTTTTTCACGTATATCTTCCGCAGCATATTTTTATGTCCTCTGTGTAGTGAGATAGAACTCTGGTGTCCAGTTTCCAGCATGTTAAAAATCCCTTGGCTGTTATGATTCGAGAAGAATAGCCTTAACAACAGGTGTCTAGACAACTTTAAAATAATTATGGTTAAAAATCTACTTAAATTGTGTGTACCAACGACAGTAACAACCTGCATGCTTGAATATCATGACTCCAAATATTCCAAGTTTTGCAACTGCAACTCGTTTTGTAGAAATGATAACATTTCGGTTCTTAATCATAGCCAATCTAAATGTATCTTGAAGATATAATAAAACATGTACATTGAAGATACAATAAAGAACATTTTAAAGTTAATGGTCCATACATAAATGTCAAAGAATCTAACTTTGTTTACATGTTGAGGTTATAAGAAACTATGAAAGTAGGTCATCTAACTGCAAGTGAAGTGTCAAACATCGCATCGAGTCTACGTATTACTAGGTGACATCAGTACTATGGAACAATGTCAATTCGTGAAAGTTAGTTGAGAGTGTAACCGTTCGGTTTTTATCCAACATAATTAAAAACAGTTTTTCGATGTGAGACAATAATGAAATATTTTACTCGGTGCTAGTTGCTTATATCATTTCCCTTGCTTCAGCATAGTTGAAACTTAACAGTCACAACATATTTTTCCATCCTGACAAACCATTGTAATTTAATCACGTACCAACATGTGTGACGGTTGTAAGAAGCGACGTCTATGCTACTTCCTTTTCTTTTTTTTTTACCAAAATGACTAGGTAAAGATGCTAAAGCACTATGGTCCAGACAGTTGTAGCAGGAGAATCAATCTGAGAAAACATCTACCATTCAACGTCGGTATTATACAAATTGAGTGATGGTGGTCAAGATATTGATGATATTATGAAAAACAAAGATAAAGTCCATTGGCACACACAGGCCCAAACCCAAGATCACTATTGGTAATGAAGATATTAAACACGTGGATTACATTGAATACCTTGGCTCTTAATAACAAACTTTTTCTTGATCAATTGAGAGAATGGCAGATTGGATGTTTTTTGTCGCTAGTATATTGTATAATGTCTCGTAGGAAATGTGCATGTTTACTGATTTTCCTATCCTTTACGCTACATTGTTGGTCTTTATGTACTACATGTTGCATAAAAGGGTCTAATCTTTAGTGTGAGGGCTTTGGTCAGAATTGTAAAGTCTACGTTCAGGAGAGAAATTGGTCTGTAGTTTTTGGCCTCTAGCTTATGACTGTCCGGTTTAGGGATCAGTGTAATGTAAGCTTCATTAAGGCTATTTGGCAATTCGCCTGTTTCAAATGCTTCATTAAAAGGGTGGGTCCAATGCTGTCGAAAAAGGTTACGCAGAACTCTACGGTCAAGCCGTCAGAACCTGGGCTTTTGTTTTTCTGAAAGGAGTCGAGTGAGTTTTTCAAGTCAATTAAGGACAGGGGTGTACTGATGGCATCCCTGTCTATGTCACTCAACTGCTTTGTATACACAGAACATTTTTCGCACTCAGTGTGCGGGGTATTCTCTGCAGAATACAACGTCGTGTAGTAGTCATGAAAGGTCTGTTGTATTTCGTGGGGATCAGTTAAAATGTATCCCGTTGGTCCCTTGATTGTGTGTATTTGTCGTGTACGTTGTATGTTCTGTTCTACGGCTAAGTACTGTTGTGTGGGGTTTTCCTGCAAAAATATTGGTAATTTAGCTCTTAATTGGGCCCCTTGTAGTTTATAATTATCGATTTTTATCTAATTCGTCTTGTAAAAGTTGAATTTGGGGTAAGTTGTTATCTATAAGTTTTGTCATTTTTATAGCTTCTTTAATAATATGTCTATTGCGTTTTGTTTTTCTGTGTATTTGTTTTGACATTCTCTGTGTGCGGTCCCTGATTGTACTTTTAATTAAATCCCAATAACTTTTTAGATTTGTGTCTGGTAGGTATTCTGTGAGATGTTTTATTAAATTAGATATGGTTTTTACGAAGTCTTTATTATTAAGTTAATGAGTTGTTGAATTTCCAGTGTTTGAATTGCGTGTGACTATTTGATATGTATGTGCCGTTAACTATAATAGCTACTGCTTTATGGTCTGTAAAGAGGGTCGTATCTATGTGGTGTATTTTATTAACTGTGTATGTTTTAGGTATGTAAATTTTATCAATTCTAGTGTGTGATGTACCAAGCTGTGAGTGGGTTGTGTGAGTCGTGTCTGTTCCATTAGGGTAAGTATTTATGTATGCATCTATAAGGTTATTTTTGTCTAATATTTTTTAAAAATTTGTTGTTCGTGTTTTTGTTGTATGTGTACGTGATGTGTCTAAGTTACTTAGTGTGCAGTTGAAATCCCCAGCAAGTATTATGTTTTGATTTTTTAAATGTTGTTCTATGGTTTTTATTACGTTTTCATGGAAGGGTGTTCGTTGTAATGGTTTTGCTGGGGCGTAGATGTTAATTAAGGTGTGTTTGCCTGTACTGTCGTGTGTATTGTGTACCTGCACTATCTGTATCCTGCCCTCTGTATCCCTGTGACTATGTGAAACTATCCATTCGTCCGATGTTTGCAGAATGGCAACGCCTGTGTGCTGTCCTAAACTAAACCAACTATTTTTTAAGCCTAGAGTTGTTGTGATTTGTTTTGTATCTATAACTTCGTGTATGTGTGTTTCTTGTAAACAAATGAAGTTAGGTTTATATTTCTTTATTATGCTCACTACGTGCTGTTGTTTCTTTTTTAGTCCTTTAATATCAATAGAAACAATGTGTATGGAACTTAGTGTAGACATTGGACGGATACAAAGTATTGGGCCTGTCGGGGTAGCAGCTCTCCACTGACGCGGGTCAGGTAGGAATGCTGAAGTACAGGTGGTTGGGGGGTACATATGCAAATAAATAACATGGTAAAAAACAATTTTTGAGGGTTACACACTGGTCGCACACGTGGGTGGGCGAGCCCCGTCAACATAACATAGTAATAATAATAATCGCAATACAGCAATACAGTAACTAACATTCTCGGGGTAGCCGAGTATATAACCCATAGATTATATAACACAGTTATAAAAAACACACCTACACATTTAAACAAGTACACATTTACACTCCATATACACATAACAAGTTCAAGTGTTCTTGTTCTTTCTGAAAAGTCCTTCCAGAGCTAATGTCGTTCACCCCCGGTGAGGGCATGGGGGACATCTGGTCGTCGCTGGCGATGTCCCGACTTGGCGGGCACACCGGATCGACGCTGTCTGTGCGTTCTGGTGACGGTTCTGGTTACGGTGACGGTTGTGGTACCGTCTCCGGCAAGGGCTCTGGCAGGGTCTCTGGTGCAGGTTCTGGTGCAGTTTCTTGGCGTGTCGATGCCTCTGCGGTTTTGGGGGCCGGCGTTGAGTTGCTGGTCCTCATTTTGGAGGAGATAAACTCCTCTTCCTCGAGTTTCTTTTCCTCTTGCGTTATCTGTCCACTTCGGTATAGCCATCATCCGAGGTGGCGGGGTGCTCCTCAGCGAAGGGTGGAGGTGGTGGAGGCTGAGCTTCAGCCAGCTTTGGGTTTGGCGGTCGCACAGCCTATCTCACGATGTCTGGCAGTCGCCTCTTGGTGCACTAACTTGTCCAGTGAGTATCTTCTCCACATCCTTCGCATGGGGTGCCGCGGCCGGTGATGGTCACCCACAGCCTTATGGGCTTGGCATCCACACTAATGGACCTGACGGTCACGTAGTGGGGGACCTCCACTTTGCTTTTCTTGTAAGAAAAGGCCCACTTGTTGGAGATGTTTGGTTGTGGAAACACCTCGGCGTTTTTGTCGCCTGTGATCTTGATCAGGACCGCTTTGACCGCCTCCAGCGTGGTGGTCTCAGGCACCCAGTTGAGCACCTCTCTCTCTTTCTCTTGCTCTAGGTACTCGATGGATAGTGAGATCTTCGGTGTTGAGTAGTTTACTCGCCTGCCATGCAGGCTCTTGAAATGCAGTATATGGGCTGACCGGGTCAGCCGCACATACGACACGCATGGGTTTGCGAGCCTGTAAATAGCTGTAACGCCAGAGGGCCCAATGCCCATTGGCCCGGCTAGGATGCTTGCCATTTCGTGAGGTTTTAGGCTGGCTGACAGCTCGCCAGTGACTGTGATTTTCAGTGTCCCTTTGCGGAAGACACTGCCATCATCCATAAAGGTGTCTTAGCTTTCGAAGTCAACGATGGCCTCCATCACGTTCATCTTGGTGGAAATAAACACCGTGAAATATATATAAAAACGGAAACAACACAGTCCGAATAGCACTTCCAAAGACACAAGACGAGAGCAGCTCGCCAAAGCGTCCACTCCGTCTTTAGTATAAGCACTCTATTGGTATCATCTTGTTCCTGTGATAAAGACCTGTTACATGTTAGTGTCAATTGGTTCCTGTGATATAGACATGTTACATATCAGTGTCAATTGGTTCATGTAATATAGACCTGTTACATGTCAGTGTCAATTGGTTCCTGTGATATAGACCTGTTACATGTCAGTGTCAATTGGTTCCTGTTATATAGACCTGTTACATGTCAGTGTCAATTGGTTCCATTGATATAGACCGGTTACATGTTAGTGTCAATTGGTTCCATTGATATAGACCGGTTACATGTCAGTGTCAATTTGTTCCTGTGATATAGACCTGGTACATGTTAGTGTCAATTGGTTCCTGTGATATAGACCTGTTACATGTTAGTGTCAATTGGTCCTTGTGATATAGACCTGGCACATGTCAGTGTCAATTGGTTCCTGTGTGAGATAGGAATGCAAATACAAAAAAGGTGATCCCAGTGAGCAAAAAGGCGTTGGAGATTAAGTGTTATAGACTTCGCTGCACAAGATGCCAGCTTTATATGTTTGTGAGACGACCAACTTCCCTCGCCACTGTCATGCTCTGCATCAGATTGCGTCAGGTACTATTTATGTTTGGGTAGACTGGAGCGTGTCAAAGATTGATTTAGAGCACAAATGATGCATATTTGTTTGAACCCTCGCTGCATGCTCTAATTGTTCCACAGACACTCTAAGGCAGACTTGTGATCAAACTATCGAAAACATCAGGAACAGAACAGGGGTGTGTACTATCACCACTTTTGTCCATTGTATCCATGGATCAGATAACAGCTGAAGCAAAACCAGAAACCACCACAATGAGCGGGCATCTTTGGCAGATTATCAGAGCCTCTTTCATTCCGATGAAGAAAACCTCCAGGAACATCTGAATGCCCTTGATAATGTCTGCGATATATTTTATATAAGGACTAGTACAGCAAAGTTCGAGACAATGAATATCAGTAGAATACAAAAAACACTAAATATCCAGGTTAAAAGCTCAGAACTTAAACAAGTCAGTGAATTCTAATTATTGGCAGCGTGTTCACACAAGATGGAAGGCTAGATAGAGAGGTGGAATCACGAGATGGAGGGCTAGATAGAGAGGTGGAATCACAAGATGGAGGGCTAGATAGAGAGGTGGAATCACAAGATGGATGGCTAGATAGAGAGGTGGAATCACAAGATGGAGGGCTAGATAGAGAGGTGGAATCACAAGATGGAAGGCTAGATAGAGAGGTGGAATCACAAGATGAAAGGCTAGAAAGAGAGGTGGAATCACAAGGAAGGCTAGATAGAGAGGTGGAATCACAATATGGAAGGCTAGATAGAGATGTGGAATCACAAGATGGAGGGCTAAATAGAGATGTGGAATCACAAGATGGAGGGCTAAATAGAGAGGTGGAATCACAAGGTATGAGATAGATAGGTGGAATCAAGAACACAAAAAAGCTAGTGAAGTCTTCTATCAGCTCTCACCATCACTAAATAGACAGCTGATGAATAGTATGTTTATACCAACTCTCTGCTACCAGTGTCAGACATGGACACTCACTAAGGCACAAGAAAGAAAAATCATATTATGGGAAAGGAGGGGTTTGAGAGAGGCTGTCGGGGTCACAAGGCTGTCGGGGTCACAAGTCTGTCGGGGTCACAAGGCTGTCACGGTAACAAGGCTGTCGGGGTCACAAGGCTGTAGGGGTCACAAGGCTGTCACGGTCACAAGGCTGTCGGGGTCACAAGGCTGTCGGGTCGCAAGGCTGACGGGTCGCAAGGCTGTCGGGGTAACAAGGCGGTCGGGTCGCAAGGCTGTCGGGTCGCAAGGCTGTCGGGTCACAAGGCTGTCGGGTCGCAAGGCTGTCGGGTCGCAAGGATGTCACGATCACAATGCTGTCGGGGTCACAAGGATGTCGGAGTCACAAAGCTGTTGGGGTCACAAGGATGGACAGAGTACGAAAGGAAGTAATCAGACAGAAGATGGGTACAACACCGTGCATGACATACATGGAGAGGCAGAGAATAAAGTGGTTCGGACACTTGACAAGATTGTAACCAATGTTACCAGCTGTACAGATTACCGGAGGTTGACATCAGACGTCAGTTAACCAAGGGGTCCTTCCTGAGAGGACGAAGTGGGAGGTTCGACAACCAGTTGGCGGCAGGAACTTTGAGTATCTATGTCCATTGCCATTTCCTGAAAAACACGGGGCACAACAAAACGACATTCCATACCATAATATAATATACAATACAATACAATATCCTCGACTTCAGTCCGACAGGTGTGCAGTATGCGAGGTAGCCAACAATGTCCGGTACGCAGTCCCATCTTTCGCCGTGTCGTACCATTTCGGACCCAGGTCTCTCAGCAGACCATCTCGCCAACGTATGGGTGGGCGTCGGGTGGTCGTGTATAATGCTATGGCTACCACAACGTGGTCAGTGTTCATCTGTTATCTGACATGCACACCACGTGACCAACCTAATGGTATTTGCGAAACAACTCAGCCTCCGCGACGTCTCGAAATAGATTGCGTTCTCTTATTTCAGTATTGTGGATTCGATTTCTGATCGAGATCCCAAGGACGCGTCTTTCCTTCTCTCGCTGGGTAACTCGTAGTTTCTCTATATCCGCATTGCGTAGATTCCATAATTCACATCATGGCTGGTATGACCGAAGAATTGAAAATATGCGCTGTTGCAATGGCGTCTTTCAGCTGCAGTAGTAAAGGATTTATGGTATTGATGCTAGAACAGGCTGCAACTCTTCGTCTATGAAACGGGTGGCATTTATTTCTTGCATAAGTATAATAAGGAGCTGACATATTCGATAGGATCCTTTGCCAGCTTGATATCGAATTTGCTGCAGTTAGAGTTTTGGAGACATTGCGTTTTTTTTTGCTCATCCGTAGTCCGACACCTCTACCGACCCCATTTACTTCGTTCAGGAAGTGTTTTGCGTTCTCGGTAGTGTGGCTTATGAGCATAATACATTCTCTATCGGCCCAACTCAACTGTTGGAAGATGTCCTCAAGCGCCGTTGGGAACAGCTTTGAAGAAATTGTGTCGTCCTGCCGCACTCCTCTTGATAGTGGAACAGTTAATGGGCGGTGGAACAGGGTAATGTCCGTACTGTGGTCTACGCTTATTTCCTTGATCATCATCGTGTAATTTTTGGCTACGCCCAAGTTTCTTATAGGATTTATTACAGAATCGATTTCAATACAGCCGAAGGCCTTTTCATAGTATATAAACAATAGATATGAGCAGACGTAGTTCATGTGCTCTCTCCAGCAGCTGGTGGACTGTGTGCAGGTGGTTTGTGGTGGAGAACCGTCTTCATATATATATATATATAGGAATCTGGCGATGGCTTTGTGTCGATCCTAGCTTTCCCCACCATCACCAATACCTACCCTGTACTTTTTTGGCCCTGATAATAAGTCCTCGTCCCTAACCTCCTTTGCTTGATCTGTTACACCTATGTACTTGCTGACAATTTTACTAACATAATTTGTAACTACATTGGAACCATGTCTATCAGTAATAAAACTACAGATGGCCATGATTGGAACGCACGGAAGGCTGACATAACTGTTCAAAACCCGCGCGCTTTGGGTTGAAGCTGGGCAGATTTCGTAAAACACGGGGAACATGTTATTTCCAAAAATACTGTCATGAAAGGGGTAATTATCTCATAAGACTGGTTTCATATGAGCGTTGGTTCTTGTATAACGTCAATAAAGAAAAGATGGGTATTCAGTTTGTTTCAGAGCAGTATTATGTGAAAGGATCACTATCAACTGTGATTTGTTGGGTTTTGTACCTTCAGTTTATTTCAGGGCAGTATTATGTGAAAGGATCACTATCAACTGTGATTTGTTGTGTTTTGTACCTTCAGTTTGTTTCAGGGCAGGATTATGTGAAAGTATCACTATCAACTGTGATTTGTTGTGTTTTGTACCTTCAGTTTGTTTCGGGGCAGTATTATGTGAAAGGATCACTATCAACTGTGATTTGTTGTGTTTTGTACCTTCAGTTTGTTTCAGGGCAGGATTATGTGAAAGGATCACTATCAACTGTGATTTGTTGTGTTTTGTATCTTCAGTTTGTTTCAGGGCAGGATTATGTGAAAGGATCACTCTCAACTGTGATTTGTTGTGTTTTGTACCTTCAGTTTGTTTCGGGGCAGTATTATGTGAAAGGATCACTATCAACTGTGATTTGTTGTGTTTTGTACCTTCAGTTTGTTTCGGGGCAGTATTATGTGAAAGGATCACTATCAACTATGATTTGTTGTGTTTTGTACTTTCAGTTTGTTTCGGGGCAGTATTATATGAAAGGATCACTATCAACTGTGATTTGTTGTGTTTTGTACTTTCAGTTTGTTTTGGGGCAGTATCATGTGAAAGGATCACTATCAACTGTGATTTGTTGTGTTTTGTACCTTCAATTTGTTTCGGGGCAGTATTATGTGAAAGGATCACTATCAACTATGATTTGTTGTGTTTTGTACTTTCAGTTTGTTTCGGGGCAGTATTATATGAAAGGATCACTATCAACTGTGATTTGTTGTGTTTTGTACTTTCAGTTTGTTTTGGGGCAGTATCATGTGAAAGGATCACTATCAACTGTGATTTTTTGTGTTTTGTACCTTCAGTTTGTTTCGGGGCAGTATTATGTGAAAGGATCACTATCAACTGTGATTTGTTGTGTTTTGTACCTTCAGTTTGTTTCAGGGCAGGATTATGTGAAAGGATCACTATCAACTGTGATTTGTTGTGTTTTGTATCTTCAGTTTGTTTCAGGGCAGGATTATGTGAAAGGATCACTCTCAACTGTGATTTGTTGTGTTTTGTACCTTCAGTTTGTTTCGGGGCAGTATTATGTGAAAGGATCACTATCAACTGTGATTTGTTGTGTGTTGTACCTTCAGTTTGTTTCAGGGCAGGATTATGTGAAAGTATCACTATCAACTGTGATTTGTTGTGCTTTGTACCTTCAGTTTGTTTTAATTCTCTGTGTGGATGAAGTCAGGTCAGGTCAGGTCAGATCAGATCAGGTCAGGTCAGGTCAGGTCAGGTCAGATCAGGTCAGGTCAGGTCAGGTCAGGTCAGGTCAGGTCAGGTCAGATCAGGTAATCCTGTAACCAGTGATACCCTTCTCTTACACCAGCCGCTGCTAGTGCCTCTTCTAGTAGGAAATTGATCCATTGTTTTATGTTGTCCTCCCACCTCCTTTTGGGACGGCCTCTTTATTGTCTGTCTCGCGCCTTTTCATGCAGGATCGTACTTGCAATACTATTTGAGGATGTATGGATGATGTATGGAGCAATTATAAACCTCGGCACAATACAAGTGCTGATGAGTTCTGTAATTTAGTTGGCCTATACATGTGACGTTTCTTTGGTATTTTTCCTATGAGTAAGACGGACTTCTATTTAAAGATGGCCATAATCTGGCACAGCTCAGAGTGGCCACAGGCTTGAAAGAGATCAATCTATATTTCTCTCCCAAATTAAAGGTAACTTTAAGCTGTGCACAAACTACTGCCCTAATAAGTCACGCCAGTAAGATCCTCACGAGGATAATATTGAAGAGGATAGAAAGAAAAGTTGAATGTGAAATCCATGAAGTGCAAGCAAGTTTCAGAAAAGACAGAAGGGCTAAATATCACATATGTAATAATATCACTAACATCTATGACAAATGTAGAAAGTATAACTTAGATCTGTTTACATATTTTATCAATTACACTCAGACCTTCGATTACGTAAAACATTAGAAATTGTGCAAAATAATGAAAGATGTGAGGTTTCCAGTACATCTAAACCATCTAATCCAATCATTATATCATAAACAACAGGCTGCTGTCAGAGTATCTAGAAAAAAATAAGATTGGTTCGAAGTACAAATGGTAGTAAGGCAGGGATGTATCCTCTCCCCATTTTTAATTGCCGTTTATGCAGAGTGCATCAACAGGAACGTTAAAGAAGATGAGAATATCGAAAGTTATGATCCCTTTACAATCGGCGGATACAAGTTCCCAGGGCTAAGATACGCAGACGATACTGTGATACTATCAAACACTGCAGATGGGTTATAATAGCGAATTGCACCCGTAAACAAATGCAGCGAAGATTAAAAAAAAACCTCTCTGTGAACATAACAAACCTAAGATAATGGTCACTTACAAAACAAGAAGCCAATATAAATTCACGTTTGGGAGTGTGGAAATAGAACAAGTCATGGGCCGAGTATATGGACTCCAGAATAGACAACAATGGCGACTACTCAACGGAAATCAGAAGAAGATTGGCAATAGAAATGCAGAGGAAACTTGAAGAAACTATGGCAGAATACCAGCAATCCAACAATAATGAAACTGTTGAGAACCTGTGTTTTTCTTGTTTTGCAACATGCTGCCGCGAAATATGCACAGTTAATCAAACACAAAGGAAGAGAATCGAGTCTTACCAGTTAAAATTTTATAGAAAAGTCCTCAAAATACAACAGACTGAAAAAAGAAGAATGCAGACATTTTGCCAAATTTGAACATTGAGGAGAACTGGATCATAAATTCCACCGTAAACAGAAAATTGAAATACTATAGCCACATCAAAAGACAGTGGTCTTGGAAGAGAGAAAAGCAAGGGAAAATATGCCAACAGAGGCAAAGGCAGACCAAGAAGGTGATGGCACTACAAAGATGTCAAGAAATGTTTAGACATGCCTCTCGAGCAGGCTGGAGATTTGGAGTGAGATCGAGTTTCGTTTGAAGCTGGGATGGCAGTGACGTTCTGCAAAGGACATGCTACATCATGATGTTATTTTCATTTTCTACTTATTGAATTTCACTTGTAATTTTAATTTAATTTTTTTTAAAAAGATGTTAATAATATTTTTTAACGCATGTGTATATGATAACTTGATGGTTTGAAGAAAAACGGAAAAAACAAAATAAAAAAGAATGGTCATTTTACTTTATATAAAAAAGTGTTGGTAGCAAAGTAAATATATCCATCCTTAAATAAAGGACCTACATTTTTATTATTTTTTGGGTTTTGACATTAAGAACTGGTTTGTGTACGCCAACGGCGGAACATAAGAATTTTTTCTTTAATTTTGATTATTTAAAAAAAAGAAAACAATGTATTGGGTAAGCGATGTAGAATTATCACCGCGAGAACACTGAATCAACAGCTACACTTCTGCGCAGCAGAAACATTAGCTAATAAGTACATACATATATACATACGGATCTATACACTGGTCAATACGTCCTGATAAAACCTAACAAACTACAATCTGGGATTGGGGTCCCTTCGCAAATAGAATCAAGAAAGGCAAACCATTAATAAACAAAATTATTTCACAACTCTCTACCCTCACCTCAATGTGTCAATATATCACTTTCTAATTACACAGATCTATACCCCCATTGTGTTTGGCGGTCACTTTCCCATTCCACAGATCTATCCTCACTGTGTTAATCTTCACTTTCCCATTGCACAACTCTCTACCTTCACTGTGTTAATCTTCACTTTCCCATTGCACAACTCTCTACCCTCACTGTGTTAATCTTTACGTTCCCATTGCAAAACTCTCTACCCTCACTGTGTTAATCTTCACTTTCCTATTTCACAGATCTTTACCCCCATTGTGTTAGTCGGTCACTTTCCCAAATCATCACACTCTACACTTGCTATGTTAGTCTGTTACTTTATCCCGTGTATGGATCCATTCTTTTCTTTTAATTCTGTCTGAACTGTAATCAAGATAGTCCAACTATCGTCTTCGAATCACCTATTTTATTCCTCTCTATTCCCGTTCGTTTGTTGTCTGCAACTTGTATACACAATGGGTGTCTGTTGTGCGCTGTAACTCACATGCAACCTTTTCTCTGGGCTAGTTCATATTTGAACGTGACTAACTCAGTTTCTAAAATGAATTCCAACTTCATAACAGGGTTAGCTATAGTATAACTTAGGACCAGTCTCATTTCTTCAATCTGGATTCGTTCTAATCTTTCAGGCTATGACTTTTCACAGTTTGCGAATTCACAGCCCAAAATCTACTACTAACAAGAACAAATGACGATCAGTAGTCGCTGCTGCATTGCTTCAGCTGTGATTGTCTTGAGTAATGTCACACCTTTTATGCATCTCTGAGGAATGAGACTTGTATCGTACTTTTATAACAGACTGCGATGAAAGGTTATGCCGAAATATTTCAACAATGCCATGCTCATCGAGGGTAAGGCTAAGAAGATCATAAATTACTATTGAGCTGTTCAAAGAATACAATTTCATTATTGTTATTTTTAATATGTGAGCTGTACAAATAAATAAATCCGAGTTGCAGAGGTGCTGAGCTCAAAATCATGTAAATGTGATAGCCCAGCAAACGTGCCTGGAAAAAAACAAAACGACACAAGTTACGCTCACAAGGTCTTTGCCATGAATAAAGATTGAACTAACTAAACACGACTTAATGTAAAATGAATGCACGTCTTGTTTGGTCCGCTCTATTTCATAACTGGCATACAGTGTCTCAAACTTCTTCTTCTTCTTCGTACGCAGTCAGACAGTCACCATTATTTTTTTGAAAAAAGCGGCGGTCATCCTGAGGCTGTCGCCACTGCCATAGAGCTTGTCTTGCAGTTCCACTGGTGATGGCCACATCTGCTCTCTCTGATTCTCGTATGTCGGGCAGTTCTGCAGCAGATGTTCAGCGGTCATTTTACCAGTACCGCACGGGCATTCGTCGGTACCACCTATCTTCAATTTGTTGAATAGGTGGTACCTCAGTCTATTGTGGCCAGTGCGAAGTCTGAAGACAACGACCTGCTCTCTTCGGTTCAACTGGTAATAGGCATCGTTTTTGGTGTATCCAGTATGTTCGGTTTCCCATTTGGTCATGTATCTGGCTTTGATGATCCGTTTTGACTCTTCGTACGTCATACTAGTATCTGTTTGTGGTAGTCTTGCACCTTCTTTTGCCAGTCTGTCTGCCTCCTCGTTGCCTTGGATGTTGCAGTGTGATGGGACCCACTGTACCACTACCCTTTTTGGTGCGAACTGCTGGCACAGTTTGCAGAGTGCTGCTCTTAGGTCATTAAGCTCAGTGTTTTTCTGGCTTTTTAGCGCTGTGACTACGGCGAGAGCATCTGTAAGCAGGACTATATGGCTTTCATTTTCACTGTGTGTCACCATTTCTTCCACTGCCGCCCTCAGTGCCTCTGCCTCCGCTCTGAAATTGCTTGTGTACTTACCAGTAGCGAATGACAGTGTTATTTTTCTGCCATTTGGTAGGTTCAGGAATGCTCCTGCCCCTCCGTTCTGTGTATTGTTTATAACAGAACCGTCGGTGTATACATGGGTCCAGTCCATGCTTGGGTAGCTTTTCGATAAGAAGCTTCAGTGTCTCAAACGTACCTGGCCATTTCCGTATCTGGCTTCTTCGTCTTTTGTCATAATGCCCTTGCCATACGGCGTCGCAGACAAGTGGGATGCGTAGATTTCTTGTTATCGCCAAGTGGAAGGCTTGTGCTGTCGTTAGGTGTAACTTCCTGAGAGTGTCAGAGATACCCTCCATCTACCAACGGTAGGTCTGCATCTTGCTCGTGGACCGGCGACTTGCATATTATTGCTCTTGATGCAGGCTGGTCATAATGTATTCTATCTAAATAACCAAACCAATTGATTTGTTGGAAGTCAATGTAGGCACTAACTGGGTTTGTTGGGAGTCAATGTAGGCACTAACTGGGTATGTCACCATTGTCTGTCTCAGCGTGGTTAAGCGGATTCCATTACGTATTGTATTTCAAGCTGCAGTTTTCACACAGCGCATTTCACAGATCTGGATTTTGCACTTAAGTGTCTCTAGTAAGGACCAAGACTGACATTGGTAACACAATGTACGAATAAATAGTGTATTTAGCAACCTCCTATTAGTTGAAAGAAGTAATCCAAGGTGTTTCAAAATCGGTGCAATTTGATAGTGAACACTGTTCGCCTTCTGAATTATATGTGCAATCTCTATGTCTGCCCTGGCGTCATCAGTGAACATACTTCCTGGGTATTTGAACTTCCGTACTAAGCAGTCGTCATTCCATGACGATTTGACTGATGTTGAAAATCAGTGAACATACTTCCTAGGTATTTGAACTTCCGTACAAAGCAGTCGTCATTCCATGACGATTTGACTGATGTTGTAAACCCACAATGAGTAAATCCACTCTGGTGTGCCCCATGAAGATGGCGTTGAATAACCGGCTGCAGTAGCGTTCCTCACATTCCTAAAGTGCAGATGTAAGTCAACCTGGTTCCTGCATGCTGTTATGCTTAGCTTCATCAGTGTATCGCTCCCTACTGCAAGGCGATCACATCGATCCTCCCGTTAGCCAGGCTTTCATTAAAACAGCCTTTTTTCCAGGGAGATCTGCGAGGAGGTCAAAGTTGGTTTCTTCGGCAGTATATTTTGCCTGACCCTGACTAACATGTCCGATCAGTATGTTTTTTCTTTTGAGAAGATATATGTTGAGAAGTTAATATCCACTCCCCATCCATGACAAATTAGAATAACCACAACATTTCATATCCATTTAATTCTCAGTCTGCCACAGTTGCGAAAACCCGATCGACGTGTGTTAAAGACAGAACGTAATAGTTGGTCAGGCTGCATTCTCATTAGGTGGCAAAACCATTTGATTCTCTCCGCATCAATATATTACGTGCAGGGTCTAGCTTCAATTATGTTTTGCACCTTTTCATTGGCATTATGTTTCTCCTAGTTACATTGGTGGTTTTACTAAGGCATCTCATGCCCAGGAGGCTAAATAACTAAAATTAACTAAAGATGCATATATATATACATATATATATATAGCTGATAGTTAATTTATCATCCCAATCACGCCTTCCATTAATGGCTGTTCTCAAATGTCACAGAAAAGATGGTTTGAAAAGGCTTTCAATCCATACATTTCTCATTGTCTTTGATGTCATAGAAGACAACATGTCAATAATTGTTGCACAAAAACAAAATCAAATGTTTAGGTGAACAAATAGCACGTGCAATCACCAAATGAAACAAATCATCCAAAGAAAGAATGGAATAAAAAAGTTGAAAATCAAATGAAAAAAAACTATTTTATTGTTGTAGAGAAATAATTAAGATTCTGAGTAATACCATCTATAAAATGGTGTTTGGCGTTTTTCAATGTTGAGATGTCCATTAACATTGATATTGGTGTATGCAGGTTTCTTATTCTGTTTCCCAGCATCCCTCGTTGAGACTGTCATTCTTCCAACGCACTCAAATTCTTCTCTATTGACAAACTAGAGATTTCTGCACGTTGTGAACTGTGGGTACAAAATGCACAGAGTTTAGAATGTACAGCGCATTCCATAAAATGTAGGTTCTTTGTGATATTGGTTTTATAAATGCCTACCTCATTTGTCTATCTTTAAGTCAATCTAAATTGTTAAATGTCTAGAGATCTAACAATATAACTATCTTTGACTAAATGTATATTTATGTCTGACTTCTAATGAGCAGCTCAGAACTGAACATGCAGGTTGGAATGGACCAGTTCTCATGCGAAAATTTTGGCCTGACCATAAATGACAAAAAAACAGAGGTCATGTACCAACCAGCACCAGGCATGCCGTACACAAAACCAGAGACTACAGTCAGCGGGCAGACGTTGAATGCCGTAGACAAATTCACATATCTGGGCAGCACGCTGTCGAGATCTGTCAGCCTAGACGATGAGGTGGCAAGCAGAATAGTAAAGGCCAGCACAGCCTTTGGTAGAATTCGCTCGATGGTCTGGGCACGTCGTGGCATCAGCGTCAAGACGAAATTGAAAGTCTACCGTGCAACCATCATTCCAACCCTACTATACGCTTGCGGAAGCTGGACTGTATACTCTGGACATGCAAGGAGGTTAAACCACTTCCACACAGGTTGCCTGAGGCGAATATTCCACATCCGATGGCAAGATCGTGTCACTGACATCGAGGTTCTCTCGAGGGCTAACATGCCCAGCATCCATGCACTGCTAGAAAAAGCACGACTAGGATGGGCCGGACACCTCGTCCGTATGTCAGACGAGCGGCTCCCAAAGAAGCTTCTCTACGGCGAGCTGAGAGACGGATGGCGCGAGAGAGGGCGCCCAAAGAAACGTTTTAAAGACGGTCTGAAGGACTCACTAAAAAGTTGCCAGATAGACTTCGACACCTGGGAATGTCTTGCGAAAAACAGATCTGACTGGAGAAGTGCAGTCAAATCGGGTGTAGCTGCCGGTGAAGATGGCCGTGTTGTGAAAGCCCAGAACAGACGCGAGACGCAGAAATCCCGAGCAGCGGGAACACCATCCCCTTCTACAAACCTCGTGTGCCCGATATGTAGCAGATGTTTTCGTGCTCGCATTGGCCTGTTCAGCCACATGCGCACCCACACCCAACAGGGAAATCTGTGACAAGGATGATGTCGGCGGTCCTCATCGACAACGATGGACAGCTATTATTATTTGTCCACTAACATTTATTATTAAAGTACTGACCACGTATGTGTGATCATATTACCATCTATACATCTCAACCCTTTGTTAGAACCACACAAATATTTAGGCAACCTGCAGGTTCAGGTTTTGTAAAATGTGCAAAGAAACAAATTTTTCTCAATGTGCTTGGTAAATGGCTGTAATGGATTAGCATATACTTAATATACATTACTTTACAGTCAATAAATAGGCTCTTTTCAGTCGCGACTGAATATATAATGGTGCGACCTTGGAGTAGTAACTCTCTAATGAGTCGTTATTTCCTTTTCCTTGCGACGTTGTCTTTTTACTTATCAGTGTTGCGTGAGCTTATTTTCGTCCAGCCTAAGTTGGCTTTTCAGATTGCATCTCCATTTGGATCGAGCTGCAGCTAAGCCTTTCCTTCTTCTTCTTCTTCTTCTTCTTCTTCTTCTTCTTCTTCTTCTTCTTCTTCTTCTTCTTCTTCTTCTTCTTCATCTTTTTCTTCGTCTTCTTCTTCTTCCTATTATTATTCTTTGTCTTAAACTCCCGTTGCCAAGCCCCGAAAAGAGCTTTGCATGTAGAAGGATGTAGTCCGGAGACGTTTACAGCTTGACTGTTATTTGCACCTTTAGGTCAGACACATCCGTCTTCAGCTATCATTTTTGGGTATCGAAATAGCCTTCTTTCTTTGATCCCTTCTCCTTAGCTAGTCTGCCCTGTTGCAGCCTGTTATCCAGGATCACCACGAGGAGGTGGAGAGAGGTTTTGGCAGTTGTGGGGCTCTGACCTTGCTGCTTGTAGTCGGCTATTGGTCGCTGACCGCTGCAGCTTATGCACTGCCCAATCTCTTGATCCCAGCCTTCCTAAAATGTCAGATCCATATCCAGGACCCTCTTCGTGTCCCGCTTGCACGAGTCTTTCAACGTCAGCTGTGGTCGGTAACTGCTCTCTTACCATGTGTTCATAACCAATATCTTTGCGGATGCGACAATCTTCCATGCGACTATGGCTGTCTTCGGTACCTAAGGAGAGTACATACATGGGAGACTGGTCCAAGAATGCACCTCAGAGTTTGACGGTCACTCTCTCCATGAGATATCAAGGATGGATTACATGCGCCGTAGATGAAAAGTTATATAACTATGAAGGACGAAACGAACCTGAGAAAACCATCCCTCTATCATCACAACTATAGAGGATAACCAACTGATAACGAATGATGTGGTAACTGCAGCGATAACGACACTGAGAAGAGGGAAGGTGGCCGGCGTGGACAATATCTTACAGGCAAGTGGAGAGGTAATGGGGAAAGGCCTGACAAACATCTGCCACACAATATGGGTGACAGGAAACTGGCCGGACTTATGGACAAAATCAATGGTTATACCGTTACATAAGTCTGGAAACCTAAAGCTGTGCCAACATTACAGAACAATAAGCCTCATTAGCCACCCTAGCAAGGTCATGCTTAGATTAATCCTCGACCGATTGAAACCTCAAGCAGAGAACATCATTGCCGAGGAGCAGGCAGGGTTCAGACAGGGAAGAAGCACTACAGAAACATATTTTTAATTTAAGGTTGCTAAGCGAGAAATA
Source organism: Ariolimax columbianus (assembly GCA_036924085.1). NCBI lineage: Eukaryota > Metazoa > Mollusca > Gastropoda > Stylommatophora > Arionidae > Ariolimax > Ariolimax columbianus. The sequence goes on along the minus strand of JAVGWX010000007.1, from coordinate 64,168,400 downwards.
TCTAGAACAGCAGCAACAACTGTATCGTGTGTTTATTGATTTTAAGAAGGCGTTTGATAGGGTATGGCATAAAGCGCTATGGGCAACCATGAAAATATATAAAATCAACGGACATATTATAAAGGTCCTTGAACATCTGTATTACAAAGCGTCCAGAGCAGTTCTTGTGAATGGTAGGCGAGGGGATTGGTTTCGCACATCAGTTGGTGTGACACAGCGGTGTACACTCTCTCCAACTCTTTTCAATATATTGCTTGAGGGATTTATGAGTGAGGCACTTGGAGGTCACGTTCGTACTGTCAAGATAGGGGGCCGAACGATTACCAACATTAGCTCTGCAGATTCAATCGACGGGTTGGCGTGTTAAGAAGCAGAACGCCAGGAATGGGTCAGAAGGCTAGACGAAACAGCTCTTGACTATGGTATGAAGATAAACGCTAGAAAGAAAAAAATAATGACCAACAACACCGAGGCTTCCACAGCAGGATAATAGCTAACGGTCAGGAACTCGAAGGGGTTGACTGTTTTAAATATCTAGGGTCGATTGTCAGTGATAAAGGATCAACATGTGAGGTGTTAGCCAGAATAGCACAGACAATAGCGACGCTTGCACGGCTCAACAAAATCTGGCAAAACAAACGGTTAGCACTATGCACGAAAATCACATTAATGCATACACTGGTCCTGTCAATATTCCTCTATGCTTGTGAGACATGGACAGTTACAGCTGACCTTCAGCGAAGGATACAGGCCCTGCAGATGATATGTTTCCGAAGACTTTTAAACGTCACGTACAAAGATCAAGTTACAAATGAGGAAATACGAGATAGAATTACAACAGCAATAGGGCCTTTTGAAGACCTCTTGGCAACTGTCAAAAGATGGAAACTTGCTTGGTACGTTCATATTTCGAGATCAATTGGTCTTGCAAATACGATCCTCCACCGAAAGGTGCAAGACAGACGACGAAGAAGCCGTCCCAAAAAGAGGTAGCAGGACAACCTAATAGAATGGACCAATCTCTGACCAGAAGAGGTTCAGGCAACGGCCGCTGACAGAGAAGGGTGACGTGGTGTTGCGAGAATGTCTTCATGTGTGCCCCAACGACCTCGTCGGTTATGGGTTGACCTGACATGGAAAGTGTTGAACTTATGCTCTTGTTCGCAATAGTTTTCACGTTTTGCTAACATATAGGAGCGTACTGAGGACACGGGTATTGTAGACCATGGCTTGGTCTAGGCTGCAAGTTTTAAGATTTTCCCAAACACGTTGTAAGAACGGAAAATACGGCAGCAGTTTTGTCTATGCGATATCCTATTTCGGTGTCTAGTGAGAGCTTATCGTTGATGAGGGACCCCAGGTAAGTGAACTGGTCCACAGAGGCTAATCCGTAGTTGTTGATTTCTGCAGTGACATCTACATTTTGTACTAGCACATTTGTTTCATTCAGGCCTGTTGGAAAGTCACGTTTTGGCACGCCTGGAAATAACGAGCTATCAAGCTAAGGAAATTTTACTTTCTCTGAATGACAATTGCAGCATAATCAACAAATAACAAGTCCCTGGCAGTAACTTCTGTGATCTTGATTTTAGCATTTAGTATCTAAAGATTAAACATATAACCATCTGATCTAGTTTGAAAGTAAATTATCCTTTTTTTCATTACCAAATGCGTATTTCCATAGTAGCGCAACGACGATTCCGAATAATGTTGGGGCCAGAACGCAGACTTGTTTAACACCACTGTGAATACTGAATGGCTGTGATGCAATACCGTAACATTGGACTGTTCCTTTCATATGCTCATGAAATGCACTATTAGCTGCAGCAGTGTGTTAAACATTTTGCCAAAAACACTGAGTAGTGACGTGTCTCTGTCCTTATTGTAGTTACTTCCATCATCTTTATATGTGTATAGTGTGACAATCTTTGAATCCCTTATGTTTTGAAGTACGATGGATTTTGTTCAACCCTAGCATAGCAGCATGTGCAGCGGTTTCAAGAGTGTGTCATTACAGGCTTTGATGAGGTCAGGTTGGATCCCGTCGCTGTCTACTCTTCTGCCCAGGGCCAAGTTGCAAATGGCTTTTTTGACATCTTCTAAAAATGGCTCGACGTCTAGCTCCTCCATTCTATGATAACCTTGAAAAGCATCAAAGGCTGTTACAGATACATTACTTCCGAAAGAGTAGAGATCACAGAGTGCGCAACCTATCGCTTTATCTCCCTTCCTTATACAGTTACTTTTTCGTTAAAGATGGATTTGAGGGTGCTTTTGCAAGTGCAAGGAATAATACAGTTTAATTCCACAATATAGTGTTTTGATTTTTCCAGTTTTTGCCGGAGCCTGGATGTTTTCACTGAGCTGGAGCGAGTACTCATTTGCACAGATGCGAGATACCTGTTAAAGTTGGCACCTGGTGAACTAAGAATTTGCAGAGTAACGGCGTTTGCAAGGCGCTTGTATGTATTCAAGATCAGTGCGGTTTGTCTCGTGACGGGTGTCATATTAATTTTTGCTTCGAACCAGTGATTTGATTTAGCAGTCTCTCTACCTGCAGTTACAAATTCAGTACCTAAGATGTTTTTTTTTCCAAAGTTCGCATGTCTATGTTGTGGAATTTTGAGAGTTTCCTCGAAGGTGCCGTTAAAGTAATTGATTAGTGCAAGATCTGACATTTTACTCGTGTCTATGTGTGGTTTACCTTTGTGTCTGATGTGATGGAACTTTCTTGATTGCCATTCAATTTTACATCGAACCAGTTCATGGTCTGTGTCACAGTTTGCTCTTTGATATTAACATGTGAGGATCAGATTTGAGAAAAGACCTCAAAAAATTCAGATCAAGCTGATGCCTGGGCGTGGATCGTGGCTGCATCCATAATACCTTTTGTTGGTGTTGGTCTGAAATAGGACTTGGTCACACAAAGTCCACGGTAGACACCGAGCTTTAAAACCCGTTGCTAATTTTGATAAATTGTGCCTGCTCCAAAGTTACCAAAACAAGACGAAGTACGAATCGTGATAAGCCCCCAGTCTAGCAGTGACGTAGAGGAGTAGAACAAGATGTTCCTGACCTGGTCTGCTTCTAATGACTGATATCTTGATTTTAATGACACGTTCCTCAGCTTAGCTGCGGGTCCCAACTTCGTCTCCAGCTGACCCTGTCTTGGGCCACGGAAGTCCAATGCGTAGTAAGTGCTCCTCTATATGCATCTCGGATGTAGCAGCGTAAAGCAAGGGACTCTGAGCAACGCATTGGAAGTCTTTCCCGTGGTCTCTTCTTACCCCTGGGGTACCAGACTGCTGACGTTGTGCTCCATTGACCGTCATTTCGTCGCAATATTTGACCTCTCTACCTACGTTTTGTCTTTATTGCATGGATCATCGCATCCTTCACCAGGAACAATCGCCTTATGTAAGAATTGTGGCGACTTTGCATACGTTGGTTCCGGGGCGTGATTCCGACGTGTGTCCCGGTCTCGGCACCGTAACACATCACAGGGAGTACAGTGGAATTGAAGAGAGAGGTTTGTAGGTCTTGGTCATGACAGCCGCCTAGGACCATGTTAATAGACGAGAAGGCTACCGAACCCGCGAGACGACGTCTTGTCAGATCACGTTCCAGGTTATTCTCCACATTGAAAAGACTTCCAACATAAATGTCCTCGTTGACATCCTCTAATCGTACCTCGCCAAGGAAGAAGGATCACAAGTGGCAAATCGATTGGGCAACACTTTGGTCTTCGATATATTCATCTCCAGACTTGCTTTCATGTCCTCTCCATCGAGTAGCTGCATCATTTGGTTGGCTTCTGCTGCGGGCTTTGTAATGCGCACTATGTCATCGGCAAATCGAAGATGATTGAGGTGTCTACTGCAAATAAAGATACCAAAAGTGTCCCAGTTGCATCGAATAATGACTGATTCCAAACCTGCAAAGAAGAGGTTCGGTGAGATAGGACGTTGGATGGGACGAAATGTGGCAGTGCATATCGTATAACTGTTGGTGAGAACTCTGATGTAACGAGGACCTACACCTTATTCCAACAGTGAACGCCAGACAAAGCGTGGTTCTACAGAGTCGAAAGCCTTTTTATAGTCGATGAAGATGAATATCAAGGACGTCTGGAACTCTCAGGCTGCCTCAACAAGGCGGCAACAGATTGAAATGTGGTCCATTGTGATGTACGAACGCCGAAAACTTGTCTGTGCCACTGGTTGCGATTCTTCGAGAGTGGTGCGGACTCTAGCAAAGATGCATTTTATAAACAGCTTTTAAGTAACCGAAAGGAGAGTAATTGGGCGATAGTTTACTAGATTCTCTTTGTCTCCTTTCTTGTGCAACAGTTTTGTCCTCGAGTTGTGCCAGGCAGCAGGTGTTCCTCCCGAATGAAGATAGCGTGTAAAATGTTGCGCTAGTTCTTGGTAAAGGGGTAGACCGCAAGCCCGGATGACCTTCGCAGTGAAACCATCTTCACCTAGGGATTTTTCAGGTAGAATTGACTCGACATCACGGCGAATTTCTAAGGGTTAGAAGTCTGGAAGGGGGAGAGGGGATAAAGTGGAATGGGAAGGCAATTGAAAGGGTTTCTGATGATCTGAACAGTTTTGTATAGTATGCTTTCATTATTAACTCCATGCCCAGCAGTGATGTTTTGCGAGATCCATTGGAAGCTTTCAGACAAGGAATGATTTGGCGGTGTTCAGGAAGGCGACGAGTAGCTAAATTAATTCTGCGCCGATATTCAGCAGCTTTGAGTAGACATTTACGGCAAAGTTTCCATGATATTCTTTGAGCTTTTGCTTAAGGCTTGTATGGTTGTTTTCAGAACGAGCCATCTTACGCCGCTCCTCTACCATAGCTCGAGTGGCAGGTGAAATACGATTTGTGGTGTGAGTGGATGCTGAAAGACTGGCTACCTTTGAAATCGATATGATTGTTACAATCAGATTTGCATAGTCAGCATCGATGTCAGTGTCGATAGAAGCTCTTAGCTGCACGCTAGCTGCGAGGGTGGTAGCAATCAAGAGGTCGATGAGCGTCTCTGGACCACGGTATGATCTCTGCTGATGAAACTATAAATTTTAAAGCAAAGTGGAAACGAGCACGGAAGAGGCGATGGTCGCTTCTAGTGCAAAAGGAACCAATCACCGAGACATCAGTTGCCGAACTACGATTGGACAAGACATGGTCAACTTCATGGCGATGAAATCCACTGGGTCCTATATGTGTACCTCTTGTGGACGGACTTCTGGAAAAAGCAGTTACAGGAAAACAGTCAATTTGATTCACAAAAGGTGGACAGTCTGTGACTTGCGTCGTTTATTGATTCTCCAGAGTGTGGCCTCAAATAAATTTCACCATGTTGGCGAGGCCCTATTCTGGCATTAAAGTCACCGGTAATGATTTTGTAAAAACTAATAACTGTGGCGTCGCCGGAGGACTTTATGAAGGTTTTCATATAAATCGGCATCCTCTTGTTTGTCCTTGTCTGCTGTTGGTGCATACACTTGAATCTTTGTTGAAGTTGTACGTAGCAATATATGATATGTACTATTACCTAAAGAGGGCTGGCCCCAAACGGAACCTACCTCTTGTCGCAATGGGGCTCACATTTACGTGAATTTTACATGAAACCTTCAACGCAAACAAAGAAAGATAGATAAAGAAAGAAACCTAGGGGTTATAATAGATCATACAGGTAAGGTGAGGGAGCAAGTTCAGGTAGCAGTAAAAATGGCAAATGCAAAAATAGGTATGATAAAAAGAAATATTAAACATAGAAACAAGGAAGTGATAGTCAAACTGTATAAAGCATTAGTTAGACCTAGATTGGAGTACTGTGTACAGGTGTGGAGGCCTTATCATAGAGGGGATATAAACATGCTGGAAAGGATACAAAAAAGAGCGACAAAGCTGAAAGTGGGATTTCAGAACTACAGTTATGAGGAAAGACTAAGAAAAACCGGCCATCAGTATCTAGAAGAGAGAAGAAATCGAGATGACAATACAGGTTTATAAGAAGATCAGAGTATTGGATAAATTAGACTATAACAAGTTTTTTTTCAAAATACAGCCACCCACAAGGGCAAGAAGGCATATCTACAAATTAACTAAAGAGAGGTCCAGATTAGATATTAGGAGTGGTGAATGCTTGGAATGCATTGCCACTGGAGGAAGTAGTGGAGGCAGGGACAATTAATGGATTTAAGAATAAATTGGATGCGCATTGCTTTTAGAGCAAAGAAATTTTAATGCAACTTATTATTGACAAACTCTGCAGGGTCTTCTTCTTTCTTCTTCTTAGCGTTCAGAATCTTTTGGTCATGCTATATCTGCAGGCCAGTCGCCATGATGAAGTCTGTAGTCTTCACCAGGTCAGAGCGGCTGCGCCAAAGCTTTTGTCACAGCTCTGCATCCTCTGGCCAGGTCTGGCATCTCATTTCCCTATAGATTGGGCATTCCTGTAGAATATGCTCATGGTTCTGGCCTCCTGTTCCACATGGGCACTCATCGGTGTGTGAGATCTTCAGTCGGTACAGATATTCTAGTAATCTGCAGTGTCTAGTTCTCAGGCGAAATAAGGTAGTTTGTTGATTTCTTTTGAGTCCGTGAATTGGGTCTGGTGTACTGTCTATGTTCCTGTCTTCTCTCCATTGGTGTGTATACTGATTTCTGATGATGTTCTTGATTTCTCTGTATTGTACTCGATGACTAAACTGTGCCATTTTGCTGCCATCTTTTGCCAGAGTGTCAGCTCTCTCGTTTCCCGTCATTTCGCATTTGGAGGGTAGCCACTGGGGGGCTATTGTTGAGTATCCCTGGAGTTTTCCCAGTTCTGATCTGATCTCTGATAACAGTGGTTCGTTGTTTGATTTTTATATTGTCTATAATAGTAGCAGGTTCTTAAAAACCAGTATAAAGACGTTAGGTTAAGTTTCGTTTCATCGGCTTACAGTGTCATTCGTATGACAATGTGTGATACATTGTATTTCCCAGGTACGTATGTGTATTGTTATGTTCAAGTTATTGCCCCTGCCAACTAATCTTTCAAACTCAGAGGGTTATTCTAACATGCTACTGTGGCTTGTGAAGCTAGGTTGTCTGTTCATTCATTGCTATAAACTATACAGTTAAGAGGGATCGCATCCAGAGGTAATTGCAAGAATAGCACAAACAACAGCGACGCTTACTCGGCTGAAACCTATATGGCGAGATACGCGGCTTGCCATCGGCATAAAAGTTAGACTAATGCGCTCTCTGGTGATCTCAATATTTATGTATGCCCGCGAGACGTCGACCATTACAGCAGATATCCAGGGCAGAGTACATGGCATGGAAATGAGGTGCTATAGAAAACTCTTAAATGTTACATATAAAGATCGTGTCACGAACGTAGAAAAACGACAGAGAGTTGAAAACGCTTTTGGTCCTTTTAAAGATCTGTTCACAACAATCAAAAGACGAAAGATGGCCTAGTGCGGGCACGTCGCGGGGTCCAACGGAATTACCAACTCGGTACTCTTTGGTTCCGTGCCGGGAATGAAAGGGCGAGAACGTCCAAGGAAGAGGTGGGTGGACAACATCACTGAGTGGCCAAGCCTTCGTCCCGGTGAGATACGACAGGCAGCGGCTGACAGAGAAAGAGGGCGTGGGATTTTGGGAGTGTCTTCAAGTGTGCTCCAACGACCTGATGGGTTACAGGATGAACTGATACTGCAGCAATGATTTCAAGCAATGCTTTCACGGCATGGATCAAGGAACACACTGACTCTAATCAATTTCATGTTAATTTCACAATGGTAGCGGTATAGACTTATTCACCTGTCTGATCGTGTGATCACACTCTAAACTCTATCAAATGATGACTGTACCGAAACCTCGGTTAGTGTCATTGATGGAAATGTGGGGAGTACAGGAGTTGGCCACCACACCTGATAAAAAGCTGAGGTCTTGTACAGGGCTAGTACAAGTCTCTGACACTGCATCATTGACAGCAGTGAGTGCTATTGAATTACCTTTGCCTCATCTCTCCACAATCATTTACCTTGCATCTTTTTTAACACCTTTATCCATTAGCAGTCATATAACAATGTACATCTCTCTTTCTGTTCTTCCTCTCTCTCTCTCTCTCTCTCTCTCTCTCCTTCTCTCTCTCTCTCCCTACTTTGGTTTCTTGTTTTTCTCTGTACTATCAATAAACAAATTTGACTACCAACTAATATGTGACAAAAATGAACTATTGTGATCATATAAGAAATTCTAATGTTTACTGCCCACTGCTAGGCGCAACATAAAATACACAAGGAAGTAAAGCTCACGAACAAAAACTAGCCTTGAAAATCTGTCATCCGTAACGGCTATCCCAACAACAAACTATTGGTTATGTCAAGTAAACAATGTAAAAATACATTGCCAACTCGCTGTTCATACTCATGGATGTATCAAATAATACAAACACTGCAGTCGGGGATGAAGTGGTAGAAACTTTACTATAAGAGAGAGATCTCAGCTTTTGTGAAATGAGGGTAGCCCTTGCTCGCTGTCTTGACTTAATTACATATTAAAGATAGGTAAATTTAGTTCCATATCAGTAATTACTGTCAAATATGAGGTACTAGAGACTTCATTGTTCGGATGCACACACGAATCCATACACTGACCAATACGTCCTGATACCGCCTTAAAGACTACTATCTGGGGTGGGAAAGGGCGAGCCTTTGTCAATAGAATCCAGAAAGGCAAACCTTAATTCGAACCAAAAACGTCAGCTTTTGTTAGAACCACTTCTTGTCCCTATGTCAAATTTTTTCTAACAGTAAATCAGGTTCTCAGTTACAGCTGGGTTGGCTGGAACATGTTGCAACTGGAGCGTAAACCGTGTACCTCAGCGAGAGAAGTACCCACTCTAACAACGTTACATCCAACGTTCTATACTGTGGTCTTATAATGCTTTCCTTACAAAGTTTCCATGGAATTCCCACTTTTTCTTCTGCATATCTCATGAAATAATTGTTCCTTTGTGCCAGAATGTTCAAAGATCTGCAAGTCAATAATGTTAGGACTGACCTTATTCTGACACTAACAAGGATATTTTATTAATATTACAACATAGCATATATTACAACATAGCGAGTGGTCTGCCGGGGTCTTTGTATATGATACGGACACGAATAGGGCCACTGCCTCACTGAAAGCATGTCGTAAGAAGCGACTAACTGTGTGACATGGCATAACACCGGCCATGGTTAGATGGTTCTTTTAGAGCACCATAGATAGCGCATAACAGGCTGCGGTGCTACTATGCTCTAGTCGATGGACTGGCACATCACTTAACCACTCTCCGTAAGCGCTTGTCCCAAAGCAGCACAACTGTTTGCGCCTAGCCTGCTAAGAAGGAAACCCTTCTGCCGGCTACATCCAGCTCATACCGGAGCTGCGATCTGTACGGGTGCATTTGCTCCTGTAGAAGAATGTCAAAAACTATGCAAGGGATGCAACCCATACAATGTAAAAAAAAAGGCATATTTAGAGTTATTCCATCATAAAAAATTCGCGTGAGAGGTTCTGGCTTGGGCGTCTCCCCTCTTTATCCAGGTACAACCTAGAACGAGTGAGCTATGGCCCTACACCAGAACCACATGGACGTGTACATTGGCATCTGTACACTGAAGGCGATAGGTGTTAATTATCCACCCGACCAAATTTCTCACGCTTGTTGTCGTCCTCGTGCACGACATATGGGGAGGAACAGCTCGCGATCCCAGGCGCTCGTCGGCGACGATTGTGACAGCAAAGCCGTGCTTATCACAAGAGCTGAACCTTGAACCTTGACCGGCGTCGAAGTCATGGAGCGAACTAGACAAGTAACTGGCAGAAGACAACACTGGCTGCTCCTGTAGCTGTTAATAGTAATGTTACAGTTAACATATATGCTGATGCCTGTTTGAACTAGCTCTGTTGTGGTAACAACGTCTTGCATATTGTTTTTAAAATGTATCTAATAATATACATTAAAATGCAATTAAATGTTATAAATTACCTAAGAGTAGAGTTTGTCTAGAATGCTGCATTAAACACACACAGACTATTAGAATGGTTTGCTTATTTGCGTGTAATTATTAAATTATGTATATTATTGTGATACATTTATTACTTCCCTTTCTTTTGAATACATAACCATTGTGACGAAGTAAACATTGTCCATGTAAATACAGTTCACTACTAGGCCGTGAAACTATTATCTAGCTAACCGAAGATTATGTGCTGAGAGTTTGGTATGGTTAAGCGTGCTTATATTGCGTGTGTGCTACTTCATAAATGGTTCAGCGTTGGATATAATGAGTATATGTAAGCAAAGGTATGTAAACTTTCTTGTTATAAATTTCTCGAAGATTGTTAATGTCACTGTGCATATCCAAACTTTAAACTTTACTTTTTCAAAAACAGCACACCCATTACTATCATTATAATAACACCAGTGATATAGAATCGTGCATGTTCACAGCTGGCTGAATAAATGTATTCATAATATGTCATTTGAAATACGTAAAAATCAAACCGAATCTTATTCCAGTGTGTGAATTTTCATTGTTAATTTTTTAGTTCACAACATGCATAAGTTGGCATGTTCAAGAATGTAAACAAACAGCTGCTAAAGTACACATTCATGCTGTCCTGTGTATTGATGAGATTGCATGTTGCACACATTTGGTATATCCGAATAATGGCTCTATTAACAGACACAAAAAGGCAAAGGCGTGGTAGTAATACATGCCTTATTATATCAGACATATATTTGCACATATGGTCGACACTACGTCTTGTGCTGAATACATTTCGAGGCAGAAAATAAATTGGTTTGGTCATATCATGAGAATGCACCCTCATCATCTTCCACTTGTGGCTTACAGTGCTGGTAGATCTGGCTACAGGGTAAGAGGATGGCCAAGAGGTAGGTGGATAGATAACATTACAGTGATTTTGCAATGATAAGGGCTCATATTGACAGACGCAAAGCACTTAGCGCTGGATAAACGACTTAAGCGCCTCACAAAACTAAACGGCACAAGTGGAAAGAAAACTAACTAACTAATTTGCACATACACATATTTCTTTGTGTGTGTGTGTATGTGTGTAAGCTCTACATTATAGACGAATAATAATAAACATTACAATACATTTTACATACTGTTCCTGATAATTTAAAAAAAAAATACAGCTTTAGAATTGCTTGTAGAACCACTTTGTTTGGTTTTGTTGTTGATGCAAGAATTTAGCTACTTCAAACTCAGTAGGAGGTTGGTTTATTTTTAAATGTTGGAATGTCCAAACCTAAGGCTTTGAGAGTCTTCAATGCTATTGAGGTTAACATGTTCACAGCAAGATTAATGTCAGTCTGCTAACATGTAGATAGTAAGATAATATGTAGACTCTTAAAATGTAGTGCTGGGCTGTTGACGTGTGGTTAAAGTGATCATATGTAGGACATTAACGCTCAATTTTGGTCGACTAACATGTTTAAAGTCTTCTTTCTACTTTGCTTTCAGGATCCTTTGGTCATGTTATATCTACAGACCAGTTGCCATGATGATGTGTGTATTCTTCACCAGATCTGAGTTGCTGCACAGCAACTATTGCCTCAGCTCCGCACTCTCTGATTACGTCTGCCATCTCACTTCACTACAAACGAAGTATTCCTGTAAAATATTTTCAGAATTATGTTCCACTGTTCCACATGGGCACTCATCAGTGCATGAGATCTTTAGTCAGTATAGATTTTCTAGTATTCTTCAGTTTCCAGTTTTCAAGTGAAATAAGGTAATGTGTTGGTTTCTTTTGAGTTAGTGAATTCTCTCCATTGGTGTATTTAATGATATCTGCTAATGTTGTGATGTCTCTATGTCAGTAGTAAGATAGTACGTAGCACAGTTAAGCTCAGTATCCGTCTGTTTACATGTGGATAGTACATTAAATGTGAGATTTACTTTGCAGGGCTGGTCTGCTAACATGTAGAAAGTAAAATAAAATGTAGGACATTAATGTCCAACATCGGTTTCTTAACATGAGGGTAGTAAAATATTTTATGTAAGACATTAAAGATTGGTGTCCATCTGTTAACATGTAGATCTTAAGATACTATGTACCACACTAAATCTGGGCATCAATCTATTAAAACATGGATAGTAAGAGATTATATAGGACATTCAAGTTGACATACAGCTGTTAATATGTGGATAGCAAGATATTATTTAGCACAGCTAAGTTCGATGTTGATCTGTTAAACTATGGATACTAAGATAAAATGTTGAATATTGCTTCTCAGGGTAGGTCTACTAACATGTGAATCATGAAATACTCTACAGTATATTAATGCTTGGGTTCCATCTGTTGACATGTAGATAGTTAGCTACTATGTAGGACATTACATTTTGGCGTCAGTATGTTAACATGTAGATAGAAAGATGCTATTTAAGACATTATAGCTTGGTGTTGGTCTACTAATATGGATATTTAGAAAATAAGTAGGACGTGAAAGTTTGCTGTGCCAATAAGTGGATAGTACAATATAATCTAAGAAAATCAAGCTTTCTGTCAGTCTGTTAAGCTGTGGATAGTAAGATATTATGTAGGACAGTAAGGTTGGTGCCGGACTGTTGACATGGGGACAGCAAATAGCGTGTAGGAAATTAAATGTACAGTTGTCCTGTCAACATGCGGATAGTTAGACACAATTTTTTACACTAGAGCTTGTTGACAGTCTGTTAACATGTCGATTGAAAGATAATACGCATGACTAACACTCAGTGTTATTCTGCTGGCAAGTGGATTCTAAGATAAAATGTAGGACATCAAAGCTCGGTAAAGGTCTGCTTTGAGATCTTAGTGTGGGACATTAATTAACAGGGTCAGTCTGTTAACATGTGGATAGTAAGATACTATCTGAGACAGTAAAGCTCGTTGTCAGTGTACATCTTTTGTCATGCAAATATTAAGATAATATATAGACCATTAAAGCTCAGTGCCTTTCTCTTTACATGTAGAAAGTAAGATACTATTTTTGTCAGTAAGGAACAGTGTAGGTCTGTTAATATGTTGATAGAAAAAAACTATTTATTACATGAAAGCTCATTGTTGGTCTGTTAACATGAGGACAGCAGGAAACTGTTTAGGACATTCATTGTTGGTGTCTGTCTGTTAATATGTTGAAGGCAAGATATTATATAAAACATAAAATACATGATATTCAGGACTGTAGAGCTCACATTTAGTCTGCTTACATGTGAATAGGAAGATACTATATAAGACCTTAAAGCTGGGGGTTGATTTACATCTTTTATCCTGCTGATACTGATACTATATAGGACCTTAAAGCTCGGGGTTGGCTTACATCTTTTGTCATGCTGATACTGATACTATATAGGACCTTAAAGCTCGGGGTTGGCTTACATCTTTTGTCACGCTGATACTGATACTATATAGGACCTTAAAGCTCGGGGTTGGCTTACATCTTTTGTCACGCTGATACTAAGATACTATATAGGACCTTAAAGCTTGGTGTTGGCTTACATCTTTTGTCATGCTAATAATAAGGTACTGTAAAGGACCTTAAAGCTTGGTGTTGGCTTACATCTTTTGTCACGCTGATACTAAGATACTAAATAGAACCTTAAAGTTCGGTGTTGGCTTACATCTTTTGTCATGATGATACTAAGATACTATAAAGGACCTTAAAGCTCAGAGTGAATCTGTTAACATGGTGACTGTAAGATACTATGGGGACACTAATGTTCATGGTTGGCCTTAACTTAACTTCATTGTACTGGTTTAGAAGGCTCTTCAGAGTCTGTATACAACCAGTTTATTTCTATTTGTGAATGCATTAACTGACTCTACTTCTACTACATCCTGCGGCAATGCATTCCAAGAATTCACCTCTCTCTCACTTAAAAACATATTTCCTAATATCTAATATGGACCTATCTTTAAACAATTTGTAGCTGTGCTCTCTTGTTCTTGTAGCCGGCCGTGCTTTGAAAAACTTGGTATAGTCTAATTTATCCTTTTCATTAATTAATTATAAAAGATCCCGTCACGCTATGTGGCGCATAGGAAATATTGTATTAGGCCCATATTATTTTGTAACCAACAGCATATAGTGGATGATGTGGTCAGCATCACGCCAGCCGCCTTTACATCCCAGATTTTTCTGGTACCCAATTTCTGTGGCTGGGACGACCATAGGGGCCGGTTTGTGATTAGAGAAAAAACAAAATGAATTTATACACTTGTATTAAGTAACCAGTCTGTTAACACGTGGTCGATAAAATACTGCGTAGGACAGTTTTGTTGTTGTTGTTTTTTTGGCGTTCACTTTATTTCTCTATACCCCAAGGTGGTGTGCGTTGCACTTTGGCATTTATTTTGTGCCTGTTGGCCCAGTGCATCCGACTTTGGCATGCATTTTATCTTATGGTCTGCTTCCTCCTGCATTTTCTAATGGTTTGCTTCATCAGGGTAACGGCCAGTGCTGTGATGTGGATCGAACCCAACACCTTCGGGTTGTGAGCTGTGTCACTTAACCACTAGCTCTCGCCGTCCCCACTTAGGATCGTCAAATTCTTCATCAGTCTAGATTTGTTGAAATGTGGATACAAAGAAACCGCAGAACAACAAAGATTGGTGTCAGTCTATGAGCATGTGCATAGAAAGTTTGTAGGTGTGACCATTATATCATCGTGTGGTCTGTTAACATGGGTACAGATGACATTATATCTGGTTGCTGATCTGTTAACATTGGTACAGATGATATATCTTGGTGCTGGTCTGTTAATATGGGGACATATGACATTATATCTCGATGCTGGTCTGTTAACATGGGGACATATGACATTATATCTGGTTGCTGGTCTGTTATCCTGGTGACAGATAACATTATATCTTGGTGCTGGTCTGTTAACATGGGGACAGATGACATTATATCTGGTTCTGGTCTGTTATCATGGTGACAGATAACATTAAATCTTGGTGCTGGTCTGTTAACATGGGGACAGATGACATTATATCCCGGTGCTTGTCTGTTAAAATAGGGGACAGTTAGACACTTTGTAGGATGTTAAAGCTCAGTATCAGTCTTTTTACATATGGAAAGAAGAGTACTATGCTAGTTAGTTAGTTTAGTCAGTTTTTTTCCACTTGTGTCGTTGAACGTTAACCTAGAAGGTCGTTGCGGCACCGTTATTGCAGGTTGTAGTACCAGCTCTCACCATACAACAACGATGTGTCTTGGGCTGCTACACACCTGAGGGAGCCAATCTCTCTCCAGGTGGCAGTTCATTATAGTTGTGTCTAAATTTTATACAACAGAGCTGACGCTATCTTCAGCTAGGGCGAAGGGCGCCCATTTTGTAAAGTTTAGCCGTGTGAACTAGACCGTGAAATATGACACATGTTTAAGCATAGTGCTATTCATATAGCGGCTGTCCAATTCCAGGAAGAAAATACAAAGCAATCAAATTAACCAATCCAAATGGAAAACAACAACACATTTCCTAGAACGCAAGCGTAAGTCGTCAACCAGTGTGAATTCCTGGCAAATCCTTGGTCTGGCGGCATCTATAATGAACTAAAACAGAAGAGCAATGTAGAACCGTAGCCAGTTATAGTGCCATCTTTGCTGCTCTCAACACTTGTATAGTAGATACTATGTAGGATATTAAATCTCAGAGTTAGTCTGTTAACATGGTGATAGTAAATCCTATGTTGGATATTAAATCCCGGTTTTGGATCAAATCTGTTGACATACAGATACTATGATGATACTATGTAGGACAATAAAGATATATCTATGTCTGCTAACATGGATACAGTAAAATGATATGTAGAACAATAAAAATAGGTGTCAGTCTGTAAACATGGATACAGTAAAATGCTATGTAGGACATTAAAGCTTGGTAAAGTCTGTTAATATGATGTTAATATGTTGCCCGGTGGAAAGTAAGATTCTATGTAGGATGTTAAAGGTTATTGTCAGTCTTTTTATATGCAAAATGTAAGATTCTATTTTTAACAGTAAGTCTCTGTGTAGGTCTTATAAACATGTGTATAGTATATTACTTAGGATATTAAAGATTGTTGTCAGTCTGTTAACATGTAGGCATCAAGATAACATGAGTTCACTAACAAACAGTGTCACTCTGTTATAAATGTGGAAAGTAAGATATTATATAGGACATTCAAATTAAACATTGGTCTGTTAGAAATTTGGATAGTAAGATATTCTGTAGGACATTAAAATTCAACATTTATCTATTAGAAATTTGGATAGTAAGATATTATGTAGGACATTCAAATTCAACATTGGTCTCTTAGAAATTTGGATAGTAAGATATTATGTTAGTTAGTTTTCTTTCCACTTTTACCGTTTAGCGTCGTGGGGCACTTGAGTCGTCTATCCTGTGCCAAGAGTGTTGCGTCGGTCAATGTGAGCCCTTGTCATTGCACAATCATTCTGTCATCTATCCACCTACCTCACGGCCTCCCCTTTGTTCTGCAGCCAGATCTACCAGCATTGAAAGCCATCAGGGGAAGATGTAGGACATTCAAATTCAACATTGGTCTGTTAGAAATTTGGATAGTAAGATATTATGACCATGTCTCAAGATCAAAGGGACTTGCAGATACCATACTACAGGGCACAGTTTAGAGCAAGAGAAGACGAGAATGTCCGAGAAAATTATAGGAAGATAGCATCTATGAATAAACTAGCCTACAACTCAAGGAGGCAAAAAAAGCAGCCACAGACAGAGAGGGATGGTGCAGGTTTGTGGAGGTGTCAGCAGGAGTGCCCCAACAATCTCAAGAGATCACAGGATGAACTGAACTGAACGGAGACACTATGTAGGACAGTAAAGATCGATATTGATCTGTTAAAATATTAATCGAAAGATTGAAAATGTTGGACAATATTTCTCATGGTAGGTCTACTAACATGTGGATAATAAAGTACTATTAGGTAAGGTCATACCGTAACCGGTAAGGTCGCTGGGGCACACATGAAGATTTCCTCGCAACCCTATGCCCCACTTCTCTGTCAGCGGCTGCTGCCTGTGCCTCTTCTGGTCGGAGATTCGTCCATTCTTTTATGTTGTCCTCCCACATCTTTTTTGGGACGACTTCTTTGTTGTCTACCTTGCACCTTTCCGTGCAGGATTGTATTTGCAAGAATATTTGATCTCGATATGTGACCGTGCAGAAACGAGTTTCCTTCTTTTGACAGTTGCCAAGAGCTCTTCAAAATGCCCTACACAGAATATTAATGCTCAGGTTCCGTCTGTTAACATGTGGATAATAAGATAAAAGGTAGGAAAGTAAAGTTCAGTTTTGGTCTACATCTTAGGACATGTAGATAGCGAAATACTATCTTTGACATGTGGATAGTGAAATACTATCTAGGACATGTGGATAGTGAAATACTATCTAGGTCATGTGGATAGTAAAATACTATCTAGGACACGTGGAGAGTGAAATACTATAAGGTCATGTGGATGGTGAAATACTATATAGGTCATGTGGATATTGAAATACTATCTAGGACATGTGGAGAGAAAATACTATCTAGGTCATGTGGATAGTGAAATACTATCTAGGTCATGTGGATAGTGAAATACTATCTAGGTCATGTTGATAGTGAAATACTATCTAGGTAATGTGGATAGTGAAATACTATATAGGTCATGTGGATAGTGAAATAATATCTAGGTCATGTGGATAGAGAAATACTATCTAGGTCATGTATATAGTGAAATACTATCTAGGTCATGTATATAGTGAAATACTATCTAGGTCATGTGGATAGTGAAATACTATCTAGGGCATGTGGATAGTGAAATACTATCTAGGTTATGTGGATAGTGAAATACTATCTAGGTCATGTGCAGCTTTTAATAGTGCATCTCAATGGAGCTCCACTGCCACAAGTTAAACCTACTAAAGACATCGATAAATGGTACTTCAGTGCTAAAACTACCAAACATGTTTAAGACACGAACGCCATGCATCTAATAGCAATACATTTTTTCTTATTAAGAGAAAGGCTAATACTGTTTAAGTAATGCAATATATTTTGGTTTGGTAGGCATTGTTATGTAGGAATAGCTGTGAATTAGTGTGTTGTTTAAAAATCGTTAACATAAATTGCAGGACTGGTGAGCCACTCTAAAAGTGTTAAAGCCATGTTCATGGCCCATAACAAGAATGAGCTATTGTTTAACCAAAATTCAAAGCTGTTCTGTGGATTTTGCTTATTTAGGCTTAATAAAAAAATATATGATGCTACAAGGATAGACATTTAGAAGTTATCCTGCCATACGGGGAACTTGGCTTGGTTTCGCTTCGTTCGTTCTCAATCTCCCGCTAATAAACCCTCCAAGGGATTATGCAGCAGAATGTAGTCCAGAGAAAGGAATGCGCTGTGTCGTAGTTTACAGCTTGACTGCGATATTTGCACCTTTCAGTCCAACACATCCGCCTTAAGCAACCATTTTTTGAGTACCGGGTTAGCATTCTCCCTTCGATCCCTTCTCCTTAGCCAGTCTGCTCTGTTCCAGCCTGTTATCCAGGATCATCGCGTGGAGGTGTAGACGGGTCTTGACAGCTCTGGTTCGCTGGCCCTGGCGCTAGCAGTCAGCTATGGGTCGCTGACCGCTGCAGCTCATGCGCTGCATACGGGGAACTGAGACGATAGTCTAGCCAGGCACAGCATACTGACCAGGACGTCGTGTCAGGGTCAGGCACAATACACTGACCAAGACCACAATCTCTCTTCCATGTTGCGTTTCCTGGAGACAGGCCGTTTTCAGACAGTCTGGCTGACGAGGTGTGATCTCCGTAATAGTGAGCGCAACGCAGATGAAAAACCGCCAGGAAGGCCACCTTCATCGGCATGACAGGGATGGGACGAAAGCTACCACAACCTGCCACTTAACACTCTTTTCAGGGCACACAAAAGAGTAAACTTACTCACTGTGGGCATTGAACAACAACATCCTCCTTCTTCTTCATCGAACGCTGTCAGACGTCAACTTGAATTTGTTCTAAGAAAGTAGCGGCCATCCTGAGGCTGTCGACACTGCCATAGAGCTTGTCTAGTGTTGGCACTGGTGATGGGCACATGTGCTTTCTCTGGTCCTCGTATGTCGGGCGATTTTGAAGAAAATGTTCAGGAGTCATTTTCCCTGTACCACTAGTGCATCCATCAGTAGCACATATCTTCAGTTTATTGAATAGATGGTACCTTAGTCTGTTGTGGCCTGTGCGGAGTTTGAAGACTACTTGCTCTCTTCTGTTCAACTGGTAGCAGGCATCATTTTTTGTGTAGCCAGCATGCTCTGTTTCCCACTTGTCCATGTATCTGGCCCTAATAAGCCTTTTGGAGTCTTCGTAAGTCACACTAGAATCTAGTTGTGGTAGTCTTGCACCTTCTTTTGCCAGTTTGTCTGCCTCCTCGTTGCCTTGGATGTTACAGTGGGATGGAACCCATTGTACCACTACTCTTTTGGGTGTAGAGTGCTGGCATAGTTGACAAAGTACTACTCTTACGCCATTATGTTCTGTATTTTTCTGGCTTTTTAGTGCTGTAACAACGGACAGGGCATCTGTAAACAAGCAACATCACCCAGTCGCACATTTCCGTGATTCGTTCAAAAAGTACTCCTGTCTCAAAGTTGTAATTCAGTTACAAGCTTGTAAACGTGTATGTCATGCTAAAAATAAGTCAACTGGACCGCTCTGCACTGATGGGTGAATGATGTGTCATGTATTGTTGGATGCTTGTGATGAATTACGTTACTATTTGGTGAGCCTGACGGTCGTTAGGTGGCGTGTTGCAATATCTTTCTTTATTTACCGAGTGTGCTGATGAAGGTGGATCGTGATCCTCCAGAATATTACGCTCACTGCTACGGCGATCACGTTGCTTACTACATCGTTAGTCAGTTGGAGACAGCCTGTTTTCGAGGAGAACTGCATGGAAGTGGAGGGGGGGGGGGAGAGGGAGAAGTCCTTCGTCAGTGTGTTTACCTGACCCTAGTTAACATTGTCTGATCAGTATGATTTACCTGACCCAGGCTAACATTGTCTGATGGGTATGTTTTACCTGACTTTAACTAACATTGTTTGATGTATATGTTTTACCTGACCTTAACTAACATTGTCTGATGGGTATTTTTTACCTGACCTTAACTAACATTGTCTGATGGGTATATTTTACCTGACCTTAACTAACATTGTCTGATGGGTATATTTTACCTGACCGGGCGTAGGTCTCCTTTCCCCATGTGCAATGTGTATTCGATGTCATATTTCAGTGGCGATTCAATAAATATTTCGTTTTCCTGTTAAACAAATGGACAGAATCTACTTCATTATTAAATGATGAGTTTGAAGAGCACATTCATGTCTTTGGAGTATGTGACAGTATTATTATATAGCTACTTCTGCAGGAAGCTAATAGGGCTCGTTTGCATGATGACATCCAAGAACCTAAAAAGATAAATCCACTTTCACACAAAACTAATTGACTATAAATATATCGAAATTCGCGTTAACAAATTCACTTTTACATAAAACTGGTCTTTTATAACAGTGTAGTAACAGTAGGCCGAGAGATGATTATTTTGAGAGGCAGCTATGTGTGTAGCAACGGTAAGGCCGAAACTTGATGTTTTGACAGAGATCTCAGTGTAATAACAGTGTGGCACAGACTTGATTGTTTTGGCAGAGATCTCAGTGTAATAACTGTGTGGCCCAGACTTTACTTTTTTAGGCAGAGATATGTGTGTGGTAGATTAATTATATGATTTAATGTGTTTATTGTTGTTTTTTGTTGGCAGAATTATAACTTTTAGAACACAAGTGAGACAAATTGTCGTATAATTTATCTTATTAGTACTACTGGTCTACTAAAACAGCAATAGCACACAAACAAATTAAGCTAGAACCTTCAAACATTGTCACGTCCACAGAAACTAAGATAACAACTTTCAACCACTCACAGCTGTCCACATAAATTAAGCTAGAGCCTTAAAACTTTCACAGTAATCCACAGAAGTCAAATTGGAACATTCAAACTCTCACAGTTGCACACATAAATCTATCTCATCATATAATCGGTATACTACAGTAAACACAAAATCTTACCTCTATGTCATCATATAATCGGTGTAGAACAGTAAATACAAACTCTTACCTCTTTCACCATATAATCGATGTTCTACAGTAAACACAAAATCTTACCTCTATCTCACCATATAATCGGTGTACTACCGTAAAAACAAAATCTACCTCTATCACCATATAATCGCTGTTCTACAGTAAATACAAAATCTTACCTCTATGTCATCATTTAATCGATAGGAAAGAATCACCACCAATCACAGACTGGCGCAGCACTATTGCTGAGGGTGTTAAGAGACAAGAATCATCAAGAAAAGATGAGGCCATCCAGAGACGCTCGCTCTGCAAGTCAACTCACACCAGCCCTTCTTCAACCCCGGTGGAAGGAGGTGTCTTATTTCCCTGTACAAAGTGCAACAGACAATTCAAGGCTCAGAATGGCTTATTTAGCCATCTTCGAACTCATGTGAACAGTTTACAGTGAATGCTGACAAAGTGGTTCTCATCGATTACGATGGACTTACAACAATCGGTGTACTACAGTAAACACTAAATCTTCCTTCAAACCCACTATATGGCCGATGCACTACAGTAAACACTAAATCTTACTTCTAACCCACTGTATGGTCGGTGTACTACAGTAACCCACTAAATCTTACTTCTAACCCACTGTATGCATTTAGACAAATTTAATCTAATTAGAAATAGCCAGCATGGGTTTACTAGAGGGAGATCATGCTTAACAAATCCATTGGAATTCATGGCGGAGGTTACTAAAATCATAGATAAAGGGGAACCAGTGGATGTTATTTATCTAGACTTTGCAAAGGCCTTTGATAGAGTACCTCATCAAAGATTATTTCGAAAGTTAAAATCACATGGAATAGGTGGGGAAGTTGCCAAATGGATTGAAAATTGGTTAACGGGACGAAGACAGAGGGTGGGCATAAATAAGGAGTACTCTAAGTGGTGTGAAGTGAAAAGTAGTGTGTGCTTTGGCTATTTCTGCAAAGTTTCTTCGCTTTAGTTTCCCATTTCCGAAATTGTTTAGTCTCTGGTGCATTGGATGGTCAGTCAGTCTTCTGAGTTTCTCTGATTGCAGCTGGGCTCTGCAGTCTCTTCTGTCGGTCATGGATTGCAGTTTTGTAATCTTTTCAAGATCTACAATTGGCGTTGACTTCATGCCTCCTGTTAAAACTCTCATGGGCTTGGTTTTGGAGCTTGCTAACTTTATCGAAGTTCGCCTTTGCTGCTGTTGTCCATGCCGCAATGCCATACTCGAGAACTGGCCTCACTCTTCCAGTGTACAGTTTCTTTAGTATGCTTTCATCTGCTCCCCAGCTTGTGCCAGCAAGTTTCCTTATGATTGCCATTCTTTCTCTGGCTCTCATTCGGTTTCTCTCGATCTGACTTGTCCATGTCATGCGCCAATCAAATGTGACTCCCAGGTACTTTGGGTTGTCGTTTGGCTGTAGGTATTTGCCGTTTAGACTTAATTTGGTGTTCTGGGGTTTGATTGATAGCGAGAATATTGTACATGTGGTTTTTTCCTCGTTTATTTTGACCAGCCATGAGTTCGCCCACTCTTCCAGCGATGGTAGGGCCTGCTGCATCCGATTTCTTGCTATGGTGAGATTCTTTTCAGAGGTCCACATAGCCAGATCGTCTGCAAACATTAAGCTATGAACTCTTCTTGGTATATTCTCTGTAATGCCATTTATATACACCAGGAAGAGTGTGGGTAACAGTACTCCCCCTTGGGGTACTCCCTGCTCATATGTCACCTTTTTGCTCATCTGCTCTTGTACTTGGACTCCGGCCGTAGTGGTTGATCCACTTGTACATCTTCCCACAAACTTCACTTCTTCTTAGCTTGACTCTAAGTCCATCTTTCCAGACTTTGTCAAATGCCTTTTCCAGGTCCACCCAAACAGCTACTGTGTGTTTCTGTGCCTGGTAGGCATCTTCTATCTCCTGGGCTATGAGGATGACCTGGTCCTCAGTGGATCTGTGCTGTCTAAAGCCGGCTTGCTGTGGAATTAGTATTCGTTTTTCTTCCAGATGCCACAGAAGTCTGGTGTTTATCATCCGTTCCATCAGCTTGCCGACACAGCTCAGTAGGCTTATGGGCCTGTATCCATTTGGATCTGTTTTGTCCTTTCCTGTTTTTGGTACTGGTACCAGTATTGCGTCTTTCCATGCCTGTGGTACAATTCCCCTTTTCCAGCTTTGGTTCAGGACCGTTAGCAGTTTCTTCTTCGCTGTTTGGCCCAGCCCCATCAGCATTTCGTTTGTCATCCCGTCTTTTCCGGGAGATTTCCTTTTCTTTAGTGTTCTCATAGCCTCTTCCATTTCGCGCATTGTTAGTTGGCCATCATGTGCTCTTCAGGAGCCGTATTCATGTTTTCGTGTCCCTTTAGCTCTTCGCTAATGTCTGTATGCTTATCTGCAGGGACCTCGATGTGGTTTGCTCTGGCATAGTGATCGACAAAGGCATTTGCGGCTTTCTTACCTGTGATCAAGTTCTCGCCCTGCTTGATAGTAATTTGTTTATTTGACGGGGTTTCGTCGTTCATGGCTCTGACTAGCTTCCATAGCTTGTTCCCGTCTTTGTCCAGGTTTAGACTTTCCGTTTTATTTTTTCAGCTTTATCTTGCTGTTTGCTTGAGAGTGTGTTTGTACTTCGCCGTGGCGGCTTTGAGATCGATGTTTGCCTCCATGGATTTTTCTCGCTCTGCCATGTTCCTAGCAATTGTTACTGCATCTTCCACTTTCTGCAACTCATCATTCCAGTAGGGCTTATAGTTTTTCCTAGCTCCTCTTGGGATGGTTTCAGTGGCGGCTTGCATTATTGCCTTGCTTAGGCTCTCCACCATGGGCTTCATTTTGGTGTTTCGTGTGTTGATGGTTTCACACAGCCCATCTGTCAGGATTGCAAATCTGTCCCAGTCGGCTCGTTTGTAATTCCAACGTGGGAGCGGTTTTGTTTCCTGTGGGCCTACTTCCATGTCAATGGTTAGCCTGATCGGCCTGTGGTTGCTACCTGCCAGTTGGTTTAGCACCTAGCGGTCTATTTTATGGTGTATGTCCTGTGTGGAGAAGGCCAAATCTGGAGTCGAGGTGGTATGCCATGTTCTTGAATAGAAGCAAGGGCTATCCTCCGGCCTCTTGATTAGGGAGAGATTTGCATCTATCTCCCAATCTTCCACTTCGTCACCTCTGCTGTCTGTGTCAGAGTATCCCCATCTCTCCGAGTGGCTGTTGAAATCTCCAACTACTATGCAGTTGGAGACTCTGACCTCCATACTCGAGAGTGATAGGTCTCTATTTGGTGGTCCGTACAGATTGAAAATGCGGAGCTTTGTCTCTTGAGCCATTATGTCAACTCCTACAATTTCTGCTTGTCCGATGTGGCAGATACCGCGCTACTCAGTATGCAGTTTCTGGTCAGTATCAGGACCCCTCCTTTGTGGCCTTCTCTATCTAGACGGAAGGTCTGGTATCCTCTGATTGAGAATTTATGGTTATTGTTGAGGTGCGTTTCCTGGATACATGCCACGTCAATCTTACCTTCATGCAGGTGATGTGTTAGGGAAAGTTTTTTGTTAATGACTCCCTCCGCATTCCACTGTAGTATTTTGAGGGTCTTGAGGTTTTGGCCAATAGAAGTTGCCCCATAGCCATGTGCCTTGACTCCACGACACATGGGTGGGTGACCACCAGTAGTCAAGGGTGGGCCCCTTCGAGGCGTGAGGCCCGGCACTATCGCTGCCTGGCGGGACTCCGCAGGATGAGCGCCAATCGTTTTTCTAATAGGTTGTACTGCCATCATGCTGCGATTTACGTTGCACTGTTTTGTTAGGCTTGCGGCCCCGTGCATCCGATTTCAACAGGCGTTTCTGTAGGGATGCCCTCCTTAGCCTTTGGCTGTCCCCAGCCTATCTGCAAGGCAGCAGTTGTTTATGATTAGAGTTGTCTCTCTTATGGAAGTTGTCTTACCAGACTATCGAGTCTTCACTACTCGTGTCTATAGGGTGCAATGATGATATATGAGATGATATATGAGATGGACTGGTTTACCCGGAAGAGAGGCAGTCCAGTGTGTCTGTATCCCAGGATCGTCACGTCCTGCCAGAAGCGAAGCATTTGCATGTGACTGGGGTATCTCTTTCTCCCTTTATTTTCTTGGCTTCTATGCAGGGATGGTACGCCTAGCATTCCCCGCCACCTGGGGTGTTGACACAGTGGGGCAGGTGTGCAATGTTCGCTGGTCTGCATCTCTTCTGCGTCCAGCATGATAGTTATATGGCTGATAACGTACAGAGGTAGATATCGTAGCCGACGTGCATTTAGCCAGAGGACAAGCCTGGTAATGTCACAGAGACGTTGTTCGCCTGGTGTGCGGACAGCTCTCATGGTCATTGGTTGAGTCTCGACAGTTCACAGTGAGGTGGCTGCTCTACTGTTTTCGACACCCCGACCAGGTACTAAGTCTTTAGTTGGTGGTTTCGCACCCCATCGCCATATAAGGTGAGTATCAAGCAGTTGTCCGCCCGCTTTGATCGGCGGACGGCAAGGACCTCTTGCTGTGGCTCTACCGGATAGGGCTGGGGCGCAAGCCCCAGGTCCCGAGCATGTAGGAGCCTCCCATTGCAGTGGTGCTGAGATTTTGGGCGGGATTGCGGCTTACAAGGGTTCGGCCGTAATCCCCCACATGGTAGCCTCGCGCCATTGGCTTATCAAAGTGTCTGCGGCTCCTCTCGATATGAGCTGATTTTCCGTAGCAACGCCCTGTCATTAGTAGGGTAAAACTGACCTGTCTTCAGATGGTCTATTTCCAGCACCCTTTCACTCTTTGGTCAGACGAATTTATTGAGGTCTTTTGTTTGTCAATGACCAGGTATTTGAAATCTGCGGTTTCTGCGGAGTTAAACACGATTTCCGTAGCGTTCTTTCATTAGAGTGTTAGAGAGCTGACTTGTCTTCCGTGAGTCTAATACCAGCGTACGTTCATTATTAGACCCAAACGGTAGTGCTCTCGATTTGTCAGTCGTTCTACAGTATTGGCGTGTTCAGTCAAATTAAGCCGCAGGTTCCACTCCTGGTGGTGCCCTTCCGTCAATTCCTTTAGCGAGACAATCAATTTACTTAGAGGGTAGCCCCAGATTTTCGAGGGTCTAATTCCAGCACATGTTCACTATTAGACCCCACGAAGGTGCTCTCTTTTTGACAGTCATTCTACAGTATTGGAGTGTTAAGTTAATTTAAGCCTCAGGCTCCACTCCTTCTTCATCGTACGCTGTTTACAGCGATATTTACGTTGCACTGATTTAATTTGTTAGCCAGTGGCTCAGTGCATCCGATTTCAACAGGCGTTTCTGTAGGGTTGCCCTCCTTAGCCTTTGGCTGTCCCCAGCCTAACTGCAAGGCAGCAGTTGTTTTTGGTCAGAGTTGTCTCTCTTGGGAAGTTGTCTTGCAGGACTATCGAGTCTTCCCTACTCGTGTCTATAGCGTTTGGCAATGATGTGATGGACTATGTACTAGTTTGTACTATCCCGGAAGAGAGGCATTCCAGTGTGACTTTTTCCCAGGATCGTCACGTCCTGCCAGAAACGTAGCATATGCATATGAGTGAGGTATCTTTTTGCTCGCTCTATTTTCTCGGCTCATCTGCAGTGATGGTACGCCTAGCATTCCCCGCCACCCGGGAGCTTGTCACCATAGGGCAGGAGGTGCAGTGTCCGCTGGACTGCATCTCTTCTGCGTCCATTGGAATGACTGATAGCAGACAGATGCAAAGAGCGAGGAAGGAGTGCATTTTACCGGGTGCATTCCTGCGGCTCGATCGGGCCGGGACACAAGCCCCAGCCATGTCGTAGCCTCCCATCTCAGCGGTGCTGAGATTTTGGGCGGGATTCTGGCTTAGAGGCGTTCGGCCGTAATCCCTCAGATGGTAGCTTATCAGCCAAGCACGTGGACCAAATGTCAGCGACCTGTGATTCCTCTCGAAATAGTGCATTTGTCCAGGTGACAAGCCTAGTCTTGCACGGAGATGTTGTCCGCCTAGGGAGCGGACATATCTCATGGTCAAGGTTTGAGTCTCAGCAGTTCGCAGTGAGGTAGCTGATCTACTGCTTAGGGCACCCGACCGAGAACTAAGTCTTCTACAAATGATTTAATTCCTCATCGCCGTATGGGGTGAATATCGAGCAGCTTCCCGCCCGTTTTTATCAGCGGACGGCAGAGACCTCATTCTGCGGCTTGACCGGGCGGGGCTGGAGCGTGACCCCAAGGTCCCCACCATGTCGAAGCCTCCCTTTGCATTCGTGCTGGGCTGCTTTTGGGCGGGATTTTTGGATTAGAGGCGTTCGGCCGTAATCCCTCACCTCGAACCGTTGGCTTATCCGATTAGTACGTGAACCAAAATGTCTGCGGCTCCTCTCAGGCTTAGCAGGATTACCGTAGCAAAGCCCTGTCATTAGTAGGGTAAAGCTGACCTGTCTTCAGAGGGTCTATTTCAAGCACCCGTTAAATATTAGCCAGACCGTATCAATAGAGGGCTTTTAGTTTGTCAATGGCCAAGTTTCTGGAGCCTGCGATTTCTGTGGGTCTAATACCAGCACATATTCACTATTAGACCCATCGAAGGTGCTCTCTTTTGACAGTCATTCTACACTATTGGCGTGTTTAGTCAATTTTAGCCTCAGGCTCCACTCCTGATAGTGCTCTTCCGTCAATTCCTTTATCAAACACTGGATGCAGACCAACCGAGCCACAGGGGGCATAACCCCAGATTTCTGAGGGTCTAAATCCAGCACCAGTTCCATATTAGACCCCAGGAAAGTGGTCTTGGCATGTCAGTCATTTCAGTGTTGGCCGTGTTCCGTCAAATTAAGCCGCAGGCTCCACTCCTGGTGGTGCCCTTCCGTCAATTCCTTTAAGTTTCAGCTTTGCAACCATACTTCCCCCGGAACCCAAACACTTTGGTTTCCCGGAAGCTGCCCGCAGAGTCATCGAAGCAACTCCTGCGAATCGCTAGTCGGCATCGTTTATGGTCAGAACTACGACGGTATCTGATCGTCTTCGCGCCTCTGACTTTCATTCGTGATTAATGAAAACATTCTTGACAAATGCTTTCGCAGTAGCTCGTCTTGCGGCGATCCAAGAATTTCACCTCTAAAGCCGCAATACGAATGCCCCCGTTTGTCCCTGTTAATCATTACCTCCAGTTCCGAAAACCAACAAAATAGAACCGAGGTCCTATTCCATTATTCCATGCACCATTATTCAGGCAGCCGAGGCCTGCTTTGAACACTCTAATTTTTTCAAAGTAAACGCGCCGGCCACCCAGGACGCTCAGCGAAGAGCACCCGTGGGAGAGAGCCGGCAGACGGTAGGGCAGGAGACAACGGGCAGTGAACCGGCGCGAGCCGGACCGCCCGCCTGCGCCTGAGATCCAACTACGAGCTTTTTAACTGCAACAACTTTAATATACGCTATTGGAGCTGGAATTACTGCGGCTGCTGGCACCAGACTTGCCCTCCAATAGATCCTCGTTAAAGGGTTTAAAGTGTACTCATTCCAATTACGGGGCCTCGAAAGAGTCCCGAATTGTTATTTTTCGTCACTACCTCCCCGTGCCGGGAGTGGGTAAGTTGCGCGCCTGCTGCCTTCCTTGGATGTGGTAGCCGTTTCTCATGCTCTCTCTCCGGAATCGAGCCCGGATTCCCCGTTACCCATTACAAACATGGTAGGCATGTCACGTACCATCGACATTTGATAGGGCAGACATTTGAAAGATGCGTCGCCGGCACATGAGGCCATGCGATCAGCACAAAGTTATCCAGAGTCACCAGTGGGGACGCCGCAACCCCGTGAGGGGAAACGACGATTGGTTTTGAACTAATAAAAGCGCTCTTTCCGCGAGGGTCGGAGCTTGGTAAGCATGTATTAGCTCTAGAATTGCCACAGTTATCCAAGTAGGATCGTGTCATCTAAGGAACCTCGACTGATTTAATGAGCCATTCGCGGTTTCACCGTGAGACAGTGTGAACTTAGACATGTTAACAGACCAGCACAAAGATATAATGTCATCTGTCCCCATGTTAACAGACAAGCACCGAAATATAATAGCATCTGTCCCCATGGCAACAGACCAGCACCGACATATAACGTCATCTATACCTATGTTAACAGACCAGCACTTAGATATAATGTCATCTGTCCCCATGTTAACAGACCAGCACTGAGATATGGCATCTGGCCCCATGTTAACAGACCAGCACCAAGATATAATGTCATCTGTCCCCATGTTAACAGACCAGCACCAAGAGGTAATGTCATCTGTCCCCATGTTAACAGACCAGCACTTAGATATAATGTTATCGTTAACAGAACGACAACAAGTTTTACTTTGCTACATAGCATCATATTATCCACTTGTTAGAACGACAGCAAGCTTTACTTTGCTACACAGCATCATACTATCCACATGTTAACAGAATGACAGCAAGTTTTACTTTGCTACATAGCATCATACTATCTACTTGTTAAGAGGACGACAGCCAGTTTTACTTTACTACATTGCATCCTACTATCCACTTGTTAACAGAATGACAGCAAGTTTTACTTTGCTGCATAGCATCATACTATCCACTTATTAACACACCGACAGTGAGCTTTCATGTCCTACATATTTTCTTAATGTCCAAATGTTAATATACAGCAGCTGAGATATAATTCTGTATATATTATCTCACTATCCACATGAAAACAGAGCAACATCATGAATAGGTATCCTGCATAGTATATTATTATCCCCAGGTAAACAGACCAAAAATGAGTGGTGATGCCCTACATAGTATTTTACTATCCACACGTTAACATACCAACAGTGAGCTTTACTGTCCTACATATCCTGTTCATACCCAAATGTTAACAGGCAAATACCAAGCTTTAATATCCTATACAGTGTCTTACCTGCCTTTTTTAAACAGACAGACACCAAGAATGAATGTCATAACGGCTTCCTGCTGTCTCCATGTCAACAGACCAACACCGAGCTGT
This sequence comes from Ariolimax columbianus, assembly GCA_036924085.1. Classification (NCBI taxonomy): domain Eukaryota; kingdom Metazoa; phylum Mollusca; class Gastropoda; order Stylommatophora; family Arionidae; genus Ariolimax; species Ariolimax columbianus. The sequence goes on along the minus strand of JAVGWX010000007.1, from coordinate 64,138,157 downwards.
AATGTATAAAAAAATGTTTCCTATCAAAATATTAACAGACCCAAACTGAACCTTATCGCAAACAAACAAAAAGTATCATCCATTCCACAAATAAAGAGATGGCAATAGGCTTAATTTTCTTATTATCTGACTATCACCATGGAAACAGAATGACACCAAGGTTTAATGTCCTATATATTATCTTGATATTCACAAGGCAAAACCATGTCTGTTAATGTCCTACATATTATCCTACTAATCCCATGTTAATAAATCCACACAAGCTTTAATGCCCTACATTTTATCTTTGAATCCACATGCCAGAATAACACTTAGCTTTACTGCCGTACTTATTATCTTACCATCCACATTTTAACAGACCAGCACTGAGATTTGATACCCTACATATTATCTTATCATCCCCACGTTAACAGACCAGCACTGAGATTTGATACCCTACATATTATCTTATCATCCCCACGTTAACAGACCAGCACTGAGATTTGATACCCTACATATTATCTTATCATCCCCACGTTAACAGACCAGCACTGAGATTTGATACCCTACATATTATCTTACCATTCCCACGTTGACATGTCAGCACAGAGAATTGATACCCTACATATTATCTTACCATTCACATGTTAACAGACCAACACCGAGATTTGAAACTCTACATATTATCTTACTATCCACATGATAACAGACTGCCACTGAGATTTGAAACCTTACATATTATCTTACTATCGACATGTTAACAGACCAAAACTGAGATTTGATACCTTACATATTAACTTACTTTCCACATGGCAACAGATGTGGATGACCACCAAACTTTATAGTCCTACACAGTACGATAGAATCCATAAATCAACAGTCCAACACCAAAATGTATGTCCTATATAGCATTTTACTGTCACCATGTTAACATACTTCATGTTTTAGTGAAATCAGATACCAGAGGACGCAGTGCTGAGACAGAAGCTGTGGTGTAGCCACTCCAACCTGGAGGGACACCAGAATATAATGGTGTACATATTATCTTACTATCAACATGTTAGAAGTCAGATACTGAGCTATAATCTCCTACATAAGATGTTACCATTTACAAATCAACAGATGCAAACCAACTTGGAGATTTACTGTCTTGACAAACATCTTACTATCCACATGTTAGTAGATTAACATAATAATGTTCGCTTAAGCGTCTGGGGCTCATTGCGTAAGATGGACACCACCATGTCCAGTTGTAACTATTTGCTACCAGGCCTCCTAAGGTATGTGGGGAAGCCGCTACCTGTTGAAGCCACGTGTTTCGAGGACGACCTCTCCGGCGCTTCCAGCCAGCAGGGTGGAGGCCGTTTGCACTGTTGACTGTCTTTTGAATCTGGTGAGCTGGGACCTACTTGTCCAGGTGGACAACATGACTGAACAGGAAAATGCGGTGACGTTCCAGAATAACCGAGACAGGGGGAAGATGGGTCTTTGCAGAAACGTCTACATTCCGGACAAAACGTACCAACGAGTGCCAAGGATGTGTCGCTGTAGTCACTAGTAGACTAACACTTTAATGTCCTTTATAGTATCTCACTATCAACATATTAGCAGACTGACACCAAGTTTTAATCTTCTACATAGTATCTCACAATCAACATATTAGCAGACTGACACCAAGTTTTAATCTTCTACATAGTATCTCACTATCAACATATTAGCAGACTGACACCAAGTTTTAATCTTCTACATAGTATCTCACTATCAACATATTAGAAGACTGACACCAAGTTTTAATCTTCTACATAGTATCTCACTATCAACATATTAGAAGACTGACACCAAGTTTTAATCTTCTACATAGTATCTCACTATCAACATATTAAGAGACTGACACCAAGTTTTAATCTTCTACATAGTACGTTACTATCCACATATTAGAAGACTTGACACCAAGTTTTAATTTTCTACATAGAATCTTACTATCAACATATTAAGAGACTGACACCAAACTTTTATCTTATACATATTTATCTTACTATCCACATGTTAGCTCACACACAACAATATTAAATTCCTACATATTATCTTACTATCCCCATGTTAACCACAATAGTATTATCGACTCTCAAACCCTTTGGAGGTTTGCACACTCTGGCATTTTAAAACAAGCTAAACTCCCACTGAGTATGTAGTTGCTTAATGGCTGAATCAACAACAACAGAACCAAACAAAGGGGTTCTGCAAGCAATTTCAGCGCTGCATTTTTTAAAGCCAGTATGAACAGTACGTAAGAAGTATTACCAAGTTTTGGAAATCTGTCAATACTGAAGGACTTTACACAGTTGTACACACAAACGCAAAGCAATATGTGCATGTGTGTGTGAATGCATGTTTAACATAATAAGGTATGTATTACTACATTACCATGCTTTCCATTTGGTGTATGTTAATAGTCCCATTACTCGAATAAACCATATGTACACAGAGTAACAGCAAAGAGTAGATTTATCAATACCTGGATGTGCATGTGTGTGTGAATGCATGTTTAACATAATAAGGTATGTATTACTACATTACCATGCTTTCCATTTGGTGTATGTTAATAGTCCCATTACTCGAATAAACCATATGTACACAGAGTAACAGCAAAGAGTAGATTTATCAATACCTGGACTTTAGGAATGTGCACTTTAACATCTGTTTGTTTACATTCGTGAATATGGCATGTTGTGCGTTTGGTGAAATAAAGAAATAAACAAGAAACAAAAATACACTGAAATAAGGTTCAATTTGGGATCAAGATCCTGAGCAGCACATGAGCTGCAGTGGTCAGCAACCCATAGCTGACTGCTAGCGTCAGGGCAGCGAACCATATCTGCCAAGACCCTTCTACACCTCTATGCGGTGATCCTGGATAACAGGCTGCAGCAGGGCAGACTGGCTAAGGAGAAGGGATCGAAGAGGGAATGCTAGCCCGGTACTCAGAAAATGCTTGCTGAAGTCAGATGTGTTGGACCGCAAGGTGCAAATATCCCAGCCAAGCTGTAAACTACAACACAACGCATTATGTTCTCTGGACTACATTCTTAAAACTTAAACTTAACGTCTTTATACTGGTTTAGAAGACTCTGCAGAGTCTGTATACAACCAGTTCCATTTACAACACCTTCCTCTAGAAGCTGTACGCATCCAATCTGTTCTTAAATGCATTGACCGTCCCAGCCTCCACCACCTCACTTGGCAATGCATTCCAAGCATTCACTACTCTCTGGCTAAAGAAATACTTCCTAATATCTAATCTGGACCTCTCCTTAGTCAACTTGTAGCTGTGCCCTCTTGTCCTTGTTGGTGGTTGTACTTTAAAAAACTTGTTATAGTCTAATTTATCGATTCCTCTGATCATCTTATAAACCTGTATTAAATCACCACGAATTCTTCTCTCTTCGAGACACTGTAGGCCGGTTATTCTGAGTCGTTCCTCATAACTGTAATTCTGGAATCCCACTATCAGCTTTGTCGCTCTTTTTTGTATTCTCTCCAGCATGTCTATATCCCCTCTCTGATAAGGACTCCACACCTGTACACAGTTCTCCAATCTAGGTCTAACTAATGCTTTATACAGTTTGACTATCACTTCCTTGCTCCTATGTTTAATATTTCTTTTTATCATCCTTAACATTGCATTTGCCTTTTTCACTGCTACCTTAGCTTGCTCACTCACCTTACTTGTATGATCTATTATAACCCCTAAGTCCCTTTCTTTATCTATCTTTCTAATATTGTTCTCTCCCATTCTGTAATTATGTTCCATATTGGATCTACCCATGTGGATGACTGTACATTTATCTACATTAAACTCCATTTGCCAGATTACAGACCATTCTCGAATTTTATCTAAATCCGACCTCGATATATCTACTTCTGCTTTAGATGAGACACTACTGCATAGTTTCGTGTCATCAGCAAATTTTGCAATAATGGATCCCATACCTATGTCCAAATCATTTATTTATATCAAGAATAAAATTGGTCCCAAAACCGAGCCCTGTGGCACTCCACTTTTCACTTCACACCACTCAGAGTACTCCTTATTTATACCCACCCTTTGCCTTCTTCCTGTTAACCAATTTTCAATCCATTTGGCAACTTCCCCACCTATTCCATGTGATTTTAATAATTGAAATAATCTTTGATGAGGTACTCTATCAAAGGCCTTTGCAAAATCCAGATAAATAACATCCACTGGCTCCACTTTATCTAACATTTTGGTAACCTCCTCCATGAATTCTAATAGATTTGTTAAGCATGATCTCCCTCTGGTAAACCCATGCTGACTATTTCTAATTAGATTAAATTTGTCTAAATGCATTACAAAGTTTTCTTTGATTATTGACTCTAACAATTTACAGACTATGCTGGTTAAGCTCACAGGTCTATAGTTTGCTGGATCTGCCTTTTTGCCCTTTTTGAACAAGGGGATCACTCCCGCTTCTACTTACCCTTTCAGGGTTTGGTAGTGGGAGATTGAGAACGAACGCAGAAGAAGAAGAAGAAGAAGATATAATGTCATCTGTCCCCATGTTAACAGACCAGCACCAAGATATAATGTCATCTGTCCCCGTGTTAACAGACCAGTACCAAGATATAATGTCATCTGTCCTCATGTTAACAGATCAGCACCAAGATATAATGTCATCTGTCCCCATGTTAACAGACCAGCACCAAGATATAATGTCATCTGTCCCCATGTTAACAGACCAGCACCAAGATATAATGTCATCTGTCCTCATGTTAACAGACCAGCACCAAGATATAATGTCATCTGTCCTCATGTTAACAGACCAGCACCAAGATATAATGTCATCTGTCCCCATGTTAACAGACCAGCACCAAGATATAATGTCATCTGTCCCCATGTTAACAGACCAGCACCAAGATATAATGTCATCTGTCCCCATGTTAACAGACCAGCACCAAGATATAATGTCATCTGTCCCCATGTTAACAGACCAGCGCCAAGATATAATGTCATACCTATAAACTTTCTTTGCACATATCCATAGACTGACACCAATCTTTGTTCTGCGGTTTCTTTGTATCCACATTTCAACAGATATAGACTGATGAAGAATTTTACTGTCTTAAGCGAGGATGGTGTGGGCTAGTGGTTAATTGTCACGGCTTACAACCCAAAGGTGCTGGGTTTGTTACTCATCACAGCATCGGCCGTTACCCTGAGGAAGCAAATCCTTAGAAAATGCAGGTAAAAGCAGACACTAAAATAAAATGCATGGAAAAGTCGGATGCACTGGGCTAACAGGTGCAAAATAAAAACCATAGTGCAATGCACACCATCTTGTGGGATAGAGAAATAAGGCGAATGTCAACAACAACATTTTTAAAAAATACTGTCCTAAGCAGTATCTTATCAACCACATGTTTACAGACCGGTGAATTAATACAAGTGTATAAATGAATATAGTTGTTTTTTTTTCTAATCACAAACTGGCCCCTATGGTCAACTGAGCTACAGAAAATGGATACCAGAAACATCTGAGAAGTAAAGGCGGCTGGCGTGATGCTGATGACATCATCCACTATATGCCCTGGGTTACAAAATAATATGGGCCTAACACCATATGTCCTATACGCCGCATAGCGTGACAATTAATGGAAAGGATATATTAGACTATACCAAGTTTTTAAAACATGGCCGGCTACAAGAACAAGAGGGCACAGCTACAAATTGTTTAAAGACATGTCCATATTAGATATTAGGAAAAATTTGTGTAGTGAGACAGTGGTGAGTTCTTGAAATACATTGCCGCAGGATGTAGAGGAAGTAGAGTCAGTTAATAAATTCACAAATAGCAATAAACTGGTTGTATACATACTCTGCAGAGCCTTCTAAACCAGTATAATGAAGTTAAGTAAAGGCCAATCATGAACATTAGTGTCCCCATAGTATCTTAACAGTCACCATGTTAACATACTCACTCCGAACTTTAAGGTCCTCCATAGTACCTTACTGTCAGCATGACAAAAGATGTAAGCCAACACCGAGCTTTAAGGTCCTATATAGTATCTTAGTATCAGCGTGACAAAAGATGTAAGCCAACACCGAGCTTTAAGGTCCTAATAGTATCAGTATCAGCGTGACAAAAGATGTAAGCCAACCCCCAGATTTAAGGTCCTAATAGTATCAGTATCAGCGTGACAAAAGATGAAATCCAAAACCAAGCTTTAAGGTCCTATATAGTATCTTCCTACTCACATGCTAACAGACAAAAGGTGAGCTCTACTGTCCTGCATATCATGTTACTACCCACAAATTTAACAAACAAATACCAGTATTATCTTACTACATCAAAACATCTGCAGAAATCATTAAATACACCAATGGAGAGAAGACCCAATTCTACAGTAATACTTATTTTGTAGCGAAGTGAGATGTCAGATGTAGTCAGAGAGTGCAGGGCTGAGGCAATAGTTGCTGTGCAGCAACTCTGATCTGGTGAAGACTACAGACATCATCATGACAATTGGTCTGTAGATATAACATGACCAAAGGATCCTGAAAGCAAAGAAGAAAGAATACTTTTATCATGTTAGTGGACAAAAATTGAGCGTTAATGTCCTACATATGATCACTTTAACCACATGTCAACAGCCCAGCACTAAGTTTTAATCTACTACATAGTATTTTACTATCCACATGTTAGCAGACTGACACCAAGTTTTAATCTACTACATAGTATTTTACTATCCACATGTTAGCAGACTGACACCAAGTTTTAATCTACTACATAGTATTTTACTATCCACATGTTAGCAGACTGATACCAAGTTTTAATCTACAACATAGTATTTTACTATCCACATGTTAGCAGACTGATACCAAGTTTTAATCTACTACATAGTATTTTACTATCCACATGTTAGCAGACTGACACCAAGTTTTAATCTAATACATATTATTTTACTATCCACATGTTAGCAGACTGACACCAAGTTTTAATCTACTACATAGTATTTTACTATCCACAAGTTAGCAGACTGACACCAAGTTTTAATCTAATACATAGTATTTTACTATCCACAAGTTAACACATCAACACCAGTCTTTAAGTTCCTACATATTATCTTACTATCCACAAGTTAACACATCAACACCAGTCTTTAAGTTCCTACATATTATCTTACTATCCACAAGTTAATACATCAACACCAGTCTTTAAGTTCCTACATATTATCTTACTATCCACAAGTTAACACATCAACACTAGTCTTTAAGTTCCTACATATTATCTTACTGTCCACAAGTTAACACATCAACACCAGTCTTTATGTTCCTACATATTATCTTGCTGTGAACATGTTAACCTCAATAGCATTGAAGACTCTCAAAGCCTTAGGTTTGGACATTCCAACATTTAAAAATAAACCAACCTCCTACTGAGTTTGAAGTAGCTAAATTCTTGCATCAACAACAAAACCAAACAAAGTGGTTCTACAAGCAATTCTAAAGCTGCATTTTTTAAAGAACCACCAGGAACAGTGTGTAAAATGTATTATAATATTTATTAAGATGTGTATATAATGTAGAGCTTACACACACACACAAATATGTGTATGTGCAAATTAGTTAGTTAGTTTTCTTTCCACTTCTGCCGAGTTTAGCGTTGTGGGGCGCTTAAGTCGTCTATCCTGCCCCAAGTGCGTTGCGTCGGTCAATGTGAGCCCTTGTCGTTGCACAATCACTGTAATGTCATCTATCCCCCTACCTATTGGCCACCCTCTTACCCTGTAGCCAGATCTACCAGCATTGTAAGCCACCAGTGGAAGATGATGAGGGTGCATTCTCATGAGATGACCAAACCAATTTATTTTCTGCCTGGAAATGTATTCGACACAAGACGCAGTGCCGACCATATGTGCAAATTTGTCTGATATAATAAGGTATGTATTACTACCAGTGCTTTGCCTTTTTGTGTCTGTTAATGGTGTCATTATTTGAATATACCAAATGTGTACAACATGCAATTTTATCAATATACAGGACAGCATGAATGTGTACTTTAGCAGCTGTTTGTTTACATTGTTTACTTATGCATGTTGTGAACTAAAAAATTAACAATGAAAATTCACACACTGGAATAAGATTCTGTTTGATTTTCACGCATTTCAAATGACATGTTATGAATATTACATTTACATTTATTCAGCCAGCTGTGAACATGCACGATTCTATATCACTGGTGTTATTATAATGATAGTAATGGGTGTGCTGTTCTCGGAAAAGTAAAGTTTAAAGTTTGGATATCCACAGTGAGATTAACAATCTTCGAGAAATTTATAACAAAAAAGTTCACATACCTTTGCTTACATATACTAATTATATCCTTCTTCTTCTTCTTCTTCATCGTACGCTGTTTACATCGATATTTACGTTGCACTGTTTTATTTTGTTATTAAACCTGTGGCTCAGTACATCCGATTTCAACAGGCGTTTCTGTAGGGTTGCCCTCCTTAGCCTTTGGTTGTCCCCAGCCCAACTACAAGGCAGCAGTTGTTTTTGGTCAGAGTTGTCTCTCTTAGGAAGTTGTCTTGCAGGACTATCGAGTCTTCCCTACTCGTGTCTATAGGGTTTGGCAATGATATGATGGACTATGTACTAGTTTGTACTATCCCGGAAGAGAGGCAGTCCAGTGTGACTTTGTCCCAGGATCGTCACGTCCTGCCAGAAACGTAGCATATGCATATGAGTGAGGTATCTCTTTGCTCCCTTTATTTTCTCGGCTCATCTGCAGTGATGGTACGCCTAGCATTCCCCGCCACCCGGGAGGTTGTCACAATAGGGCAGGAGGTGCAATGTCCGCTGGACTGCATCTCTTCTGCGTCCATTGGGATGACTGATAGCAGACAGGCAAAGAGCGAGGCAGGAGTGCATTTTACCAGGTGCATTTCTGCGGCTCGACCGGGCCGGGCTGAGACGCAAGCCCCAGCCATGTCGTAGCCTCCCATCACAGCGGTGCTGAGATTTAGGGCCGGATTCTGGCTTAGAGGCGTTCGGCCGTAATCCCTCAGATGGCAGCTTATCAGACAAGCACGTGGACCAAATGTCAGCGACCTGTGATTCCTCTCGAAATAGTGCATTTGATCAGGGGACAAGCCTGGTCATTGCATGGAGATGTTGTTCGCCTGGTGTGCGGACATATCTCATGGTCAAGTGTTGAGTCTCAGCAGTTCGCAGTGAGGTGACTGATCTACTGCTTAGGGCACCCCGGCCGAGAACTAAGTCTTCTACAGATGGTTTCATACCTCTTCGCCGTATGGGGTGAATATCGAGCAGCTTCCCGCCCGCTTTGATCGGCGGACGGCTGAGACCTCATTCTGCGGCTCGACCGGGCGGGACTGGAGCGGGAGCCCTAGGTCCCCACCATGTCGAAGCCTCCCGTTGTAATCGTGCTGAGCTTTTGGGCGGGATTTTGGCTTAGAGGCGTTCGGCCGCAATCCCTCACCTTGTAGCCTCGGACCGTTGGCTTATCAGCCTATTACGTGAACCAATTGTCTGCGGCTCCTCTCGAGTTGAGCAGGATTACCATAGCAACGCCCTGTCATTAGTATGGTAAAACTGACCTGTCTTCCGAGCGTCTATTTCCAGCACCCGTTCAATATTAGACCAGACGTATCAATAGAGGGCTTTTTAGTTTGTCAATGGCAAGGTTTTTGGAACCTGCGATTTCTGCAGGGTTAAGACCAGATTACCATAGCAGACGCTCTTTCATTAGGGAGTTAAAAGACTGACCTGTCTTCCGTAGGTCTAATACCAGCACATGTTCACTATTAGACCCCACGAAGGTGCTCTCGATTTGACAGTCATTCTACAGTATTGGCGTGTTAAGTCAATTTAAACCGCAGGCTCCACTCCTGGTAGTGCTCTTCCGTCAATTCCTTTATCAACACTGAATGCAGACCAACAGAGCCACATAGGGCAACACCCCAGATTTCTAAGGGTCTAAATCCAGCACCCGTTCGATATTAGACCCAAGGAAAGTGGTCTCGGCATGTCAGTCATTTCAGTGTTGGCCGTGTTCAGTCAAATTAAGCCGCAGGCTCCACTCCTGGTGGTGCCCTTCCGTCAATTCCTTTAAGTTTCAGCTTTGCAACCATACTTCTCCCGGATCCCAAACACTTTGGTTTCCCGGAAGCTGCCCGCAGAGTCATCGAAGCAACTTCTGCGGATCGCTAGTCGACATCGTGTATGATCAGAGTTACGACGGTATCTGATCGTCTTCGCGCCTCTGACTTTCGTTCTTGATTAATGAAAACATTCTTGACAAATGCTTTCGCAGTAGCTCGTCTTGCGGCGATCCAAGAATGTCACCTCTAACGCGGCAATACGAATGCCCCCGTTTGTCCCTGTTAATCATTACCTCCAGTTCCGAAAACCAACAAAATAGAACCGAGGTCCTATTCCATTATTCCATGCACCATTATTCAGGCAGCCGAGGCCTGCTTTGAACACTCTAATTTTTTCAAAGTAAACACGCCGGCCACCCAGGACGCTCAGCGAAGAGCACCCGTGGGAGAGAGCCGGCAGACGGTAGGGCAGGAGACAACGGGCAGTGAACCGGCGCGAGCCGACCGCCCGCCTGCGCCTGAGATCCAACTACGAGCTTTTTAACTGCAACAACTTTAATATACGCTATTGGATCTGGAATTACCGCGGCTGCTGGCACCATACTTGCCCTCCAATAGATCCTCGTTAAAGGGTTTAAAGTGTACTCATTCCAATTACGGGGCCTCGAAAGAGTCCTGTATTGTTATTTTTCGTCACTACCTCCCTGTGCCGGGAGTGGGTAAGTTGCGCGCCTGCTGCCTTTCTTGGATGTGGTAGCCGTTTCTCATGCTCCCTCGCCGGAATCGAACTCTGATTCCTCGTTACCCGTTACAAACATGGTAGGCATGTCAAGCACCATCGACATTTGATAGGGCAGGCATTTGAAAGAAGCGTCGCCGGCACATGAGGCCATGAGATTATCACAAAGTTATCCAGAGTCACCAGTGGGGATGCCGCAATCCAGCTAGGGGAAACGACGATTGGTTTTGAACTAATAAAAGCGCTCTTTCCGCGAGGGTCGGAGCTTGGTAAGCATGTATTAGCTCTAGAATTGCCACAGTTATCCAAGTAGGATCGTGTCATCTAAAGAACCTTGACTGATTTAATGAGCCCTTCGCGGTTTCACCGTGAGACAGTGTGAACTTAGACATGCATGGCTTAATCTTTGAGACAAGCATATGACTACTGGCAGGATCAACCAGATATCTGTCGGAGACGTACGTACCGCACACACAGGTCGGCGGAGGACGGGTGTGTAAAAAGCCTCAATGGGACGGCCGCAGGGACCGACTGACGGAACGGACGGACGGTTGTTCCCCCCGTCCCTCACTCCGTCGACCTAGGACCGCCTGACAGGGGCCCCTACACACACCAGACGACTGACCGACCGACCGGGCTTGCTCGAGGTGGGATGGCAGCGCTCTGTGCAGAACGGATCCCAACAACCCCGGCGATGAATTTCACTGGGACTAGAGACAATTTGGCCTGCCCTTCTCCCGAGGGTTGGTCCCCGGGAGAACACAGGGCCTTCAGGCACGATTCCTGCTTTCCATTTGCCGGTCACAAGCTCTTTGCGAGAGTCTGACCACCAGCGAGACGAACTGTCGAGCTCTGCTATAAGCCTTAGATAAATCACCACCGACTGACAACGTTTCTCGATACGGACCAGAGCAGCGTATCTCGGCGGAGGAGATGCCAAAAAAAAAACCGCATCCCAAAAACTCTACGGGGAAAGGCGAGCCATCGCCTCAGCATACTCCTGCATACAAATTTCCATACATTACCGACTCTCCCGCAGACATAGGTACTCATGCATGCACATTTGTCCACATGTACAAGCATACATACTATTTACATAAATATTTTCATCCTAGTACCCGTGTGTTCACTTACACGCACAATACATTCTCGTTCACACTCACTCGTACAAAAATCCATATATATCTATCATTTGTTCGCAGGCAGTCCGTAAGTCCTGCCTAGAATATTCACGGATCCTGAAACATCTGGGCAAAGAACCTACTCATTCGCAACTGGTAATGACCACATCTGCTTTCTCTGATCCGCGTATGTCGGGCAGTTTTGCAGCAGATGTTTATCGGTCATTTTCCCAGTACCGCACGAACATTCGTCAGTGCCGCCTATCTTCAATTTATTGAATAAATGGGACCTCAATCTATTGTGGCCAGTGCGAAGTCTGAAGACCACGACTTGCTCTCTTCTGTTCAACTTCTATGAGGCATCGTTTTTTGTGCAGCCAGTACGTTTTGTTTCCAATTTGGTCACGTATCTAGCTCTAATAAGCCTTTTTGACTCTTCGTATGTCACACTAGTATCTGGTTGTGGTAGTCTTGCACCTTCTTTTGCCAGTCTGTCTGACTCCTCGTTTCCTTGGATGTTACAGGGGGATGGAACCCACTGTACCATTACTCTTTTTGGTGCGGACTGCTGGCATAGTTGACAGAGTACTGCTCTTAAATCATTAAGTTCAGAATTTTTCTGGCTTTTTAGTGCTGTGACTACGGCCAAGGCATATGTAAGCAGGACTATATGGCTTTACTTTCTTTTGCATGTGTATATTTCTTCTACTGCAGCCCTCAGTGCCTCTGCCTCCGCTCTGAAATTGCCTGAGTATGTTCCAGTTGCCACTGATAGTGTTGTTTTCCTACCATTTGGTAGGCTCATGAACACCAATGCCGCTCCGTTATGAGTTGTGTTTGATACAGAACAGTCCGTGTACGCATGGATCCAGTCCATACTTGGGTAGTTTTTCATTATGTACCTCAGGGTTATGTCTCTTCTTTCTTTTTCCGTCTAGCTGTTCTTTTTTCCAATACCTGGTATATTTTCACCACCTCTGCAAATATATGCTGCCTCCAGGTAGGTTTGCGTACAGTAGGGATGGGCTTTGGTGTTAATGCGTTCATAGGATCTTCGTTCATCTTTGCTTTGGCTATTTCATCAAAGTTTCTCCGCTTTAGTTTCCCATTTCCAAAATTATTTAGTTTCTTATGCATTGGATGGTCAGTCAGTCTTCTGAGTTTTTCTTCTTGCTGCTGGACTTTGCAGTCTCTTCTGTCGGTCATGGATTGGAGATTTGTAATCTTTTCCAGCTCTACAATTGCCGTTGACTGCATGCCTCCTGTTATAACTCTCATGACTTGGTTTTGGAGTTTGCTAATTTTGTCAAAGTTCGCCTTTGCTGCTGTTGTCCATGCCGCAATGCCATACTCGAGAACTGGACTCACTCTTCCAGTGTACAGTTTTTTTAGTATACTTTCGTCTGCTCCCCAGCTTGTGTCAGGAAGTTTACTCATGATTGCCATTCTTTCTCTGGCTCTCATTCCGTTTCTCTGGATCTGAATTTACCATGCCATGCGCAGATCAAATGTGACTCCGGTCGACGTCTGACAGCGTAAGAAAAAGAAATGTGACTCCCAGGTAGTTTGGGTTATCGTCTTACCGCAGATATTTGCCGTTAAGACTAATTTTGGTGTTCTGGGGTTTGTTTGAAAGCGACAATATCGTACATGTTCTTTTTTCCTCATTTATTTTGACCATCCATGATTTCGCCCACTCCTCCAGCGATGTTAGGGCCTGCTGCATCCGATTGTTTGCAACGATGAGATTTTCTTCAGACGTCCACATAGCCAGATCGTCTGCAAACTTGGAGCTGTGGATTCTTCTTTGTATATTCTTTGTGATGTTGTTTATATACACCAGAAAAAGTGTGGGTGACAGTACTCCCCCTTTGGGTACTCATTGCTCTAGTGTCACCTTTTTTGCTCATCTGCCCTTGTACTTGAACTCTGACTGTTCTGTTTTCGAGGTAATCGCTGATCCATCTGTACATTTTTCTAGATACTTCACTTATTCGTAGCTTGACTTTAAGTCACTCTTTCCACACCTTGTCAAATGCCTTCTCTAGATCAACCCAAACCGCTACTGTATGCTTTTTCTCTTGGTAAGCATCCACTATTTCCTGCGCTATGAGAGTGATCTGGTCCACAGTGGATCTGTGTTGTTTAAATCCTGCTTGCTGTGAAATTAATGTGTTTTGCTTCCAGGTGCTACATCAGTCTGGTATTTATCATACGTTCCATAAGTTTACATACACAGCTCAGAAGACTGATAGGCATGTATCCATTTGGATCTGTTTTATCTGTATTCCTGTCTGTAGGGACATCAATGTGGTTCGCTCTGCCATAATGTTCTATACAAACGTTTCGTGCTTTTTTTTCCAGCAAGCATGTTGTCACCCTGCTTGATGGTAATTCGTTTATTTGATGTTATTTCGTCATTCATGGCTCTGAATAATTTCCATAGTTTGTTCACTTCTTTATCTAGATTGAGGATTTCTGGGTTGTTTTTTTTCAACTGTCTCTTGTTATTTGGTTCAGTGTTCATTTGTATTTCGCAGTGCTAGACTTGAGGGAGACATTTGCTTCAATAGATTGCTCTCTCTCTCTCTCTCTCTCTCTCTCTCTCTCTCTGTCGTGTTCCTAGTGTTTGAGACTTCATCGTCAGCTTTCTGCAGTTCATGATTCCAATATGGCTTATAGTTTTTCCTTGCACCTCTTGGGATGGTCTCAGTGGCTGCTTGCAGTATTGCTTTGCTTAGGCTTTCCACCATAGTTTTCATATTGTTATTCCGTGTGTTGATAGTTTCACACAGTCCATCTGTCAGCATTGCAAACCTGTCCCAGTCGGCTCGTCTGTAGTTCCAACGTGGAAGCGGTTTTATTTCCCGAGGGCCTACTTCCATATCAATATCTAGCCTAATTGGCCTGTGGTCGCTATCTGCCAAGTGGTCGAGCACCTGACGATTTATTTTGTGATGGATATCCCCCGTGGAGAAGGCCAAGTCTGGAGTGGAGGTGGTATGCCATCTTCTGGAATAGAAGCTAGGATTGTCGTCCGGCCTATTGATAAGATAGAGATTTGTGTCTATCTCCCAGTCTTCCACTTCATCCCCTCTGGTGTCTGTGTCTAAATATCCCCATCTCTCCGAGTGACTGTTAAAGTCTCCAACCACTAGGCAGCTGGAATCATTGATTTCCATACTCGAGAGCGACAGGTTTTTGTTAGGTGGGCCATACAGGTTGAAGATACGAATTATCGTTTCTTGTGTAAAAACACAAAGAAGAGTTTGCCCCCCAGCACCTTTTTGCATCGGTATAGACACTATGTAGCGTAAAGCTATCTTCTCGGCACATCTCCGAGCACCACCATGCCAGTCCCTGCCTGAAAGCGCCTGATGGATCCCGAACATCTAGACTAGACATGGAGAAGACCATCAATGAGTATTACACCGACTTATTCAGGTAATCTGACCTTCCACCAGTCACACCCCAATCCCCACTTTCACCCCTTTCCAAACTTCCTACCCGCAAAAATCAGCCACACCCTTAAGACTGGCCACCTAAGAAATCACTACAGATGACCCCAAAGCGTGTAGACTACCATTTTTTGTTTTTGTTTTTTTTGCATTCGCTTTATTTCTCTGTTCCCCAAGGTGGGTGTGCGTTGCACTGTGTTTTTTATTTCGCGCCTGTCGGCCCAGTGTATCAGACTTCAGCATGCATTTTATGTAATGGTCTGCTTCCTCCTGCATTTTCTAAGGGTTTGCTTCCCCGGGGTAACGGCCGGTACTGTGATGGGGATCGAACCCAGCACCTTCGGTCTGTGAGCCGTGCCACTTAACCACTAGGCCACTCCGTCCCCGGACTACCATTCCATCCAGCCCTAGCTAAACGTTATTCAACATACGTACACTCAGGAACGATACCTCCAGTCTCTCGTAACTCCAACACAATACGTGTCTGCATAGAAAAGGAGACGATGAACGCATTGGAAACTTCCGCCTGTCCAGGTCACTCTATACTAAACGTATACTCGCCTGTCTCGGTCAACGCTATACTAAATGTATACTCGCCTGTCCAGGTTAACTCTATACTAAATGTATACTCGCCAAGATCCGTCACCTTCTCAAAACCGCGCACCATTCGAACATGCTGGTTTTCAGCGCTCGTACACCGCAATGGACCACATCTTAATCTACTGCCGCGTAATTGGAACACCCAGAGAGAATCAAACTCCTTTAACCTTCACCTTTATCGATTATAAGAAAGCTTTTGACTCTGTACAGCCACTTTTTGTCTGCCACTCGCTGCTGGTCCAAGCATTGTTTCTGACTATGTCAAAATCCTTGCTAACTGCTACTCAAGACTGTACGAAAACCTGTCACCACTTTCAAAGATCGTCAATAGAATCCGTCCAGAAAGGTGTTTGCCCGGGGGATCTTATCGTAGCAAGATGATTTAGTGCTTATCACAGAAACAATGACCTCAATCAGATGGTAGCTATGCTTCATAAAGTAGGGAAAACAACGGGCCTCGAGGTGAATACCTCGAGAAAATGTAAATAAACTCTGGGAAAATATATCCTATGCCAAAAATGTAAACGATAATGTTACCATCATGACGGACGCTATCATCCAGGCAGCAAAGAAATCAATTCCACGTGAAAAACGGAAAATCTATAAACCCTATTGGGGCAATAAACTAGGGAAAATGCACAAGGAACTAAGTGAGGCAAGATATACCATGAGCATATTCTACAGGAATGCCCAATCTATAGGGAAATGAGATGCCAGACCTGGCCAGAGGGTGCGGAGCTGAGACAAAAACTGTGGGGCAGTTAATCCGACCTGGTAAAGACTACAGACTTCATCATGCGACTGGCCTGCAGATATAGCATGACCAAAAGATCACGAACGCAAAGAAGAAAAAGAAGACTGAACTCAGGATCTGCATCGACTGACAACCATGAAGTGTGGAAGTAAAACGGTACTTCAGATTACAGGTCAACACAGATGATGAGCTTAACATCTCTTCTATGTGTTCGTGTTTCTCCCTCTTTTGAATACATTCATCTCTACTGCCATGATGGGTTTGATATTCTTATTTGTATTGACTGCTGTACCTGATGAAGGCATTTTATGTCATTACAGAAGTTAGGTTCTTGATTTTGTTCTAAATCGGTATTTGAACCATTCCTTTCTATGTTTTATACTCCGCAGGCTACAAGAGAGATAGACTGGGGTATGAGCGGACTAGGTTTTTAACTCTTCCAGTTTTACTACCAGAAGCAAGCATTCACATCACTGTACAATTGATAAAATATAGCAGACTTGACGATGAGCATTAATGTCTGAAATAGTATCTTACTATCCACATGTTAACGAACTCACCCTGGGCATTACAGTCCTAGCTAGTATCTACATATTAACAAACCAACCCTCAGGCATTACAGTCCTAGCTAGTATTTTACTATCCACATATTAACAAACCTACCCTGGGCATTACAGTCCTAGCTAGTATCTTACTATCCACAAGTTAACAAACCTACCCTGGGCATTACAGTCCTAGCTAGTATCTTACTATCCACATGTTAACAAACTCACCCTCAGGCATTACAGTCCTAGCTAGTATCTTACTATCCACATATTAACAAACTCACCCTGGGCATTACAGTCCTAGCTAGTATCTTACTATCCACATGTTAACAAACCTAGCCTGGGCATTACAGTCCTAGCTAGTATCTTACTATCCACATGTTGACAAACTCACCCTGGGCATTACAGTCCTAGCTAGTATCTTGCTATCCACATGTTAACAAACCTACCCTGGGCATTACAGTCCTAGCTAGTATCTTACTATCCACATGTTAACAAACTCACCCTCAGGCATTACAGTCCTAGCTAGTATCTTACTATCCACATATTAACAAACTCACCCTGGGCATTACAGTCCTAGCTAGTATCTTACTATCCACATGTTGACAAACTCACCCTGGGCATTACAGTCCTAGCTAGTATCTTGCTATCCACATGTTAACAAACCTACCCTGGGCATTACAGTCCTAGCTAGTATCTTACTATCCACATGTTAACAAACTCACCCTCAGGCATTACAGTCCTAGCTAGTATCTTACTATCCACATATTAACAAACTCACCCTGGGCATTACAGTCCTAGCTAGTATCTTACTATCCACATGTTATCAAACTCACCCTGGGCATTACAGTCCTAGCTAGTATCTTACTATCCACGTGTTAACAAACCCACCCTGGGCATTACAGTCCTAGCTAGTATCTTACTATCCACATGTTAACAAACTCACCCTGGGCATTACAGCCCTAGCTAGTATCTTACTATCCATATGTTAACAAACTCACCCTGGGCATTACAGTCCTAGGTAGTATCTTACTATCCACATGTTAACAAACCCACCCTGGGCATTACAGTCCTAGCTAGTATCTTACTATCCACATGTAAACAAACCGACCCTGGGCATTACAGTCCTAGCTAGTATGTTAGTATCCACATGTTAACAAACTCACCCTAGGCATTACAGGTCTATATCACAGGAGCCAATTGACACTGACATGTAACATGTCTATATCACAGGAACCAATTGATACTGACATATAATATGTCTATATCACAGGAACCAATTGACACTGACATGTAACAGGTCTATATCACAGGAACAAGTTGATACCAATAAAGTGCTTATACTAAAGACGGAGTGGATGCTTTGGCGAGCTGCTCTCGTCTTATGTCTTTGGAAGTGCTATTCGGACTGTGTTGTTCCAGTTTTTATATATATTTCACGGTGTTTATTTCCACCAAGATGATAGACACAGATCTCCATCTAATCAATAGGCCGGAGGATAGCCCTAGCTTCTATTCTAGAACATGGCATACTACCTCTACTCCAGACTTTGCCTTTTCCACGGTGGATATTCACCACAAAATAGACCGCCAGGTGCTCAACCAACTGGCAGGTAGCGATCAAGGGCCAATTAGGCTAGAAGTTGATATGGAAGTAGGCCCACAGGAAACAACACCGCTCCCACGTTGGAACTATAAACGAGCCGACTGGGACAGATTTGCAATCCTTACAGATGGGCTGTGCGAAACCATCAACACACGAAATAACAACATGAAACCCATGGTTGAAAGCCTAAGCAAAGCAATAATGCAGGCAGCCACCGAAACCATCCCAAGAGGGGCAAGGAAAAACTACAAGCCTTATTGGAATGAAGAATTGCAGAAAGCGGAAGATAAAGTCTCAAATGCTAGTAACATAGCAGAGAGAGAACAATCTATGGACGCAAATATCGTCATCAAAGGCACCACGGCGAAATACAAATACACTCTAAACCAAATAAGAGACAGCTGGAAAATCAAGACAGAAAGCCTCAGTTTAGATAAAGACGGGAACAAACTATGGAAGTTAGTCAGAGCCATGAACGATGAAACTCCATCAAACAAACAAATTACCATCAAGCAGGGCGACAACATGCTCACTGGAAAAAAGGCAAGAATCGACTTTATACAACATTATGCCACAGCAAACCACATTGATGTTCCTACAAATAGGCACACATACATTAATGAAGACTAAAAGAGGCACGACAACATCAATATGGCACCAGAGGAGCACATGATGGCAAAACTAACAATGAATGAAATGTAAGAGGCTATGAGAACTCTAAAGAAAAAGAAATCGCCCGAAAAAGATTGCGTAACAAACGAAATGCTGATGGGGCTGGGCCAAACAGCAAAGAGAACGTTACTATCAGTCCTGAACCAAAGCTGGAAAAGAGAAATTGTACCTCAGGCATGGAAAGATGCTGTACTTATACCAGTAACAAAGAAAGGAAAATATATAATAAATCCAAATGGATACATGCCTATCAGTCTACTGAGCTGTGTAGGAAAACTGATGGAGCGTATGATAAACACCAGACTGATGTGGCATCTGGAAGAAAAACACATACTAATTTCCACAGAAAGCAGGCTTTAGACAGCACAGATGCACCGAGGATCAGATCACTCTCATAGCACAAGAAAAAGAGGATGCTTACCAGGAGAAAAAGCATACAGTAGCGGTTTGGGGGGATCTAGAAAAGGCTTTTGACAAGGTCTGGAAAGAGGGACAAAGTCAAGCTACGAAGAAGTGAAGTTTGTGGGAAAATGTACAGATGGATCAGACACTACCTCGAAAACAGAAAACCAGAGTTCAAGTACAAGGGCATATGAGCAGAAAGGTGCCACTTTAGCAGGGAGTACCCCAGGGAGGACGACTGTCACACAAACTCTTCCTGGTGTATATAAATAACATCGCAGAGAATATACCAAGAAGAGTAAATAGCTCCATGTTAGCATTCCCTCTTCGATCCCTTCTCCTTAGCCAGTCTGCCCTGCTGCAGCCTGTTATCCAGGATCACCGCGTCGAGGTGTAGAAGGGTCTTGGCAGCTATGGTTGGCTGCCCTGACGCTAGCAGTCAGCTATGGGTTGCTGACCACTGCAGCTCATGTGCTGCTCAGGATCTTGATCCCAAATTGAACCTTATTTCAGTGTATGTTTCTTGTTTATTTCTTTATTTCACCAAACGCACAACATGCCATATTTACGAATGTTAACAAACAGATGTTAAAGTGCACATTCCTAAAGTCCAGAAATTGATAAATCTGCTCTTTGCTGTTACTCTGTGTACATATGGTTTATTCAAGTAATGGGACTATTAACATTCACCAAATGGAAAGCCTGGTAATGTAGTAATACATACCTTATTATGTTAAACATGCATTCACACACACATGCACATATTGCTTTGCGTTTGTGTGTACAACTGTGTAAAGTCCTTCAGTATTGACAGATGTCCAAAACTTGGTAATACTTCTTACGTACTGTTCATACTGGCTTTAAAAAATGCAGCGCTGAAATTGCTTGCAGAACCCCTTTGTTTGGTTCTGTTGTTGTTGATTCAGCCATTAAGCAACTACATACTCAGTAGGAGTTTAGCTTGTTTTAAAATGCCAGAGTGTGCAAACCTCCCAAGGGTTTGAGAGTCGATAATACTACTGTGGTTAACATGGGGATAGTAAGATAATATGTATACGATTAAAGTTTGGTGTCAGTCTCCTAATATGTGGATAGTAAGATTATATGTAGAAAATTAAAACTTGGTGTCAGTCTTCTAATATGTGGATAGTAACATACTATGTAGAAGATTAAAACTTTGTGTCAGTCTGCTAATATGTTAATAGTGAGATACGATGTAGAAGATTAAAACTTGGTGTCAGTCTTCTAATATGTTGATAGGGAGATACTATGTAGAAGATTAAAACTTGGTGTCTTCTTCTTTTGTCCCACTGCTCTTACCTTGCGGCGTCGCAGAGAGGAGGTATGCGTATATTTCTGTATTGCGCAAGGAGGGAGGCTTGTGTGGTTGTCATATTGAACTTTTGGAGAGTTTCCTTGACCCCTTCGATCCAACGACGACGTGGTCGCCCTTTTGTTCTAGGACCATCCACCTTCAAGAAATATGATTTCGCTGCTGGTTGATCATAATGCATTCTAGTCAGATGCCCGAACCACTTTACCCTCTGTGCTTCAATATAGTGGTATACTGGTGAAGTCCCCACTATTTTTCTAAGTGCGTTGTTACTGATTCTGTCCCAAATCGTCTTTCCTGCAGCATTTCTGATCCCTCGCATCTCACAAGTCCTAATCTTACGTCTATGCCTGTCTAGTAGTGTCCATGTTTGACACTGTTAACACAGCGTAGGGATGATCAAGGTGTTGATTAACTTCCGTTTTGTGGCCATGACGACATTTCGGTGTTGCAGTATCGGTGCCAATTGGTACTGCATCTTATTTGCTTTTTGGATTCTAGTTTCTACCTCTCTGTCAAACCTGCCGTCGTCAGTGAAGACACTTCCTAGATATGTAAACTCCTGTATCTGTTTTAGTATTTTGCCCCCAGTGTGGTAGCTGCGATGCATTGGTAGGCGGTTGATTGTCATAGTTACTGCCTTGTCGCCGTTTATCTTCATGTCATATTTTACGCAGGCTGAGTCGAGGCTTGTCAGGTGACGTTGTAAATCAGTCTGGTCCCTATAGAAGAGGCACTGAAGAGATCAATTCGTGTAGAGATTTTTCAGATGGATTTACCCACCGTGTAATTGTATCCATGTATATGATGAATAGTAGGGGTGAAAGCACACAACCTTGCCGGACTCCGCTCTTTATTGGAAACCAGTTTGTCTGCCCCACATGTGTTCTAACAGTCCCTTCGCTATACGCGTACATGGATCTTATATTGTCCAGTAACTGCCCCGTAACACCATACTCCTCCAGAACGCCCCATAATTTCTTCCTATTAACTCTATCAAAAGCCTTCTCTTGATCAATGAATGCCACATTTAGTTCTTTGCCATACTCTATGGACTTTTCATTCAACTGTCTTAGTGCAAATATCGCTTCCGTGCAACCCCTGCCTTTTCTAAACCCACATTGTGAATTACTTAACAGAGGCTACACCCTTGCTCGAACTCTCTGTTCTAAGATCCGCGCATACATTTTCCCTACATGGCTAAGGAGGGATATACCTCTGTACGAAGCGCATTCTTTTCTGCTGCCTGTATTTTTCTAAATGGGTACCACTACTGCTCTTTGCCAATCCCTGGGTACCTTTCTCTCTTTCCAAGCCTGCTGGAATATCCCAGTTAGCCAGTCTATCCCCACTTCTTGGCACGCTATTATGGCATCCACCGAAATGTTGGTGTCAGTCTGCTAACATGTGGATAATAAGATAATATGTAAGGTTTCAAATCTCAGTGGCAGTCTGTTATCATGTGGATAGTAAGATAATATGTAGAGTTTCAAATCTCGGTGCTCATAATGGCCAAATTAACAATGCGCGAAATGGAAGAGGCTATGAGAACACTAAAGAAAAGGAAATCTCCCGGAAAAGACGGGATAACAAACGAAATGCTGATGGGGCTGGGCCAAACAGCGAAGAGGAAACTGCTATCGGTCCTGATCCAAAGCTGGAAAAGGGGAATTGTACCACAGGCATGGAAAGACGCAATACTGGTACCAGTACCAAAAACAGGAAAGGACAAAACAGATCCAAATGGATATAGGCCCATAAGCCTACTGAGCTGTGTCGGCAAGCTGACGGAACGGATGATAAACACCAGACTGATGTGGCATCTGGAAGAAAAACGAATACTAATTCCACAGCAAGCCGGCTTTAGACAGCACAGATCCACTGAGGACCAGGTCATTCTCATAGCCCAGGAGATAGAAGATGCCTACCAGGCACAGAAACACACAGTAGCTGTTTGGGTGGATCTGGAAAAGGCATTTGACAAAGTCTGGAAATATGGACTTAGAGTCAAGCTAAGAAGAAGTGATGTTTGTGGGAAAATGTACAAGTGGATCAACCACTACCTCAAACAAAGAACGGCCAGAGTCCAAGTACAAGGGCAGATGAGCAAAAAGGTGACACTCGAGCAGGGGGTATCCAAAGGGGGAGTACTGTCACCCACACTCTTCCTGGTATATATATATAAACGATATTACAGAGAATATACCAAGAAGAGTCCATAGCTCAATGTTTGCAGATGATCTGGCTATGTGGACCTCTGAAAATAATCTCACCATAGCAAGAAATCGGATGCAGACGGCCCTAACATCGCTGGAAGAGTGGGCGAACTCATGGCTGGTCAAAATAAACGAGGAGAAAACCACATGCACAATATTCTCGCTTTCATTAAAACCCCAAAGTACCAAATTAAGTCTAAATGGCAAATTCCTGCAGCCAAACGACAACCCAACCTATCTGGGAGTCACATTTGATCGGCGCATGACATGGAAAAGTCAGATTGAGAGAAATCGAATGAAAGCCAGAGAAAGAATGGCAATCATGAGGAAACTTGCTGGCACAAGCTTGGGAGCAGACGAAGGCATACTAAAGAAACTGTACACTGGAAGAGTGAGACCAGTTCTCGAGTATGGCATTGCGGCATTGACAACAGCAGCGAAGGCGAACTTCGATAAAGTTAGCAAACTTCAAAACCAAGCCATGAGAATTATAACAGGTGGCATGAAGTCAACGCCAATTGTAGAACTTGAAAAGATTACAAAACTGCAATCCATGACCGATAGAAGAGACTGCAGAGCCCAGCTGCAGTCAGAGAAGCTCCGAAGACTGACCGACCATCCAATGCACCAGAGACTAAACAATTTGGGAAATGGGAAACTAAAGTGGAGAAACTTTGCAGAAATAGCCAAAGCAAAGATGCACGAAGATCCCATAAACGCACTAACAACACCAAAACCCATCACTACTGTACGAAAACCTACCTGGAGGCAGGATATATTTCCAGAGGTGGTAGAAAATATACCAGGTATTGCAAACAAAAACTGCCAGACTGAAAAAGAAAGGAGAGATACTACCCTAAGCTTCATAACGAAAAGCTACCCAAGCATGGACTGGACCCATGCATACACCGACGGTTCTGTAACAAAGACAACACAGAACGGAGGGGCAGGAGCATTCCTGAACCTACCAAATGGCAGAAAAATAACACTGTCATTCGCTACTGGTAAGTACACAAGCAATTTCAGAGCGGAGGCAGAGGCACTGAGGGCGGCAGTGGAAGAAATGGTGACACACAGTGAAAATGAAAGACATATAGTCCTGCTTACAGATGCTCTCGCCGTAGTCACAGCGCTAAAAAGCCAGAAAAACACTGAGCTTAATGACTTAAGAGCAGCACTCTGCAAACTGTGCCAGCAGTCCGCACCAAAAAGGGTAGTGGTACAGTGGGACCTATCACACTGCAACATCCAAGGCAACGAGGAGGCAGACAGCCTGGCAAAAGAAGGTGCAAGACTACCACAAACAGATACCAGTATGACGTACGAAGAGTCAAAACGGCTTATCAAAGCCAGATACATGACCAAATGGGAAACCGAACATACTGGTTACACCAAAAACGATGCCTATTACTAGTTGAACCGAAGAGAGCAGGTCGTTGACTTCAGACTTCGCACTGGCCACAATAAACTGAGGTACCACCTGTTCAACAAATTGAAGATAGGGTGTACCGACGAATGCCCGTGCGGTACTGGTAAAATGACCGCTGAACACCTGCTGCAGAACTGCCCGACATACGAGGATCAGAGAGAGCAGATGTGGCCATCACCAGTGGAACTGCAAGACAAGCTTTATGGCAGTGGCGACAGCCTCAGGATGACCGCCGCTTTTTTCGAAAAAATAATGGTTCTTGTCTGACTGCGTACGCAGAAGAAGAAGAAGCAGAAATCTCGGTGCTGACATGTCAACGTGGGAATAGTAAGATAATATGTAGGGTATCAAATCTCGGTGTTGGTCTGTTAACGTGAGGATGATAAAATAATATGTAGGGTATCAAATCTCAGTGCTGGTCTGTTAACATGTGGATGGTAAGATAATATGTACGGCAGTAAAGCTCAGTGTTTTTCCACTGGCATGTGGATTCAAAGATACAATGTAGGGAATTAAAGCTTGTGTGGATTTATTAACATGGGATTAGTAGGATAATATGTAGGACATTAACAGACATGGTTTTGCCTTGTGAATATCAAGATAATATATAGGACATTAAACCTCGGTGTCATTCTGTTTCCATGGTGATAGTCAGATAATAAGATAATTAAGCCTTTTGCCATCTCTTTTTTTGTGGAATGGATGATACTTTTTGTTTGTTTGCGATAAGGTTCAGTTTGGGTCTGTTAATATTTTGATAGGAAAACATTTTTTTTACATTACAGCTCGGTGTTGGTCTGTTGACATGGAGACAGCAGGAAGCCGTTATGACATTCATTCTTGGTGTCTGTCTGTTTAAAAAAGGCTGGTAAGACACTGTATAGGACATTAAAGCTTGGTATTTGCCTGTTAACATTTGAGTACGAAAAGGATATGTAGGACAGTAAAGCTCACTGTTGGTATGTTAACGTGTGGATAGTGAAATACTATGTAGGGCATCACCACTCATTTTTGGTCTGTTTACCTGGGGATAATAATATACCATGCAGGATACCTATTCATGATGTTGGTCTGTTTTTATGTGAATAGTGAGATAATATATACATAATTATATCTCAGCTGCTGTATATTAACATTTCGACATTAAGAAAATATGTAGGACATGAAAGCTCACTGTCGGTGTGCTAATAAGTGGATAGTATGATGCTATGTAGACAAGTAAAACTTGCTGCCATCCTCTTAACAAGTGGATAGTATGATGCTATATAGCAAAGTAAAACTTGCTGTCGTTCTGTTAACGATGACATTATATCTAAGTGCTGGTCTGTTAACATGGGGACAGATGACATTATTTATTGGTGCTGGTTTGTTAACATGGGGACATATAACATATCTCGGTGCTGGTCTGTTAAAATGGGGACAGATGACATCATATCTCGATGCTGACCTGTTAACATGTGGATAGATGACATTATATCTCGGTGCTGGTCTGTTAACCTTGGGACAGATGACATTATATTTTGGTGCTGGTCTGTTAACATGGGGACATATGACGTTATATCTCGGTGCTGGTCTGTTACCATGGGGACATATGACACTATATCTCGGTGCTGGTCTGTTAACATGGGGACAGATCACTTTATATCTAAATGCTGGTCTGTTAACATGAGGACAGATGACATTATATTTTGGTGCTGGTCTGTTAATATGAGGACAGATGACATTATATCTTGGTGCTGGACTGTTACCATTGGGACAGATGACATTATATCTTGGTGCTGGTCTGTTATCATGGGGAAATATGACATTATATCTTGGTGCTGGTCTGTTAAAATGGGGACAAATGCCATATCTCAATGCCGGTCTGTTAACATGGGGACAGATGACATTATATCTAAGTGCTGGTCTGTTACCATGGGGACAGATGACGTTATATCTCGGTGCTGGTCTGTTAACATGGGGACATATGACATTATATCTTGGTGCTGGTCTGTTAACATGGGGACAGATGACATAATATATTGGTGCTGTTCTGTTAACATGGGGACATATGACAGTATATCTCGGTGCTGGTCTTTTAACATGGGGACAGATGATATTATATCTGGTTGCTGGTCTGTTAACATGGGGACAGATGATATTATATCTGGTTGCTTGTCTGTTAACATGGGGACATATGACATTATATCAAAGCGCTGGAAAAAAATAGAGAGAACGCTGAGGAGGAGAATAAAAATGTGGAGGAGGAGGTGAAGAATAAGAGAAAAAAAAGAAGATGAGGAGGAGGTGTGGTAGGAGGTGAAGGAGAAGAAGAAAGAAGAATAAGAAGTAGAAAAAGAAGAAGTATAAAAAGAAGAAGTAGAAAAAGAAGAAAAAGTAGAAAAAGAAAGAGAAGTAGAAAAATAAGAAGAAGTAGAAAAAGAAGAAGAAAAAGACGAAATGACCCGAACAAACCATCTCAATCGTAACAAAGAAATAACTTTATTAGCTTTCATGAGAACACAGCTAATCCTTACCAAATATTGAAAATCAAACATGGAAATAAATGGGATCAATCCATATTCTGCGTCAAAGTTTCAGAACATGTTCCAAATGGCCACCTTCGAACGGGTTGTTTAAAAGGGTTTACCGTACGTCTACCTCCAAACATAGTGGTCTGTCTCAGACGTATGTGATCAAAGTGCAAATTTGATCTACAGACGGGTGAGCGCCGTGCTCTCATTCTGCCCCACTCAAAGATACCCCATTCCTCAGAACATGTTCTCCGTCATACCATCACCATACAAGTTAGTAAAATTGTCACAATTGGCAATTAAAAGAACATAAATTAGATATGCAGTTCATTAATTTTTTGCTCTGGTTGCATTTTGCACAAAATCTCATTGCAAGATATTGACACATGTAAATGCAAAATGCGTCATTGAAGCGGAAAAAAAACCCTTAAAATCTTATATTGTGTGTGTGCTACTTCATAAATGGTTCAGCGTTGGATATAATGAGATCTGGAGTAGTTGTCTCGCCGCCGCGATTCAATTTCAACTAGGTTTCGTAAAGCGATCTCAGTCCCGCAAGGCGAAGCGATTGCGGAAAACGCTTGCCCGCCTTTCCCCGTTGAGGTATCGGGATGCGCTTTTTTTGGCGTCTCCTCCGCCGAGGTGCGCTGCTCTGGTCTGTATCGAGAAACGTTGTCAGTCGGTGGTGATTTATCTAAGGCTTATAGCAGAGCTCGACAGTTCGTCTCGCTGGTGGTTAGACTCTCGCAAAGAGCTTGTGACCGGCAAATGGAAAGCAGGAATCGTGCCTAAAGGTCCTGTGTTCTCTCGGGGACCAACTATCGGGAGAAGGGCAGGCCGGCAGGCCAAATTGTCTTTAGTCCCAGTGAAATTCATCGCCGGGGTCGTTTGGATCCGTTCTGCACAGAGCGCTGCATCCCTACTCTAGCGAGCCCGGTCGGTCGGTCGTCTGGTGCGTGTAAGGGCCCCTGTCAGGCGGTCCTAGGTCGACGGAGTGAGGGAACGTGTGGAACAACCGTCCGTCCGTTCCGTCAGTCGGTCCCTTCGGCTGTCCCAGTGAGGCTTTTTACACACCCGTCCTCCGCCGACCTGTGTGTGCGGTACGTACGTCTCCGACAGATATCTGGTTGATCCTGCCAGTATTCATATGCTTGTCTCAAAGATTAAGCCATGCATGTCTAAGTTCACACTGTTTCACGGTGAAACCGCGAATGGCTCATTAAAGCAGTCGAGGTTCCTTAGATGACACGATCCTACTTGGATAACTGTGGCAATTCTAGAGCTAATACATGCTTACCAAGCTCCGACCCTCGCGGAAAGAGCGCTTTTATTAGTTCAAAACCAATCGTCTTTTTCCCTCTCGGGGTTGTGGCGTCCCTACTGGTGACTCTGGATAACTTTGTGCTGATCGCATGGCCTCATATGCCGGCGACGCATCTTTCAAATGTCTGCCCTATCAAATATCGATGGTACGTGACATGCCTACCATATTTGTAACGGGTAACGGGGAATCAGGGTTCGATTCCGGAGAGGGAGCATAAGAAACGGCTACCAGCAGCCGCGGTAATTCCAGCTCCATTAACGTATATTAAAGTTGTTGCAGTTAAAAAGCTCGTAGTTGGATCTCAGGCGCAGGCGGGCGGTCCGGCTCGCTCCGGTTCACTGCCCGTTGTCTCCTGCCCTACCGTCTGCCGGCTCTCTCCCACGGGTGCTCTTCGTTTAACGTCCTGGGTGGCCGGCGCGTTCACTTAAAAAAAATTAGAGTGTTCAAAGCAGGCCTCGGCTGCCTGAATAATGGTGCATGGAATAATGGAATAGGACCTCGGTTCTATTTTGTTGGTTTTCGGAACTGGAGCTAATGATTAACAGGGACAAATGGGGGCATTCGTATTGCTGCGTTAGAGGTGAAATTCTCGGATCGCTGCAAGACGAGCTACTGCGAAAGCATTTGTCAAGAATGTTTTCATTAATCAAGAACGAAAGTCAGAGGCGCGAAGACGATCAGATACCGTCGTAGTTCTGACCATAAACGATGCCGACTAGCGATCCGCAGAAGTTGCTTCGATGACTCTGCGGGCAGATTCCGGGAAACGAACGTGTTTGGGTTCCGGGGGAAGTATGGTTGCAATGCTGAAACTTAAAGGAATTGACGGAAGGGCACCACCAGGAGTGGAGCCTGCGGCTTAATTTGACTCAATACAGCAAAACACTGAAATGATTGACATGCCGAGAGCACTTTCGTTGGGTCTAATATGGAACGGGTGCTGGAATTAGACCCTCGAAAATCTGGGGCTATACTCTCGGTAGCTTGATTGTCTCGCATCTAGTGTTCGCTAAAGGAATTGACGGAAGGGCACCACCAGGAGTGGAACCTGCGGCTTAATTTGACTGAACACGCCAATACTGTAGAACGACTAACAAATCATGAGCACTTCCGTTGGGTCTAATAATGAACGTCTGCTGGTATTAGACTCACGGAAGACAAGTCAGCTCCTTAACATTCTAATGAAAGAACGCTTTGGAAATCGTGTTTAACCCCGCAGAAATCGCAGATTTCAGATATCTGGTCATTGACAAACAAAAGCCCTCATTTAATTCGTCTTATCTAATAGTGAACGGGTGCTGGAAATAGACCATCTGAAGACAGGTCAGTTTTACCCTACTAATGACAAGGCGTTGATACGGTAATCCAGCTCAATTCGAGAGGAGCCGCAGACATTTTGGTTCACGTACCAGGCTGATAAGCCAATGGCGCGAGGCTACCATTTTAGTGATTACGGCTGAACGCCTGTAAGCCGGAATCCCGCCCAAAATCTCAGAACCACTGCAATTGGAGGCTTCGACATGGTCGGGACCTGGGACTCGCACTCCAGCCCTATCCGGTAGAGCCGCAGAAAGAGGTCTCTGCCATCCGCCGATCAAAGCGGGCGAATAGCTGCTTGATATTCACCCTATACGGCGATGGGGTGCGAAACCACCAACATAAGACATAGTTCTTGGTCGGGGTGTCGAAAACAGTAGAGCAGCCACCTCACTGTGAACTGTCGAGACTAAACCAATGACCATGAGATTTGTCCACACACTAGGCGAAAAACATCTCCATGACATTACCAGGCTTGTCCCCTGGTTAAATGCACTTCCTCCTCGATCTGTACCTCTGTACGCTATCAGCCATACCAATGGACGCAGAAGAGATGCAGACTAGCGGACATTGCACATCTGCCCTACTGTGTCAACCTCCCAGGTGGCGGGGAATGCTAGACGTACCATCACTGAAGATGTGCCGAGAAAATAAAGGGAGCAAGGAGGTACCCCGCCCACATGCACATGATACGTTTCTGGCAGGACCTGACGATCCTGGGATATAGACACACTGGACTGCCTCTTTTCCTAGTAAACCAGTCCATATCATATATCATCTCATATATCATCACCGCACCCTATAGACACGAGTAGTGAAGACTCGTTAGTCTGGTAAGACAACTTC
Organism: Ariolimax columbianus; assembly: GCA_036924085.1. Taxonomy (NCBI): domain Eukaryota; kingdom Metazoa; phylum Mollusca; class Gastropoda; order Stylommatophora; family Arionidae; genus Ariolimax; species Ariolimax columbianus. The sequence continues at coordinate 64,107,160 of JAVGWX010000007.1, read as the reverse complement.
CATAAGAGAGACAACTCTGATCCAAAACAACTGCTGCCTTGCAGATAGGCTGGGGACAGCCAAAGGCTAAGGAGGGCATCCCTACAGAAACGCCTGTTGAAATCGGATGCACGGGGCCACAAGCCTAACGAAACAGTGCAACGTAAATCGCAGTATGATGACAGTACAACCGATCAGAAAAACGTATAGCGCTCATCCTGCAGAGTCCCGCCAGGCAGCGAGAGTGCCGGGCCTCACGCCTCGAAGGGGCCCACCCTTGACTACTGGTGGTCACTCACACATGTGTTGTGGAGTGAAGGCACATGGCTATGGGGCAATTTCTTTTGACTAAAAACTCAAGACCCTCAAAATACTACAGTGGAATGCGGAGGGAGTCATTAACAAAAAGCTTTCCCTAACACATCACCTGCATGAAGGTAAGATTGACGTGGCATGTATCCAGGAAACGCACCTCAACAATAATCATAAATTCTCAATCAGAGGATACTAGACCTTCCGTCTCGATAGAGAAGGTCACAAAGGAGGGGTCCTGATACTGACCCGAAACTGCATAACGAGTAGCGCGGTATCTGTCAATCAGACCGGACAAGGAGAAATTGTAGGAGTTGACATAATGGCTCAAGAGACAAAGCTCCGCATTTTCAATCTGTACGGACCACCAAATAAAGACCTATCGCTTTCAAGTATGGAAGTCAAAGACTCCAACTGCATAGTAGTTGGAAACTTCAACAGCCACTCGGAGAGATGGGGATTCTCGGACACAGACAGCAGAGATGACGAAGTGGAAGATTGGGAGATAGATACAAATCTCTCCCTAATCAATAGGCCGGAGGATAGCCCTAGTTTCTATTCTAGAACATGGCAAACCACCTCGACTCCAGATTTGGCCTTCTCCACACAGGACATACACCATACAATAGACCGCCAGGTGCGAAACCAACTGGCAGGTAGCGACCACAGGCCGATCAGGCTAGACATTGATATGGAAGTAGGCCCACAGGAAAGAAAACCGCTCCCACGTTGGAATTACAATCGAACCGACTGGGACAGATTTGCAATACTGACAGATGGGCTGTGTGAAACGATAAACACACAAAACAACAAAATGAAGCCCATGGTGGAAAGCCTAAGCAAGGCAATAATTCAAGCCGCCACTGAAACTATCCCAAGAGGAGCTAGGAAAAACCATAAGCCCTATTGGAATGATGAGTCGCAGAAAGCGAAAGATGCAGTAACAAATGCTATGAACATGGTCGAGCGAGAACAATCTATGGAGGCAAACATCGTCCTCAAAGCGGTCACGGCGAAATACAAATACATTCTAAACCAAACAGCAAGAGAGAGCTGGAAAAACAAAACCGAAAACCTCAATCTAGACAAAGAAGAGAACAAGCTATGGAAGCTAGTCAGAGCCATGAATGACGAAACCCCTTCAAACAAACAAATTACCATCAAGCAGGGGAAAATTTGCTCACTAGAAAAAAAAGCCGCAAACGCTATTGTAGAACACTATGCCAGAGCAAACCACATCGAGGTCCCTGCAGATAGGCATACCGACAATAGTGAAGAGCAAAAGGGGCACGACAACATCAATATGGCACCAGAAGAGCATATGATGGCCAAATTAACAATGAGCGAAATGGAAG